>JAVJGJ010000033.1:8789192-8818077 GCA_035590215.1 Microhierax caerulescens
ACCAAGCGGAGCTGGCTGCAGGCTCCTCTGTTACACTGAGCCGGCTGGTGTTTCTCTGTGACCAAGGAAATTGTGCAGCACAACACAGGCTGACGGCTCAGCTGTTTGCACAGCTCAGCTCAGGTTTGGGCCTCCTCAGGTTAGCTGTTTTGTGGATCACTAACTCCTCAATAAAACTAACCAGTGGTCTCCTGGTTAGGATCCCTACAAATTGCTACAAAAAGAAAAAAGCCCTCAGCTGTATACACACAGTTATATCTCCCCCAACAGCACGTATGTAGGCAGTCTTGTAAATCAGCCATTTATGAAGAGATGTAGCTACATGAAATACATATGAAATGGTCCAAACCCCACTTAGCTACATAGGGTTCAGTGTACTTGAGTCAGCCTCTAATTGTGCATTTTGCTGGAAAGCACAGAAGGATCAGTTTTAACTAATTGCAGAGGGAACATTGCAGCACCTAAGCAGGAGACAGAGACCTGTGTTCTGTTCTTGGTTCTGCCATAAACTTGTAAACTTGAGGTCATAGAAAATCACTTAGATTTTGTGTGTCTCAATATTCTTGCATTGGACAGGGTACTTAAAAGTCTTTTTTTGAAAATATTCTGGAAGCAAAAGCTTTTCAATTTCACGTTGTTAAAGACATTTGTAAAACAAGCCAGTAGAACAATAGATTTCATATCCTTTTTCTGTTTATAGTTAAACTTGATAGGCCAGGCAGCTTCCACCCACCACATGTTCAAATATATTAATCTTTGCATGCAGTGATTAAGCAGGCTGTTCCCATTAGTGTCAGGGGGAGTTAAATAACCAATTATGGAACATTAAGATGAAATGATAGCCTTTAATCACTCTTAACAAAAAACAGCCCAAAACCCAACAAACATTTATTTCTTTTTAAATAAGTTATTGACATTCCTCATATGCCTGAAGTTTTGTGCTTATTTATTTGCTAACAAAATATCACATTCCTATCTGAAGCTCAATATAGCAGACCTTAAAACCATTGGCTCTGTGTGTTATAGTTAAAAAGCTCCGCAAATCCAAATCTGTGTTTTCAATGATTCCCCATACCAGAAAATCTCTGTGTTGGGCACAACTAGCTGAATTTATTTCATTAAAAATAAGGGAATAATTTACTTGTTCAGGACAGAATCTGTGAATAGTTGACATACGATTTGACCAGAAATGTAGGGAATTGTTTTCTGTGTTGGAATGTTACGTTTTGAGAGCATTGTTTTTAAATGAAATGTTTAAGCTTTTCAATTTCAAAGGGAGTTTTCATTTCAAAATTGCTATAAGTACTTTAAAGAAAAAAAAGAAATGGGGTAAAATTGTTAATTAAGTACCAAGCATAGGACTAAGAAAGGAAAGAAGGAAGAGTTTTCTGCAAAAAAATCTTGCATCTGAATGCCATCTCCAATCTAAATGCCATCTTTGGAAATTCTCTTTTGACAGGAGAAAGAGTGGAAGGAGGGATTTATGTTTAAAAGCTACTGTCTGTGGATTGCTCCTTTAATCTCCAAAACTCTACTTTCCTCAGCAAATATCCTGAAGGACGATTCAACTCTGAACTCTCCAATTAGACTCCTCTCATCTTGTATAGACACAGGATTGTCACCTGTGCGTTTTTTATGCTGATAAGGAACATATAGAAATCCAGAGGAACACAGGAAGGTGTAGTAAATGCACAAATATTCTCACAGTCCCCACACTCAAACGGGGAACCAGTTCTTACATTCAAATGTGACTGTATTTTAATAAGAACTGAGGGGAAGCTACAGGCTAGGCTCCAGATGCCTGCTCTGGTGCTTACAAAACAGTATATTGATTGCTGTGAATATCTAAGGAGCTGTTTGATCAGGGCCTGCATCTTGCAAGGAATTGATTTGTAGGTACTAATGCACTTCCTTTTAGTAAAATAAATGTCAACTTGCCAACGTGAACTCTTTCGATTTTTTACTTATTAGTGAAGATAATTTAGTATTGCTTTGAAATGAAACTTCTAGGGAATTATTTGTCTCGTAAAAATACAGCAGAGATTCAGACTGTTTTTCTGTGTTTTTTCGAGGGGCTATTTGTATTCGGCCTGTTTTCAAATTCAGTAAAAGTGGTTTCCTGCAAAAGAACAGCGGTTACCTGACGCTGTAACACCTCATTGCTCCCTGTGCACATTCAAAGGGGAGAATCAGTACGGTGTGTTGAGCTGTCAAAGCCCACCCACTTTTAGCTACATGGAAATACTAATGGGTACCTTCAGCTCTAGAAAACAATGTCATTCTTAACCACTAAAAAGAGAAGCAGCTTTGCTTATCGGAGTGGCTAGTGGCTAATAGCTCTGTAAAAGAGTGCAGGGAAGAGAGCAGTGAGCAGAGGGGACTGCCCAAGGCTCACTGTCAGCAGCACGCTCTGCAGGACATGCTGTTTTACCCCTGTGGAAGGTGACATAGAGATACAGCCTTTAGGTATCATTTGCTAACACGCAGCACAACCAGGTCACTAAAACAAAACTGCTACCAGACCTGGAGAGGGACTAGCTTTTCCCCAGTGGAAGCTTTAACCTCTCCTGAGTCAGCAGCAGGGAAAAGAGGCTGTTGCTAACACAGCTGATTTGTATTGCAACCCAAGGAAGAAGCTTGAGTAGGATCTGCTGGAGATGTTTTCAACTCCATGAAACAGCTGAGCCTAGTAAGCCAACACCCCTGCAGGACAAGCTTCCTTTGAAAGGTATGGTGCATGCTGAAGTGAGCTTTTTGGTAGTGCCAGCCCTGAGCAGAAGTAGCTTCCTGTAACTGGTTCTATGTAAGTAGGTAAAACCTTTGCTTAATGAGGCTTGTGTCAAAGTCTACTGTGAATTTTTGTCTTCTGTTTTGCCTTTGGTTTTCTACTGAATTTGGTTCCTGTTGTAGGAGATGATTCTTGATCCCTGTCTCTTGATATTTCTTTCCTGTCTGCCTCTAAATGCATGGCTCTTAAATTTAGTGGGTGAGAGACAAAGAACAAACCTGAATGGTAAGTGGCCTTCCTATTTCAGAAAACTTAGGTTTTCAAAAAGCCTGCTATTATTTTTTGGAATTAAAAATAGAGTTTTTTTAAATGCTTTTTTTTTCATCAGGGAGTGACTGTGTTTTGTCTTATCTGCAGGATAAGCAAAATGAGAGAGACTGTGCTCTCGGGCAAACTACTAATCCAGTTGGTGCCTTTACTTGAGGTGTAGAAACCTCTGATGTAAGACTTTGTGCAAGTCTTATGGGCCATGTACACTGGTCCATTGTGTTTCCTCCATCTGTAAGCCCTAATCCTTGCCAAAAATTGTAGAAGACCAAATTCTGTACTGCTGCTAAACTGATTTCTGTGATTATGTCAACCCTGAGAGTTATCAGCAACCCTGAGGGTATCAGCAATAACCTGAAATCCTTGACCCATTTTTTTTCTCCCCAAATTTTTGCCATAGTGTAAAACCTACTCCAAATGAATGACACCCAGTGTCCATATGCAGATTTTGTCCTAAACCTACTTTGCCTTGAAAAGCAATATATGCATTAGAATTAAATGTCAGCAGAAAAAACTGGCATATGTCAGCTCCCATTCTCTCATTTTCAGACAAGAAAATTCTAGCAATAAACTATGCCTTGATCTTGCAAGATCATCAAACTAGAAAATTTTTTCTCTTTTCCTAAAACTTGCTCCTAACTTCAATCTCTTCTGTAGCCTAATTCATAGAGAGATGACTTAGCCTATTGGCTGTATCCAGTTTTTGACCTTAATCTATCTAGGAGGGCCATGCAATATTCATGAATAAACCATGTTTTTCAACCCTTTTTTTACCAAAGCATAGTATTACCTTTTGATTACCCTTATTGATTTGGAAAAAAACCCCAAAAAAACAGAACACCCACCCCCCCCCAACCAAAAAAACCCCAAGCCCACCAAAACCAAACTTCAGCCCTGGCCTGCTTGCTGATACCTGCACACCTTGTTCTAGGCTTCTGAAACACGCAGAATACAGATCTGCATGGAGTGTCTCAGGTCTCTTTCTTCCTAACCTTAAATGCAGGCAAGATGGCAAATACATTTTTACAAAGGCTAACCCTTTAATCCTTTCCAAGCATCTGGCTCAACCTTGTACTGGAGTCCTAGAAGAATCAGCAATTGACTGATCTTAGAGCTCTTATTTGCCTGAACTTTCAGCTTTCACCTTTGCTATAATCGTACAAGGTGGGCCAATGTTTTTATCAAAGCCAAACGTAAACCAGCAGTTCATACTGACACAAGCACACATTTTAGCCCTTTGAGCCATATACAGTGCAGAAATTAACAAACTCTTCAGCTTGTGGTAAGTCCTGTGATGTTCAGGTTGTGTTCAACAGCACAAACTGAAAGGGTGAAAAGTATGCTGAAGTTTACCAGTAATACTTAAGGATATACCAATATATTGGTACATTCCGACACACAGGTTGGCATTTCCTGACACAACATAGAGATGATGGAGCTGCTCGTCACTGGGCATGGTAGATCCTGAAAGCTTACATAAATTAAAAAAGCAGTTGGGTTTTCTGTCCATGAAATTATCCATTCAGGGTAATTAAACACAAAGATGTAATTTCATTCTCAAGAATTTATGCTGCAAATCCTGGGAGACTGGGAGAGTGTTCCGAGGAAATTTCATTACATGATTGCTTTGTTTTCATGCTCCTTCACTGGCAAAGGTTTTAGTAGGAGACAGGATTTAAGTCCTTGGGGCTGATCTGGTTTGGATGTTTTTATCTTGGCTCTTGTTTTTCAAAATCTCAGCCTTGGTCATAACCAGAGCCAAATGAATGCTTGCATCAAAGGGAAACATAATTAGGGGCTCACTGTTGATAGCACCCTGCATCTAGCAGGATGACACGAGACCTGAGATGTTGGAGGAAGGGACATCAGAAGTATTTCGTAAAATTCTGTTGTGGTTTAACCCCAGTTGGCAACTAAGAACCGTGCAGCCACTCACTCACTCCCCTGCTCCCCTGGTGGGATGGGGAAGAGAATTGTGAAAAAGGTAAAACTCATGGGTTGAGATAAGAACAATTCAATAACTGAAATAAAATGAAATATTATAATAGTAACAATTGTAATGAAAAGGAGAGAGAGGGAAAGAGGAATAAAACAAACAAAAAAGCCATCCAACAAGTGATACACAATACAGTTGCTTGCCACCTGCTGACAGATGCCCAGGCAGTCCCCAAGCAGAGTATCTCCAGGTCCCAGCCAACTCACCCTGTTTATATACTCGGCATGGCATTCTGTGGTGTGGAATATCCCTTTGGCTAGTTCAGGTCAGCTGTCCTGGCTGTGTCCCCTTGCAATTTCTTGTGCCCCTCCAGCCTTCTCCCTGGCAGGGCCTGAGAAACTGAAAGGTCCTTGAGTTGGTATAAACATTAGTTAGCCACAACTAAAGACATCAGTGTGTTATCAACATTATTCCCATACTATATCCAAACCACAGCATTCTACCAGCTACTAAAAAGAAAATTAACTCTATCCCAGCCCAAACCAGGACAAATTCAAAAGAGAGTATCAGAATTAGCCGTTTGTGTTGAAAGGCAGTGTGCAGATCTGGACTTCAGCTAAAATGACTGTTCACAGTTGAAAAGGCCAAGAGTTTCAGGAAGATGTTTAATAGCATTGTAATCCTGTGAGACTTTGACCTCAGATGACAGTCACGCATATTCAACAGCTCTCCCTTATTCTTATGTCACTTTGGATCTGTATCTTAACTTCTGGAGGTTCTTTATGTTGCTATACTAAGATCTTTTACATAGGTAAAACTTGATTATATCACAAAGAATTTTAGGCTTATTTTTATTGCATTTTATTTGTCTGTGATGTGATGTTTACAAATCTCTTCATGCATATGTGCTCGAGGATAGAAACTAGGAGACTGAGGACAAAACTGAACTTGAGTTCCCCACATCACTAGAGAAGTGCTCTAATGACAGCTATTGCAGGAAGAATGGGAGAAGAGAGGGGTGTCCATTGCAAATTGCTTATTTGGAGATGTACTTTGTTTTTTGAAGTATAACCTCTGCCCATTTTTTTTTTCCATAAAAGAATACTATAGTTGTAGAATTCTAGCATATACATGACTTCTTTTAAACAAGAATTGCTATCTAAAATCAAGAAAAGGTGTAATTAAAATATGTTTCTTTCAGTGTTTCCTTTTGGCTAGCTTTTGTGGCTTCCCTCTTAGTATGCCGAATGTTTGCAAATCTTTTATTAAAATGCTGCGCACACAATACTACTGAAACACCTAACTTAAGCGGTGTGAATATCACAGAGGGAACCTAGCATCTAAGAGGCATTACAGTGCATAAGAGGCATTGCAACACATAAAGGTAGTTGTACATGTTTCTAAGTATAAGCAGTCTCTTCTTTATATTATATTTATTCCTTCAAGAAGAGACTGCTTATACCTAGAAGGTATAATTTTCTGAAGGGGAAAAAATAAACAGAACTACAGAGCTGGTATCTATTGAATCTTAAAAACTACTCGAGAGAGAGTTGAGGAATGGCAGGATAATCAGCATTAAAGACCTCTTAATACTAAATGTTGGAACTGACGCATGTCACAGGAGACTTGCAAACTTCAGGATTATATACCAAAGAATTTTGTGATCATAAAGATATTCTTCCATTGTCAAAAGAACATAATATATCACTCCACAAAGCATTCTCTGAAGCCATGTGCTGGCTCTGTAGGAGAATGTCATTTAGAGAGATTAAGATCATATCAAAAGTGCAACCTTGGAAAAATCAGTACATAATATATATAATATATGAAAACTCAGCTCACAATTTGACAGTGAACCAGAGGCTAGCATGGGGTGACAATTAAAGAACAAATTGTCAGACCATGAAGACTTCATTAATAGAGGGTAACTGACAGCAGAATAATAGGCGACTTTAATGGGTAATAACATTTCTGCTACACACATCTGTAATAATAAAAATGCCCTTTTCTTGCTAGTACCAGCACCTGGTAATTATTGTCAGGGAGGATTATCTTGTTTTTAGATTTGGAATGAATTTTATAATCATTGAATCAGTCTTCAGTGCCAATTCAAAGATGGGAATTCCATTACCTTTTGTCTTCCTTCAGCTGTTAATATTAACATTTTGGTTTAAATCTTTATTTCATTTATTCTTTCTTCCATGTGCCAAGTCACCCCATCTTGTTAATAATAAAAAATGAATCTTTTTTTTTTTTCCTAAGCTTTTCACAGAAGTGTTGACCTTTTAATCAAGAAATTCCAAGATAGACTTTTCAGTGTGCATGTGTTTATTATGTCTGACTCATAAAACCCAGCCTGTAACATTGCTCTGCATATTCATAGCCTTCAAATCATCATCACAACATCCTGTGTATGCAGCCTGTGAGAGTAAAAATCCAGATTTAAGTGGAATATTTGTCTGGTGCTGATAGTTAAATACTTAAGAGATGGTCAGAAGAAGAAAGTGATCTACCATTTATAGAAACAAATGAGATTTTTTTTCTTCACACAGCTTCACAATGCAGTCTAAATTGTAAGTGAATTACATATGTCTTTTCATTTATCGCTCTGCAGAGTCATTGCTGTAAGTTACCAAATTCTGCTGACTGAGTTTATAAATTAGGTGCATTCCAAGTTTAATCAAGACACCAACATTTGGGGATGTTTGGGGTCTGTGTTTCCCAAAGGCCTATATACTGACCTAGGCTTTGCATGCTGGAACTTCAATTAGATGGCTGAAATTACTGTGAATACTCATCCATGTCTACCTGATGGGACTATTGACATTGTGTAGATTCATCAAATTTAATTTTTAATGTTGCTTGTAAGAAGAATGATGAGAAATGTGCCATACTAAATTTTGGAGCTTAACTCCTCTAGAAAAGGGTACCAATCCTTTTAACAGTTAATACAATCCTTAATAACTCTTAGTGTAAGAAGCAGCTCTCTGACAATGCAGTAAAATATAGGTTAGTAACATAATTCCATTGTAATAAAATGAAGAATGCTCATGGGAAACAGAGTACATTCTTTGGAATGAACATATATATTATTTACCTGTTCATGCATTTAGTAAGTTTTTATCTTTTAAAAACAAGATATTTTTTATTTATGTATTGTATGCACTTAAGCAACTTCTGCATAATGAGGTCTTGAGTATTAATAGAATGAATGGAAATTTAATGTACCTCTGTCTCCTTGGCAATGAAGTCCTATATTTCATGTTTCCTGGAAAATTTACATAATTATGCCAATTCTGTGGGCACCTGTTTTAATATCCTCAGCCAAAATTACATGGTTGAAATAGCACTGCTTCCATTTTGCCTGTTGAAATAAGCTGAAGTTGAAAGGATAAATAAAAGTTGAGCGCATGTTCTTGGGAAAATAAAAGTCATTAAAACTAAGATGCAAACATATGCTTTGGGTTCTTATCTCCTTAAACTCCATCTTATTCAGTTGCACCTCAGCCAAACAAAGTTCAAGTGCTGACTTGCTAACTAGGCACAGTGGGATGACATATTCCTTCAGGTTGCCCCTCAGTGATGTGCAATCCAGGCAACACAAATTACTTGGCAATAAAAATTAAAACCTGAGAATTTAGCAACCAGAGTTTGCAAGTGTTGCTTCCTTTCCTGCCAGCTTGTGCGTAGATACAAGTGTGAATTTCATAGAGTATTATGCACAACCATGACTGGGGCGTATACATTATGGTTACCTATGAAATTTGGAGCGACTATTGCATGACCTGAGCCCTTTGATTACTTTGTTCCTAGGCCATCCCCTGGGGCATGCCTCTCCATTGATGGTTCCTTCAAGATACTGTGGAGTGCAGTTAGGCAATGGCACTTAGAGTGTTCATGTGTCCCAGATGGGTCAGGATATGGTGTACCAGAGTACAAAATAGATGCAATATAATTTAGAAGTGGATACATCTAAATGGGAGAAAAAAAGTGCTTGAATTTTAGGTCTTCTTTCTGGTTCTATGTTCAAGTGTTCAGAAAACCAGTCTAACGTTCAGATGGACTGAGATGCCTGATGATCAGAGATTTACACTGTATTTTTTGTTGTATATATTGTGTTGTCATCTGCTGTAATTTTTTAAGAACTTGAAGCGGCTGGTGCATGGCCACGGTGGCAATGAGAAGCTTTAACAGCCTCCTGTCTTAACACAGGACAACCTATTAATCGGTGGTTTCTAGCAGTCATCTCTGAGTTTCATATCTCAATGCAGTGCAGATTTGTGGTCTTTAAACTTGATAGGCATCTTCTCAGCTATTTGTAGTGTGAGGTATATATTCCTGGGAGATTATATTGCCTCAAAGCAGGACAGATCCTGACTGCTGCCACCACTAGTGCTCTTTACCAGGAAGAGGGGCACTGCCAGTCTCTCTGGTACTGGAAGGAATCTGAAGAGCAGGGGAGAAGGTGAAAATGCAGTAGGCCAAAGCATAACTGGGGGAATGAAGAAATGTCTTTCAGGAGACTGGGAGATAATGTTCCACGGATTTTCTGCTATTATGTTGGACAGACGCTTCCTACCAATGTAGCAGGCTCTGAGTAGGACTGAGAACCAGTCTAGTGTATATCCAAACGTAGGCTTGAAGTCCAAGTCTGCAAATGCGGAACAGGGATTTTGATTTGCTTGGGTATATAATCTCAAGGTCTTGGTTGTTGCAAGGCTGGGTTTTTTTTGGCTGTTTTTTTTATCCAGAGCCATAAAAAAAATTAAATCTATATTTATTTTTCTTTTCAAAATGTGAACTGTCTTGATAAGGTTCATGATGACTGAAAACAAGAACTGTGATAGCCCACTGTCATTACTAGGTGTATTAAATATTGGGAAACTCATTTGCTTCTACTTTAGTCATAGATCAAATTCCTGCACTTAGCTTTCTGTGCTGCGTGTTATAAACTCTCTTAAGATAACATTCATATTTATTCCAGTAATCAGCCTCATTTTAAGTTAAGGCCAAAATAAATAGAAATCAAGCAGGTAAGGTATTTTATTGCTCTGTTTACATTTCTGTAGCTGTATAAATATTTCCTAGACAAACCACCAGAAAAATTATGGGACATTGAGATGTGCAGTTTATAGTAGCAGAGAAATGAAGATGTGTTTGCCTTACAGTTTTTCCAGATTACCCTACCATAGTTAAAGCACCATTTAAAATTACATAGAAAAATTCTGAAATAGAAAAATTACATTACCAAAATTCTGAACAAATCTTACCAGCTAGTATGATTAGAATACTGAATTTTTCCTTATGTAGAAGGCTAATATCCAAAATTGTTCACATTTGATGGCCAGTGCACTGATATGACAAATTCTGGAGGTTGCTGTGACACAGATGTTGGGCACCTCCACATAAATGCATCTGGTACACAAGCATGAAAAATTAAATGTCAGCCACATACAGGGATACCACAATTGTACACTCTGCAGAAGACTGCATTTTGCTGGTAAAGATGTGAATGTTGCTCAGCTCATGATACTAATAAACACTTAACAAGCCCTTTTTCCTCTTACTCTCCATTCATTTCTGGTTTCTTAATTGTTTTGGCATATTCCATGTTCAGGATGTTCTCTGCTGCACTTCTGTTCAAAAAATCCTGACATTATAATTTATTTTTTTTTTTTATTTACAGAGACATCCCCTCAGTAATAGGATAATATTTTCCACAACTTGTTTCTCTGCAAAATCTAGATGATCTTATATTGAAATATTTAGGGTAGAAGCCTATCTGGACTCCCTGTAGTCATCTCAGGTCCCAGTTTAATAAATTATTTGGCCCCTCTTTGACAAAATACTTTAGGTATACATTGATTTACATGGAGGTAGTGGAGTTAAATAACAATCAGCCATGTGCCCATGCTATGCTGAATTTATACTTACATACAGTCTAGGTCTGAAGGGGTAATTTAATGCTGAAGATAATGTGTGTCTTGATTTTTACAGGCATCTGCCTTATTTTCTCTGCTTCTATAATCTTTTTCTTATAGCAGTGTAAGGAAACTAGCTTTTTATGGTAGATTGAAGAAAGTATTACTACTCTCCATTTATAAGTTCAGCTTTAATTGTTTGGACAAAGAATAAAATTGAAATAGAGTGGAAATACAGGTGCTGCACTTCTAGTTAAGTGATGAACTTGTCATCTCATGATAGAGATTAATGGGTTTTCTTCCATCATTTTTTGTCTGACACAGCAATAGCTGCCTTTATGCCGTGGACAGGGTGAAGAAGTTTTTGGAAAACTTCAAAGTGATAAGGGTATAACAATTCTCTTTCTACTTAAAATGCTCTCCTTTTCTCTCTCCAGTTTTCTGCTAGAATATGCTATTTTTAAGTATTCCACCACCAATTTCCAATTGTCCTTCTCTGCTCTATCTTACTAGTGAACTTTCCACCAGTGAATTCAGTGGGGACCTAACCTGAGAAAAAGTACTCAGTGATTTTTGCCCCTGCACTTATCATGATTAAGACCATGCTGTTTTTTTTGCAGGGTGACACTACAGTCAATATTGAATTATATTGCAATTGATAATAATAATGTTATTGGCAATTATTCCTGTGTTAGGTTCTCTTCATCATCCCGGTAGGTTTTCAAGGGCTCCTTAGAGTTAGAGTCAAGCTTTGATGTGTCTCTTCAGGCTGTGGATCACCTTTTTGAGGTCAGCCTTTACAGGAATTCTAAACAGTATCAGGTTGTAAGATAAGCAGAATCTACTCCATAAGAAAAAGCTCTCACTGCCTTCCTATGAAATACAACATCATCTGTGGAAGCTGTCTGTGTGGTTGTTCATCACCTTTTGGGTTTTTTTGTTTGTTCTTTTTTTTTCTTCTTTTAGGATTCTCTTTTTTAGTCATCATGCAAAGGTTTTGTCTGCATGAGAACTTTTCACAGAAGCAGAGATGCGCAATGGCAACCAGAGGGTGTCATCTTAGAATGTTTTTCCACTTAGTCATTTGTGACATGAAACTAAGAAAAATAAGGGTTATTTTGTTCCCTATGGCCATAGACTTTGCTTTTAATTTGCTCTCATAATTTGATATGTTGATAGCAGCTTAATTTTCTTATTCAAAATATTGCACAAACTTTGCTCCTAAGCTAATATCAGGAGAGATGTTCCCTGAACAGCCTGTGCAATTCTCAGCTGCAGAGGCAACAGAATAGCACATCACCGCCAAATCCCGAGCAGTCTGCATTCCTGTTCCAGTTTGTTAACAAGGCTCCCTAAAACCAGGCAGAGCTGCTGCATGCTTTAAATGAACCAGCTGCTTTTTCCAGCTGCTACTTCAGTAGTCCGTCTCCCATCTGTTTTGTTTCCAATACAACATCCATGTTTTGAAGGCTTTGCTTCTATCCCCAGAGAAGCCAATGAGATCAGGATGCCGCTTAAAAAGCAAGTGTCGCTTGTGGTGCTGTTTCTACACTGCATGGAACACTCAGTAATGAAGGACCTGATCTGGATAAAAGAATGAAAAAAAGGGTGAGTGTGTGCATGCCTGTACTGCAAGCATATTAGGTAGAAGCAGTCCAGGTATTGTGATGAACTTCTTTAGCTATAGAGTGCCATCCTTTCATTTCTGTGCAGCTTCCAGTAACCAACTACCAACCTGCATTTAGGTGTCTCAGCAATGCAGTGTCACATCAGTTTTGGGCCTCTTACTACAAGAAAGACCTTGAGGTACTGGAGCATGTCCAGAGAAGGGCAGTGAATCTGGTGAAGGGCCTGGAGCACAAATCTTAGGAGGGGTGGCTGAGGAAACTGAGGTTGTTTAGCCTGGAGGAAAGGAGGCTCAGGGGAGACCTTATTGCTCTCTACAGCTACCTGAGAGGAGGTTGTGGTGAGGTGGGTGTAGGTCTCTTTTGCCAGGTGACAAGTGACAGGACAAAAAGAAACAGCCTCAGGTTGCACCAGGGGAGGTTTAAATTGGATATTAGGAAAAAATTCTTCACCAAAATGCATTGGAACAGGCTGCCAAGGAAAGTGATTGAGCCACCACCCTTGAAGGTATTTAGAAGACATGTAGATGGGGCACTTAGGGACATGGTTTAGTGATGGACTTGGCAGTGTTGGGTAGTGGTTGAACTCGATCTTAAAGGTTTTTTTCCAACGTGAATGATTCTATTATTTATATGCAGCATAAATATCCCCTCCATCTCATAGCTGAAGAAGCTGTGTGTAACATGGTGTATGAATGATTAGTGAATTTTTATCCTGGCTGCTCTTTTTCCTTACATTGAGTGACTTGAAGGACAAAGCCTGTTAGTATTTATTTATGCGTGGCCACAATTTCTTTATTATTTTAAACATAAATTTGAAAAACTTCTCATTTCTCAGTAAATGTTTCCCGCAGCAGTTACCTCTTCCTGACTGGCTTCTTAATCTACTTTGCTCTAGGAATAGTCACACTGTTGGACACAGTTGGATTAATTGCATGATATACTTTGCACCATTACCCAGGAGGATCTTGTACAAAGGAAATTGCAGGCCAGAAACACCAGCCCAAAACCGCATTGCCAAAGTCAGAAAGATTAAGACATCTGCCAGCTAGATGGTGCCAAGAACTCCAGGGCCAATCACCTAAACCCCAATCACAGCCACTTCCAAAAAAGCTGGACAACAATTTGCGATACAAATAAAACAAGAAATCATACAGTGGTTTTTTAGGACTTTAAGTATCAAGTGGACTAGTGAGAACTGAATAGAAGAAGGCCAGGCAAGCGTAAAACATAGTAAGTGTTAAATGCATTGTTCAGGCATGCTGCTTTCTGCACAGGCCACAAGCAAAGCTAGTGTACCAGCTGGGATTTTATATAAAAAAGAGTATTTGGACATCATGGGCAAGAGGACATTCAGTTGTCACTAAAGTAAAAGGCAAGATCTAGGTATTAACTGAAGCTTTCTCCTGCTGTGACTGATAATAGAAGTAATGAAGTTTGGCATAAAGAACTTAACGTTGTATTAGAAGCATAACCTCTTAGTAGTGTTCTTCTGTAGTACACTGCATTCACTGTGTCTTTCATTAAATTCTGGGTTTTAGTGTTGTGATTAATTATGTATCATCATAAATTAGTGCTGAGTAACTTGTGGTATGTTCTAACAGTTGTTAAATTGTTCACTGAGTAATCTGTGGAGCTGTTGGCTACTTTTGCTCATAGTATTAGATAGAAATTGGCTACGTTACATAGTTATACTGGCAGTGTGAAGCCAATTTTAGATAGTAATAACATCTCAGACATGAACTGATGCAGTGCATTTGCACTTGACATTAACTAGTAAGTTAATATGGTTTTGCGATGTTTTGACATATCACTGCACATGAAACTAGTGAGTTACTATACAGGATGTGTTAAACTGACTTTAAAAATTTGAATCATGAGATACCTATTGATTATGACTAAATGAGGTGACCAAACTATGAAAAGCAGTAATTTGGGCATGGCTTCCTGTTCCTGAGCAGGTATTTGTACTTTCAAGTTCTCAGTTATATGCAAAATTCATTGCTCTGAAATAACTGTTAGCATGGTTACTTAACATAACAACAAACCTAACTAGCTATTTTGAAAGGAGATGCTTTTGAAAGAGAGAAGTGGTGCCAGACTGAGCTTTCTTACTTTGTAAGTTATTTGTGGTGAAATCTGGGATCTCGGAAGGATTACATGGATAACTTCAGGAGTAGAGCATAAGAAAATATAATGTATCTGCAGTATTTAGGCTAACCTGCCTTCCCCAGAAACCTCTTCTTCTATTCACAGGTATAATATTTGCTGTACTTTTCTTTCTGGTACCTAAAAAATAAGTGGATTTTTATCACTTGTGGGTTTTTGGGTGCAGCTGTAGTCTGTTCTGTTACTGATATGATGTCTTTTCCTAGTTTAAGTAAGGTCTCTCCATGAATATTTATATGCATATGTACACATACACAAAATACTTCTTCTGTCCTCCCTTAAAACTCACTGCTTGTGCTTGGATTTGTGCTTTGTTTTGGTCTTTGAGCCTCACTTGTATGCTTTATCCTTGAGTTGTTTGTCCTGGCTATACAAGTTTCTGCAGGACTTTTTGGTTCCCATGTAGTACAACAGCTCAATGTAAGTGGCACTGCAGTGTGATTAACATTGAAAAGAACCAGATTCAGTCCTGGCCTTGTATTAAGAGCTGCTGTTATTTTATTATTCTTTTATTATTTTTATTATTCCCAGGTATACATCAGTTCTGGCAAGGGGTTGTGACAAGCTGTTGTTTACCAGGCTAATTGGCACATGATAAATACAGTATCATACTTCAACCTTCAGTGGAATGTTTGGGACATTTTTTTGAATGTTGGGACATGTTTTGAAAGGCCTGGCTGTGTGTTAGTATTATGCAGAGTTCCATACAGAATACTGTTTGATAGTCAAATAGCTAAAGATCATACGGATGAGGCATAAAGAAAGCAAATGTATGTAAATACCGGATATTCCCTTTTGGATCAGGTTTGTTTGATACAGTTAGAGAAAACCTCTTCCTGCTCTCAGTAACAGAGCTCTGAACAAAATTATTGTCTCTCCCTGCCTCTCTGGCTGCCTCTGCCCTGTTCTCAGAGGTGAAAGATCTGGCTAGGTACCAGTGTTAAGCCCTGGACAACACCACCTTTTTATGAAGCCACATATGGGGAATTAGGAGCATGCCATTTCTTGGAAGTCTTTGAGAGGAGTCTGTCTGCAGTCTTGTCAAAAGTGTGATCTCTTTCTGAGTACATTTATTAGCAGTATATTGATGATATACCTGCAAAAGCTTTTCAGGTCAGCTGCTGTATCTCAGTGCCTGCTGAGAGAGGTTCACTCCTCACTCCTCCAGACTTAAGCAGGAAAACAGGAGACAGTGTGCCATGCAGGGAACCATGGTGCTGGTGACTAACATACGGTTGCCACTGACAACATATGAACCTCTGTATTGTTTTGGATGGAGTTAGATAATATGGGAATAAGCCCCCACATGCTAGTGGTGCAGTTGGGAGTGTTGCAGAATGACATCAACAGAGTGAAGTTAGTAAAAGACGCTTTTTATAGACAGGATTAGGAGTGCTGGAGTTTGTCTAGCAGAAAGCTGCATATTTAGTATGTTAAAGATGAGATAGGAGATGGGCATGCTGTTAGCCAGTCAGCCTTTACTCATCAGCACCATCATGAACACAAAACAATTTTTTTCATCCACTGAGAACACCATGTTGCCAGCCACTTCCCACCGAGCTAAGCATATCCACACTTCCCTGTGACACCAGCTCTTTGAATGGGTGCTAAGTACACCAGAGCAATGCTGCCTGGAAGCTGTGGGAATCAGGCTACCCACTACTGCATGTGTTTTAATGCAGTTTTAATTGGATTTTTGTTGTTTGCTTCCGCAAAGCTTTGTTCCATCAACAGATGGGACCACTGCCCTACTCTGTATGGGGTTGAGCTTTTTATCTAAGGAACGATCTTTGCTTTTAAGTTGACCTTTATTTCAAATAGCATGACATCTATCCAGAGACCACTGATATCAGAGAAGGGTGGGCTGAAAGGAAATAGTAAAAGAAAAAGAAATAAAATATAATGGCTTAGAGCTTTAGCTATCTAATTATTATTTGTTACCATTGATATATAATATATATTAATATTACTTATATTGTTATTTTCACAGAACTTTAACAAAACAAGTCTTTTTTTCTTATTTTGGTATTAGTTTAAATGTGTCAACAACAGAAGAATTTTTGTTTAAAGCACATAATGGGATGGGCATTTCTATCTGTCAGCCGCTTGTGGTTTTGCATCATCTGCAGACTTGCTGAGGGTGCAGTCTGTCCCATCATCCAGGTCATTAATGAAAAGGTTAAGCAGTGTCAGCCCCACTATTGACCCCTGGGGCACACCAATAGTGTACACCAATAGTTGTTGTGAGTAACCCTTTGACCCAGGCAGTTCAGTCAGGTTTTTGATCCATAGTTCTCCTATCTAGTTCATATTTCATCAGTTTGTCTACTGATGTAATAAAAGACAGTGCTTGAAAGCCTTGCTAAAGTCAGGATAACCAACATCCAGCACTGTCCCCTCATCCACCGAGCCATTGCTTTTGTTTCAGGTTGGTCAAACAAGATTTCCTGTTCCTAGTGCTGATTATCCCAAATCACTTTTCTTGTCCTTCGTGTTTAAAAATGGCTTCCAGAATGATTTGTTCTATCACCTTACCAGGCACCGAGGGAAGCTGACTGGCCTGCAGTCCCCTGCATCCTTCTTCTTGTCCTTCTTGAAGATAGGGCTGACATTTGCTTTCTTCCTTGACACCTTCCCTGATCGCCATAACCCTTCAAAGATAATTGAGGGTGGCGTCACGGTGACATTGTCCAGCTCCCTCAGCTCTTCTGGGTACATCCCATCAGCTCCCATGGATGTGTGGATGTCCGCGGCATTTAAATGTTCCCTGATTTATTCCTCCCCCACTGATGTCTTCCTTGCTCCGGCCTTTCCCACTGGCCTCAGGGGTCTGGGATTCCTGAAGGTAAAATCGTAGCCTCCTACAATGCTGCTCTGCTGTCTGGAAGTAAGTATGCCTGTAAATCACTACAGCACCTACAGCTGAACTGCTTACATTGAGGACTGAGGCTTTTCTTTCCACCTGCTTTAGTTCTGCATTGACAAAGGAACAGACAGCTCTGCGTGCATAGTAACAGATGGGAAAAGAGGAGGAAAACTGATCTTTGAAAAGGAATACTAGTTCAACAAAAAGCAAGTACAAACAGATCTGGGATCTCTTACATAATACATCAAGCAGATAGGACCTTTTTTTACTTTGAGATGCCTGCAGATCACAGCTGAAGTGTATCTTCATCTCCATTGAAAGGATGAAATAGCATTAGTATGTTGGATGTATGTTTCAAAACTCAGTTTACAAAATAGCACAGTGTGTTGTGGGAGGGCTGTGCCTCATCAGCTGTCTGCCCCAAGATGAGCTCATCATAACCACTTCATTAGTGACAGATGCTCGTCAATTTCTTCTTAAAAACATCTAACACTGGAAACTTCTCAGCCCTTCCCAGACAATTTCCAAAAGGATGTCAGTATCCTTTTTCCTAATGCCTAACATAAAAAGCTCAGCTCATTCCCTGGTTCACAGTTCGTTTAAATCATTATTTTGGTGCTCTGGATTATAACATAAGGAAACATTTTAAAAGAAGCAATTCTGCTATGGAGAATGCTGTTTGGGTGTCTGAAAGTACTGTGTAAAATGGTGATAGCATTTGCCATTTACTCTATTTTGTAACTATTTTGTAACTATTATACCACTATTTTGTGTTTTTAACATATCTTTGCTGCTGACCTGTCTAAATGCTACCAGGTCAAAGATACCTGTCCTGCCACTTGTTTCCTTTTGGACAAATTTTGCCAAGAACTCAAAGGTCTGATTGTACTGCTAGGCCTCCCACAGCATAGGGTGGTAGCCAGCAGGGATACTGTCACTTGTGCTGGTGTTTTATTTTTCTGCTATACCTCTGGAAGTCATAACTAAAAGGCCACAGTAGTGTCCCAGTCATCACCCAGCTTGTGGAAGTCATGGCGCTGAATGGTGGTATGCAATGCTAATGCATTCCCTGTACTTTTCCACTGTGTAAGCTGTATAAAGGCTCAGTACTTTTAGCACAGTGATAATGAAGACTATACAATGTTTGTTTCTTACCTGCAGGGGAGGCCTTATACTGACCTGGCAGGCTGGACAGATACAAAGGGGCTCAGCTTGTTTATGTCAGTATCATCTCAGTAGTGTCAGAAGAGATGCAGTAGCTTACAGCAGCTGAATATTGGCTCCCCTATTCAGAGATGAGATTATTTGGCTACAAAAATAGGACTGAATGGGAGAAAACCCATTCACTCTTGCAGTGCTTTTCACTTTTTGAAAGATTGGAAGACATTGGGAGCGTCCTTTTGACCACTCAATTTGTAGGTAAGAGCTGTGTAGCTCTGGATATGGACTGTTGTGTTGATTCTGCTGCAGGCTTTGTCATTTCACAGAAATATTCAGGATGTGCCTCCTTGAAAGCTCCAATAAGTAGTTAATTAGTGGTCCTGATTCATTCTTTTAACATCCTCCAGGCTGCAAGTTCCCACAGACAGAAAGTTGTACAAACAAGTACTCTGAGACATACATTAGATACAAAACATGTGTCACATTGTCTGAGAGGGTATTGTTTTATGACGTAACAAGCATTTGAACCAAATTGACTGTTTTAATGCTGTCCTTCCATCAAACCTGCTGTGCTGTCATTATTTATTAATGTCCTTTTTTCACTAGTAAGCTGCTGTGATGTGACTCAGGTGCTGCAGCACAGCTGCACATGCTATCTGGTACACTGAGGACACCGGTCAGCAGCTGGAATTAGATTGGTGGTGACCCTGGGCATCCTCTATACCTGTCTTCTCAGTGGAGGAATACCAAGTGCAGGATTTTCTGCAGGAATATGCAAAAGCAGACGGTGTTGGAGGCTAGCAGTTATGGTTTAAACTAGTGAAAAGAGGTGGGGGAACAAGTTCTTTGTCATCAGTCTCTGTTTCTAAATGCTAGTGCAATAATAATAGAAAAAGAAATACAAAGCCAAACAATCTAAATAACTCATCTAATTAGAATAGTAATGTGACATTCTATAGCTCAGGAGCTGCCTGTAAATTCTTCATATGTTTTTCATCACAGTTATTTGTCTTCTTTCAGAAGAGAGGACCAGTTCCCCATAGAACAGTGTGCACTATTATGTGTATGAAAAAGTTGTTAATTTTAACATTAAAAACCAATGTAATGCTTTAAATAACAGGGTCAATTTCAGTCTCTTTTGGTACAAAGTCTTTCTAGACTTCAGTCACACGTTGAAATGATCTCTTCTGTTTCCTCTTTCATTTTTTAAAAATGTGGTGCGCAAGCCACAAATATTTGTGTCCTGTCCTCTGTGTACGAAAGAACGTAGTAACTGGCCTGGTGTCTTCTGTCCTGTTCCTTGCACACACATTCTTTTTGATGACCTACTGCTCTTTGAGGCTGGGTGGCTGGATGGCTACATTTCATTCAAAAAGCACTGATGGATCGGAGTGTCTCAGTTTTCTTTCCATCAATGTTACACTGTATTTGCCACCAGGGGATTTAATCAGTCCATTCTCCTTGGGTATAATTCAGAGTACCCAAGTCAAATATCCCCCCCCCCCCCGCAGTTCTGAGGGATGCAGAAGCTCAGAAGCTGTCTCTGTCTTCTTAGTTGCAAATGGTCACATAGAATACAGAGAACTTGAAGAGTAATCCTGTGCGTTAAAGTATTTGATTTTCTTGTAATGCTGCTCAGGGGTTACCTGAGCATAGCTGCTACTAGTTGAGACAGTGGAGCATGAGTGTTGGATGATCTGGGGAATCAGGTCCTCTCTGCAAATAAGATTCCCTAGCCCCCGTGGTGGTGTGGTGAGGATGGACCCACCGTGCGTCTGAGAGGCTTGTGCATTTCCTGTAAGCACTGTTGCGTAGTGGTAGTGGCTGTACGTGGAAGGTAAAGCTGCAAACTGGATTGGGCATGGGGAGATCCTGCTGTCCAGTACAGTATGACTTACAGAATGTTATGTTTGAGGGGAACTTGCAAAATGACTGGCTTTGCACACTTTTGAAATAGTTAAGACTATTTTTCACATTGGAGATTTTTACTTATACATGTCGGCTTGCAACGAGGGGTATTTTCTCTTTTTCCTGTGTTGGTAAGCTAGGAGGAAAGCGAGGAAGTGGGACAGTTCATTAGCAATGGTCTTATTTTAAGGACAATCTTCAGTTATTTTGTGAAGAAGCCTGGTTGTACAGACATAGCGATGGATTCTAATCAGTACACTGTGTTCTGCTTTGCTACAAACCCCCCCAGGTATATCTAAAGAAGGCACATCTAAAAAAATAGCATACAAACAACTCAAGAACTTGGACTTTTTAAGTTTGGTTTGTTGTTTTTTTTGGTTTTTTTTTTTAGCTGGACAAGATATATTTTCCGTTTCAGTTGAAATCTGTTCTACATTATAGGCACTATTGCAGACTGGTGATGTGTACAAAGGAAAGAAATATAGTGGCTTCAAATACTTTAAAATGTACAATTTTTATTTTTTAAATAAATAAGGCCCTGTTTTTGAAGGGTAAGATTTGCATCTACTCAAAGGGCCACTAGAGAAGAAATTGGTTTAGATAAAACTGAAGAGTTCATTCAAAAGAAAAATAAAATTTTATTTTACACTACTTAATCATTATTTTATTTATTAATGTGGATATAATTTAAAGATAGTGTATACAGGTTGAAATGCATCTTTTCATTGTCATATTTGAATTAAAACATTTCACTAAATAACCAAAATATGCTTTGACATTTTTGGGAAAAAAGCTTATTTTTTGATACAAACTGTTCTGTTAATTGAATTTGATCCAGCTTATGAATGGTTTGGGTCTCCCAAAAGCTTCATATTATATTCTATTTACTTAAACACCACGACCACCACCCCCCAACCAAACCAACAAACCAACCCCCACCCCAACAGACTATGGTAACCACACAAAACAATGACTTTCATCCAGGTCACTTGTTACTAACATTTTTTGGGGGGGATTTAGAAATGTATATACCTGTGAATGCAAACTTATATGCCATTCTACCTCTAAAAAGTAAGATTCATGCAAATTTTATCTAGATGAATAGATTGGGATTGTTAGGGATAACTGGGTCACATATTCTTTTCTTTTTTAAGTCACAGGTGCTGTACTGACCAGAAAACCTGTATTTTGTCTGAAATATTTTTTCACTGAAAAGCCTTCAACGTATTTTTTAAATTGCAAAATATTTTAAGAATTCCATTAGAAAAAGTATTGCCTTTATCATTTGAGTGTGATGTAGTTACAAGTTGTGTCATTATTATATATACACATTTATGTAGTACGTAGTAAAATTACTGTGATTATGCACAAATTGCTAAGCAGATTGCAGAGCACAGAAAACCAAATCAACAACAGAAAAGCAACTAAAGAAGTCCAGTGCATACTTTATTCTGGCTTATAATGCCCAAAATGAACTGCCTATCACTGTTCTGGCTGTCAGTCGAAGTAGCACGCTTCAGATAGTTCCAACCTTTCAAACTACCATCTGTTAAGACATAATTATAAGCCCACTGACAAGTGTTTGTCAGAAATCACTTCATGCTAATCGATCTCTTTTCCGACATACTTAAGTAGATAATTTTTAAGACACGAGAGCCATCATTGCTACACATTAGTTGTCAAAATGATGACACAGCTGTCCTCTGGAAAAAAGCACCAAAAGTACTTGAACTATCACAAAATTATATGAGAATTGCTTTTAAACAGCCATATTCAAAATTTTAACTGAAAGGAAAGGAAGCGTTGATCAAAACAACATATCCCATCACCAACAGCTGCATTCTTTTGCATCATTAGTAAATTCAATTTTGTTTTGTTTGCAATGAATGAAGAGGTGCAATGATCATGTGAAATCACTAGTGCAAGCGATTTTCATTCTTTTCAAGCATGCCTTCTTCCTGACATAATTATACCTAATGATTTGTTGTGTTCTGCATCTGCAGTAATCATGATTTCATCCTCATTCTTAATCACTGCATCTTTGCTATTCTTTCAAAGATGCGGTCAGTAGCTCTAGAGGGGCAGAAATCAATGGCCAATGATGGCAATGATGCCTGTTCTTACTAATGCCAACGAAACGTTTGACAGTAATAGGGCAAAATGCAGCATTTACTCTGTTATACAATGTTAAATGCCCAATAAATAAATCTCACAGTGTTAGTCATAAAGCTGAAGCCTGTTTACAATTTCCACTTTTGCCCAAAGTCTCTATATATTCCCATCAATGCTCAATTTCAATTTTAACATCTGTTGGAAATTCTGCTTGCTTATTGTTTTTCTCCAAAGAAAGAAAATATTTTGTTATCGGCCGTGTTCCTCTTGTGTCTCTGTAGTCAGTTGAAGAACACGTTGTGTAAGGCCCCGTCTATTTTTCTGGGGCTCTTGGTAACTGTGAAACAGCTAACAAAGGGTTGCTTCTTGGCTGTTAAGACTCCAGAGAGCTGAGTATGTGGAGAAGGGGCCTATGCAGTGTTAAGGGAGCATGATCAATAGCACTTCTGCTGCAGGGGAGTCTTAGTCATCTGCACAGACTTGAATTTCCATCATTATGTAGATTCCACCCGCGTCAGTACCTAGATTGAAAGTTCCCCGAGATGAAAACATAGCTGAGAGCAGGTATGTCTCAATATACGTGAAATAATGGGGGGAGGGAGGAAAAGAAAAACCCACCTAAATTAGATCAGTCCTCAGCTGGACCCAGTTCTAATCCTCCTGAAGGATCCCTGCCTTTCAGTGGAACTTGAAAACAGAACTGCAGTATCCTCTTCAGTGAGCAAAAAGGCCAAAATCTGTTTTACTAACTCCTTGGTAAGAGGAGCAAAGGTTCAGTTTGCAAGGTCAGTCAGCTGAAACTTTCATTTCTGAAAATTAAGGAGTTAGCAATTCCAGGCATGTTTGTGGTTAAGAAAAACTCAACACTCAGCAGGCAAAGCAGTAGGAATCTTGGAAGCTGTTAAAGGTGAATTGCAAGAAAAGATGGGTCTGTAAGAAGGAAATCCAAATAAGCAATGTCGTTATAGGGATTTTAAAATGTAAGATGGCTGTTAAACCAATTCTAATGCCACACTGAAGAAGCCAATATGAAGCAGATTCTGAAAACTACTCAGATCTTTAGATTTGACGCTTTAGAAAGCATCCCCTGTTAATAAAGAGACAAGCAGTGATACAAGCAGGTGATTTTCCAGCTCTAATTTTTCTGACTTTTAGAAATCAGATGTCTTGATCGCAGTGATGCGGCTCCACCTTTGATAGATGTAGACATTTGGATGAGAACTCGTATGTGAAGCTCCACAATAGTTTATAAAAAAGAACTAGATTTGACTTTCTGAGGGAATGAAACTATACAGGTTTTCAAAAGTTTAATTGCTTTTCTGGTTAGGTTCAATTTATTTAGGTTTACAATGTTTTAAATTTATACAGCTATAAAATAAAGTCTGACGAAAAAATACCTGTCAAAGAACATCAGTTATAGCCAATAACCCAACTAATTAACAGCAATCTACAGTTATGTGGCACTATTCATCCCCAGACATAAAAGTGCTTTGCAAATGAATTAATGAAACATATGCAGTAAAAAATATTATCTGCATTTTATAATGGGCAAATGGAAGCCTAGGGAGACTAAAGCGATTGCTATGGCAACAGAAGAAATGTGTGTCAAGATGAGGAAAGGTACACAGAATTTTTGTTACCATCTTATTTAGCAGTCTCTTTTTAGATTTTTTTTCCTTCTATGCATATTTCTTGTTTCTTTCCCATCATGACATCTCTGCCGGCTTGTCTCAAGTGCTTATTCCATGCATTTCATAGACATTTTCCAATTTGCAAGCCTTGTATTAACTAACAATTTTTTTATTACATGTAATAAAATAATTTGATCTTTCTATTCTATTTGTATTTTAAGGTTGTCTTTTAATAAGACATGAAAAAGAAGTTATTATTTTAAGACACCTAAAGCAGAAACAGCCTGTTCTCTCAACTGAGGTATAGGTATGTCAACAAAAGAGAACTAATATCAAGGGGTTTGTCATTCAGCAGTAGATTAAAGGTATTTTTTCTTTGGATAGGAACACTGGGTAAAACATTCTGCTGTTTTTCTTCAGGTTTTTAATTTCGGAATCAAATTTTTTCAGGTGGCATGAACAGATGTTGCTCCAGTGAAATCAGCGGTACACAATGAAGTTCTGGTCCAGAGTAACCATGGCAATCCAGGTTTGTCACCCTATATACATTTCCGTATGTATATCAGGCACTAAGATACTAGCTCCTCTCTGCATTTCCTTAGGTTTATGTAGCTGCACTTGTATCAGTTTCTGTAAAGCAATTAATGGTCTTCTGTGATTTGCAAACTATTTGCCATGTAACAGTTCTGAGTGAAGGTCTATTTCAGATTTCAAAAGTCAGAGTCCTGCATATTAGCACTCCTCACTGTTTTAATATTTCAAGGGAAAAGCAGCTGAGCAAATATATTTGGGGCCTAAAATAAGGCTATGTAGAAGCATCTAGGTGACTCAAGTGTGCACATCTCATTCACAGGAGCAATAGCAATGAGATTTCATTCAAAGTATGAGAGCTGAGTACAAAGTGTGAGGGCAACCACTTTTTTTTCCTCAGGAGCATTAATGTTCTATGTAAAGTCTTGCCAGTCCTCAGCCCTTCACACAGACCTGGTCACACTTGCCTGAGGAAAAAAAGAAAAAAAGTGCAAAGAAGGACAACTAGTGACATATGGGGAATGGGGAGCCTGCTGTGCAAAAGTAGACTTATAAGAGGTTCAGGAAAGTGCTGATTCATATTAATGAGTAAATTGGATGGATAAACATTGTAGGGAGAAAAAAAACTGGTTTAAGTTCCAGAAAATAACTGATGTCCTGAATTGTGCATGCCCATTTAAGCTGGAAAGTGGAAGGATTCCAGCTGTAAGAGAACTGAATTTCTCTTTCCAGTATGAGGGGAAAGAAACCAGCTTTGGTTGGAATTTTGTGAACACAATGGAGCTTGATCAGTCCCTGTCTTTGTTGCCTGCAGCAGCATTCCCTGCTAGGACTGTGCTTCTCTGAAGTAAAACAGCTCTGTTGCAATGATTGGGGATAATTAACTGAACATTGTGGAAGCCTCTTACATAATAGAACACTTTCTGCCCCCAGCTATCCTGAAAACTGAACAAATAGGGGTAAATGGATTGTCCTGTTCCCAGTGTTGTGCCCGCGTTCCACCCAGGTGTGAAAAAACTGACCTTCCCCTTGTAAGCCCTGATGAGTCCCTGAAATTGTTGTACCTAATAAAGAAAAAAATAACTTAACATTTAAATAATATGGGAACCCACATACCCATAACTTCAGTTACATAGTTATGGTTATACAGTTACTCCATGCATAAAGTTATACATACAGGCAAGACTGTGGGCCTAAGGTTATATACCTAATTATGTAATAGTGGAGATTGAACAGCAGATATCTAAAATCTATAATGGAATGAGGTTTTTTGCTTGTTCTTCACTTGCTACCCTTTCCTTTTGTATCCACCTCATTCTTGTTATTGAATCCTTTATTTAGCTCCTGTGTTCAGGAAAAAAGCTTGTCCACGTGGTCCTGTAGTCAGAAAAACATTTTGGTTTTTTTTTCTGAGACTTTGGCTTCTCGTGTATCTTCCAGGCTTTTCCTCCCTTTTATTTGGCTTTTCTTGTTTTCTTCTCCTGTTGTGTTTGTTATTTCTGTCCTTTAAATCTGATAGTCTCTTTTTGTTCTAGGTATTGAAAAAAGTAAAGGACAAGGAACATCCCAGGGGTGATTTAGGTCTAAGTGCCAGAAGATGACCTTCATCTTGGTGGGATATTCCAGTACTTTTCTTTCCAAATATTCTCTTCATTCCCATCCCTATTGTAAAAGTTCTTACTACTATTCCTCCATTATCTTTCCTGTCTGTTAGACTATTTCTTACTGTTTTTTTTCTCTTTTTGACCATTATGCTGCTTATAGCCTGAATGCAATTTTGCTAGTATGTGTTGCCGAGGTTGGGTTCAAAACCCGTATTCATTCAGTGAAGTTTCCTTCATATCAGAGACATTCTACTGTGTGAAGATAACAAATGTGTGTTACCTACTGCAGAATCTCAATGCTGTGGATTTATAGCAAAGAATTTAGGTGAATAACTGTGTTACTTGACTCTTTAAATATGGGGAAACTTGTTTCAAATATAATACCGTGTTCAATGCTCCTGCAGGTTTAGTGGGGACAAACGCCCAGTTCTTACTTACTTAAAACTTGCCAATTTACAGCCACTTAATTTTTAGTCTGGAGAGAAGGAGACTCAGGGGGGGGACCTTATTGCCCACTACAAATACCTGAAAGGAGGTTGTAGGCAGGTGGAGGTAGGTCTTTTCTCCCAGATAACAAGGGACAGGAAAAGAGGAAACAGCCTCAAGTTACACCAGGGGAGGTTTAGATTAGATATTAGGAAAAATTTCTTTACTGCAAGGGTGGGGAGGCATTGGAACAGGCTGCCCAGGAAGGTGGTGGAATCACCATCCCTGAAAACACATGGATGCGGTGTTTAGGGACATGGTTTAATGGTGGGCTTGATGATCTCAGAGGTCTTTTCCAACCTAAGTGATTCCATGATTCTATTTAAAAACACTCTGCTTTGAAGGCTGACCTTAAAAAACAAAACCAAAAACCAAACAAAACCCCTCAAGTTTCTGGGGGAGATTTAGATGTTCTAGTGTAATTTTGTATCTAATTATGATAGATGAAAACTACATGAGTATGGTTAAACCTGCATGCCCACGAATAACGGCTACATTCTGATAGCATACTGCAGAAAAGTGCAGGGGATGAAGATACTTTTTTCTTCTGGGGTTAGGATGGGCAAGGGTTGATTTCAGTGGACCTCTGGCAACTCCGACTCGTGTGATGTCGGGATAAATAGGGTTGTTGTTTTAACTCTGAATGTGTAAACTGCTGTAGGCATTACTCTGCTGCTGCAAAAGCAATTAATGCTTGGAAAGCAAACGCGTGGAAGCTGTAAGCTGGCCGCCGTTTCACCGCGCTGTTCGAAATCTACGGCAGCCCCCTCGTGGCCGTTTCTGTTGGGAAGGAATCGTTCGAACATCTATTTCAAAATAGCCATGGTTTGGAGGAGGAAATGCTTCCCCATTTAAAATTTCTTCGTGTACTGTTACGCTTGTTAATGTAAGGATAACACCAACAAGCTGTGGTGCTAATACAGATCAAAACCAGTTTCTGCGCGGTATTGACCTGTTAGGATGGGATTGCCAGGAGCAGCTCTGTAAAGCCTGGCCCACGGTGGCCATCCTACGCACCTGGCTCCGGCTCCAGCAACACTCTGTACTGTCCCAAAGGCCATCTCCTGTCACGCACACTGATCCTATGCTTCTTCTGAGCTACACTGCACAGAGGGCTGCGTATTCTTCCTGGAATATTTTGATTTTTTTTTTTTCTTAGTTCCTGCCTGTCCCCAGATACGGTAATGAGCTTCAGCCTCCTCATGTTTGCTAAGTATCTGCTTAGTTAAATATTAACGTCTTCCAGCTGCTTAGCTCAACCTTACTTACCCTGTTTTGACTTTAATTCTTATTGGCACTTGTGGTAACAGAGCTCGAAACACAACCAGTGGCTTGGAGAGAAGAGCTGGGCCGTGAAACGCACTGTGAAGAGATGGCAGGTCAGGGATGAGAGACGGTAATGGTGTGATGGATGTGACACCGAGCCCAAAGCACCGGGAAATTCAGAGGGGAAACCCCTCCTGCTTTACATTTATATCAGGTGCCTTTCATGGAGCAACCGGTCGGAGCTACAAGCAAAGCTTGTCTTCTGGAGTTATGTGAGCAAGCTGCTCTGTGAGTTTTGGTTTTTTTCCGTTTTGGTTGTTTTTGTTTGGGGGGGGGGGTGTTTGTTTGGTTGGTTTTTGGGGGAGGTCGTGGGGAGTGTATAGATTCTTGGGGTTTTTTTACGTTTCTGGGATGACGCTTGACTGATCCTTCTCCCCCTCTGCTCAAACCCCTCTCCGCAGGGACAAGCCTCTCGGTGCGCCTCAGTGTTTTGCCTAACGGGACAGCACCGGTCACGGTCATCCCCGCCGCCGGGCGCAACGGCGGGTAACGCGCACGGCCCCGCCGCGCCGCTCCCCCCTCCCGCAGGGCCCCGGCACAGCCCCGCCCGCCCT
>JAVJGJ010000033.1:8818177-8836943 GCA_035590215.1 Microhierax caerulescens
GGGCGGCTGAGCAGCCGCGGGGGCCGACGCTGGAGCCGCTCCTCGGCTGTGGCGGCTGCAGCGGGGCGAGGGGCTGCTCGGGCCGGGGCCCCGACGCTTGCCCGGCCGGAGGCTGCGCAGCCCCCCCCCGGGCAGCCCGTGCCGCCGCTTGCCGGGAACCGTGAGCCGTAGCCAGGTCGTACGGGGCCGCCTCCTGAGGCTGCCGGTGCGTGGGGCGCGCCGGGCCGGGCGGGGTGCCCAGTAAAGTAGATTTTTTTTTTTTTTTTCTTTTGATGCTGAACTTGCGGTGTGTGTCTCAGGTGAGTGCCACGGGCGTGTAAATCAGAGCCCCGGAAGGTGTAGGCGTTGGAAACGCTGACAGAGGAAAAACGCTTTCCGGGAAATGTCGCCCTCGCCCTCTGTCTTAGCGATCCGGTGTCGGTGCTTTTAGTGTCTGCTGGGTATCGGTGCCAGGTCGTTCCCGGTGCGCGGCCATAGGCTTGCAGTGTGTATGCAAAGAGCGAGCGAAGCGAAATGGCTCGGTGTGGCATGCCTGCGGTGCTCTGCAGCTCGCCCCGTGGCGTGTACGGCTGGATTTGATTGTTGGTGTATAGGAAAAAAGGCCTCAGTTACCGTGTACATGTACCGTAGCTACAGTTCTACAGGGATCTTTAAAAATATTTTATATATTGTACTTGATTAATGTCACCTTTTCCTTTCTTTATGTGTTACTACAGTGGTTCTGCTATGAGAAGTTGTATTGCCTAAGCACTTGTAATGGGCTCAGACTCTAGTGCTGATTTTTGTATTGATTGAGTTTGACCCCAGATATGTAAGAACTTTAACAAATTTGAGGTCAAACCTGCTAGCTTTCATAACGTGTCCCGAAATGTAAGGAATGTGTTAGAAATTGATTGTGGTTTTTGTTTTTGATGTGTATAGTAAAGGTCAGTCTGTAGCCCAATGAGAATGCAGGGGCCTATGGATTGTCAAAGAACCAAGTTATGGATGATGAGAGTGTCTTGAGCAGTTAACCAAAAAAACCTAGCAAAACACCATAACCCTTGGTTTACTGCAGTCATCTCTGATAATTTCTGAACTCATGGATGACCAGGCCTGAAAGATACTCTAAGGCCAACAGTGACTGAGTTCACTTGAGTTTGTGATGAGAACACAGGCGGAGGCGCTTCTGTTCTGAGACTTCTAAAGGAGTGGTATCATTGCATCAAGCCCTTCACAGTAAAGATTCAGCCAGTGTCCATTTAAGTGGGCTGAAAATTACAATGCTGTGTCCCTTCGGTCAAAATATGCTGCTTGGAATTTCCATGGAGACTTCGGGTGTGGAGACTTCGTTCATCAAAATACAAAAAGAATACTTGTACTGAAGAACAGGAAAATATTTAAGAGAAGAAAAGGGCACCTGTGAAAACATGTCTTTAGCTGAGACTAGTATCTGCAGCTTTATTGTGCATCTTATGTTTTGTTCTTTGCTCACAGTAATCCTGTGCATTATTTTGGGTCAGTTGCATGCAGGATCAGCTGGTTTTATGCATGTTCCAAGGTCATTTGGATTATTACTTGGTATTGCATCTGGGTGATGCAGGCAGTGTGCTAACAAGGCATCATATGTACATGAATGGTAATGTATTACTTAAAGGTTTTTAGATCCTACGTATAGAACAAAGTAAATTAGTATGTAACTGCAGCTCAGGGCAGCTGGCAATAAATAAGAGCTCCTCCTTTGGGACAGGGTAGATATTCTGAAGAAGAGAGCAGATTATCAAGTAAGATAGTCTCTTCACCAAGGATAATTTAAGATGTGTTGTAGAAAGCAGGTTCGTGATAGATTTTGGACTGAACAGGAATTCTTTGGGAATAGAGGAGTGGGTGATGGCTGCGTTGAACTGACCGTTTGTTGGGTTTGCTTTGTGCCCACTTCTCCCCAGATCTGCTCCAGGAAGATGATGATTCCTGTAGTGATTATGGCAGTCGTGACAAACCAGGGACTGCTTTAGGAAGGACTGTGCCAGATGGGAATGTGCTTTTTCCAGATAATTTTCAGACCGAACATCTTTTGTTTTACGAGCGATTTAAAGCTTACCAGGATTACATCTTGGGTAAGTAACTTCTTAAAAGAAAAAGAACACATAGCCAGGTTTCTTCTAGCGGACGTTTAAATGATCCAGTGTAAATGGAGGCAATTCCGTATTAAACTTTTGAGATGCTTTTAATAATGGGGACTAGAAAAGGTGGTGTCCTGCCATTGCTTATTCCATAACCTCAGCTGCTATATCTGTGTGGTGGCGATGGTTTTAATGTAAGTAAATAAAATCTGAATGATGAAAGGCAAAGGTGCTAATACTGGATTCTGTGTCTTGTTTTAACTGATCTTACTAGAACTGTTTTTTCTGTAATAAGACTGTTTAAGATAAGGCACAGGTTAGCTGTTTAATGCCACTGGCACCGAAACCTCCATTACCTGGGAGGTTGAGTACTGGATCTCTCCTTCCAGAGAAGGACAGAACAGATGACTCTCCAGCTCTCTCACTACTGAGACAGACAGCAAAAATGCTGATGGTTATCATGAGTGAAACAGAATGAAGTCCAACTTGAGATGTGGTAGAGGAACGTTTCAACTGTGTTGACATTCATTTTCCAGTGATCTGGAGGACTTTTCTTTCTTTCCTTGCATAAATGTACTGTCTTCAATTTCTTTTTAGCTGACTGTAAAGCTTCTGAGGTGAAAGAATTCACAGCTGAGTACCTGGAGAAGGTTCTTGAACCATCTGGATGGCAGGCGATCTGGCGCACCAATGTGTTTGAAGTCCTTGTTGAGGTAAATGGAATGCAGTTGCATAGGTATTTGCCTCCAATTAACATAATTTATCTCTGTAACAGACAGACCATTTATCTATGAAGTTTATGAGCTGGTAGGAAATAGTAATGTTTCCATATTGAATTGCCAGTGATGGCTAGGGCAATAGGAATTTATTCAAAGGGCTCCATGCTTGAGACTGGAAGGGGAAATGTCAAGTCAGTGCGAGTGAGCCACGAGGTAGATCTCTGTGGGCACAGAGGGGAGATAAGTACTTGGTCCAGAGCTGGCTATTGTAACGTAGTCTTCTCAAATATTAGGCTCTAATCATTTGTTGATTTATTTTTTTTATCAGTAGAATTCTTCCTTTTAACCCATCTTGGTACTGACAGTATCTCTTCCACATTGCATACTCCTGTCATAGACTCACTGAGGGTTTGCTGGTTTGGGATACTCCTTTTCTAGGTGTTTCAATGTCCAGGTCATACATCTTTGTGCAAACCTTGGATGTTCAAAACTTGCATTTCTGTTACATTTTTGAAGAGGGAAGCCCTCAGCTTTTCAGCCCAGTTAGTGACAAAAAGGCTTCCACTGGCCCAGACTAACTCTTTGGATTGTTTGTGTCCTGTGGGCATTTTGAAAAATGAGTCCCAAAGGAGTCTCTAAGAACTGTAAGGTATTGATTTGTTTGAGTCTGAGCATGCTGCTTTTTCCTGTCTTTTTTTTTAAAAAAAAAAAACAAAAAACCAAACAAACAAAACAAAACACAAAGAAAACCCAAATAGACAAGCAACTTACTGGCATTGTATGAGTATTATGAGGGGTTTGCACAAAGTTTGGAGTGTGGAAAAGGCTCTAGATGTGTGATTCTGAGAAGCTTAATTCTGGGGTTCTCACTTCAGCTGAATAGATTGCCTTCCTCTGCTGTACCTATGGTTCAGAGAAACCTGAAGTATGATTTGTTCCAACAGGTTGTTGATGTGGAGTACTCGGCTCTGAAAGCAGTTGTGCAACTCAGTGAGCCTTTCCTGTGTGACTCACGGGATAGCACCTTTACCCTGGAGTGCATGCAGGAACTCTTGGAGCTGAAGGAGCGTCAGCTACCACTGCAAGAGCTGTGGGTTGTGTATGATGAGTCAGGGGAGTTTGACCAGACAGCACTAGCCATAGAGCATGTCAGGTAGGAACGTGCTCAAGGTTTAATTTTTATCTTTAACAATTACACTCTGATAATATCCAATGGGTGGTCTCTGAGTTCTTGTGGTTATGCTGGCAGCTCCAGAAGCCACGCTTTCCAAAGTCAATCTGATGACTGGTACTATGAGGAAACTGCTCAAAAAGAAAATCTGTGGTGTCTTCTGCAGCTACAAAGTACATCTGGCTGCATCTTAGTGTCATAATACATAAAATAATGTAAACTCTGTTGCTTTCCCTGTCTTTTCCACCCCAGATTTCCTTGGACTGTATCACCTTGCTGGCTCTAGTGCTGTGTTCCTTTCTCTTCTGTAACATTAGTGTGGTTTTTTTTCTTTTTCTTTCCCATTCTTTTTTCTGCATTTTGCCTCCTCCCCTATATTTGCTCTTCATTCTTTCGGTGTCCGTTCACATCTTTCTTTTAGTTTCCTTTCTTTCTCATCTCTGTCTCTTTTCCATCTCCCTTGCTTTCATATCCTACATGCTGTTTGAAAGCTATCTACAAATAGGTGGTAGAACTGGATGAAAAAGCTAAAATAGGAGGAATGACCTTCCTGTTTAGAAAATGGGCTGTTTTGGAAGCGGTGGGTGCAGGAGGAAAAGGGGAGAAGAAACATATTCTGTTGTGAATTACTTGGTGTAGAGATCTAAGCTTCAACGAAGGAAGTGACAAACTCACTGTCAAAAAGAAAGCTTAACTGAAGCATGCTTGGCTAAACCAAAAAACTAAAGAGCCTCAGGATCTTAAGAGTGTAAATTTTGTTTGCAAATCCAGCTTTTGCTCTCTTTTGATGAAAGTGGGACTCAGGCTATTATGAATTTTGGATTTAGATACACAAAATAAAAATCTTTACGCAGGTAAACAACAGGCAAGAAAGATAACTTCTCTGTATGTGAAATAGTTTACAGGACAGTAAAGTGGAATTGGTGAGAGGTGGTGCTTAGAGATGAATTCTCAAATTCGTTACATTTGTGTTTCCAGTGCTGTCGTCTCTGCTTGGGTAAAAGTGGCCTCCTTTGTGTGATTAAATGCTTGCTTTTCTCCAAAAGATTCTTCTACCAGTGCATCTGGAGGACCTGGGATGAGGAGGAGGAGGATGATTTTGATTACTTTGTGCGATGTGTTGAGCCTCGACTGAGATTGTAAGTGTAACACCTTTGATATCGCTAGGGCAGACGTGGGAACAGTGACGCACAACTAGATTAAAAAAACCCAACCCTGTTCACTGGTACATCAAAGCAAGTCTGTTCTAACAGCGTTCGCTGTCTGATGGCCAACATTTTGCATGGAAAGGGGGTGCAATTGAGGTTGCCACGACTTGTGGACGCTGTTTCCCTGCGGTCGCTGACCTCCCATCAGATGGCGCTCCGAACCCAGCTATAGCTGCCCTCGGCTTGGGCTGAATTGTCACCCTAATTAAAGCTCACCTGGGGGGCTCCAATACCCCTGGGCACAGCGTAAGAATCAGAATGGAACTGAATGTTAACAAAACCATGTATATTGGTCGTGCTGAAGGAGGAATGTGTGCGTTTCTTTCTCTCGTGAGATTGGTCAGCATTAGGTTATCCGAAGGTGGGTTTTTAATGCTGTCCTGCCGTACAGAACTGAAGCAGCATCCAAGGACACAATCTGGTTATTTTTGAGGGTGCTAAATAAACAAACCACACTGTAAAACATACCTGGAACTAATAATTGAAAAGTTATTTTTAGTGTAGTTTTTCTCACTATCTTTTTCTCAAGTCTTTCGTGAGGGTTATTTTTCAATTCCTTTTCTTTAGTTATTATAACTTAACCTCATTATGTTCTGGAAGTTTGTGTGTCATTCAGATCAAGGTTTGATAATGCTATGATGCTGGGGAGCTGCATCAGTAAGTGTTCATAACCCACCCTGAAATACTATTTAGAATATGGCATTACATGTGCTCAAATATAGAATGTGCTTTATAAAGAAAATCAGTATAATTACCTACACTATAAAGGTGGCTGCAGGCCTCTCTTTCAAACAGGACACAATGTGATATTTGAGGACTCTGATACACCTGTGTTTTTCTGAGATCATACAAATTAGGACAAAGTGTTGTATATGTAAATTTTACATGTTTCTGAAGTATTTATACTTATGTGCTCCAGTAAATGGCTATTCTGTTGGGTTTTTGGAGCCTTATGGAGACTTTGCATGGGATGAAACCAGAATGAAATGGTTTGCCATAGGATAACTTTTTTAATGCTGTGCATGACCTTAACAGCCAGTTTGGTGAGAATCCAAAATGCTTAAAACGTCTTCAAGGAGAAAAGCAAATGTTATCCTTTCTTATTCTCCCATACGATGCTTGATACAAAGCCTGTCTGCCAAGCTACACTGATGTTGATGTTACCCTGTGTTGTGATCTAAGCACTGATGTGTCAGCTCAGAAATACCATTAATCTTTAATGCATGGAAACATACGATGCTTTAAACTTTCCAGGTCTCTGGTGTGTGCTGTTTTAATGAGAACAGACAGTATCTTTGCACTGCACATTAGGCTGTACTAGTCTTCTGAGGCAAGTAAAGCTGTGTGAACTGTTTAACTAAAGCTTGAAAAACCACATAGTTTTATGTGCTTTCATAGTGATCAGTTCTAAAATGTGTGGCATGCATTTCGGGGCCAAATTATGCACCATGTGGTTTCCTTCAAATATTTCATATTTCTATATTGCTATAAATTCTTCTGATGCTAATCATGCTGCACTGACTTACTCTGTTGCCTCTGAGAACCCTATTGCCAAAACTTAGTGAGGCTCTATTTCTGTACGCTGTTTATTGTAACTGTATAGATACTGACTGCTCTGACTGCAAATGTTCTTGCTCTTTGCAGCATGCTTTAAGTGCACCCTTTAAGGAGCCTCTGAAAATTGAGGGAATATCTTTGCTCTTATTTCATGCAGCCCTTGAATAGAGCTATTTATACTATGTTCAGCTGGTTCCCTACAAAAATGGTGCGAGATAATTAAATCTTATTTTAATTGTATCATTAATTGCTGTCCAGTTTTTTTTGTTGTGATCATAATTGGTCCTATGTGATTGGCCCTGGATTTCTTGGCACTGTCTAGCTGGCAGATATCCTCATCTTTCTGACTTTGGCAATGCAGCTTTGGGCTGGCATTTTCCGGCCTGCATTTTCTTTTGTAGAGGATGCTCTTGGGATGGTACAAACTTTTTACAATGCACATTTTCATCTGGTGCTGGTAATACCTTTCTTACCCATTCTGCTTTTTTGTGCAGGTAATTGGTTAGATTGTTGATGATAGAGACTTTACATTATAGGATTTTTCTTCTATTTCAGAAATGATTATCTCAGTGTTTCTAATAAATGCTTAAAAATAGACTAATTTTTATATCAAATTACTTTCTAAGTTCTTACTCTTTTTGAATTGCTGTGCTTATGCCTTTGTTTTAGAATGCATTTCTGATAACTGTGTATAATCTTCCAAGGTAGGTGGGCAACTGGTTAGAAAGGAGTATGTTTGTGTCTGTTCAGATTTCTGGTTTTGCTACTTTTGGAAAAAAAAAACCACACCAAAAACCAAACAACCGAGCAGTGTTGATACAGACTGCAGAGGATCTTGACTAAAGCACCAAAGCAGAACTCCTTGGATTCTCTCTGGGTTTATATTTGATCTTTCAAAATTTTAGATGTGAAATATACTGACCTCTTGCTCTGAATTGCAGGCATTACGACATCATTGAACACCGTGTGCCTTCTGGGCTTGCAGCTGATTATCAGAACTTGTTGTCTCAATGTGAAGAGCTTTACAAGAAGTTTATAGATGTGAGGAACAGCATATCAAGCAGTGATTCGGACTCAGAAGAAGAAAATGTCTCCATGGTGGAAGGACTAAAATTGTATGAGAAAATAGAGCACTTAAAACAAAAGCTAAAACTAATTGAGAATCCGCTGCTGAGGTACCTTGGGTTTGGGCAAGGAGGAGGGCCATATAGGAGACTACATGTACGTTCCTTATTGAAGAAAGAGCTGATGGATTTGTTGCTCTTGCTTTAGGTATGTGTTTGGCTACCAGAAACACAGCGGTTCCCAAGCCAAAGGACTGAGACCAACAGGTTCCAAGGTCACTCATGTTGTATCCTCAGTCATGGTGGCAAGTCTGCTCCAGTCATTGCTAAGGGACAAACTTTGCCCTGAACCTTGTGGTGAAGAACTAGAAATACAGGTATGGCAACAGGAATTGCCTGTCTGCTAATGCTTTTCTTCCACCTTGTTTTTTGAGGTGAAAATAAGTTTATCAAGTGCAAGATACTATGTTTGCACAGTGTTATTTTTTTTGTCAGTTCAAAAAACACTGCAATTTAAACAGTAGGTGGTAAGACTGGATGATACAAGTAATTTCTTTAATTAATTTGTGTCTGAATACTCCAAACAAGCAGTTTCCTTCCTGTGTGTAGGAAATGAGATAAACTTTCTGTAATAATTACACTTCACTGTGTTTCATTGTACAATACTTACATTTAGTCTTGAAATACTTGTGTCTCTTGATGCTACTGATAATGATCTAGAATTTGAAGAAAGAAATGTCATTCTGTTGCTTTAGTACTGTGTAGGAGATACATTAAGTTTTAGTGAATTCAGACAGGACTTGCCACTTTGATAGTTAAGAGCAGTTTAGATTCCTTGGGCCCGAATTAAATTGCTTGCTGTGTTCTGATCAAGTTCATGAATTACAGATGGCCAAAATGGAGCCACAGGGAAGGTCTGGGATTAACTTTTGGGCTATAAATCAGATTTTCTGACTTGGCAATTGAGAAATGCTCTCGCTATACTTACCCTGGAATTTCCTGGGAAGCAATAAATATGCGGGGTTTCTGTTCTTTTTGTTATTCTTCAATACAGAATCCCCCAGTAATAGTTGTGAAGGATATCAGCCTGCCCTTTTTGGACAACAAAAAGGACCATGTGGTCCCCATATTTGCCACTGTAATATCCAAACTCTGTTTTCGGGTGACTTGCTCCAGGAGCCGAAGGGTTATGTCAGTGTTCAGGCCAGCTCAAATATAGTTGCTGAGTTGTTTGTGTTTTTCTTAATTTTCTTTACCTTATGTCGTCTATTTGTTCAGTAACTCATGGCAAGGCACTTGAGGCACAATTCAGAAGTTGGCCTGTAACCAAGGCCATATTGAGGTTGGCTTTCTGGTGCATATGCTCTTCAATCTGTGTCTCTGCCCCAGTTTTCTCATGGGGGAATGGACATGACACAAACATCAAAGGAATGTTTTAAGGCTGTTTTTGTCCGTAGTGCTATGATTCTTGAATTCAAAGTAGAAATTGTGTATTATTGGTGCCATTAAAAAGGGTTTCTTCTAAGCAAAACCAGCAACACTTAATTGAAAAGCAAAGCTTTAAGGGCATAAATGCATTCCATTTTTGTAGTGTTCTTCAGGAGCTGATTGTGTGTTTGTCTTTTACAGTTTCACAATGATCCGCTGACAGCTGTAAATGCCTGTTACGAAGGAGACAGAGTCATCATCTGTCCTGGTCGTTATGTTGTAGATGGCATGTTCTGCATTGCTGATTCAGTTGAGCTAGAAGGTACAAGCTTCTAGCTTAAAGGTCCTTCGAATGAAGTGAACTGAATGTCTTAAACTAGCTTTGTATAAGGATTTACTTTTTGCAGAGTTTGTTAGGAATATTTGATATTTTCTTCAAAATGTTCCTATTTCTGCTTGTGGAGCCATATCTAGTGCAGGATGGAGTAAGCTGTTTCATTAGCCATAGTTACTTCTACAAATAAACTGCAAATGTTGCTGATTAATAGCAAATCCATCATTTCTTCCTATTTGTCTAGATAAATTCTGATTATATAGATAGTAGAGAGGATTCAACAGAAACATGAAGGACTTGATTTTTCTTTTTTTTTTTTTTTTTTTTGGTAATCTAAGAAGCACAATAGTCATCCTGAGAGGCTTCAGTTTTTACAGCCGGTAACTTAAAAGCGCTTGAGAGATGTCCTTGCTCTTTGCATGTCTTAATCTGTTTCAGAGGTGTGCTCTGAGACTCACTGCTGGTATCGCACTGGTGAACGCAGAGAGGAAGAGCCAAGCGCTGTTAGGACTTAGCTTATGGCCCTTTTTGCGTGACAGCGATGGGGGGTCGGGGTGGCTACCAGTGTGAATCAGCATTATGTGAGGTGCATGGGTAGAGGAGGGAGCTGTTGATTTAACATGTATTTTTTCTGTAGAAACAGATACGGCGTGCGCGATTCCATTTTTCTTTCAAATCATGTGTTTTAAATACTTCTGCCTTGTCTAGGATATGTTGCTATCTTTTCCTTGTGATTCTTGATTTCTCAGTGTAATTCCTCTGCTTTAGGTATGCACACTGCTGCAGTGCAATAGTCTATATCACTAGCGCTTGTGCAGCTGTTCAGATACTTATTTAGCTGCATTTTTCTTGTCAAAACTACTTAATGGGAAGAAGGATGGGAGTTTAATTTCCTGCTGTTATGGACTTTATTTTTCTTGCCCTTGTTTTATAAGTGTCATTTTCTTTCTTGCCCTTGTGTGTGTTTGATTTATATAGATATGCATGCTGATAGACAATGCACCTGCAGGATGAAGGACCTCGAAGTTCTTTATTTGCAAGAATGTCATTGTGCTAAAATTGTGTGGGGTGGTATTTATTGCTTTTCTAGCTTTGAGGAAACAGTAATACAAATAGTGCAATAGCACATCTATTAAAGGATGAGCTGCTCTATTTTAAGGAGCAAGGCATATAAATATGTATCTTTAGTGTGAACCACTTTCTGAATAATGAGTACATATTCAGGATATTTAATCTTCTTATACGGACTGCTGTTAGAGAAGTTTTTATAGCAATATTAGTGGCCAAAAGTGTTTGAAGTAGGAGCATCAAGAAAGATTTTGCTGGCACTCATCTGAGCAGCTGGCAGTTTTGGTGGCCTTCTTGGGATGAAGGGGTGACTCATCAAAGATATAATGTCACTTTTCTTAGTAGAGGTTTTATTTTTTTCCAGCCACTGTGCAAGTCAGTACTGAGGTTGAAAGTAAGACTATTAGTAAGTCAGGGATAAATAAAAACAGGAACTAGATAAGGTTAAAGTAGTAGCAGCTGCAGGAAATCGTGGTAAGGGTAATGTTAACACTTGGCAAAAATGTAGCAAAGGCACCTAAGAACTTTCCTTCTGCTTGTACAGTGGTTGTTCAAGCTGGATGGGAACCTGTAGCATCAGCCCATCTAATATCTGTGATCGGTGTTAATGGATGAGAAATACCTTTAGCTCCTGTGGAGTCACTTGGCTTATGGGCAGGTTGTTGAGCTGTGTCCATGTTGGGTGTTGAATGCTACTTGATAGCAGGAGGATCTTTCCTTCTCTATTCCTCGTCTTGTCACTGGCTGCCTTCTTACTAGGGGTGCTGCTTCAGAGGTGAAGTGTAAAGCAAGCTAAAAGCATGGTTAGAAAAATGACAGGTAGTCTGTAGGGCAATTAATTATTCCCAAAACTCTTGCCTTGGATAATAACCCCTTTCTGTAGTGGTGTGAAGTTAAACTAGATCTGCCATTGCTGTCCTGTGGTGCTCCCTTTTGACGTGCCCCATGCCACCTCCCCTCCAGGGGTGACTGTACATCAGTAGCAGGTGAGAAAAGATTTCTAGATAGTATAGTGTGCTGAAGCATCAATCACTTAACTTTGCATTAAATCTGCTGTCTTTAATTCTGCCAACTCTTGTTCAAAGGTTTTTTCTTTTTTAACCTTTCTACTTGCACATTACAGTATTTATTTATGTACTTGGTTAAAAGCTAGCACCCTGCTCAGGCACTTCTTATCTGAGTTTGTGTGTGCTTTCAGAAAATGGTAGGACTCACACTGCTTTAATAGATGTTGCATTATTGCTTTCCTTATCATGATTCTTGTCAGTGACAAGCAATAAAAGCTTTACATGCTCGTAACTTTCCCTGTAAGTGGTTGAATGCTGACAACTGTGAATGGCTTAGTAAATCAATGTTGTCATATGCTTGTGAAAGTTTCTTTTTAATCTGGAAGCCCATGTAACACAAGAACATTAAATTTTGACCCAAGTTTCATTTAAATTGGGAAGTTGAGTGAAGCTTACTAGCAATATCAAGTCCTCTTCACCTGCTTCCTTGTGTTGTGGTAGTGACTGCTCCCCTCCGCTGGCCCCGTGCTCTTTGGAACGTCAGCCTGCTCTAGTGAACTGTACTTTGAAAGCAGGCTGCAGGTGCTTGTGTGTCCTGGGTTACTGCACCACCCTGCTCTGTTGTAACTTTTGGGAGTGGGAACTTTGGCCTTGGCAAAGGTGAGCTCACTTACCCTTTTGCTCAACTGTCTAAACTAACTGCATTTTGTTGTGTGTCATTCAAGTAAGGTAACTTTTGAGTTTGGTTTTGAGCGCCTGAACCTTGGTTCAGAGAGGATGTTAAGGTGTAGCCTCACCACTGGGTGGAAAATTCTATTCGAGGTATTAGACTTCAAGTTTTAAACCTCTGTATTTAGTTTAAATGTCTATTATATACTGAGCACCTGACTGTTCCCAGTTATTCATCAAACTTGCATCTTTCACCTCTGCTTTAAGGGTATGGTCTGCCAGATGATATTGTGATAGAAAAACGAGGGAAAGGAGACAACTTTGTTGACTGTACAGGAGCCAATATAAAGATCTCCAGTTTGAAGTTAGTACAACATGATGCTGTGGAGGGGATTTTAAGTAAGTATAAAAGCATCTTGACCTTCTTGTGAATCTTTCATAATTTACTGTTAGAATTAAAGCTGAGATCTAGTGTTGGAGTTCACTAGTTGTAACAAAATTTTGTAGAGAGGAGCCCTACAGGTATAAATGTCAATGCTTCCCTCTTTTTTAACTTGCTAATAATGTGGACATCAAAATAATTTCTAGTCTTTATACTTTCAAGTTATTGTAGCTCTTGTTTTATTCTCATACTCTGATAAGATCATTTGACTTGATCATTTTTCTGCTGTTGAGGCACCCTGGCTCTGACTGCTGCACAGCCGATGTCAGGTTACCTGGAAATGGAAATAATTCCTCTTTCCACAGAAGAACCCCCCATGGCAATATTCAGCTGTAGCTGAGCTCAGCCAGCCCTCCACTGAGGAATGGCATACGCTGTAGAAGTAGTGTGGAACTTTGCTGACAACACGTTCAAACTGAGGTTCAAATAATCCTAAGTTGTATCTAATGAATTTGTTGGCCGTGGACTTCTGTCTTTGCAGAAAGTGCTAGTTAATACTTTGCCTCAACAGACATTCGGTTTTAAACATGTTAAATTGTTTATTAACACCTGTATACATGTATTTAGTACCTTTAAATCAAAAGTCTCTTAGGAATGTAATGAATAGTTGTCGATTTCATAAAAAAACAGAAAGCCAAAAAACCTCTAAGACAAATCTTTGGTTAGTGCTCCCAAGCAGCAGTGTTTCTGCTTATACCAGAAAAATAGTATGAGTTCAAACTATGCATGAGCAAATCATTAAAATTAACCCAAAGCGGATAAAGTTAAAATAGTGATTTTATCACACTGCAAAAACGCTACAAATCCATCTGTCTGTAGGAGGGGTTTGCCTTTGCATAACTGATTCATTTAACAATGTTTTCTATGTGTGTAGATGTCCATCATGGGAAAACCACGCTGGAGAATTGTGTGTTACAATGTGAAACTACAGGCATAACAGTACGAACATCAGCCGAGCTAGTAATGAAAAAGTCAGATCTGTATGGTGCCAAGGTACAAGCAAATTCTTAACTTTGACTTACTTCCTAAATTAAAATAAAGGTTTCTGCTTTGAAATAATGCCATCCAGAACAGGGTGACTTCTGTCGCTCCTGAGAGAACCTTTACAAATTCATTTTGGACAGCTACATGTTATTGAGTTTCAGAGATTGGTCCCAAGGGTCCTGCAGCCACCAATAATATCTAGTGAAGTGTCTCATGCCGATTTCCGTGTGATGATATGAAAATGATGTAGTAACAGGGGACATCTGTGAAATAATTGTTGCTGTATTGCTGGACTGATTCATGTCCTGGAATACTTTTAAAGTAATTTTCTGTTTTCTCTGCCCATAAATAATATTTCTTATTAAATGTTGCATTTGTTCTACAAATGAAATGCCCTTTTTGGACACCTTGTCCATTGATCCTTACAGAAGGATGATGAACACAGAAATGAATTCTTGATTAGGACGTTTTGAAGAATGATGGGGCTTTGAATGTTATAAAGAACAAGAAAGTAATGCAAGGCTGTGCAGTTACTCTTTACCAGAGCTTTTGTGGACTGGTGGCAATACTATTATCCATGGGGCCTCAACCTTGAGTATTGCTGCTCAAGTTGGTTAACAAAGCTCTGAAGCTGGAATGGTAACACAATTCTGCTTTGCACGAACTGGTAGATAAACACAAAAATCTGCAATGGAGTTGTCAGATTAAATTGGAAATGGGCCTGAACTATTTGTGAACTGCTATCAATTTTATCTTGTAGGGTGCTGGTGTGGAAATATATCCAGGTAGTAGGTGTACCCTGTTAGACAGTGGCATACACCACTGCAAGGAAGGAATACTTATAAAGGTCAGTTCAAGGCAGAATGTACTTGTTTTTGAAAAGCTTATAGCTGCTAGAATTAATGCAAATAACTTTATGTTGGCTTGTCACCTTGCTGCTTTATGGTAGAACTTGTCTGTCGTGCATGATGATAACAGTACTTGTTTGCCTTGGCTTGATCCACTGAAGCAGTATACTTCTTTTATTTCTTTATTTCATCAGCAAATAATGAACTTCTAGCCAATACATAGAACTGATTCTACCTCGAACTGGAATATTTTGCATCCCTTTAGCTGGACATAACATGTTGGATTTCCATTTCTTTGCTGTAGAACTTCTTAGATGAACATTACGACATCCCTAAGATAACCATGGTCAATAATATGATTCATAATAATGAAGGATATGGTGTAGTCCTGGTTAGACCAGCAATGCCCTCTGATGTAAAGGATGCTTCAGCAGAGATAACAAAAGGTATTTTTCTCTTCCTGGTAAAAACTAAAACTACTCAGGTTTTGGATTGTATAATTCATAATCAAGTCTCTTAAATTCTAGTAATGTCTAGACTGATTTAGCTGAAATAATTATTCATGACTCTCAGAACACTGGAATATCCTAAAGGGTGAACTGGCTGCAGAGAAACTGTGAATGTCTGTGCTTCGTGGTGTGTGTGTGTGTGTACTTCCACCGTAGAGTCCTTACGCACAGGATCTGTGCTCGCTGCTAGGCACAGCCTGTATGACTGATGGCCTCCTTGGGTCATACAGAAACAAGAGTGTGACCAGCCAAACAGCAGACATGGCTTCTCTTACAGCTGTTCTGGTTCATGATAATTCCCTGCTAATTTCTTCTCTTGTGCATTAGAGCTGAGATGTGCTCCCGTGCAGAATTTTTTCTCTGCAGTAGGTAAAATGACAACTGTATTTCTATATAATGTCTTATTCAAGAAGTCGCTAAGTGTAACGTGTAAACCCACTGCAATTTTCTCTAGTATCGCTGTCACTTGACAACTTGAAGTCATCTCAAAAATAAACCTTTTTTTCAAGCATCTTGCGGTGCATTTGGGGTATGTGGCTGTCACTAAGTAGTTATCCAAAAAGTGAGTGGGGTGAAGTGAAAATGTTCAGACTCAAGAAAACTTTTAAGTCCAGGAGTTTTAAATGATTTGGGCTGTTTTGCGTGACTGTTGATGACATTCTTATTGTTTCCTGACTTAGGGAATACGGAGCCTACCCAGTCAGGTGATGGGACAGCCTGTGTAGAGGGCTTCAGGCAAGGACTACCTGAATGTATAACTGATGAGTTGGAGCTTTATGAGCAAGCTGAGATTTCTGAACAAACTGAAGGCAACTACAAAATTGCAAATGAACTCGGGGCTACTTCTGCAAAGAAGAGCCAGATGCTCAAGAAAAGACTGAGTGAACTGGGAATCACAGAAGCCGATGAAAACTTAATGTCACAGGAAATGTTTGTTTCTATTGTGGGCAATCAGTTCAAATGGAATGGGAAAGGAAGTTTTGGTACATTTATTTTCTGACTGTCCTGATTCCTAATGGCATTGCAATAGAAGATTTGCACAAGCTGTTATTTTCACTGCTGCTTTTCAAGGAGTTAACCTGTTCCATTAGCCTTCCATAATGTTACTAGAATGTGACAAATATTTATTAATAGTATGTATATTGCATGTGGAAACTTTGCTTCCTTGCTGCATACTATGGATAGCGGGGTAGAAAACAGAACTCTAGCTTGAAGACTGCATGTATTCTGCTAATCTATGTGCTGCTTCTTTGCTAGCTCTCTGATGATTTTTTTTTAGTGTATTTATTTAACTTCTTGTTGTAAAAAAAAAAAAAAATCTTCAAAGAAAGAAAATATAGATAGGGCTCATCGTGGAAGAGTGGACAACATGTGCAGCAATTAGTAGTACATCTCTCTCTATATTTTTTTAAAGTGTTATTAGGCTGTGGCTGACTTCTGTAAGAGGTTGGCATACTTAATTTTTTACATTAAACAGAAGCTAGTGAAATGCTATTCCTTGGGAATGTAGTGTTTGGCTGCCATATTTTATAGTTGAAGTATTTTCTAGGAAACACTTGGAAGGGCAGTGTCATTCAGTCTTCTGTGTCCTTCTGTGCCCAGCTGTTTACTTCCAACAGCTACGAGTGCCTGTGCACCTTTTCCTTAGGGAGGGCGGCATCTAACTAAACTCCATTAATCTGAATAAAGAGAAATGAAAATAGATGTGTCTCTGTTAGTGGCATTCATACGGTACTTTTCAGTGCATTATTCTGAAATTTTGAAAACTGTATGCCATTTGTAGCAGCTGAGGTTTTGGAAATGAATGGAAAATTTAAAAAATTACTTTCCATTGAAATCTTACCAGTCTACAGCTGTGGAACATTCAGTACTTGAGGGAAAAATTGGAAGGACTGCCTGATCGAGGAGGACTCCTTCTCAGTGCCTCTTATTATTATTATTTTAATTACAAATCTAGATGCTGCCTTCAAACTTTTGTTCTGTCTTTAAGAGTTGTAGGTCATTTTTTGAACCAGTGGGTGAAATATATGTAGGAAAATAACACCTAAGTGATCCAGGATGTCCTATGGAACACAATCAGCTGTTAAGAGGGTGTTAAGAAGGGAAAAGCATGTTGCTGGCAAATTGACTTTGGAATAATTTCTGAAAGTAGCTTAGCAGGTGTACGGCTTCACTAGAAATGAATGTGTGCCTATGTGGATGTGAAGAGTCTGATCCAGATTTTCCAATCTAGCATTCTTAAATCGAAATGACAATCAAAATTCACTTCAGTGTGTGATTTGGTTTAGTGTGAGCAGCTGATGGAAAGGAAAAAAGGAATGTGTAATTTACATGCATTTGTTTCCCATTCTGTGAACCACAATCTATTGCAGCTTTCCTAGCCCACTGCTTCTGTTCTCATTCTGCTCAGGACACTCTACTTCAGGACCAAACCGCGTTTTGATGAATATGAATGCCACTGCAGTATCTCAACGTGCACAAACCCATATGTGTTTGCCACTTAGTGAGTTTTAAAGAAATAATTGAGTCAAGTGAAAGCCTAATGGTAAGACTGGCAGTAGTTTAGTATCTTAAACTATTCATCAGGTCACATGCCATGCTTCATGCTTTGATGTTATGCCTTTATTTCCTGAGTGTAATCCTTATTAAAGGACTGGGGCTAAAAACTAATTTTATGGTTCTTTCCTCTGATCTTTTCAAAACCATAATTCTCCTGAGCGAGCTGCCTTCGTGATGTGTAGGTAGTGATTCTTTCCCTTTTAAGCCTGGCTTACCTCTTGACAGCCTCTTATCTCCCTTTTTTAAAATTCAGCTTTACATTCATGAAGATACCAATAAAAATGTAACTATTCTGCTTTCAACATCAACAGTTTTGTGTGTTCCAGTACCAGATGCCAATGGTGATTCTATTGTGCAGGTTGTCAGGAGGTCAAGGAGCAAAATGAGGCTGCTAATGCAGCTTCCAGCAGTTCCCTTTGTGCAGGAGCTGTATGATAAAGTTGTAGTTAAATTTTGGTGACACTTGAGCCTCAGGGGGCTAAGCTTTTGAATGAGCCTTCTCATCTCGGAGTTTTGTTCTCCCAATCACTTATGTCAGTGATAAATATTAGGTTTATTCTGCAGGTTTAATTTCCCTTTGAAGTGCAGAAGGAGAAATGTTTAAATATAAAGAGAAAGAACAGTTGATTAACACAAGGTTTGTGCCCTCAGCTTGGAGTGATGTTTGTTAGCAGGTTATTTGTTTGAAACTACAAATTCAGTTTCTCCTCTAAATATTACTCTGGAAAAATTAATTTTTTCTTACATTTTTGAATTTGCTTAAATTTCTTGGGTTTTTTCTTAAAGGTACTTGATGTTGCAGTAATGAATGACTATGGCTCTACCCTAATCTCTGTGAACGTTCCCTTCTTCCTAAGTACGAAACTAAATCCAGATGATTTCTTGCGTAGCTATCAGAAAAGCTGGTGAAAACATCTAGTTTCAAGAAACGTTTAAGCAGCTGCAAAAAAACTTTCTCCTAGGATGAGGTTTCCCCATCCTATGTGTCTAGCCTGATCTTGGACTTACTATATGTTATGCTTATTAAATGAGCAGTTAAGTTTACCCCATGGCTTACCTAGTTGGTCCTGGTCCCGTTTTATTGTTTGTCTGGCTGT
>JAVJGJ010000033.1:8837043-8866998 GCA_035590215.1 Microhierax caerulescens
TTAAGTTTACCCCATGGCTTACGTCGTTCGTCCTGGTCCCGTTGTAGTGTTTGTCTGGCTGTTCCACTCTTTCTTCCTTTCTCAAATTTTGGCAACATTGAGCTTTCTTTAAACATTTCCCCTGTCCCTTCATGTCTTCACTGAATAGATAAATTACTGCCATACAAATATTTCCAGGAGGAATCAGCTGCATGCGGCATGTCTTGGGTCAGTTTATCATACCTGAACCCTGGATAGTAATACATGACAAATTGTATTAATCTATATTCCTGTTTTTGGAATTCACTTTTTTCCAAAGGAAGGGTTCCTAGACAGCACAGATTCTGGTAATTAAACACTGATATTTACATGTCTTCATCTAGTCTTATTTATTAAGCATTGATATTTACATGTCTTCATCTTCATAATTTAATAAAAATTATACGTTCCAAGCAAAAGATTTTACAACTGTAGCTGTGAGCCTAGAGTATATGAAACAGCTTTTGAGGCAAATGAGTTGAGTTGGAGCTTCTAGTTTAAAACTTAGTAAATGATTGATTAGACAAAGTGAATAACTGGCTATATATATTTCCTCAACTTTTAAACAATATTTCAAAATACTATATTTTCATGAAAAAAAAACCCACAAATGGGAAGTAAAGCTAAAGCGTTGAATGCTTTGTCATTGCTTTTAGCTTACCACCCACCTCCACCTCTTTTTTTTTTTTTTTCTTTTTTTTTTTCTATAGAACATTCATTACCTATGGTAAACTAAAGAGCTGCTGTGGTGTAAATTACTTTATATTGGGATGAACTTTATTGGTGTAAGGGAAGATATGCTAGACGGTGAGCTCTGAGTTTGCAGCAGTGGAGGAGAAAGACCGAGAATACCTCAGAAGCAGTAGAGCGATTGGAAATTTCCTTTGCTGTAGTACTAGACGTTCCCATGATTTTTCTCTGCCCCACTGCTGCACCTGCCAAATGGGAATGGATCACTGCAGCCCATGGCGTAGGGCTGCTGCGTGTTACCGGAAGAGCCCAGCGATGGCTTCAGTGGTGCCTTTCATCGCCGGAGCAGGGAGGCATGGCTGAAACACCACCTCGGCAAGCAGTGGCCTCATGCAGCAGCTAGGTTGTTTGCTAAGCCACCTTTGAACAAGACAGAAAATGACATCGCTGTTCTTCAGCAGTGCCGTGCTTTAAAGCCTTCCTCTCTCCGTGGGACAGCCAGCCACTGCTGTAGCGGTGGCAGTGCTGGCCCTGGAGCTTGGGAAGACTTGGAGCCGGAGGGGACCCCGCAGCGGGGGTGGGGGGAACAAAGCCTGTCTGAAATAAGGGCCTTCTTGCCCTGCAATCAATTGGCGTGCCCCTTGCAGCACTTCAGATAAAGAGTGGAACTGCAGAGCTTCAGATAAGCTCTACATTTGCTGCAGATAACCACGCTGCCTCACTCCTCGCTGTTCGGGCTGGTTTCAAAAGTATCAGGAATTACCCAGCCAGCTGTTGTACAGAACACGATATTTCTGGTCTGAAGAATACTGGGAGTTTTATACACTTGGAGTGGTACAGAGATAAACTCCTTTTTTCAATGCTAACAATCTTTCCCTATTACCTTCATCTTCACAAGAGGATTTCTTTTTTGTTCGGTTTTATCTATGCTTTGCAGCAGTCACATTTTCCTTTGGATAATGTGGTGATTAAATCACAAGCCTGTTGTAGTAAACCAGAAGTGTAAAACTAAAAAGAGGCTGCTTCCAAAATGGTCCAAACAGTGGTTGGTACGTTCACCTGAAATGTAACTCACATTCAGCTCTGTTCCAATAAATACGTAATTATTTACACAGAATAGAAAGCTTAAGCAAGAGGCTGAAATCTGAGTAGCCTAAGGGGTTTGGCAATTGCTGGTTATGGGAAATGTCCAATTTAAAGGTAAGGAAAATTGGAAAGGAAAATGTAAGGTGAGTGGTTTGCTCCTAGTGCCGATGGCTGATCTGAGGTCTGTCTCCTTTTGTGCTTTTGGCTGTCATCTCCTCAGCTCCTAGTCCTTTGCCCCACCCTGGGGGGCAGGGGTCCCCCCCCCAACCCCCAAGCTGTTCCTTTGGAATTTCACACTTAAATTGCCATTATTTCACATATACCCTAGTTAGAATGTATTCAAACATGTATGCTTTACCTGAGCACTTGATTTGCAAGTAATCTGAAAATGCTTTTCATAAAAGAAAGTTAGGATCTAAAAGAGAATTTCTGGAATTTATGTTAAAGTCTTTAAGGTTTCTTTCATCCTGTTTTCACTAGAGAAGAGAGAGTAAAGCATGGGTCCAGGCATATCGTCTTCCTAGGGGGGGAAAAAGTCGGGAGAACAAAGATGATAAAACTCAGCTCAACAAGATTAACTTTTGGAACAAAGAAAAAAGTTCCTGCATAACTACCACAGTTCAATTAGAGGAGCAATCAATGCTGTAAGGTACCTGTTTCTTACTTTCAAATGAAGGAGGGGTGAAATAAGTCAAGCCTCTGTCCTCCAATATTTGAGATCAGTTAATATGATGTCTGTATGAGGTCAAAGTGATAATTAGGTACTACGTTGCAGCAAGCTTGCCAGCACCAGCACGTTGTTGTGTGTCAGAGAAGATTTTTTTTCCAGTGCAAAGGAATTTTGCCAGCTGGCTTGAGGGAGAAACATTAGCAAAGTGTTCAGACTAATTTCAGCTTCTTCATCGTGTTTGTTTCTAGTTGACCTTGACTGACTCCAGTGATTGACTACTGCTTTGTGTAGGTCCACCTGCATGATTTTTGGTCTGCAGACCGCCGTTTGAATCACTCATACTGTATGATGCACTTGTGTCATTTTTGTAAATGATTGGGTGGTCTTAACCCACTTGAGTAACACCGTAATCTCTCAGCAGAAAATTAAAACTTGGAAGCAGTAGTACAACAGAAGTACCACTTTACTTGAGAGTCCTCAAAGAGTCTCAGATCTTCAAATGCTTGTTTTAAAACATGCCCTTTTATTCAAATGCTTTTCTCCAGGTTTGGTGTGCTTGTTTAATAGTGTGAAGCATGTTTGTCACAGGTATTTAGCATATTAGCACATTCTTAGTCCTCACAAAGCCACCCTGTGCAGCTGTGTTTAAGGGACGTGCTACTGACTGACGTGCCTGCTGCGGTTTGGGAGGGAGGTGCTGCAGGTTAACGTTCGTGCTTGGCTGGCAGTGCACCTTTTCTCGGAGATCAAGTGGTCTAATGCTTCTAAGGCTTTCCAACCCCCTTTTTTATTTTAAATTCTGGAATAGAAACAACATCGTGACTGGAATATCATGATGGTTGCATAACTGTTTTTAAACTATCAATAGTGTTTCGTGACTCAAAAGGTGTTTCCGATGCCTGAGTTTAACTCCTCTCAGCAATGTAGATGTGTGCATAACCGCATGTCAAGCTGTCTGTTAAGACACTATTTGCAGCCTGCAAATACGTCTCGTTTTTAATCCGTGACGCTGTGTTGTAGCCACGTTGCCTTATTCATCTGTTCAAAGATGTCTTCCAGTTTATCCTCATTTCTACGCTTTAGCGTGGTAGCAGGCAATAACTCTTATTGCCATTAGGGCCTGGGAGCAGATTGTATAAATGCAGACATTACTATTTGAAAGCACAATACACTTACATAAAAAGGAAGCTTGATACACTTTATTTTTATTCTTTTTCCCCCTGTGTGTGTGGCAAGATGTCGCTAGCATCTCCTCTTTTCCTGTAGTTAACATTCCTCTGTCTAAAAGCTGCTGGTTTTTTGGACTTGGTTATTTTGAGACAAGTCCATCTAAAAATACTTTCTAAAATGACATTCAGGTTCTGTTTTCTTTTCTGGAGGTGTCAAACATATTTTTTAAGTTTGAGCCCATCTGCAATTAATGTTTGTTACTGTTTATATCAAGGATATTCTGTATGGGGGGCATAATTCATCCTCATGCTTCGCCTAAATTTGTATTTATGGACAAAGGAAGGTGATGTGAAAATGTGGATGATTTATTTAAATATATGATGGTGACATACAGCTTGCTTTTTGTTTAAGTTCTCTGAGGGGCTGTACCAGTGGTTGAGAAAGGCTTTGATTTTGCTCTTAATGTTCACAGGTCTTGATACTTGTTTACGAACACATGTTCATGCATTGCTCGGTTTCAAGACTACTTCACATCTATAGCTTTTGGTTTATGTTACTCTTTTTTGAATTCAAAGAAGTCTGCCTCATGCTCATGGCGATAAAAGACACAAAAGGTGAGATAGAACATGCAGAAAAAGAATAAGGTATTGCCAGACTGTATCTTAAACTACGAAGCAGCCTAGGGGAGTGTGCTATCCTTTCCCTGGTTCTGGGTGTCGGTATTGGACTGCGAGGGCAGACAGAACTCCTGATGGTTATTGTCTTCTGCCTTTTGTCTTTTGCTCCCTTAAGCACATCAGGTTGTCTTCTTTTTCAGACTTGTTTGAAATATAGGGATAAAAAGCAAGAACCTTTTGGCCTTAAAATGGGATGACAGGAGGTGTGAAAGCACTTGTCTTACTTGCAGCTCACTGTGTTTTTGGTCTTTAAAGTCCTTCCCTTGTTCTACCTGATTAAGTGGAAATGTACTGTAAAACACACGACTGCCTCAAATGTATGCTCTTAAATATGTGTCTTATATTCCATTTCCATTCCTGGGTGGTGGTTCATGACAATCATGTTTTTCTTTTTGGTATTGTGTTCTGTAGTAATAGTTTGTTTTTCAGTTGTGAAGTTTTGCATTTTACTTTGGATATGAAGAAGCAAGCCTGTAATTGTCTCATGGTGGGTAGATGCTTGATGATTTTAATTAGAGAAATTAAGTTCAGAGAGAGCAGCTGAATTAACCAGATTTAGGTTGTTATTTCAGTGTATCCATTTATTCATGGACATTGAGTTAAGATAATTTTTATTGTGTTTCTTTGGCCATGTACACCAGCCTTACTCGTGCTGTTTGCTGAGTAGTAGTTAAGTGATACAGTAAATTAATCTCTTTGACTTTTTAAATTGCAATTTCTTTCAAATCAATAAAGAATTTGCCAACCTCTCCTCCCCCCCAAGAACATTGTTTTTTTTTTTTTTTTTTTTTTTTTTTTTCCCCTATTAGGTATATGAAGTACTTGTATTTTTACGCCTAATGACAAATCAATTTCAGTATTTCAATGCAAGGTAACTTTGATCATTCCTACTGTTTGAGAATGTTACTTTCCTGTTTTCAATTTAAACATCATCTATGTTTATCTTCCTTTACTGACTGAGAGTAATTTGAACGCCAATAATTATTTTTAGTGCTGTATAGAATTTTCTTTGTCTGTATTGCTTTATTAGCGGGAAAAATTGTCTGAAACTAATGTTATGGGGAAATTATAGTAAAGGCATAGAGAAAATTATCTTCCACTCTGACAAATGTATATTATACTACATAAAATGCTGTGATAGGAACCTTGATGAGACCAATAATATGTATAAGGGCCCTTTGTTATGGTGAAATTTACCATTTCTCTTCCCAGCCTAATTCCACAAATACCTAATGTGGAAAGCATTCGCAGAATCCACCTTGTATTATGTTTCATGTGACGTGTGGATTCTTCTTAGAATGTACTTCCATTATAGGTTGGATAGTTAGCTTAATTTGAGCCATAATTTATAACAAGGACACATACTTTCTTAGTTTTGCAACTGTAGTAACACTGTTTTTACAAAACTTTGTACGAAATTGCTGATCCTGTTTTTCTCCATGCGTTTGCTATTGGGCGTTATCAGAAACAGCAGTCGCCTTTCTTCATCATGTTGCTTTTTTTAAATGCGATTGCTTTAGAGTTAAGTGCCTGAATTATTTAGGAGCACAGGTTTCAGATGAAGCCAGTAAGATGTTTTAGAAGGTACAGCTGAAATACAGAATGACATTATTTTATTTTTATAGCAACTTTACAAATAAGGGGCTGGCGGGCGGGGAACTCAATGCCATACAGATAAAAACCCTCAGACTTTAAACTAGAATTAGCAAAGAGGCAGAAAGGAACAAATTTAAAAAACTGAAAAGGAAGAAGACTGTAAAGGTTAGGAAAAAAAATGCTTTAAAAGTAAAATTTAAATTACAAGAAATCCATAGTAAAGATTTGTCAGATTCCTCCATATAGAACACAACCAGATCAAATCTCACTTAACAAGGAAGATGAGGAACAAAAGGATGGACTTTAAACACAGTGCACTGAAGGATCTTGCAAAAAACATACAGCAGAAACACTAGGAAGGGGCGACAAGATATTTTCACCCAGATTAGCTGCAAAGTGTAAAAGAAAAATAATGGAACAGAAGGAAAATATATTTTTTTTCTTTTTGGACAGGAAAAACCTATGCAAAAATCAGAAGTAAAAAAAGAAAAGCATTTCTTGCATGTGTTAAAATAATGTGATCTTCAATCCTTATAGCCAGTTCTAAGGCTGTACCAGTTCACTGAGTGGAAGATGGTGCCAAGTGATCAGAAACATGACATTGATCACAAAGATTCATGAAAAACGACTACTTGATTTGAAAACCTTGCGCCAAGCTGTTTTCCTTGGAAAGGTGTTGTGGACCTGAGATACACTAGCATTTGCCAGTATTTCCTCCCTACCTGCTATACATTAACAATCCTGCAAGTAGGGCAAATGCTGCTGATTTTTTATTTTTATTTTTGTTTTAAGTAGTTAAGTCTTTGTCTTCACAGCTTCCATTTCTTCTTCCACAAGTAGGTCAGATCCATTTCTGGCTCATCATTTCAAAGTACCGTAACAGCAGGGCAATAGGAACAGCCACAGACAAGGAAAGAAGGAGGCAGGTAGGGAACTGGCAAAGGAATTTGTACTTGAAACGTTTTTCTTTTGTTGTAGGGCATGAAGCTCTAGTTTTAAACAAGAGGTGCTATCCACTGTTGCGCTTCGCGATACGGGGTGGCTGACAGGAGTGACCACTCACTGCCTCGCAGTTGTTCGTCTTTGCTGTGTTTGGGAGCGTGCAGTGTGGACCTGTCTCACTCCTGCACCATCAGAGATGAGTTTTCTGCAGCAGCTGGTGCTAATGATGGAGAGGGCACCTGAAGCATTAAAGTTGCTCATGAGAAACAGCAAAACACTGATCCTCCGACTGCCAGCCAGCCAGACGCACGGTGCGTGGCGCTGCCGGGCACGCTACCCCTGCCCTGCAAAAGCAACAAAGTTTTCAAACAAATGTTTTGTGAGAACATCATAATGTTCATATTAAGTGTTTCCAATTAGTATGGGTTTAAGAACGGGGAGGGGAAAAAAAAAGGTTTAATGAAAAATACTTTGCAATTAATTTTTCATCCTGTTCCAGTAAACAAAAATAAATCCATTGGAAACACTAAATGGATTTTTGCCACTAACATCTGTTTTCTTTATTTTCTCTCCATGACATTTGGCTAGTAGTTTACTACTGTATACTTAGATGATTTAAAAATTGTCTGTATTCCCTGCCCCCAGTACTTTAGCTTTTTCCCTAAAAAAGGGAGAGATGTGCAAATTTAAGCTCATATAGCCTGTGGGTCACGTTCTGATAATTTTTTTTTTCTGGTAAATGTATTTACAGTCAGATGAACATGTAAACGCTTATTCAGAGTAGAAACTAACTAATCAAATAACTAAGGGAGAAGAAACACCCCCAGGTCTGTTAACGCAAATGCAGGCAAAAAGCTTCTAAAAGTATTTTAGGAGGTACAAATGCAATGAGATATGGTAAAAATCAGATTTTATTTTCTTTTTTTTTTCTGGCAATATTGAATGACTTAATGATATAAATTAAGGAAAAGAAACCAGCTGAGAACAGGCTGATTTGCTTGCTTAAATATGAACATACTTAATCAAAGTGTTTATCAATGGAAGCTGGGTATGATTTGATTAATGAAATGGAGAACACGCTTCCAGAGTCAGCTTAGTGGGTTGTGTAAAGGTCACATTCTCGCTAACCAAAGCATCAGACAACCTTTTGACCTGTGCAGTAGTCTAATTTCTTTAAAAGAAATACAAGTAATTAAATGATAGATGCTGAAATCATTAACAGTCAGTAAGCTTCTAACCTGAGAAGTGTGTTAGTAAGTGGACAGGAAAAAATCCCCACCCAAACTAGTAGAAGAAAAGCCACGGGAACAAAGTTATGCCACTATAGATGTGCAGAGAATTCAAATAGCAGGGTGAACAGTCTCAAAAGCAAAACGTTTGAAGAGAGTTTGATCTAAATTTATACTAAATCCATTACCGTAATGCCAAATTATGTCAAGAGTTAAAAATAAAACTTAGCCTGGTACGAATAATTATTTGTTCTAAATTTTATTCTGAAATGCTTCTGCCAAAAGTAGGAAAAAAATGAACACAGAACTATTCTGATGTGTCTTACCAAAATGCTATGCATGTTTTTACCCTTTTTGTGCTATTAATTAGTTTCTTTTATATGACTACATTTTTAGGTGAGTTAGCAAGGTGCTTAGAATTGACAGACTAAAATCATAACTTGTCTTGCTTAAATGTCTTCAAATCCATAAGAACATAGTATTTTGGGCTGTAGTAATCACATTTTGGGTCTAAGGTGGTGAAATGCTATGCTTTTTTGTAATTAAGGCTCTCATTAGATGTTTTATTTTGTTTTTATATATACATTTATATATACATACATATGTTATATACATAAACAAAGTATATGCTTTGTTTTACATCTCGTCTTACAATGCTGAAAAGAGGTTAATACTGCATTTCAGGTGCAGGGAAAGAGCTATAACTTTCCTATTTTGTATATTCTAAGATTTAAGCAGGAGGGTCTGGACCTTTTGAGTATATTCCTTTTCACAAGCAATCCAACTTTTTTAAAGGGGAAACCAAGTATCCGTCAGGGACTTTAGATGTCAAATTCTTTCCGCAGACACAAGGGCCATATCTGCCTGAATGTTATATATTATGAGGACATTCCGAAGGTTTCACTTGAGGTTGTAGATGTCCCTCTAACAGGGTTTTATTTTCTCTAAACTATGATTATATATATATATATATATAAATTGTGATTTTGGAAAATATTTACTGTATAAGAGAAACAAAATCTAGATGTTTTAGAGGTGAATTTCACGCTGACAGAGATGCTTCACTGACAGCCCTGATGACAGAATGCTCCGTTTCACGTCCCAGAACAGATACATCACAGAGTAATGATGTGCCATAACTGTTAAAAATTCATAGTGAAAATTCAGTGTCTGCTTTATTTCTTCTACAGTCCCGTATTACATCTGTTCTGCTAACACAGCCAGTAAAGCACACATCTCTCCTGTGATCCAGTGACTTATTTTTAGTAAGGCAGAGATCTCTCTGCATATAAACCCAGGACAATTACGCAAACAATTCTTATAGTTTCTGCCTGAAATTTCTGCAAAGCACTTACTGCAGCTGGTTACTATAGCAACTGGCAGAGGAGGCTGTTTAAATTCGTTAGCCCACTATGGGAGAGGCTTTCTATTTTGTTGCATTTCGCTTCAGATGGGCAACATGCGGGTGTAACATCTCTGCGCAAACAATTCCAACCTGGTGTTGCACTTGTGTAAATCAGCTGTGCGAGTGCTCTGCTAACACCACCCGAGGCCTCCGAGGTACCTCACTCGGGTTTGGGTGGAAGTCTGTAGAGGTAATGCCATAAGCACTAACACTGTATTTGTGCTCCTTCCCTCCTGCAACACCTATCTTATTTTTTTTTTTTTTAAAAAAAAAAGAAACATGCAATAAATCAAGGTGAAAACATTAGGAAAAGTGGGTGGGCATAAGTACAGTCACCTATAAGGGTAGGTAGTTTCATACCTCAAGATGCAATTAAATCTTTTGAATTATGGCACAGGAGAAAAAGCCATACCAGCACGCTGCACCCAGTAAATGTCATTAACTGGAATAGTACTTTCACTGGAGAAGATACCTAGTAAAGTGTAGAGCAAGTTCAAGTGGAGGAAAAGAATGAACGAGTGACTCATTGCAGATTTACATTGAACCTTGGAAAATACTTAGCTAGTGAAAATCGCCAGTTCACAAGAGAAAAAGCTTCACAACTGACTTTGCAGAGCTGCTAGGGGCTTTCCACCAGAACAGCGGTAATTTTGGGCAGGCAGATGGGACAGTCATCGTAGCTTGAATGGTTCCTACAAAATATGAGAAGGCATGATGAATGCAGATGTTTTTCTTGTGTGTTAGTTGTGTAGGGTAGCTTTGCATAAGGAGCCAGCTGAAACAAGCCACGTACCTATGGCCCGATGACCCAAAGTATCTTCTGTTTGGGAAAGGACTTACTGGTAACAGCCGACCTGAACCAGCTGTACCTTCTTTGTTCGATGTGATTCTGCTGTTTGCTCACCAGAAGTGAGCATCTTAGAAACCCCCTGATAGACACTGCCAGAAATGGTAATTCATTTAGGTATCTCATCTGCATACAATGCAATGCAATGTAGTTTACTGTCGTGTACCGAAAAGCTACATTTACTGCACGTGAAGGCATATCTGATCTTTCTGATATTCCAAGATTCTGTGGAAAGTTTCAGTTTCTTGCTATCTTTAACAAATCCCTCCTTCTGCACCTACAACAGGGATTGGATGCTGCAGAAGCCTTGTGGTCTGTATGGTCTTAGCTTAATTTTCTCCTTCATTTAATCATCGTACATTTCATTGATTTAGAACTATTATAGCTATCTGGTTAGAAAAAAAGAAATTCATAATGGCAATACCAAATGTTAACCCAAAGAAGATTATTCTGCAGTATTTGTGCTCTAGCAGATGTTTCTTTTGTGCTGCAATCAGTACAAAGAATAGGCAGTTATATGGCTTTCATGCTGAAATGTGCATGGAAAGCTTTTTCATTTTATTAAAAAAAGAAAAAAAAAGGGCTGTGGCATTCAAGCAAATCCAACTCAACATTGATTCAGCATACCGGCAGGTGAATGATGCCTCCTGGATGACCTTACTCATTCACAGAAACAGGAGCAATTTTATTCTTTGATAGAAAATCTACCATTTCCCTAAAATTCATCTTGCGGTTCTGACAAATTAGCTATACCTGACTGAATGTTTCCTTTATCCAGGAGATAAGGTGGCTAAATCTGCGTTGGTATTGGCACGCTTGCAGCCTGGCAGCAGAACTAGACACACTAGCCATGGCCACCAGGGCGCTGGTCAGGCTGGCCCCACGCGGCCCCTCCTGCGCCTCAGGAACGGGCCCAGCAACTTTCCCCGTGTAGGACGTGGCCAAACCTACCGAATGAAACCACAAACCCACACCTTTGGGTGCTGTTACCAAGTCTATTCTGGTGGATCCATTTGGGTTTCTTTTTTTGAACTAGCTGGCCAAATATTAGAAATTTTTCATGTTTTCTGTCAAATTGCTTTAGAAAATGGTGCTGCACAGAATCTTGAGACGCTACTGTTATGCTTTAGCCATACTGACAGTAAACCGATTATTCCTTTCGTTTCTATTTCTGAGATTTTGGCAAGTAGTGGCTTCTTACTGTGTGGTTATTTGGGTTTCTGAACCCAAACTCTGGCTGAAGAGCTCTGCCAAAGGCCTCTTGTGACCCTGAGCAGGTCCTGCCAGCTGGTTGTGGTGTCACCCTGATAACGTCCCTGGGGCTGCTGGTGGCCTGCAGGGAGCACAGCTTACCCCTGCTGTGTGTCTGTCAGCAAACAGTCATTATAATCTTGGTTTTAGTTATTAAGCCAATATATTGAAAGTTAAGAGAGGTCTATGATATTTCTCAAAGAGCAGAGACAGCAGAAGCTACATCCTTGACCTCTGTGGTAGGAAGCAGGGAACTATTTCAGCCAGCAGCTCAGCTGTTTTGTGTCTGACATGTTGAAGTGCAGCACTGTCATCTGCTAGTTTCTGCTGTTGCATCATCTTTCCCATTAGAAAATAAGAGTTCTGTTGTTTTCTTCTTATTGTAAACTGATGTGATGTCAGCTTTTCATTGTCTTAATTATTGAACTATTTTATGGGCTCTGAGATACTAACACTGTCTCATATTTCATTCCCCATGTTGCCCTCCCCTATGAAAATGTCTTTTGGTGTCAGGGATGTCCACCAAATTATTTCATGAATGTTAAAGCAAGTAACTTATTCAGGCCTTCAGCAATATCAGCCCCATCTGACACTATTAGTGTATTCACATTCCTTAATGATCCTGTTGACTTTTTTTTTGACTGCTTGCTTCTTTTTAATGTTTATTAATTTTGAAAAATATTTTTTTATTTGCATTTTGATGAATATGCCTATCATTTATAAAACGGACAACTAGTTGTGATCAACATTAGCATTGACCGATTTTATTATCTTTTTAATAATTCTTAACCAATCAGGTTTCTGAAATCAAACTGTCAGCTATGCTGCTGTAACTAGGAAAATATTTTTCTTTTATTATATATTGGATTTTCTCCTTTTCTGTGGGTTTTTTTCAGCTGATTTCAGTAATATTCCTGTTACTCTCATTTATGTGATCTGCATCACCAAGGACTTTTGCATCCTTTAAAAGTTCTGTTTCTTAAAAGCATATCTTCAGACAACCCTTATCACCAGAAAATTTGTACTGTATAAGAAGTGTAGGTGTTGGTAGAGATGAAGAAGCAGCGGGGAGCATGGAGGACTGGGGTAAATACCTCTTTGGATTACTTGCATGTAAGTACAACGCACATTGCTGTGGAATTACAAGCTGTTAGGTTTTTGTTTCTTCTATAGATTTAATCTGTGGGGGATATATGTGCAAAAGATACCTGAACATGTAAAAAGGCTGTTTGGTTTTGTATTCATTTACAGCTTCAGCTAGGGCTTTCCTGTATTCCCAGATGCTGAAAAGCTAAACCATCTTGCTCTGAAGACATCCCCCAGTGTTCGCGGGCAGCTGACCTTCTGGGCTACGCCTGAATGGGTTGTAGATCTCGAACATCCTGAGTAACAGACTTACAACTGCGCCATATCTGAGGTGGGAATGAGAGAACCTCAGAAACGAGGGTGACAAATGAACATGGAAATCAGTTTTCTTTTTGATCTCTTGAAGTGAAATTTTACCAAGAGCAGACCTAACTTTTGTTTGGTCAAAGTAAACTGCTAACATTTTCCATTTACCTAAAAGGCTTTTCACGTCAGTCTTCCCACCTGATTTACTATGAAAGTTATAGTCCTACAATAACTTAAAATTGTAAACCTCCAATCTGCAGAAGTCCAGACATTAAATTCTTGTTTCTGTAACATTTATTTCAAGAGCTTACATTTTTGAGTTGGAACGTTCTGACTTGTTCCGGTAATGGTTTAGCAAAGGGCTTAATGGGTTTGAGAGAGCTGGGAGGAGCTGGCATTTGAAATAAACTGTGCTTTAGTCTGGAGCAATTTCAGTTTCCTGAGCAGGCAAAGAGGGCAAGAAGCTAGTCTTGTTTCCATGTGTTCTGTATGCTTGAACGATTGCAATAGGAGGCAGAAGGAGAGGAAACAATAGATAAAACTGTATATTTGTGTTGGTTTAGCTGGAATAAAACCACACTGGAAATCCAGCTCAGTGGTAGAGCTGTGGTTTCTTCCAGGGATAACTGAGCATTACAGGGTTGTGTGAAGGGAACAAAATGTCCCATGAAATCAGAACACTTCAGTAAGGGGATGGCAGTGACAGTGAAGGATTCTGATTACAGTTCTTCTAGTCTTTGACAGAAATAGTGGGAACAATTAAGGGCACCGTTTCAAAATGGGCAGAGAGTAAAAATTGCTCTGGAAATCCAGTGGGGAGGAATGTAGGTATTTCTTCCAGTTTATGTAGGAACAATCACCATTGCTTAACCTTGATGTACAGGGTTATAAGAATAATTGATGGTCACATGATCAAAATATTTGTAGGTGTCTTTTAACACCTTTTTTTTTAAAAAAGAAGACATTGTTAGGTGTCTTTTACCATTTTTCAGTGGTTTCATTTTCTCTTTTAAACAGTAGATTTACTTATAGCTCTGGTAGTGCACAAAGGTATAGTACAGCTGGTTGGTAAGCAGAATGTGCACCTCAGTTCTATGAGAACAAGAAAGGAAAAGATTTTTGAGATTTAACCTCCTCCTCAAATCTATTAAAGAAAAACCTTAAAATTAAAATAGAATTAATAAATTCAGGAATAAAAGCTTTTCTGTTGTCCTGATGCCTAGTTCCTTACTTTGTGGTCTCTATAAAGTTTATGTATTTTTCCCCCTGAAGTGCTGCAGTGGGAGCTTTTGCTTAAGAGAAAAAATTGGCACAGGCTGCCCAGGTAAGTGGTTGAGTCACCATCACTGGAGGTATTTAAAAGACGTGTAGATGTGGCACACATACAACACGTGTAGTGGTGGACTTGGCAGTGCTGGGTAAAGGGTGGACCCAATAATCTCAAATTTCTTCTCCAACCTCAAAATTTCTATGATTCTAGATTGGTATTGTGTAAAATGCCACTGAATGCAGCTCTTAGCATGTGAATCATTTGCTGTATCATTTTCCGTTTCTGCAGTAATTCATACAGCTTTCTTCCAAGGATTTGGTTACTTCCCTTACAGCTTGATCCCTAACTTGTATATTTTAAATAGACAAGACTGACAAAGGGGAGTAGAGAGGGTAAAGGACAAATCATAAACAGAGAGGTAAAATGGCTTTCCCAAGGTCACACAAAAGGATTGTAGAAGAACTGGGAGCAGATGCAATCATCCTTGATTAAGTTCCCACTTGCTGGACAAGAGCACTTTGGTATGAAGATGTGACATGAGTGCGTTTATCTTTGAGCATCTGATTATCCATAAAGAATTAACAACTTAAAGAATGCTGGTAAATTCGGTGATACATTTACTTGTCTCTTGAAGCTGAATTCAGATTTTCCAGCAAAGTTGTGTGGACTTCTCAGTACTGGTTCAAATGGATGAACTAGGTGAAGTATTTGCCTGTGTCAAATCTGCAATGTCTGGCTATTACACTGCCTTAAATAACCTGTTCCTTCAGTGCTGTAAAGTTTGGCTCCAGGCCTCTTAATCCTGTTCTAGCATATGAAGATAACTAGTTTGTTTGTTCTCCAAATAAAAGTTTTAACCCTTCATCCAGAAAACAGAAACAAAAGTCATATCTCTATTTTCAGTGGTGCAGAAAACTTCCCCTCTTCTCTGATTAACATTACTATCAAGCTTCCACTTTAATGCCTGTTAAACTTGCCTCAACTGGAATATATATTGAATAGATTTTGAACTTCTATCACGTGCTTACTGCTTTGTCAGCAAAATTACTGCAATATCTCATGCCATCTGTCGCAATCCCTTCTCTCAGTAGGTACTGTTTGCCAGTTATAATGTTATAAAGTCTAAACTGTTAGCATGAAAGAATATTATTGCTGGGTATTTTGTTGCTCAGCCAGAAGGTCATGTTAGGGAAAAAAGAACAAGGTAAGATATTTTTTTTTTAAAAAAATTGGTGGTGTTGGTAGTGTTGTATGATTTTAGTGAACAAAAACCTTTCTAAACATACCAGATGGTATAATAATCTTTGATGGATTCTTGGCTTCTGGATTGCTGTTGTGGGTTGCCATAAAATTTGCGTGTTCTGAAGAATAGTTGCTGGCTTGCTTGTTCTTGCTTCTCAGAACTCTTTGCCACATGGAAATACTTTTTGAAAATGATACTCATGCAATGCACGGGACTTAGATTACAATGCCAGGTGTACAGTGGGTGCTATGTCTGCTGCATAGTAATAGCTGATAGAGTGTAGTGACGGCTAAGAAGGCTGGCGTCCTTACAAGTCACTGGATACTGCAGGTGCATTTCAGTACTTTCTCGTAGGAGGTAAGCTAATGTCAACATGCTTTGACAAATAACTTAGGAATATAACTCAAAAATCTTTACATTGCTGTAATGTAATTTCTACTGCCACAGGATAGTTTACCTAATACTCCTGGCCAATTTTCAGCTGAGATAAAATGCCATCAGACCCAGATCTTCCATGTATAAATAGGAAAAAGTGTTTCCTTCCATTTCAACATGAACATGTACTGTATTACTGATGTAATGCTGTTATAGTTGCGCTCTCATATTGATACGACTCCAGCTAAGTTTAGCTATGGACCTTATTATGGTGCATTCTTAACGTCCCTCTGTCTCCCAAAGGCAGTGGAGTGTCAACTATGTATCAGTCAAACTAAATGCCTATGTATCTGCAGAATTATTCATTAAAGATACTTTTTCTTAAAGTATTGGTTGCAAAGCATTTTTTTTAAGACATACTTTTGTGTAGTTTAAAAAGCTAATAGACTTCTTTCTATACTGAAATATATATAGAATGAAATTACTTGGGAGTGAAAATCTTTCCCAACACTGGTCCAAATCTGCATCTAGAAATTGGATTGTTGTTAAGCCAGTGCATTTCTTATGGAAGTATTGACAAACATTCTGCTGCTTAATTTTGCTTGAATAACTCTTCTGTGATGTTTCAGTAATTCGTGAGTATTCATGTCTGGGAACATTAAGAATCAAAACATGCTCCTTTTCCCATAGCATCGGTTTCATTCATGCCTTTCATGCTTATATCCAGGAATATCTGTGGAGGGCTTAAATAGCTGTAGTCTAAGCTCTGTGAGTCACTGGAGGAGAAATGGAGACAAGCAAATTAATATTTTAAAGAACGTGTAGCAGTGTGGATTAGTATGTTGTGTAAATCTCACGGGCGTTTATTGTTGTGTGAGATACTCATCGATCTGTTCTGTAAGGACTAATCACAATGAAGCAAGGTTACTGTTTATTTCACTCATGGCATCCTATGAATCAGTTCTTTGCATCCATCTGCTTCTTATGTAAATAGTTTTGTCCTATACAAACGTGGTGTTTCTTATATAGGAAGTTATACAAATTCTATTCATTTGCATATGCTGGAAATTATTTCCTTGACAATGAATTTTCCATCAACACAGAATAAACCTCTTGTTCAAAATTAAGACAGGTATTTTTGAAAGTCCTGTGGTTTAATAATTAATCTATGCATGTTCAAGCTTTGGTTTTTTTTTTTACGTCTTGGAATGTAGTTGTGAAAAATGTCATGCTCCGCTATGAGGGTTTGTCATGTCTCAAGAGTCATTCTAATGTTTCACATCTCTTTGTGTGTTTGGATATGTTTAGAAACAAAACTGAGGTTGAAAAGGAGTTAAGAAATTTTAAATTGCTCTGTGGACTACCTAATTTTTCAGTAGATAAAACTGTGTCCATTCTTAAACAGAAGGACACCCAAGGATTGCTTCTTGCTGTAGTTTGAACTGCCATTCAATGAGACGGCAGATATGAAATACAAGTGAGAGAGTTAAGACTTAGGGCTTTTTTTTACACAGAAGAGTATTTTTAGTTGCTCATTTGTATTATATTGTCAATCAGCACAACATGTTAAACAATGACGATGATACATGGTGATGCCACTGCTAATGCTTAATATGAGATTTCTCTTGCACTGGGTACTTAAAGCCTCTTTCCATGGACAGTTTAGCTGTATTAGCTTTACTTAAGAAAAGAGGATCAGTCAAAGAACTGTCTATTTTAATTGTAATCAATTTAGTAAAGCTCAGAGCACCATAAGGGGGCAGGGCTCCATCATAATCTGAGCTGTACACATACAAAGGAAAGACAAGCTAACACCAAAAAATCAGAGAGAAATGTCCTTTTCTGCAGAAGAATATAAACACGATTTAGAAAGAACGATCTTGGGTTAAAGCTCTGATATCCAACCAGGCTTAGAGCATGACCAAGAGATTTATTGGAGAACTAACATTGCCCAGTGTCTTTTGCATGTTTTGGTCATGTGGCCCAGAAAGCGTGGCAAACATTCCCACCTCTGCCCCTGGAGCTCTTGTAGTGTTGGTGCAATCACTGAGACCTGTGTACCTTCTGTATTAGTACTGTAATGTGCCAAAGATGGTACGAGAGGAATTTCTTACCAACAAGAGTACGTTACAGTGGTAGTGGTACAAATTCCTTCTCAGCCTCCTACTGCCTTGGACCCTTGTAAGATCTTTTCCCCTTCCTTGACAGAGAAACACATATGCATCACTTTCATCCTGATTTATGCCAAGAAGTGGATCTGTGCTCTTTCAAGATGTGGTGTGTGAAAGAAAGAAAAGGATTAGTTCTTCTTTCTGTGACAAAGTGCTGATTCCTGGATTCCATTGCGCCTCCAGTTCCTGGCCCAGCATCAGCAACTCTCAGAGTTACGAACATTTTGGTAGCTGCCACTTCTAGCTGAGAGCTGTGAGAACGTTGGTTAAGCTAGAAAATCAGTGCCAGGAACGTCCGTGGTGAAATGACTCTGCACACACAATTCTTTTCTGTACTTTGTAAAGCCACTTCAATCCTGGCAAACTGGACATATTAATCTGGTTGAATTAGTGCAGTCTTGTTAAATCTCATCCTATTTTTCCAGCGTATTCTACATATTCAGTTAAATTGAAACCATGAAAAAGAAGTGAAGTATGGTTGCATCATACAAGTTGCTGGGTGTGGAAGAAATCTGGGTTATTAAATAGCTGTGCTGTGTTCATGGTCTGGTGAAGCTTTACGTGGTTTGGAAGGCAGCATTATTTGCTGAGAGAGTATTTTGCTGATGCCAAAGTAGCGAAGTGATAAAATATGTAATGCTGATCTTAAACTGTTCAGTTCTAGACTAATGAAATTAAGGGGTAACTTCTGCCCCTGTATACAAGGGTTTTAAGTTGCTCATAGGCACAAGCAGTGAAAAACTGCAGCAGTTTATAAAATTTAAGATTAATTTTCTAAGGCAAGTGTGGATTTTTAGGGTACATCTCCAAGGGAGTGACAATACTGTGGAAAGGTCTTCAGCTCTAGTCTTAGAATAGTTGGTAATTCTGGATTTCCTTCTGTGTTTTAAGCTAAGGTTGGGTCTAGATTAAAGGATTACTGGAAGACTTGTCTAATGGAAACTCACCTCACACTAAGAGCATTCCCTGTTTTTCAAATGAAACTGATTTTACCGAGGAAAGTGGTCTTGCTGGCTATGGCTGTAAGGGGTAGGTCCTGTAGGGTTATTAATATGCCTTAGATAATTATGCTGACAAAAACTTTAAACTGCAGATCAGGCCTCAGTGGATCTACACTACCTCAGTGCAACAGAAGGACTTCTAAAGAAGGCAGAATATTTTTTAATCAATTATTTTTTAAAAAAATTTTAATCAAGTAATTATGAAAAAAGTTTGCACAGCTGTTGAGCCATGTTGGTTGTTTATTTTTTATATCTTGACATGTTTAGGCTCCCTGCCCAGCTGAGGAAAAGGATAAGGAATCCTGAAGCTCGCAGATGCAGACTGCCTGTTCTCTGGTTATGGGATTTTGCCTTTTGTTCAGTTTCAGGTCAAATAAACTTGAAGAAATAAAATAGCTGCTAAGATAAACTTCCTGAAATCAGTGGAATTACATCAGGAGTATTTCTGAGTTCTTTTTAAATTTGGTTCATTATTCTTATCAAAATCACGCTCAGGTTTCTCTTCCAGGAAGCTGGCGGTCCTTAGTTTCTCAGGTAGCTAGTGACAGAAGTTTCAAACTTGGTGCAGGGAATTTTGATGCCGAGTCTTTAGTTCTATTTTAAAACATCTACACATTTAAGGCAACTTAAAAGATGACATCGGTTTCAGGTTTTGTGGCCATCACGAAGGTGATACCGAGTTTTAAAGTAATTACAGCTTTGTAGTGATTGATGTAGCTGTATTGCATGCTTTCAGCAAATTGTTACTGGAAATGTACTAAGGAGGAAGCAATAGGACAGGTAGATTTAATTCCAGAAATACTCCTAAGTGTAACTATATGGATAGATGACCTTGTTACCTGGCTTCTGGAAGGTGCACATAAGCATGCCTCAAGTGAATATCTCTGTTGCTTAGGTTCCCCTACCTTTGTTTTATATTTGACATTTTGGGTAGTAGAGGGAATAATACCTTAAGATCACTGAATGAAATGTCTAAAGGTAACATCTGTGTCTGCCAAGTGTTTTATGGCCCTTTTTGATACAGTGATTATTGATCCTCAGAGTTATTCTACTCTGGAAGAGATGTATGATGTCTTGTAAAATATCCTGGGTTTTATACTACCTTTATATGGTATCAGTACTTCTTTCATCTTGACTTTAAAAACAAACTCAACAAGATTTTTACCTCAAGTTTTAGATGCCCTGCAAGTTAAAAACCTAACTCTGTCATACATGCCTGATCTCACAACTTGAACACTTAACAAAAGGCAAGTTAGTATCAATGCAACTGTGAAGTTTTGATGCAGAGCACTCGGACTTAAAATCTTGCCTGCGTATTGTATGCCTTCTGAGTGCACAGGTGCCAGAGAGAAAGAGATGAGGCTTCACAAGACAGACCTAGAAATCAACGCTCTTTCTGAACCAGCCAGTGTTGGAGTATATCGTGAAGTCACCGGTGGAAAGAGCCCTATTTAGTAGTTTGCACTTTGAACAAAGCATCTAAGACCTCAAAAGCTCTATGACTCTTCTGAGGTTTGTCTCATTTGTAAGGGAACAGTCGGGTTAAGGAATCCTATGTCTTCCTCTGCCTTATAGAACTTGGGCCTTGTTCCTAGTTATCAGCTGTATTTGGCCACTATTCATTTATAAATGCTGAGACAATGTCCTGTAGAGCAAGAGATACTGAACACTTAGTTATGCAAGTTTTTAATAGTGCTTGTGTTCTGTGTGCATGGAATTTATCCACTGTGGTTCTGGTCCAGGGTGGGTAAGGGCACAGGAAAGTTGATTTCCACTCAATATTCTTGTGCATTAGTTGAAGAAATTCCCTTTTAAAAAGCCTTTCTGCTCAGGAAGTGTTTCCTTAGGGAAGCACTGGTGCTTGCTTTCAGAAAGAAAACCCCATGCAGTTGACCATCTTTTGCAATAGTTTGTCCATTCTCAGCACAGGTTTTCAACATATGCAGTGAAACGTGTATCTCACAGCATATTTACACCGCGGTCTATTTAAGAGAGAAATACCCATTACTCCCATATTACAACAGTGGGTATTTTTTGTTGAACCTGAAGATGGAGACAAATATAGCATGTTCCTAACAAAATAACCTTGCCAGCTTAAAATTTGGAACTGTGTGTCTATTGCTCGAGAGTGCAAAAATAAATCAGTGAACTATACTTCCTCTGTGGAAATAGGAACATCTCAGATTTACTCTGCATTACTTACCTCAGGGACAGCCCAAGCAGAGAGGGCTGCCAGGCATCTTGTTTGGCAAGACTCCCTGTTTTTAATGCATCACCATCACTGATAGGTCTTTGTTATGCGAAGTTTGTGGAATAATGTGTAATGTGTAAGGTGGAGTTAGTTGCACTCTACTGAGAAATTGCTTTCCCCTTTGGTAATGTGACATTAATTACTGAAGACACAGATGAATGCTTTGTACATGCAGAGGACCGTGAAAGCATGAATAAATAACATCTCTAGTGATCAACTGACAGAAAGACAAATATGTTGGTGTTACATTGAACAGATGGATTCCCTGCCAGTTGTGATGACTTCTGCCGTAAAAGGGTCAAATGTGGTTTATACTGGTTTCTTATCCAGGATTGCCTTCCTGCTTCCCTCAAGTAGTGGATAAAGAGCAAAGGAATTCTGACAATGTCTTTTCTTTCTCCTTCATTCCTGGGCTTTGGGAGCTGAACAACATTTTTATATTTTTAGGCATTGCTGAAAGGTTAAAGTCTGTGAAATCTCATCCAGAAAAAAAAAATAAATAAAAATTCCCCCCACTTCCCAATGAAAAACAGAAAAGCTGTATAGATAGAGATCTCATAACTTGAAAATCTATTTGAAGGGAAATTATTTGCTTTACATGAAATGTGCCAAGCCATAGTGCCCTTAGGAGTTCTATGTTCCTTCTGAAAACAGCAAAAACTGAAAACTTGAAGGGATTAGCAAAATCTTTCTGTGCCAGTTGTTTGTTTTGGAGTTTGTTTGCCTTGTGTTTTACTTCTGTTACATGTGATAAATGGCTGCAGTGAAAAAAATCAAAGCGGGTTTTCTGGAAAGGACTAGCTGATGATGTGGAATTCTATACAGCTTTTTATTAGTTTTCACTTTCTCTTTTCAAGGGGCATGAACAGATGACTGTATGTGATTGTATTTGTTTCGTAGCACTATAAATTTTCCTACATTAGCTAGGGCTGTTGTCAGCTCTCTCACATATGGGTCAGTGGAGATAAACTGTGATCAGGAATTCATCATTAAAGATACTGTAATTCAACTTTACTGCTGATTATCCTGAGTGCCTCTATGTCAGTCTGTCACAGAGTCCAGAATGTTCTAGGGAACCACTCCACAGAGCCTTGAATAAGGAAACTTTGAGCTATGTTTTTTACGGAAAGAAAAGGAAACCGTACCGCAGAATGATGGATGCAAAACAACTCTAGGAGAAATGTGGCCTCTTGTACTCCCACAGATAAACGGTTTAGACCTGTTTTGGGAAAGGACTATTTGCACGATTCAGTCATGGAAAATGGATGTAGAATGAGCTCTGTGGAGTAACAGGGTTTCCAAGATGATGTGAGGGTGTCAGAACATCCTCTGGGCACATATCATCAACTATAGATTATTTGTAAGAGGATGGGCCAAGTAATAGGCTCAAGCATAACATACTCCCTGATCTGTAACCCACACAACTAAACACCCAGAAACCACCTGTATTTTAATTGTGTGAGGTCTTAGGGATTATGGGAGATGAGAATTTAGACTTATCCAGGGCTGTCCCTGGCTTGTTCGTGCCGCTAGAAAGGAATTGCATGGGAGTTTGTCCTGCAGTACCCCAGAGTTTGTCCTTGTTTGAATATGAGGTGAGTTTGGGAGGTGTGGGATTGAGCCACTACTTGCACAACACAGGGGCACTCTAAAGCCATCAGAGCTTGAGCAGTTGTGATACTCAGCCACTTATGGGTACAGCTATTGTTTCCTCCTTTCCCACTTTGTCCAGTACAGGACAGACATTCACAGAACTGGGATGCAATTTGGATTTTTTTTGTTAAAAACCAGTTAAAAATTTTGTTAAATTTTTTTTGTTTAAAAAAAAAACCAGTTCCTACTCATGACGGCATCTCTCTCTGAGGTCAAAAGCAAATATGAGCAAATATAAGCAACATTAACAAAATAGGAATTTGCTTCCCAGCTAATTTTCTTCAATGTTTGAGTGCATATATGTTCTTGTGTGGTATCTGTCTGTAGAAAGATGTTTTCTGATTTTTAAACCTTTCAAAAATGAGGCTTTGCAAGTCCTGCCCAACATCTGCTCCAGATGCAAATCTAAACATTTAGGCCATTAACATGTAGGCAGAATTATAAAACTGTTACATAATGTATGTTCCCAAACCAAAGATACACGTTTCTCTTTGTAAGTGGAATTTCCTCCTGCCTTGCCTCACATCACGATTTGGCACTCTGCCCCACTGCTACTTACCTGCTGATAATGTTGAATATCTTTTTTGAGCAGGATAATATATACTATTACTTAAAATAAAAGCTTGAATATTCATGAGACTGCTTTTTACAGATATTGCGTCTGCTTTCATTTTCTGTGTCACTAGTTCTCTGTAATACAAATTAGTTTAACGCTTCCCATAGGCCAGATTCTAGTCTTACATATGCCAAAACCCTCCTGAACCAAGATTATGAGTCTGTTTCTACAAAATCTCTTACTAAGGTGAGTAGTCATTTGCAGGTGATGGACCTATATGAACATCTATTTTAATATCTGAAGGAAAGAAGAGTATCTTAAAAGTTTTTGTAATGTTGACTGTGTTACTCTCTAAAATCTTTCCTAAAGCTGAAAACTTCTATTCATGACAATTATATGTATTTGTGTTTTCTGGCATTATCAAATACAATTTTCAAAATATGGTGCAAAAACTTGTGTGAATGCATTAGGAAAAACCCTGCAAGAGGGAAATGCTTTGGGTTTTGTTTTGCTTTTGAATTGTGTTTGGCTTTTAAAGTAGAATGACACTTTCCTGTAGCTGGTTGCTTTCAGGTTTCACCGTAAATAACAATTTTGAAGGAAGAAGAGAATCATGAAGGGCACCTGATGCTACAGAAAGAATTTTATTGCCTTTACATCTCCTTTTCAAGTACATATAATTTTTTAAAAAGAGAAGAAAATAGGCATTTGAGAGAAAACCATGTAGAGGTATTTATCCTTTTGTTTTAGAAAAGAAGTTTCAGTCTTCTCTCCACCTGTACTGGACAAACAAACAGACATAAATATCCATTGTATTGGAGGCCAATTCCCAGTTTTCAGTGATGGAAAATGCAGCCGGTAGAAACTCCACTGTAAACTTCTTAACCTTCATCATCTCTCTGTGAACATGTCAGCCAACGTATCACAGCACTAGTTCAGGCTTGTTTTAGATCAGGTGCTCATTTGTTTCAGACGCTCCTGGACTTTTCACATAGAAGCAAGGGAAAAAATGGCAGTAAAAGATTAGGCAACTTTGTTTGGAACCTTGTCTTGTTTGGTTATCAGTGGCCTCCACCCAAATTTAATTAGGCCACGCATTTTGAAGTGGCACAGGAAGACATTCTGAAGGTCTGTTAGAAGAGGTTGTGTTACAGAAAGCTACTATACTGACAAAAGGACTTTATGGAGCCAAATAATCAATGAATATCCAAAGACAACAAAGCACGCTGGGCTAAATTCATTGCTAGTTTAAATCCATCAGGTGCCAGAAATTTATTGGTAGCAAATTTGTCCTACTGTCACAAAATACTTTTGAAGGTGCCTTGCCATGAGTTATACTTTGTGGTTTGTGAAGTACCTTTTTAAAATAAACATACACTTAGAATGATTGGATTTTATCAGAGATCAAGATGTTAGTATGGATATGCAATTTGTGTGGAACTAGCATGACTACTTTGAAAAACGTAAAATTATTTTCTGTATAGTTCTGTACTACATATATAAATCTGTACTCAATTTAATTTTTTTCTGATTTGCCGATAGCATCCTAGTTTGTGTGATTTTCCAACCAATATTCTTAATTTGACAGTGAAATACTGCATATTGTTTGAAACTAAAATCCTACCTTTACTCCACAATTGCAGGTATAATAGGTCAGACATTTGTGGCTTCTTTAAAGCCTTTCAAACCCAGAATACAACTAATTCTACAGTAAACTCCAAGACCTTCATAAAAAGGAAGAATAAAGACACAGAATATTTGCTTTCATTTAAAATTTTCAGAGATTTCAGAGGTGGATATTACAGTTGGTAGAAACTCAGGGGAAAAAAAAGTAAAGTTTTCTGAGCCCTCTTAATAGATTTTGTTGGGAACTTCCCAATGAAAATTTTCACCAGGATATTTTGAGTCCTAAAAAATCTTGCTGACACTCGAGTGGCAAAACTGTCACCTAACATACAGACAGCATATGAATCGAATTAGAACAATGCCTACAAATAAATCCTACCTGATCTGATTAAAGAAGCACAGAGGCATAACAGTATCACAAAGTACAAGATGAGACAACCTGGGAGACAGGGATCCTGTTATGTAGCATTGTATTTTATAACCTTGATGCCTGTTGAGAGTCTGGCCTTTAATAATGTCATGTTTCCCTATGGACTGATACATCATAAAAGCTTAGATTGGCTTAACCTTCTTTGAGTTTGAAAAATGAACTGAAGTTTAATTCTGAATAACATTGACTAATTTTGCCCTGGACCTAGTGTTTGTTGGAAATCCTCCCTGTTACAAAAATGATTAAAATTAGGGTAAGAATACAGAAACCAAGACACTGTTATGACTACTATGTAGTAAAGGGTAGGTCTAAAATGTTACTCATTCAGACACCTGCAATCTGACTCACTGTTTCAAGTTTGAGCTAGAGGAACAATAATTTTTTTTGGTTTAATATAGCACTCTCCTATACAGTAGTAATTTGTATTTGTCTTACGTATTTTTGTGTCCAGGCTACTCATTATTGCCTTTTACTAACTCTATTTATCTTACTTCTGAACATAACCATGAGCTTGTTAAAGGTACTACAACCATTTCCTTCAGTTAAATTTAGCGAAGGACATAATCGTCTCCAGTAAGATTTAAACTTGCTCTTTAAAGCTTAAATGTTCTACTAAACTGCTGTCTACCTGATAGCAATCAGAAGTGGATATTAATTCCATTGATTCACTGCCTGTGGTACTATGAGCTTTTGCTCATTTCAGAGGCAAGACTATTTCTGAAGCAATTTAATAAAAGCTGTTGATAAAGAGCAAACCCACAAAGCTGGGATTTCATCAGTTACTTCAGTAAAGCAAGCCAACACTATATTCTTTCCATTTTAACTGACCTAAAACATTTCCTTCTGTATTGATGTAAGAAATACACATGCCACCCAGTCCAGAATCTTTGGAGATTTCCTTTGGCTGTAGCAATGCTGTTCCTCGTCACTGAAGCTCTGAAAAGACAGAATTTACTTGTGCTAGCAAAGCATTTGCCAAATCCATGCACTGTCCAGCTGAAACTTTCCCACTTGGTTAAATACTGTTTATACTTCCACAATTACAGATAGTTCTGCATTTTTTATGTTTTTCTCTTTTTTTTTTTTTGTTTGGGTTTTGGTTTTTTTTAGTGTTGTATACCATTCAATTGCTTTCTTCAGTAAAAACTCAGACTCTTCTTCCTATCTTTGATGGGAGCTATCTCATTAATCATGACATGCAGCTAGAAGTACTATCCACATATGTGGGGCATATGAAAAGCTTTGTTAGAATTTGTCAGTAATTTTTTACAGAGCACTGTCAGGAAATTCTGTTTTTTTAAATTGGAAACATTTTGCTTTAACGTACAAATCTCAAAAAAACACTTCTGAATATCTGGAAATTAAAAGATAAATCACTTTGATAAAATGGAATGAAAATATAATTTTGGCAATTATTTCCCTTTGCCTGCTGTGTTCTTGTAATACGGACCCTTCTTTCCATCCTTAGTTAACGCCTTTTTTCTCATTTAAGGAAAAATATAAATGGATGCATATTTTCAGTGGCTAAGAAAAGTTGTTTTCCCACCACCACTTCAGAGCTCTGCGTGTGTGCCCATACCCTGCATCTACCAGGATTCTTCCAGCTTACCCTTGTGCTGCAGGCTCCCTCCTTGCTGCCCTGCCACCCACATGTGGATTGCAGGAGTCTCTTCCAGCCAACTGTATGCGTTGCTCTTAAGGAAAAATGTTCTTTCTTCCTCCTTCCTGACAATTTCTTACCATCCCAGGACAGCAAGACATACCATCAATCTGCATGATCTCTTATATAATGTAACTTGCATTGACTGTGAGCAAACAACATGAAAGGATGCTGTCTTCCTCATCTCTGAAGTATCAAAGCCAAGTAGCCAAAAGAACCACAATGCACCATTTTAAAAAGCATTGATGTCTGAAAGTCAATCTCTTGATTTCCAAGTGCTTAAGTTCAGTTGCCTGTGGCTGGCATTGTCTCTGTGCTAAGAGATATACATTAGCTCTGATCAGCTGCTTTTACTGGTTGTTCTCTGCACTTTGGGCATTTGAACACTCCAGCAGCAGTACAGAGCATAATGATGGTGCAGCAAAAGTTCTGTATGTATTCCAAATAAATCAGAAAACAAACATCTTCAGAAAACATGTTTGGATTTGAAATGAAATGTTCCCAAAATACTACCACACTTTTCAAGCTCCCTAATTGCTGCCAGAGCTCAATCTGTCACAATACTGCTTTGTTCTTGCACATTACCATTAATTTACCCGTTGTAAGTATGAAATATAAAAACAAGGTGTCAAACAGAAGCAAATCTCAAGAATATGCTGGCAGCGTATCTATTAAAATTAACAACTCCCACCTCAAGACTTGTTATCAGAAAAAATAAATAAATCATGTCTTTATTGACAAGAAATGCACTCACAATGCCAAAGACTGAATTTATGAAAGGGGCAAAAATGCCTCCTGACAATCAACATACAGCATATATTATTAAGGAATTAGCATTTCTACAAAATAGCTGATCCATGTGCAGTTTGTAGAATGGAATGGATCCACTACAATTGTTTCTAGTAGAAAGTGGAGACTCACAAGAGGATTAGAAAGGTTATAGAAGGCAAACTTCTGAGTCTAGCTTCCTGGAAAAGCTGGAAGTCATAAGCAGCACATAGAAGGATAAATTTCTAGTAAAGCTGAAGGCAGGAAAAGGAGAAAAAAAAATATTAATCCTTCTGTTTTAACTTTGAAATATTTTGAAAACATGAATTATCTGTTCTCCTCACTATTCTGCTACATGTGGTAAATGATGTTCTCCTGTCTTACGAATGGGAACTTGGTACAAACAGCTCCTGTGTCTTGTTGCACTATATAGTACCAGCGAAGAGGTGGGAATACAAGAGTTCATAACTACCAGGTTTATGAAGGGGACCCCCTGCCCCTCATCAGGAAACTTTATGAAATCTTCTGCCTCAGAAACTGTGTTCTATACAACCATTCAAGCTCACTGATTAGAACTGCTTTTACATCTGTGACTAATATTGGCTACTGTTCCTTGACATAAGAAATGCATATTGCAATACATATTACAACTATATTGAAAGAGGAGAAAATGAAACAGGATGAGAGAACTATTTCTATTACTACAATGTTGGTGCAAGTGTTGGTATGGAAAACTCCTATTTGCAGCATGCCTCTAACTAGAAGGGATATATAACCTCAGTACATAGATCACTGTGGGGAAGTTAAAAGGTAATTCTCCTCATGAACATCTCCTCAAAACATCCTCATGGAGAGAATGGAATTGCAGGTGTGGTCATACACTAGAAATTTCCCCTGGTTTTGTATACTGATCAAAGCTAACCTGAAATTTTTAAGTATGGTCATATACACAACAACTACATATGTCAGCAAGGGATGCAGAACTTTAATGCGCTGAAGACCTCCTGCATTTATGAATTCACTAGAAAGTGCTTTTAGAGGTGAGGGGTCTAGCTGTGGAGCAGGGACAGGGCGGTAACAACAGTTTAGCTCCTGCAAGATGTTGCTGAGGTCCAGTCCCATCCACACAACTGTTGCTGAAGACAGTAGAAGACCTGACCTGGCTTGTATTTCCAATGCAGATATGCTGAGCTAGACTGCAAACGTGAAAATTTCTTTAAAGGAGAAGACAACTGCACTTGGTTTCTGATGCTTTATTTGGGATATCATGTTCTGTCATCTTTGCTGTCACAAAAAGCAGTCTATGGGCAGGTCCCACAAGGCTCGTTTTGCCATGGGACAGGCTACCTGTTCCGTTACTGATGCTGAGCTGACGAGCGAGCATTTGTTTGGCCCTGACAGCTATTTAGGAGCTATGCGTGCAGTTAACTCGTTTACATGACTTCTTTGGTTAAAAGTCTTCAGTGAGTGCCAGTGAAATTAGTAGGATGCTACATGTATTCTTTACGTAAGATACCACTTTCCACAGTGTTTAATTTTGCACGTATGAATTAGCCTCATTGGTGTAAATGGAATTACTCTTCTGTGACTCCGCAGGTGACTGAGGCAGCGACTGCTGACAGGGAGCCTGTGAAGGCCGTACTGCCCCGGCGCTGGGTGACAAAGCGCACAGGTGATTTACTTCAGCATCATGGGCCGCGCTGAGGTGACAGGGCCTCGCCACCGCCAGGCTACAGGCAGGTCTGTATACCCGGGCAGCTGGAGGTCAATCCCACCGTCTGCAGGTCGTCAGGTACCAAGTCCTGCAGACGACAGGAGACCTGAACGGCGCCCGCACCACGACAGAGAATAAACACGGATTCAGTCAGCAGAGCTGACCGTGGGCACACCCGTTCCAACGGCAACCCCGGGGGGGCACCTGCCGCCCGCGCTGCCGGCTGCCCCTGAGGCCCGGGCCGTGAGGGGGGGGCGCTCGCCT
>JAVJGJ010000033.1:8867098-8905589 GCA_035590215.1 Microhierax caerulescens
TGGCTGAGGGGGGCGTGGCCCATTGTGGATTACTTCCTGGGGATGTGGCCCATGGGGGTGTGGCCAAGGGGGTGTAACATGTTCGGGTGTGACCATAGGGTTGTAGCCCATGGGGGTGTAGCCTGTTGGAGTGCAGCCAATAAGGAGCCAGGCTCCTGTAGGGTGTGGCTAAAAGGGGGTGTGGCTAAGGGAAGGGTGTGGGCCCAGGAGGGGACATAAGGCCTGTACGCGGTGGGTGTGGCAGCCCCCCCCTCCGGAGGGGGAGGGGTGTGAGCGGAGGGGGGAGGAGCCTAATTAGCCCCACCCTCTCCCAGATTGTTACGTCATCGTGGGGGCGCAACGGGATTCGCTGGGGCCGGGGGCGGCGGCCTCGGGATGGCCGAGGTAGGCGTCTGGGGGTGCCGCCAGGCTGCAGGTACCCCCCCTCTGCAGGCAGGCTCCCCGCCCCGCTCTGAGGGGCGGTCCCCCTGCCTCAGGCGGCAGCCTCAGGGGCACCACTGAGGCGCAGTGGGCAGTGGCAGCCCCAGGAGAAAAAGGAAAAAATACCCCACATTTTCTGTCTGCTCGGGGGTTCGCTTACAACCCCCCCCCCCCATTTTCTGTCTGCTCGGGGGTTCGCTTACAAACACCCCCCCCCAACCCCCACCCCCCATTTTCTGTCTGCTAGGGGGTTTGCTTACAGATCACCCGAGGGCACTTCAGTAGGACTGATGCTTCACTTGGTGTTTACAATTACAAGTTTTTTTCTAGATGCACAATTTCCTAAATTACTAGCGGGTTTTGCCGTGTTTTTCAACACATGTAAATAAATTAGTCGCAGAACTGTGTGACAGAAATAAATCACCTGTCATAAAGCTGGCCTAATTGGAAAGTCTTCAGTGGGGACTGTTGGAAAAGCAGCATTTACTTTTGGATTTAAATAAGATAATTATCAGTGGTATGCGTGTGATAGCTGGGTTGCTAGTCAGTGAAGTGATTCGGGAAAGTATAGATTGTTGATCTATTGTCTATAGAAATTATCTTGTAATTGGCTTTGAGTCTTTCTTTTAATAATGTAACCTGAATTCAAACAGAGCCCTCTCCCTAGATTTTCTGTAACCATTAAGCATCTCTTATGAAATGCATATGAAACATTGAAACAAATTTAGGGTCAGTTTAATGCATAACCTCTTTAGCTTTTCCTTGGATGTGGTGCTATTTTCCAGTAGCTTCTGTACACTGGTTTGTTATGTTTCCAGAAAAGAAAAAGATATTTGTAGAAGTGGCTTCAATGCAATATAGTGCTGGTGACCTAGCCCAGAGGCTGTGTGAAGATGCACAAGCCTCTTTGAATAGAAAATTCCCTTCCCTCCATCATCCTTTCGCTCACCAATAGTTTCAGTTTTTCATGTAACATTTCAAGTTAAAGGGTTGTTCTAAAGCCTACCACCATTAGTGAAAGTATATTAAACGCAGCAGCCAGGGATCTATGCCTCTATTTTACACACATCTTAATGCAAAGCCTCTGCAAAACACTTTACAAATAAGGTTGGTAGGCTGAGAAAAATGCAATGATCCCTGAACAATCTGACCATTTCTTTTCCACTTTTTCAGAGAGTTTTATATCTCGGGGAATTTCCAATTGTGACTGTGTTGTTTGTAATATTTACTTTTGTAAATGCCAAAGGACTTGATTATAAGTTTAATAGCGCTTGATATACCTGAGAAAGTTGTCACAAAAGTACTTTCTGGGCCTTTTTTTCTGTGCTGGTCTGATTCTCTGATTCATTCTGTAGTCTGATCAATGTATTACAGCCTGGACTTGGTTACAAACTACAGCCTGAGACAGTGGTCTGTAGTTATTCCTTTTGTAGTCATTAGCTCCCCTACACTGAGTTTCTGGGTAGGAGCCAACAATATTAGTTCGCTACTTCATACTTCCTTTTCCTAGGACAGCCCTACATGAAGAAGAGTTTAGATGGATATTTAGGTAACATGAATTGGCTATTATTGTATGTGTAACTCACCAGCAAGATTTTATTTTCTGATCTAAATAAGCAAATTGTGCAGTTAGGCCCAATGCAGCGTTGGTCTCTTAGATGTTGAGCTACTGTGGTGACAGGTGGCTGGCTGAAAGCTGTTAAGCAGATCCAAGTATAAATTTCTGTGTCTTTTTTTAATGGTTCAATATCACATAAACTTTTGATGTGTGGCTGATATGGTTAAAAATCATTCTGATAAATACTGCTAATGGAATTGTTCAATGAAACTAACTATGATATTGTTAACTTTTACCACCTGCCATAAACCTGCAATCCAGGTCCAGTATATACCCAAAGATGAACTGTGTATTTATTATCTATTTTTTCACTTACTTGTTTGGTAAGTAATATTCCTAAATTATGTTTCTATTTTTATAAGAAGCATTACCACGGAAAACTGCGGTTCTGACATGCGACAAATATTTCTGATAAAGCATCTATAACTATTGATTCATTTACTGAATAATTATTTGGTAAATACTAGGACTTGTGTTTCAAGCTGATGGTTGTAGCTCCTTAGCCGCTAGAAGGCACTCTGGTATAAAACGTCCTCTTTAACAGCTTACAAAACCTGCATCTAAGCAAGGACAAAACATATACATGACTGGCTCTAAGCAATTTCCTTCTAAAGATAGAGGAAATCTTCACTCTTATGTGAGATGATAACCTTCAAATTATTGCTTCTCCAGCTTATACCAGAACTTATGCTCAAATGCAAACATACTGCAAGCATGTGTATACATAGTAATCAGTGCATTGGTTATTATTGCTGTTTTATCAGGTAGCACCTAGAAACCAGAATAAGGTTGAGTTGTCTCAGTCTGTGGTTTGTACACATGTATAGTAAATACATTGCTGACATGTGCTACCAGGTGGAATTTTTCACCAGCCAAACTCTGCTTTAAGTACTGAATCTCTCTGTTGGCTTCTAGGAGAGTGATGTTACTCCACCACTGTGTGTTTGTGTGAACATACACTCATGCAGTGTTAAGATTCACTGTTGAAATAAACATAGAAATTTAGAAATGTGAATATGTTGCTATGGTAACACTAAATTGTTTTGTATGCTGAATGGTTGCACTTGGAAATTGCTTCTGTGAGGTTATGAGATGTTTCCAGTTTAGTGAGTAGTTTGGAAAACAATAGGTTTCAAGTTAAAACACTATTAAAAGTAACTGATATAACTTGTTCTTTTTCTTTTCTTCACATGTAGTTGACTAATTTTCTGTTTCTTACATTGCAGTGTTGTAAATTGGGTTAAAACCCCCCAGACTTCTGGAATTCAGTATTGGATCGCTTTGAGCCTCAACATTTTTGAAAGGTGTTTTGTGAATTTATTCCTTGTGCATTTGGTACTTGGCAATATTTACTGAAAAGATATGCAGGACAATATATCCTAATCAGAAAAGGCAGTTGTATTGGTAGAAATCACCTGACTAGTGAAGTTCAGTATCTGTCAGCATTAAACTTGATAGTAAATATAACTAAATGTTGAATGTCAAAATCTGAAACTTCAGAAATGTTTTCTTCTCATTTAAATATTATATGATTTTGAATAAAAGTGTACTTGTTCTCCCTTTTTGTTTTAGTTAAAAGTTTGCATTTGGCAAAGAAAATACATAATTAGGAAAACATAAAAAATTTGCTAGGTTATAGCAAAAAATCAGGAGATTTTGAACTTGAGCCATTTGTGACTTGTTAATCCCAACTTTTGTCTTTTTCCTCATATTTGATGGTTTATGAAGATTATTCCCCCGCCTCCCCCCCCCTTTTTTTTTTTCCTTCTTTTTTCCCCCCTTCCTGAGTTTCACTAAAACAAGATATATCTTGTATACTAGAAATCTGAAAGAAATGGCTCAAACTCTGTCTGGAAGGACAGAGTGAAAGATCTCTTCCAAGAGACTTACTACTAATTCTTATATTACTTACTGCTTCTAATAAGTAATCCTGGTTACTTATTAGTTACTTATTACTGAAACCTGGTTAGTTGTTGGGGCTGGAACATCAGTCCCTCAGAGGTTCTCCATCACTAGCACCACGTCAAGAGAAAAACTCAACTGCTTTTAATTTCAATAACATAATTTGTCATATTAGGGCTCCTTAACAAATGTTAATCCTATGCTAATTTTTTTTACTTAATGCAGTTTAGTTTCAGAAAATATGAGTATCTCTGTTCTGGAGGAATATGTCATATTTCATTGGTCTTAGACGTAAATTTTTCCCAGTTGTAGGAAAACAGATTTGCAAAGATATGCCATAAGGCACTTTTTCTGTAATTCAATCTAGAAAGTCAGATCTCTCTGTTTGGACATCTATTAATTATACATAATACTAGTTTATGTAATTTGGTTCCAAATACATTATCTACAACCAATGCTGGTGCTGTCACTTCCATTTAATTCCTAGGGAACATTTACTGAGATGGGAAAAAGTTGAATTCAGTGCTTTTGTGGAAGGGCAGGACTGTTTAAAATGTACTGACATCTAAAATTAAAACCTCACAGGATATGCTTTTTTTCAAAAATCTGAAGTGCAAAGCATAGTTGGCATAAAATCCAAGGCATAAAATAGTATAGTATATGACAAGATATAAAAAAAAATCAACCAAAGCAATTAAAAGCTTGGAAAACTCCTCGCTTTTATTTATATTTATATAAAAGGATTCAAGGCTGGATCCTGCGTGATGCTGAACACTTCTTGCAGTCTCTCACTTGGGCGTTTAATTGTTCTTAAGCATGAGAACGTACACAAGTTAACTTTGCCAAGTCAACTTGCTCGGATGGAGGGCCTTGTCTTTGCAAGTTTGAACTTTGTTATCTTAAGAACAAGTGAATTTTCCCCAGGAGAGGTAAAGAAAACACACCCACGCACCTAAACCCAAATAACTTTCCTCACTTTAACCCAAACAACTTTCCTCACTTTTTGCAAGGAAAGGCTCTACGTAAGTGGGTAATTAAAAAACAACCTTCAGAAAGCAAGAGTATGCTGGAAACCTAACTCTGTAAAACAGAGCTGTGTATATGTGCATGACAAGGAAGGTTCCTCATTGCTTTACACCTGGACACAAATAAGAAGCTAGTGAGGCAATTGGTCCCCACCCAGGCATTGCAGGGAAGAGGGGTTCAATCCACCTGCTCACCAGTCAGTGTATGGAGGCTGGTTTATGGGAGGTATTTTTCTGTGTAACACAAATGCTTATGCTTGTTTACATCAAGTAGAAAGTTTCTTAAAATCCCTGGTCCTTTATTTTTGACTCTCTTTTTTTTTTTTTATTTTTATTTTTTTCTCTCTCTATAGATGAAAATTTTAATACAGAAGAGTATGCTGGAAACTGCAGAAGAGATTAATTTAATTTCCTTCATTGAGCCAATTCTGAAGCATAAAGCAAATCTCCCAGAAAAAATGTGAGTTAAGCAGCAGCAGTACCAATAATGTGTGTTTTGTTGAGACAGTTTGGCTATAAGATTATTTGTCTACTGAATTAGAGGCCAATGGAAAGTTTAAATTGCATGTTGTGAAAACAGAAGCAGGAGGGTTCTTATTGTGTCTTAGTTCTGTGCATCCCAATTTATAATTGATGTTAGTGTCCTGTGTAGAACCATCTCCAGTTAAGCAGTCATTTGCATAAGCAGCTTATGAAAGTCCTGTGGTGTGTCTGTGGGAAAGACTGTATTTGCTTTAGTTTTCTGGAGAACAAAAAAAAAGGTCTCCCTGGAAGTGTAATCAATCAGGAGAATAAGAGTCATCGTAGTGTGTCTTAGAGAAGTAGGGAAACATGGGATCTTTTCAGTTTTTAGCAATGAAGTTACCTAAATATCCTTGGTCAGGAATGATCCTTGCAAGAATTAATGATAGAATAAAAATATGTTGTATCTATATTGCTTATTTTACTGATCTGTGAGTTTCTGGAGAGAGGGAAAAAGAAATTTATCTTGCTTTGTTAGAGTTGTGTTTGTATCCTTGTGCTTCCCTCAAGAAATCCTTCTAGTTCTCTGTAATCACTATTCCTCAAAAAGATGTCTCATAATGCTCGCTGAAGAGCTAGCTCTCCTCCAGAAGAATTAAAGTAGCTATAACTATAACTGCTGTTTCTGAGCTCTTCTTAAGGGCCAGCGGTTGTTCTGTTGGGTAGCTGCTCACCCTTTCACCAAGCACTTATTTGTCAGAATGAAGTGAGCTGGTCCCAGTGAGGATAATAGTTCTGCTATTTAGTGCAGAGAGGCCAGAATTTCATTGTAAATCTTCATGATAACATGGTCATTTGTGACTAAATCATTATCTAGATGAATGCTGCCCTAACACACAGTGCTTTTTTATCACAAAAGCCTATCGGTTCCCAGGAATTTGCATGTCAGCTGAGACCATCATCAGCTGAAGACTGTTCACACTTTTTTGCAAAATGATCAGGATTCTAGCAGTGTTCCAGGAGCGTTCAGCCAAGCATAAGTGAAGGTGTTTTGCTTGCCCCAAACCTCTAGAAATGTTTTTATGTAAACTGTGTGTATGCTTATTTATATAAACTTTTATATAAAGGAAAACTAACAATTGCTTAAAATTGTCAAAGCTTCCTTAACATCCTACTAGTTTTGGATAAACTACTAAATAGTACATGGTGAAGCCTGTTAAATATGGCTTAATTTGGACAGGATAAATCACTAATGATTGTGGTTTTGCCAAAGATGACAAGAATGTGAGTCCTTCCACTGAAATGCTGTAATTCTGGGCCCAGGTTTATCAGCCCAAGAAGCCATAAAAACTCTAGGGGTTATGACTTTCAAGGTCACAACCACCCTGTGTTAGATTTCACTCAATTCAGGTTTTAAGTTTGTTCAAACCTGTATGTTTAGAAACGATTAGGCAGTGTATTTGGGGAAATGTAGGAAAAAATGCTGTGCAGCAGCCCAGGAGGTAAAGCAAGAGCATGTTTGCATAGTAGGACCCAGACAAAGTCTCATAACTTCTGAATTCTGAACTGCATAGATTTTTTTCCAGCTGAATGTGCCCATGTGTGTACATGTGCTCACGCCCTTGTTGGAAGTTCTGCATGTATTGACAGTATAAATGTGCTTAATTTAAGAAAAAAATATCTGAGATAGGCATTGCATGGCTCAGTGCTCTTTCTGATGGGATAGATGGATGGATGAGTGGTAGAACTAGGAGTAATTCTTCCTATATGGAGAACAAACTTTTAAGTGCAGCAAGCTGCTGCATTTACCTTAACTCCTGCTGTAGTATTTTTGCACTGGATTATGTCACAGAAAAGAAGTGGTAAAATACAGGCTACAGAAGACTGGGCCTCTCCCTCCCTATGAAAGACGGAAGTGCTGGCCTTATTAGGTTAAATTATTTGTAAACCTGAAAAAATAATTGATTCTTATTTTGAATATTTATGGTTTTGTTTACATTTAATGGCTGCTAGTAACTAAGGACTTTCAAGTAGTGTGTACTTACTTTTAAGTAGTACATATGAAGTAATACATAGATATAATCACAAAACTGTTTTGTGAACCTTAAGAAATTTTCTTTTGAAATGGTTTAAGACAATTTCTTTGTTTAAATAGTTTGAACCAAGTTTATTTTTAAAATAACAGATAAAAAGAGCTGCTTCCCTTCCTCTCTAAATATTGTTACTGCATGACAAAATGATAAATAATAAAATGTCCCTTTTCTTTCAGATTCAGTTTTGCACTACCACTGATACCTTGCAAAATTATCTCCCTTTTCGCTACAATGCACACCAATACAAGTATACAAGAAAGAAACTTACTTGACAGAAATCCATGTTTTTGAAGGAGCAAGTATTGCTGTACTCTCTGAAACCAGCTCTAATCTAGGACAGTAGAAAGTCACCATATTTCTGTGTTGGTTGAAGATGACTGTGTCAGGATGAATGCAGAAATTGCTTTTGCATATGTGTTCAAGTAGCAGCTGTGTTTATAATGAAAAGGAACAAAAGGTTCTGTGTAGCTATGCTTTGTGTTATACTGGACAAACGTGGTTAAGGTTTGTTCTAAGGTAAGTACTAAACTGTGTACTAAAAGTACTAAAAAAAAAAAAAGTACTAAACTAGACCAGGATTTAACTTGTATGAAGAAATTTTCTCCCTGTACAATAGTAAGGTGTTGTTTATTACTCATAATGGTGTTCTTCACTGTGTTGCAGTGAAGAAAAGAGGTGGTGATCAACTGACCAGTTTTTGAAGAGAGCTGTTGGTTGGGAGATATGGGAAAATTTTCCTGTTGCCATAACTACTCTGGTTTCATGCCTTGACAGCTTTTAAAGAGTATAAAATAAAATACACAGGGAGAAGTAGTGACTCCTAAATAAGGAACATTCAACCTTTAAGGGTGCAAATGACAGACATTAGCTTACATAAAAGCACTTCCATCAGTATGATGCATAAGATTAATGTGGAAGAGAAAAATACTGTAATGGAAACAAAAATGAATTATCGTAGAATTTTGTGAACAGTCCAACTAGCAATAATGTTAGAGCTTCATTAGGTTTTTAAATGATGCAGAGTGTTCTGACATATTGCTATAGCAGTGAACAAATATCACAAGGGGTTGCTGTTACAGTCTTGAATGCTGCATGGCTAAAGTCAAATGGGGGGGGAAAAGGATCATAATTAAGGTAAAATGTCATGCAACTACTGATCATTCTTCACTCACCGCCTCTGCAAGACTGTACTTGCTGAAGTAAAAGTTGAACAATTTTGTTTGGCTTTTGTAGTCTTAATTGCTGTTAAACTATATAGACATACTTTGATTTGCAAGCCAGCTGGCCTGTTGGATAGCATGGGTTTTGTGTATGTGTACACATGTGCACTTATAGGACTGCAAAGGACTCCTGCTCTCAGTGGACTAAACACAGAATGGGTTCCTGTATCACATCCTTACAGGACAGCTGGTCAGGAGCTGTGGCAAAATAAGCCCAGCACACCTAATCAGAAATGTAGGCTGATGAGAATCAAAACTTTTCAGTAACATATAGTGATTTCTTCAATGTAACTTGCATCAGAAAATGGCTTTGGAATAGAATTTCCTGTATACAAATACCTCCACTCCCCTAAACAAACAGAAAGGCAGGGGAATTGTTACCTTCTGCTACCAGTAGCAAATGGCAGGAATATCCCTGGATGAAAGGGAAATGGGTTTAGGCCCACACATTATATTTTCTTCTTTTCTTTTTCATTATTTCCTCAGCTCCTTTCCTTTGTGTGTTCCACACAAACAGAAATTTCTAAGTTACTTTAACACCATGGCATTATTTTTTGTTTAGTAGTTTTCTCCACAAATTTAAGCAAACAAAATATTATTTTTTTCAACTTTTTAAATTCCTGAATTACTTCTTTCTATAGAGAACTTTGTCAGCCATTCAAAATAATGCATGATTTTGAGACTGAATCATTTTGAGCAACACTTATTTGGGATCAATAACTTGAAACAGCAAAGAATCTTTCTGCTGCCTCCCACACATGCTTTATTTGTGTGCTCTACCAACTAAGAAACTTAAAGCAAATTAAGAAAAATAAATTATCTTGATGTAAACGGTGATAAATCTAGGGTGTTGCTTGCTAGCCAGAGAACTTTGATGTTGAATGGAGATCTCCATTATCTGGTTAGAAAATGGAGTGGAATCTTGAACATCAGGTTGTGTTCTTATTAATCAACATGATGAATAAACAGTGTACAAATGGTGTCTATCTGCTACCTCGTAAACGTACAGCGCTCCATGCCATTCACCTCCTTGGGAAGCCACAGGGAGTGTGTTACTCTTGTATTTGTCAGTATCAGAAAAGAGCTTCTAACACATTCACTGCAGGCAATGCCTGCCAAAATCTACTTATTTTAAGTCAAGGTGCTTTCAACTGAGTGCTTCAAACTGGGCCACGTCATAGTTTGCTCGAAAAGCTTCTGCGCATGCGTAAAAGCGGAATTTGCACTGAGCATGCGCCGCCGGAAGCCACTGTGAATATAAGAAATTACCTTTTGCTTTAAGGCTTAGCAATATGGTAGTACAAGTTTTTATAAGATAAATGACTTCTAGTAAAATATTTTCTTTCTTCACTAATAAATATACTGTATGGTGGTATTGCTATAGCTGTCTGGACCTTTCAGACAATCTTAAATATGAATGCATAGTAAAAAAGTGATACTTGGTTCTGTCATAGTAGAGCAACTATTCTATACCCATTTGGGCGCTGTTCTCTGTATACTTCAAATAATGGATTTTTCCTCTTTGTAGTCTGTATGTAGGGTTGCGTTACTTTTTCTCTTGAATCAGTTAACTTTTATATACATGTTTTTATTTAGAAAAATATTTAATGTACTCATATTACAGTAAAAAATTGCTTAGGGAAACATTTAAAACCAGTAGCGTACTAGTAATTGTAGACACTTTCTTGATTAAATGGTAACTATAATAAGTACTTAGGAACGGGTAGCACATGTTAGACTACAGAGAACAGACGCACTACATGTCAGCTTGGACATGTAAAGCTGCCAGTTATAGCTCATTCGATCTGTAGCATATTGCCATGATTTTTATTTTTTGGCCTTTGCAGACTGCCGATTGTGCCAAACTTCACGGTGACTAAGCAATTGTGGTGACTAAAGGCAAGCATGTCTAAGTGACCATGTTCAGATAACACCAGAATTATTTGCATTTTTAAACTACACCTAAGTTTTTCTTTCCAAAGAAAGAAAGAATCTAACTCAAGCCTGCTGACTAAATGTGTGAAAATAGCTAGCTGGGCACCTGTGAGCCATGTTTCTTTTTCTTCTGTCATGGCTCTTATTTTTTAACTTGACAATTGTTTTATCTTTAAAAGCTGTATACACAGCAGGATTTTTTTTTCCTACTAAGAGGTCAAGCCTTGCAGAAGAAAAATCGCCACGTGAAGCATCCTATTGACCTCTACACCAAACTGAACTCACTCATACAGTTAGTCTGTTATATTGATGGACAGTCATAGTTGCGAGTAGAAGATGCCCATCACCTCTTGTGTTTCCTGGCAGAGAGAATAAATCATATTACTTGGATAATGAACCATTTAATGACTTGTGTGTTGATTTATCATATCAGGCTGGAGAGGCCAATTTAAAAATCTGAAGTCATAAGTCACAGTGTTGCTGTGTATGGCCCGCTGAGGTTGCTTGGCTCCCTTACTATCAACTGCTGTATTAATCAAGGTGTCATTAGGGTTTGCAAGCAGTGAAGTGCTTATATGCAACACCACCTCATTCTGCTGTGGCATTTAGTCAAAATAAGAATGAATATTTTTTTCAGGTTTAAAAATAATTTAATCTAAAAAAGTCAGTATTTCTGTCTTTCATAGTGAAGGATTTTCATCCTGAGGTAAAGAAATGTATTAATAGCTGGCCCAGGTATAGACTGTATAATATAATCACTGATCTGGTAAACCAGCACTACATTGAGTTGGCTCCTCTGTGCAAGACCAGTAATGTTTTTTGCCCTGGCTTCTGTACTTTAATAAAAAACACATATATTTTAGTTGGTAATAATGCTAGCAATGTTCACTATAAGTAAGAAATGACTGCGGGAAGTTCTTCACTAAGATGAGGTTTTTCAGCAAAAGCTGACAGAAATATAGCTTGGAGTAAATGCTTTTGTTTATTAATTGTTGTAATGTGATATAAACTGTCTTAACCTCTTTCCACAGAACACAGGCCAGTTTCTTGAAACTTTCATTAGCCCACGTTTTTATGTATGGCACCTAAATGTTCTTCTAGAGTTCTCTAGTTGAGACTTTACTAATCTGTATAGAATGGAAGGTTCTCCTGTCTTCTCTTCACACGTTGTAGTATACTTGCCTTTCATACAACAGCATTGCTCTGTTAACTTATGTTCAGCTTGTAATAGACCTACAGTCTAAGACTAAGCAAGACTTACAGTCTTGCTGCTTAGACCTGCTGCTTAATCACTTTCTCCTCTTTCTGTGTTAGTGGCTGTTGGTTATTTCTGTCTTTACATCATTCCTTTAGCTTAGCAATATTTATAACCTATAGAGCACGAGCACTTTTTAACATGCCATGCTCTCACTCTGAATTCTGAACCTGTTTTGCAGGATGACTGTAGTCCCTAGCTTTGTATTAGGTGCATCTTTGATAAGAACAGTCCTTATTGCATCATTCACATGATCTGAAAAATTACTGAACAGACTTGGTGAAGCCTTCCTGGTGTGTTCTTGACAGGTAGTCATTCATAACTGTTCTCTGAGTGGGATTGATCAACCATTTCCTCTCTTACCATGCAATAGTTTTATCTTCATCTGATTTCCAAGCTTGTTTAGGACTGACACATGAAATGCTATCAAAAAACCTCCTACAGACAAATTACAGGAAACTTTATATTTACCTAATATCTAGAAGATCATCTGCCCTGTGATAGAGGGAAATTAATTAGTTTAACTTGGTTTGGTTTTGAAAAAATGAATGTTGCCTGCTATGTAATTGCTTTTTATTTTCAGGAGTTTATTGATTGTAGTGGGTTGGTTGGTTTGTTTTTGTGGTGGTGGTGGTGGTGGTCATTTTTTGTTATGGTTTGGTTTTTGAAGTTTTTTAAGAGCTGAAATTAACGTGTGTAATGACAACCCCGACTTCCCTTTTGGAAGATCAGCTCTGCATTTTCCATTTTTTTAGGTTTCTGGAACTTCATTTGTCTACCATGGATTCTTAGAGCTTACAACTAGATTTCTTGGCAACTGAAGTATTTTAAGATTAAATCCATTGAACCTAACCAATTTAACGGTATGAAATCTTTCTACATACTCTAACCTTGTCTTCTCTTGCCATCTGACTTTTCTCCTCTGCCAAAGGCTTCCATGAAATAAATGGCAAGACTGAGTTCCTGAAAACACTGATCAGAATCTGTTCAGGCATAGAAATTCTTTGACAGCTGTTTCACTCCGAAAAAATTTGCCAAAATAGCTTAACTCTTGGCCTCCCTATAAAAAACTCTCTAGCACTTCTGAATAAACTCTTTTCCTTGCCAAGGGAAGTAAAGTAATTCTATGTATTTACTTTTGTTCTTGCTTGTTGAGTGTGTGTCATGGGGTTCAAAGCCCCTTTGCTGTCCTCAGGCATTTTCCTGGGTTTTGTTAGCTGTCAGGCCCTATCTTTCCCTGACTTTTGTCCAAGTCTCTCACCAGTTTGAAAAAAATTATGCTTAGGAAGTGATGTTAGTCATGACCAGACCCCTTTATCTACAAAGTGGAGAGAGCTGTGAGCTCTCAAGTGAAGTACAGTTTGCTATCAGGCTATACTACTTGGCGCTGTTCATATGGTGTTAACATATGCTTTGTGGGCATACTGTACCTTAGAGTACAGTTTTTTTGAGATATGAGCTGCCCTGTATCTGGCTCTCCTTCTGCTTAAAAGGAAATTATTTTTTTCTTTTGGTTTACATTGAGGGGTTTTTTTTTGGTTTTGTATTTTTGTTTTTTTTTAGCTAAAAGAACTTGAATAGTCATTACTATGGTCCAGTTAGCTTAATGGCAAACATCCAGTATTTCTCAGAAGGTGTTTCTATACTACAGATCACAGTGAACTTGGGGAAACCAGTGTAAGCTGAGAAGGCATAAACGTAGAATATTTTCATGCTTTGATATTCTTTAGTCTTCTGCTAAATATTAGCTTTGGTGATGGAAAAATCTCTTTCAATGCAGTTATAAGTGCAGACATTTCCATTTCAGCAATTCTCCGCATTTGAACTAACTTCAGAATACACCAGAAAATTATACAAATTCTAAAATACAAACATTTCTAATGATGAAGCCATTATTCCATAAGTGAAAACTTGCTGTTAGCTGACAAGAAGTTAAACACCAATGTGCTACCTTTGCAAGGAGAGTTTTGATTGAAGCAATATTCAGTAAAAATTAATTGTATTGAATTTTTTCACTTGTTTGCTTTCACTTCAATAGAATCTCAGAGATTTGCTGACTGAATTCTTGTCAAATAATCTTTCCAGCATGATTCATGGATTGTTGTCTAGTTTTCATTTTTGTCCTGAAATATATGATAAACTTGATTCATGTGGATCATGCTGTAAAAGTGACCATAAGCCTGATAGTTCAGAAACTTATGAAAGAAATTCAGTCTATATGCAACATTACAAGGAAGAAAGTTTCTGATGTTTCCATAATGAACACCTTTGTCTTATAGAGATCAAATAAAAGTAGGAGGGTAAATGCAGGAATTAACTGCAGGATCTATGTGTGGCTGGAGGTGTGCATGCAGTTGGATAAAATGGTCATGAATCAGGCCTGGAAATCTCTTACTTCTCTGCCATGCAGTGTGTAATTATTGGTACCTTTAGCATGGTGTACATAATATTCACAGCTGCATGTATTTTTAAGACTTATTTACATGCATATGAAATTATTAGTTTTCTTCCCCTCTCCCAAGATGTTCTGTTCTTTCTGGTGCTAGTTTTTAATGTCTTTTTTTCCTTGCAAGATGCTATAATAGCCTTTAGTTAGATAACTAACAGCAAGAACAACCATGTAAAAGCCTGTTGTTAAATAAATGAAAATGACAGCGTAAAAGAGCAATTCTTTTCCCATCCTGACTTGGTGGCCTCTAGAGATGAGTATAAGCAAACATTTCAGATGCAGCTAAACACACAGACCCGTGCTTAAGTAATAGAACAAAATCAATTGGCAGCAGATGAAAATTATTGTGTTTGTTTTGAAAAAAACAACTAATAGATGTTTTGGAGTGTCAGTGATGATAGTTATTATCTGGTAGGTAAAACTTCTTCAGAAAAGAGACTCTCAAAGAAATTTTGCAAGAGTGAGACATGTCTACTTGCATAAATCTCAGGGTGTGGGTGTGTTAATTTTTGATAATAATTTCCTGCACCCTCCCAATGTGATTGACCCATTCCAGTCTGTTCTGTGAACAATTAAATCTAGTTAGTTATTCACCAAATGCAGTCAGGGTAATGCACAATACTGCCAGATCTGTGCAGTGAAATTTCTCAGCCTAATTTTGACATTTGGTACTCATGCTAGTCCTGCACTGTGGAATTTCATGTTTGTTTAATAACTAATAGTTTGTTTTCTTTGTGATACTTCATTGATTCGTTTTTCTTTCCCTATCTGGCTCCTCAACTAAGAGTTCTGGTTAGAGGATGGGCATGACTAATCTCTGAACTCAGTAACCTTGATTCATATATTATGTAGCTCTAAATTAAATTCAGTGGTCTCTAGCAAGAGTTTCTCCAAGTAGAAGCTGAAAAATAATTGGGCAAAATTAACACATGGTAGTGATCCAGAGTACACCAAAGCTGATAAGGTCTATTTGCATGAAGTTACTGCTTTGTGAACGTTTGTGGCTATTCAGCTGACTCCCAGTTTTCACTCATCACCAATAAATATTTCCTGGATTTAGAGGAAGTAGTCTAAGTAAGCTAATGTATGTTTGTTCAAAGTGAATCTCACTTGGGTTTTTTGTTACCTTTGCCAGTATTTCAGTTCATTGTGCTGATTATTTTAGGCAGATTGACATTCTTTGAAAAGTCCATGCTATGAAATTTCATGTAACTTCCACTGACAATGTTTGTGGGTTTTGAGTTTTTTTTAATCTGTGTGTGGGGGCTAAATTTGTGCTATTTACCACAGCAGATGAGTTCTTTGGACTATCAGAACCTCAGTGATGTGCCCTTTTTGCACAAAGGAGAGGAATTTTGTAGACACTGTGGGCCCAGGAGACTAGACTAGAGCGTATACATAGAAGATTGCTTTCGGCTATACATTAAAAAAACCACATCACTGTCGGAACAAATTCTGTGGAAGGAAAATTCACTTAAATTAGTAATACAGTACTGGCTTCTAGTTACATAGGTCTCAGAATTATGACCGAAATGGCAGCTTAAATGGAAGAGATGAGTAGTAATAAAATGATGAGTGACATTTTCCAGAAGGAGAACAAAAATTGTTACTAATTTTTTCTAAAATCCAAAAAGTCACTGGACTTCCAGTTAAATATGCAAAAGAAACCAATATATATAACAGTGCTCAGAATTACTATTTACTGTACAGTATATGCAAAGTATAACATCTTTTTTGTTTAGCTGATAAAAGCTCTGAATATTTCATTTAATTAGAGGGACAGTACATCCCTTTTCCCAAAAATGCTATTTCTTTTCAACTGATTTTGATGCAAAGAACATAATGGTGAGCATATACATGGACTCAGACCCAGTGCCTGTGTGCACAGTAACACACAGGCATGAGCATATGCATGTTTTTGTGTTCCTTGCTCACCGTAAATAGCGTACAAAGAACATAATCCATCAGATACGGTTGCTGATTCCTGTTCAGTCTGTTTGGCAGAATCACACTGCACTAGATCTCCCGTCTGAGGTCAGATTAAAGGTATTAATAACAAGCACAACCTGATTGCAGAGGATTTGTAGCAAGCAGCTTTGAAACCAAACCATCTCAAGGGTACTGCCTATGACAAACTGTAGATGTGCTGTGAATCCTAACATGCAGCTCAGACAAAAGTTGTTGAAAGTGGGCGCACTCCCACACAGACACAAGCTGCTGCACATTCCCACAGCTGCTGCTGATGGCAGCATCCAATCAATTTAAGAGGTAATGCACAATATGCAATTCTTCAGATTGAAAGGCTTGCTATATTACAAACAGCAAAGGTTTTCAGATGCAATGTTTTATGAGGTTTCAGTAATAAAATAGCTCATTTTAATCTTAATTGTAGGACTGCCTGCCTTTGTAACAATAAAGTATTAAAGTGTTCTTAAAATTTGGATTAGCTCCTATTTGAGCAGTGCTGATTGATATGTTGACATTCCAAGGAATTCCAATGATATTCCAAGGAATATTCATAGTGTCTTGATCTATAAACCTCTAAATGTGATTCAGTTGCCTCTCTTCCATTCTATAAATACATCTAATTCTATAGTAGGTTGAACATTTTGAGGATTAAAGGGTTATGGAGAAGCAGTGGTATGGGATAAAATGTTTTTGGAAAAAAGTCATTTAGAAATAAATGTGATACATGATTTATTAGAAAGAATGATAACAGGTTTTAATTTGATAACAGAAGATGGCTGCTACTTTGAGACACGTTTTATTTCAACATGGTACCTCAGAAAATATTTTGGAAGCATTAGATCAAGTTTAGTATTTCAGTTTTAGGACAAAATATTAGCCTATTTAACCTTATTCTGTGCACATTGTTTTCATAAACTCAAGCTTCAGAAGCACCCATGAATATGCTTGTTATAACTGCTACAAATACAATGAAAACACTATTATTTAATGAAACCTTGTTCTGTCCCGTGTTTGTCTAACTAGTGACAATGTGTCTTTTTCAGGTCCTCAAAATACATTACTTCTGTCAGTGTTGGGATATATGCTGTGCATAGCTACTGTGGGTTTTTTCTTTTTTCTTTTTTTCTTCCCTCCTACCTTGGTTCATTTCAGAATGATAGAGAACACAATTCATGAAATCAGCACGATTGATTGAAAAGAGCATGTTTAAAAAGGCATTAGCAGGCCTGTGAACCTCAAGAGTGAACAAAATCTTAATTCAATAGGATAATGATGAAGAATTATTTTTGTGTCAAATTTTAGCAATAGTTGCCATCATCCTACAAAAATTTTATTTCTTCTGATCTTTCGTTTTCTGTAGTATATCCAATGTGTAGAGCTTTCACTGAAGTCAGTGAGACTTGTACAGATGGAATAAATGCCAGTTATTTAAGTAAGTGACATACCATGTGTCAGATAATTTTGCCTCATTAATGTTATAAATTTGGAAGGGAGCCTTCAAAAAAAAAAAAAAAAGCAAAACAACCTCCCCCAAATAATGCCTCAGAAAATCTTCCCTAGCTGTTATTTGTTCACAGATAGCATAATTAGCTTGTTGAAAGCTGAGAAATCAATGGCACAGATTTCTGATTAGAAATCCTGATGTGAATTCAGCCCTTATGGAACACATGGGTGATGAAAGAATATTGGGTCATACATAAAGCCAGAGCTTGGCCCGTTGTGAATTAGATAGAAATCAGTTGTCAATGACTGTAGAAAGTACCCTGGTTATGGATCATTGAACTGACTCTAATTATTAATTTAGGAGACTGACAGATTCTGGATAAAAGAGCTGCCTCAGGTAGCAGCAGAAAGTAAAATGCAATTCTGTAACTGATGTCTGGAAGTTCTGAAGACAGATTTAGGTGTTTAAGCAATACTTGTTGTTATTTTTGTTCCTCTATATTGTCTTTGGTCTGCACAAATTTCAAATAGTTTTCAATTTCAAACTATTTCTGGCATTAAAGGGTGTGCAATTATAGCTAGGAAGATTTGAAATGGATTACTCTACCCTTGATTTAGTTCCAAGCAGGAAGGCCAATATTAAATACCTTACTGTAAGTCAAGTGAAAGAATAACCCAAAGGTACTTTGCTGTTTATAAATTAGCGCATATGCAGAAAATAGGAATATGGAGTGGGTCTGTCCATGTGCTCTGGGGCAGCTCTGGGATACCTAGCCACTCAGCATCTGGCCACAAGGACAGTCAGGGCTTTTTGAGTGTTTCTGGAAATGTATATGAGTAGTATTGGTTTGTTGACATCAGTAGACTGCCAGTTCCCTCAGGAGTTATTGAAATCTGTTATGCCTGAGCCAAGTCATATATAAGATTTAGAAAAACTTTAATAACTCTATCCTGTTTTTTTACAAAATGGTAAATATCATACTCATTTTTAAGTGTGATCAGAAGCCTGCTTCTTAGTATACTCGGCATCATCTTGCATGTAAAACTATTTGAGTTAGGAATAGTAATCCCCTTTAGACAGTTGCTTCTTATGCAGTCAGTTGACCTGATGCTCCAGGGGGTTGTTTTCTGTATCATTAAAATATTAATTTCAGTTCTTTTCATTGCTACCTCCACCTGTAGAAAAAGTATTGCATCCAGTGGTTTGCATCCATTCTCCTTCCCCCTTAACACCTAAATTACAATGAGTCCCAAGCTAGCATTTTGCAAAATGAAAATTATGCATTTCTAGTGTTGGTACTTAAAGCAAATAGTGACAGTTCTGGTGGTGTCCAAAGATGGCAGCTGAAGTGAAAAAAGTGGGAAACAGGGACCTTGTAGCAGTATTAAACCTCTTAAATGAAAAACTTGCAAATTCTGTAAGAAAAATGATTCCCTTGGTGTGTGTCACAACTTGAAATTTCAAACTGCCAGAGTTCTTGCAGTAATTAGTTTCTGCTCTAGCTAATGTCAGTGAAGATGCTAGTTGTTCTGATCAGTTCTGTGCTCCCTCTGAAGGGAAAAAAGTTTTTATTTGAAAAACAATGCTTGCTGAAAAGCTGAATGTTAAAATACAATTCCACTTCCTTATTTGAAATTTCATAAGTACTTCAAAAGGAAAAATCTGAAAAATGAAAATAAATTTTCAAATAATCTTCCAGTTTTGCTGCAATCTAGATAGAGCATTATTGTGTTCACAGGAAAAGACCAGTCAATTCCAACTAAATTCCATCCGATTTAATCATAATCGGAATCTTTAACAGTGTTATCTGTTATGACAAAAAAATAATGAAATAAACACTTTACTTTGAAGTTGGAAAGATTTATGAAAGTTTCCTCGCTGAAATATTGGGAAGTGCTTTAATTTCAAAATTAAAACTTCCAATATGTTCTTAACAGGTCATGAAAATAGAGACTTTTGGAGTTAAATGTGCTGACCTAGTATAAGGGGACCAAACCGGTTTATGTTTTGCTTTTTAATGCAAAGTTGTTGAGCTTGGTCCTTCATTCTTTCAAGTCCTGTGGATATCTGAACCATTAGAAAACAGATGGCTTCTTATCTCTCACAATGGTGTGTGACAACCGTTTTTACTTGAATAAACATTCATTGGATGAGAAGGTGAGGGGCTGACTTCAGGTCCTAGTTCTGCCCCCCTGCCCCCTGGCTTTTTTATAAATGAATTATTTTTGTTGCATGGCTCACTAAGTTGACTCTACTCACTAGATGATGATGATTAGTAGCTTAAACATGGGGCAGGCAGCTGAAAAACAGAGGACTTTTGTGATATTCCTTTGGGTTAGTTACGTGTTAACTAGTTAAATGTTGGGAGTTGATAAAGTGCAGATCAGCAGCAGATACCAGATTTGAAGTGCAGTCCTGAGTCAGCAAAAGTCTAAGAAACCTGGAAAGCTTAACAAAATAAAATCAAACGAAAAAGTCATTGCAAGGTTTAGCATATGCTGTCTCTGACACTTTTAAGAGAGAAATTCTACTTGCCGTGAAGTTTCAGAAGCAGTTGCTTTGATTTGGAGCCTACCTGGCTGCAGCAGTGCAGACTTGGGCTGGGAAGGGATGGCTGCATTCCATCAAATGATACGTAGGTGTGCCACATCTGAAAGTAAATTAAAAATTGTTGAAGTGGTTGTGAATAAAATCACAGTCTTAATGTTTTTGGCCTTGTGAACAAGTAAGATCTAAAGTACTGTTTGAAATGCATGATGAAATACTGGTTATGTGCACTATCTAGAAGAATACTTACAAGTATTAAAAAAAATGGAAATAAATATTTCAAACCCAATAAAAAAATAACAAACAATTTTTTTTTTTTTAAAAGCATAAAACTGGATTTTTGGTGGCAAGTAAACACTATTTAGTTTATCATTCTTATTTTTAATCAGACAGCTTTCTTAATTATCTGCTTTTTAAACACTGAGTTGATGGGAGTATGGGAATAGTAACTTTCATGTCATTCAATTCTTTAAATGCCTGTTCCTTGAAAAAATCCAACATGACTATAGCTTAAGGTGATGTTAATAACTGTTTCAACCTTTCTAGATGTCAAAGGATTTTTATATCTGAAACATTAACATCACCACTGGATAAATGGGCTAGGTGTTCCTGTTTTGTTAAGGAAAATGAACACTATAATGGACAGTAAAATGGTGGAAAATGTGCTTAATCCCCATTTCAGTACATTTAATTGCTGTTGTTGCCTCAGCACAAATACTGGTACTAAATTAAATGCATGTAGAAATATAATGCTGTTCAGCAGTCGTGTGACATGGTAATTGAGCTATTTTTTTGGTAAACGTGAATTAGTGATGGTTGTATGCTTCATCTTATACTAGTAAGCAAATAACTTCCTTTTTTTGTAATTGGTCTGCTTCTGCCCTTGAAAAATATTTGAGCCTTAAGGACTGAAAACTAATGACAGAAAGAAGAATGAATACCCAGGGAGCCAAGGGTAAAATAGCAATCTGATGTAAAAATTTAATGAGCTTTATTTTGACACTGTAATTTGTTTTAGCAATTTTTTCTAGTGAACAAGGCCAGAAGCCGTATGTAGATGAGCTTTTCTTGTGACTTGTGCTTGCCAGACTGATGCAGCTGCAGGGAGTGTTAGGGTGATGAAATGATATTGCACATAATGGGGTTAATGAAGATTACAAGTTACTTCCTTCAGGGAAGTGTATTTTGTTCATTTTTTTGCTTTGTTTTAAGCAAGCTTAGACTGAAAGTCAGAAGTTCAAGGCTGTGTTTAAAATATTGTGAAATCTAAGTGGGGTTTGAGGCAACATATCACAAATTGCAGGTGGCTAATTAGCTATTGTGATCTTTTGTGATTGTCTGTGTAGCTTTCACTTCAGAAACTAACACCCTATGAGCAGTCCTGCAGTTTCCTTTATAAGTGTTTCTTGAAACTCACAACTAATCAAAATGATTGAAGAAGAAACTGTTTGGCTTGTCCTTAAGCCTATACATTCATTTACAATACAATTATTTAGAGAATACAACACAAAATCTGTTAGCTGTTATTTAGATATGTGGAAAAAATTCTGAAAATGTTGTGATTTGAGTCTTTAGATTAATGAGTAGCTGTAGAAAAACCTGTGATGTGCTTATTTGCTCAGGAAAAGGGTAAATAGAACTGAGAAAAGACTGTTTTTGTCTAAATCTAAATTTCCAAGAGACAGTACAGTTCATGTACTTCTTTTCAGCAAAGACTTAAAAAGCTAAGTTGCTCCCTTGTGAAAATTAAATATTCTAAATACTTCTCTGTCATGCAATAAAGTTAGATTTTGAGAAGAACCAAAGGCAGAAATACTCAGTACTTTATAAAAATTTTAAAGGAAAAATAGGAGGCAGTGCCATGTGAGGTGTTTGTTCTTTTGCTTGTTTGTTTTGGTGTGGGGTTTTTTTGTTTGTTTTGTTGTGTTATCCTGGGAGAATTGTGATCTGGATTTTCAGTTATTCAGGTGCTCGGGTCCATATTGTTTTTTATTTAATGTATATGAGAAGGGGAAGAGTTGCTTGTTTATTTTGCAGAAAAATGTATCCCAGTCTGTTGTCATCAAGTCCTGTGCTTCACTGGCTTCAGAGATACATTATAAAGAACTGTTCCTATTTTCCTTTTCACTTGTATTAAATGACTTAGGTTTTAAACTGTCCTTAGTCCTGCCTATTCTTTTTTTATTTACTTAGGCAAAAAAACCCCAAAAAACACCCAAAACTTTTTTAATGTTAATAAGTCATATTTTAGTTCCTATATTAGAAGATTTCGGAGAAGATACTTGATCTAGTTTTTGGCAAGTTTTTCAGTGTTTAAATTTTTCTTCACAAATCAATTTTGATTCAAGTTTGGTAAGTGATAAAAATTCCCTGATAAAAATTCTCGTATGTGTATGTGTAGATTCATAACTTTTAGTGAGGTAGTTTAAGATTATTTTTCTTTTTGACACTGCTGCAACCAGGGTGAGGAAAGAGGTTCAGTGCAGTGGTCAGTGCCTATTTTAACCTATTTTTAGAAGCCTGGTTAATCAGCGATTTGAACTGCTTCAGATAAGGTAGATGACTTGCTGCAATTTAAGAGATGTCGTCAATAAAGTCTACATAATACATAAACACTGGAATAGGTGCTCTATTCCAGTAACCATGTATTCATGGTTACTTAAGGTCCTTTTCTGAGCAAAGTAACTGGCCTAAAATATGTACATTCAAAGTATTTTCACTAGAAATGTTTTCAGAGCTACTAGACTTCCATTATAAATGCATACAAGATGTAGAATCTTAAAAAAGTTGACCTACTGAACCAATTTGTCATGTTACTTTTCAGTTCTTTAATCACTTATTTACCTAATACTGAAGCAAAGAGGAAAAGCAGCATTGATAAAGTTGATGAAGACGTTGTATAGTGCCATTTAAATATTCATTGGATGCAAAAAGATATAAAGAGAATATTGATTATTATAGATATATAATGTCAAATTATAATTAACGTAGCTATCATGTGAAGTAAGATGTCAGTGTAAAATGAGTTAATCTGCAAAGGGTAAATTAATAAATAATACAGAATTTACCTTTCAGAAATACATAGTGTCCGTAAATCTAAATTTGTATTTTACTTTAAAGCTATTCAAGGCGTTAGTATTTTTCTCTACTATAATATCTGTCCAGGTCTACAAAACTATGATCGAATGTGTTGAATGTGTTGTGTCGTATTGATTGTAAGAAAAGGAGTACACAGCAGAGAAAAAAAGCATATGTGTGAAACATATCCCTTTTGCAAATAGATATTTTTGTAACTGGCTGTGTGTCTGAAAATATTTCATGCCAGAGAAAGAAGTGAACGATTGTTGATGTGATTTTTAATCTTTTCAGTGTCTCTTGCAGTGTTTTCTTACTGAATACCTAAGTGCAGCCCTGGTGAATGGGTGTGCCAGATAAGTTACTTTAGGCAACCAGAGCTCAGCTGATGATCAGACCAACTGAATGTGACTTGTATTAACATGCAAGTGCTTAAATAGGGAGTCTCATGTGTGTATTCATAAAGACTCTCAAAAGAACTGTACCTTTTGGTTATAAATAATTCCTCTGTTGCTTTTTAACATGCCCTGAAGTATTTAACTCTTCAGTTCCAAGACACTTTTGGAAAAACTTTGCCCTATATCTTCTGCTGGTTGACTTTTCCTGGGAAAGCAGTGGCACTGCATCACCGATGCTTTCTCAACAACCCATTTAATTTGGTTAAAAAAATTAAAATCTCTTTGTGGCCTTCTTTTCCAATTAGGAAGATTACAGGAATATACAGGATCAACATAATTAATATAGATTATTCAAAAAGTTGTTTTCAGTGTTTAAAAATATCTAGAAATGTTTGATCTCTAAGTATCCATATGAATAATTGATGTGCTTATGTAGGATGGTTTTTCCTAATAGGTTCTAAAAAGAGTTTTGCAAATGAGCACAGCTCTACTTTTCAATTTGATAACTGAAGCAAAAAGATAAGCCACCCAAAATCATTGGATTAATGTAAACTCTAATTAATTTCTGTTCATTTTTTATTTTCTTTTGCAGGTGATGATGGTCAGGATTTTAATGATACCAACTTGCATCAAATTTATTTTCCCCTCAAAAATATTTTGAATTTGTAATTTTTTTAAGGAGAGCATTGGAATTTTTCACATAGACTTTCAAGGGTTTCAGTGTTGCTTTAGAAATAAGGTAGCAGAAAATGGTACAGCTTTTTACCTCAGTGCTTGTGGTGCACTAATTAGTTATGAAAATCCTTTTTCAGATCCCATTTCTGTTCTAAATCAAAGCAGAGGTGAATGTCCTGTCTCTTGCCAGTTCTTCTTTAGCCATTTAGTTCTTTCATATGCTGAGTTGATTTCTTTAATTTTTTTTTCTAATTTTTGTGCTGCTGTTCTATTTTAGCATATTTCATTTAATAGGAATGGGGCTAGAGCTCTACTTCCCCATTCCCCTGCCACCATCTGTGGTGAGTGCTCTAAGCAACATTTTATAGTTTTTTTCTTTCCTTTTTACAGTCTGTACCAATGACTTTTCCATTCTGTCTAGCGAAGATATGGGACAGTATTATGTGGGTCTGTCAGCATCATTGAAGAAACTCTGTGGCTGTCTTAGCATTTAAGCTGTACTGTGAACCCCAACGGGGGAAAAAAACCCTGCTGAAACCAACTTTTTGAGCAGGATTTTATTTAAACTGAGTCCATTCCCTGATCTAGGTCACAGCAGAGTCCCACAGATAGTTGTTAGCACAACTTAATGGGGCAGCAGGGGCCCTCTCATGCAGATGAACAACTGGGCTGTGATCTTCAGGAACTCCTCCACTGACATCCCTGTATGTTAAACTGAGCAGGAGAGGAAAGGGAATCTCTACTAAACTTGGGGCTTTATTTCATCTTTGCCTGAGCCTAAAGTATTAAATTTTCACAAATACTTTCTGTGATGTAGAGAATGTGTGTTGAACATGGGTTTTACTGAAAAAACAAGCTATGTCCAGTTTGAATGCAATTCCAATTGTATTTTGGTATAGTTCAATGGTTATGCCATTGACTTCAGTAGAATTGAATTGGATTAAGATTATTATATCCTGAACGTACACGTTAAACTCATCTGTGACTGAATCGTATTAAGTGTTATAGGATTCTGTATTTCCATGTGCAGGCACACAAGTCAAAGTTTAAGTCCCCACATTTGCTGTTGTTTTCTTCCCTGCAAAAACAGAAATATATTTGCTCCTGCATTAGGTAGGCTAACTCCTATACTTTTCTGGGGTTTTTTTGTGCTCAGGCAGAAAGAATCAAGACTGTTTTGTGAAAATGTCTGATTTTTCCTCTTGATAAACATATTTAAAGGCACTTATCTAAGTGGTAACATCGGTGATCTTGTCTGTTCCAGGTGAAAGAAGGAAGGTTAGAACAACACTTGGTATAATTACCTTTCCTTTAAGTTAACAAACTCATGTTTGTGTCTGGTAAGCATCTTAACAAACTGGGTTTATCTTTATTAAACAACAATTCCAGCAGATGCTGCAAAGAGGAGGCTTCTTCTACCAACTGTGTAGGACAGCTTTGAGGCTTTTGTTTATCTGAGGTTTTTTTATGCCTCGTATATGCACTGCAGTATTTGAAAAGATGGTGCCAACAGGAGCAAGGTTATTTTTTAATGTTATTTATAGACATGTTTATTGGGTGGAAAAGACTGTACTGAAATGTCTACTTAAAGCAAATCAAATGACTGTATCTGTGTGCCAATTGGTGCTTGTTTTTCATTTTCCTAAATAGCTAACCCTGTAATGATGTGCTCACGTCGGTTGTTTAGGGAAACAGATGACATGGGTTGTAGTACTTAACAAGCTGAAGTAGAGTCAGGATAAAGACAGAAGATGTTTGTTTAGTTTTAAATGAAGCACGGTCTATGAAATGACTTACCACAGTGATAAAGGGTGGATGAACATGATGTGCATTGTAGTCAGTGGCCTAAGAACTAAAGCAATTAGCAACTCCCAGCTGAAACAAAAGAATTATTTGATTCAACCTTTGTTCAAGATAAAGAATACTTCTAATCACTCCTGACAAAGGCTAGCAAAATGGTTTACTTCTAAACCAGAGATGTGTTGTGAGGCACTCAGTGCATAATCTTGCAGGCAATGTCACAAAAGAAAGGAGTAAAACTTAAGTACGTAAATTATGACTTTCAGCTGTTGCCCAAGCTGTGTTTACTGGAAGGGTACATTCTCCTCCACATAAGGTCTTGAGATTATCTCAGATACAATCAAGAGACAGATGTAAGGGGTGAATAACCAACTAATTCCAAGGACAAAGTACGTTACTTGATGAGTGCCAAGGTATTTTTCTTCCTATTCTTAAGTTGCCACCAAAAATCTCATTGTTTTGCTGTGGCCCTCTGCTGAGGTCTTGCTGGTAAGGGAAGTTTATCTGATCTACTTTCCAGTGGATTTGTGCTGGGCTTTACCATAGTCACTACAGCATTATAATTGACCTTGAATGTTAGTGGAAGAGCATGAAGAGGAACCTCATGGGGTTCAACAAAGAAAAGTGTGAAGTCCTGTGTATGGGGAGGAATAACACCATTTATTGGTGTAGCCTGGGGCCTGACTAGCTGGGAAGCAAGTCTGCCGAAAACCACCTGAAAGTCCTGGTGAACAGAATGTTGAACGTGAGCTAGCAATGCACCCTTGAAGCAAAAAAAGGGCCAGCAGCATCCTGGACTGCATTTGGAAGAGTGTTGTCAGCAGGCCAGGGGAGGTGATAATTTGGACGACTGAGCCAGGTTTATTCATAAAATTCCTTAGTTTCAATCTGCCTTCTATTATGGCAAATTTAATTTGCAAATCTGTGCCTTTCTGCTGCCTTGAGCTGCATTTGCTTTCTTCTGCTCTCTTAGCTTATGTTTTAAATTTCATTCTTACTTACTTAGCTGCTTTTCTACTCCTTTTCATCATTTACCTTGTTTAACCTAGCTATTGCCAGTGAAAGCATTCTGACTTTCTTTAAACTGGGTTGTCCAATGGGTTGTTATTATTGTTTCCGTTAGAGGAAGAAAGAGAAGCTGAGTATTTCTAATACAGTTTAGTTTATTTACAAAGACTGTACAAAAGAAGGTTCCTTGGAGCACAGCAGGAATCAAACATGATGGTTATAACACCATGTCCTCATTTGGGGAAAAAAAATTTTCCTTTTTCTTGGGTGATAACAGTGCTTGTTCAAGTTGCCCCATATTCTTCATTGCTTCTTTGTCTACCTTACAGGACTCCTCTGATGCAGAAAGGCACAATTCTATAAATATTGTTCAGTGAAACCCTGCTATTAGCTGTGCAGGTATCTTTGTGTGGTAATCTATGCCTGTCTTGGCAGTGTGGTGTTACTGTTGCATTGAAAAAAAGAAGTATATTTTAATTTATAAGTTTTGGAAGTTGAAATAGTTTTAGAGAAAATTCTATGATGCTTTCATTAAAAATCTAGTCATCCTTAAAGCTATGTGTGATATCTGTCTGTCAGTGTGAAGGGAAGAAATTTCTAACTTGCACATACAAATATTTCACAATGTCAGTTGACTTATTACCCCAGTATAGGGAGAAAAGATAGGAAATATAGTTTACTGTGACTGTTACCTCTTAGTATATGTATACAAAGATGATATATTTTAGAATTATGAAGTGTAAGATTTAGGCCCATGAAATCTTTTTACTTAATCATATTGAAGTTTATCGCTGTCTTCTAGTTTGACAGAATGTGATAATCTGTTTTACTATATGTACCTGTAATCCTTTGATTGGAGCAAATCCTTATTCCAAACATGTTTGGGTTTTTTTTTTTTTTTTTAATGTGTGAAGATTGATCAAGCTGTTGGCATTTCTGTCTATGGTTTTCCTATTGCATTGAAGACTGTTTTGTGTTAATTACTTTTGATGGTTACCATGATTGTTTGAGAGAGGAGTTCAAATGGGGTATCTAAGGCATTTTGGAAGACATACAGAATAATAACAAATATAAACGCCATGGTTTTTATCTAGTCTAGCTGCATCATTCATATGGGTGAATTTGGAATCTGTGCTAGTATGTAATTTCTGTGTTGTAATGAAGGTGCATGAAACTTCGTCTTCACATTTTCTTACATTTTTAATGCTTGTATAAAAATAAGAGAATATTACCACATCAGAGACTATTACTTTATCTTCCACGGGGGTTATGCTAGTGGATTTAATATTGAATTTGCCAAAGAATAATATCACACAAACCTGTTGACTACTGTGAGGACCAGCTCTGTAATTTGTGATAAATTTGCTGTACTTTTGAAGCTTCTTTCTAACAGCAACATATGTTTCCACCTTTATGTGGAAAAGATTAATCTTTTTTTAATAAATGAGGATGTAGTATTGTGCAGTGTTTATAGTCAAGTAGACTATAGACTATATAGTAGGCAGAATTTGAAACTTCAATCACAGCCCTGTGCCTCCGTGACTGTATTATCATTTCTCTGACTTTGCTGTGGGAGAAATTTACTTAACTGCCTCTGTTATGTCTGTCTTGGACTCTTATTTCTTGGATATTATTTTCGAGAGTCTACATAAATTAATGTAGTTCCTTTTGAACTTATGCAATGTACCATTGTAGAATTGATGCCATCAGTAAATATGAAGTTTTCACTTAGGTATCTGTCTCTGCACTTTTTTAAAGTGAGACAGGTAACTAGTAAATGAGTTGAGAGAATCTGATTAGGTGTTCAAGTTCATATATACCTTTTGAGGCTGCCTTTTGTTCCTGAACATTGTGACTGGCAAGAGTTGTGTGTCAGAATAAATGTTGCAGTGTAAGACACAGCCCCTCCCCTTCCCTAAACAACTGCAATTATACTTTATATGGGCTTTGTTCAGTTTTCATTCCAGCCAGTTGATCATAGAAACTATAAAGATTTAATGTCAACTATTTTGTCTTGTACAGAAATTTTCTTTTTATACTGTGTACTGTGTAATGTTAGGGAAGAAACCCATAGATTCTTCTTTGATACATAAGAGAAAAAGACTATAAATTTTGTTATACATAGTTTAATTTAAAATGACATGGTAATTGTAATACATGACTTTAATTTTGTTTCTAATTCACTTAACCACTCACTCCATATCTACAAAAAACCTCTTTTCATTTAGGTAACTGTTTAAAAATTATAATATTCTGTAGAGCATATCTAAGAAGTGACCTTTCTTCACTTGAAATGTTCTAAAATTAACTTTTCATAGACTGTAAGCAGCACTCCAGAGACAGGTTCTTTAATGTACTGGATATTGCTTTCAAAGTAGTCTTAATTGCCTAAATTAATAATGGTGCCTTCCCCCCCTCCCCATCTCCTTTGGTTCTTGTGAGGGACAAATGAATTTGAATCATTCTCTAAAGAATTGAATCACTGGACATCTTTTTCTGATTACTTTTTGCATTCATTATGAAATAATAATAATATAAAGAACAGTATGGTCACCTTCAGCATGTTTTTTGTTTGTGAGAAGAGGAAAGTGATGCTAATTCCACTTCACCAGTTCTTAGGAAAGAAAAGAGACTGCAAAAACAGGGGGGAACTCATGTCAGCTCTAGATGGCATATGCATATATAAAGGCATGTGATAGCTTATGACTTATTTAATAAAAGATGCATTTTTATTCATCTTAAAATATTGATATAATAGTACTGTTGTATAAACAAAGGCCAATACAAAGACATTGCTGACTTAATCTGAGAATTAAAGTACAGACCTGATTTCTGAGTCGTTTGTATATTTTTAGGAACGTAAAAGTAAAGCAGATGTAAACTCTTCGCTAGTTTTGTTTTTTTTTTTAACCCTAGGTGTAAACTTTATTCATTAATGTGAAAATCTGCATTATGGGATGTACATGAGTTTTCTGTACTCCATCTGGCAGCTCAGAAGAGAGAAAATTGGTCAGGAACTTTATTAATCACTTGGGGATCAGCTGAGTATGTAATTAGCCCAGAACAGCTTTTTAAAATGTTGCATATAAGGTATGGTAAATCAATTCCAGCTCAATAAATCAGGCTTGTTTGCAAGCGTGAACTTGCAAAAGTAGTACATTCTGAATGCTGATGTACCAGCAATTTGATAGAAAGCTCTTTACCGCTGTGTATTTGTGTCTTGGGTCCTCAGTGGTAGCACTCAAATTAAAAAGGGAAATGTGGGAAATGAAAAGATTGGAAATTGCAGTTTAGATAGTCTCAATTGCTAGTGACAGACTTTGAGAGAAGCAAAGTGTGTGGGCATTCAGGTTTGTGGTTATGACTTGGGCTGTGCCTTTTCAGGCTGTGTCTGCTAATGATAGAAAAAGTATGAAAATATGTCCTATGTTAATTGTGACTACTAGAGTATTAATATAGTGAAACAAATGGAGCAGGTGGAAGCAAAATAAATACCTATGGTAATTTCATGTAATGGTATCTTTAAGCAATTTTTTTTCCCTCTACTGTATTATAGCTGCTATTTTAATATTAAAGTTAAATATTTTTCTTAAACAAACCAGATGCATACTTTAATTTTAATTCAAGGAAAATTAACTAATTAACTAAAGGAGCAGGTAGACCATGAGCAGAATTTAGTGGCCTGCTTCAGTTCTTACAATTTCCTGGGTAAAGCAGCTTGAATGGGTGTAGTTTTTTTTTGTTTGTTTGTTTTGGTTTTGTTTTAAATAATATAGCTGTATAATATATTGTAAAAGTGACAGCTGCAGTCTGAATTTTTTGTTTAGGGGGAATTCAACTTCATTTTATATGAAGTTTTTCCTGGAAGGCTGCAAGACTTGACATTTTAATGCTAACATTCTTTTAATGATATCTTCTCTACTTTTTAGAAGTCTGGCTGGCAGTTTCAGTAGTCCCAAAGCAGTGTATTTTCATGAGACAGGGATGCAGTGGTTTGTTCTGTAGATTCATATTTTGCTGTTAGAGGCCATTTACTAGCTCTACTTTCAAGTAAACCATAGCAGGAACACTACAAGCAATTATGGCAAACATCTGCTGTGGGAACTCTCAAGGTAGTCCAGCTTTGCAGCAAATAGAAGCTTACATTATACAAAGGCTTACTGAATTTATTGATCAGGAAAAGTAATATTACAAGGTCGTGTATAAAGTAGAGAGATACTTTTTAACAGCTTAAATTTTAACGTGATGGGTTTCAGGCTATCTTGAAATGCCTAGATAACTGGAAGCAAAATTCTGTCCTAGCATGGCAGAGTATGTGTCACATATCCCCAAACTCCATCTCTTAATATTTTAGATTTCTACAAGTAGAAGACAAATCTTATTCTTAAAGATGATACAATCTTTTAGATATGGCTAGGTGTTCAGTGGGCTTTCAGTAGCATGATTGGTTTTGCGTGCTTTTAATCTGCATGTATATGCTGGCGCATAAACAAAGGTATATGCTTTGCGCTAATATCTTAAGTGTACTTTGTAATACGGTAATACCTGCATACATACAGGTGTAACTCAGGTCCACCGTGTAAAACTGTCATCACCTGCACATACAGTTGAAGTTTATCAGCACTTCACAGTGGCTATTAGTACATCTGACTATATGCAACCAGAATTGTGTGTGCAGTCCTGGACATGTGCAAGGGAAAACTGGACTCTTTCTATGTAAGTCATGAGCTGTTGAAAGGGGGGGAAAAAGGCCTATTGTACATAGAAGAGCAATTCTAGGGAATAACAACTGAATTTTCTTGTGTCACTGTTGTATAGAACTGAGTAAATTCACAAATATTGCATATTGCAATACCTGTCATAACACACTAGGTCAAAGATAATTTTAGTTCTGTACCTGTTCTTCCTGTTATTTAGCCTCACTCAGTCATAGTTCAAGTGGCTGGCTGCAATTGGAAAATTTAAAGCCTAAAGTGGCACTTCGTTTCTACAATCATTACCAAAACTAGAATTCATTTTAATAAGAAGCAAGAAATTTCCCAGAGCAAGATTTTTGATATGCTTTAGAAGATTAATCTCCCTTTAAATAGAAAATATGTGTTATCCTAAAGGAAGAAATGTGCTGCCACAGCTGGGACTATAATCCTTCAGTTTGCTTAATTGCTTCATGTTGCTTTTATAATTAAGACCCATTAACTTGTCACATATTGATAGTGGGGATGGACCCTGAAAAAAGCTTCTAGTCTCCTGTAGTTCTAATTGTTCCTAGGACTGCGTTAATCTTCTATTGTTACTGCAAAAGCAGTAGAGTGCAGTAGAAAACTGATTCTTATAAAATGCTAGAGTTTGACTAGTGGAACATGTGTAGTTCTATGTCGTTCAGTAGGCAGCTGATAGTTTGCTTTATTCCTTCTGATGGCATTTGTTAACCTCTTATAAAGAAGATCAGATAGTCACCAGGAATTATAACATGGCGTGTTAGAAATATCTTTTTTTAAAAGTTAGGTTATGCAACAATTAAACTGGGAACCTTTGGGTCCAAAAGGTAATTCACAGTCTTAAGAACATTCTGAAGAGATCTCCAAATGTTGTCATATGCCTCTGGGTTAACTTTTTAGTTTCCTGAATGTATGCCAGAAAAAATACCACCAGCTGAAATGAGCAAGATCATCTCATGGAGGAAGAAACAATGCTCTGTAAAACAGCTTTTGAAGAACTGTAAAGGCCATTCTCTATACTCCTGTGGTCTGTACAAAGATACTACAGTTTACAATAATTCTTTTAATGTACTTTCTGTGCATCTCACATACATAAATGGTGATTTACCAGGAGCTCTGGAATTAATTTCAGTCAATAACAATTTGGGATCAAGACCTGAACTGGAACATATGACATCTTTTCCTTTTTTAAAAACAATGTAAGTGATGGAAAAAATATCATCCTTTCTTTTTTTTTGTATTACATTTAAAAAACATACAGGTAACATCAACAAAGTTGCTACTTGAGGAGTTTTCCTTTTTAACAAGCTTTCTTCAAAAGTACAGTCACATGACACATCCACTGATTTTACTTCTCTCTTCAGCATTCTACAATATTGCACAGATAGTAGAAGTACACTGAAAAGATTAATCTAGAAACATTGTTTTAATCAACTGTACGTTTGAAAGAGCTCATTTCCTGCATACATATTTTTCTCCGTTTTGCTGCAATTACTCTGGACAATGTGAACTTGTGGCATAGCTGAAAAGATGACAGCTGAATGTGAAGAAACCCTTGTGGCATGGCATCTGTGGCACACTATATTCTTTACTCATATATGCTACTTTGAGGAATTTAGTAAGCAGCTAATGACTTCAAGGTTCTTCCCACAAGTTGGTTGGTCAAAGCTGGAAAGATTTTATGTAGGACAAGAATCTTCAGACACATGTTTGTGTTGGTTTTTACGTACCACTATCTTTTGTTTTTATGATATATTTTCTATGATGTATGTTTAGTTTTGGATGTATTGCTATAAATCTAGTAAAATTAGCTTTCTTAGTAATTTTGTAAGACACAAAAGAAAAACACTGTATTAGAAGAAAATGTTGGACTTGATGGAAAAGGACTCTTCTAGGTCTATTAAGCACATTGCAGAGCTTAGCAAATGGCATCCATAGAATAGTTGCTGGTTGTGGAAGCTACACAATAATCATAAGCCATTTTTGTGGTTCATTAGCAGATAGAGACTTATTTTGAAGTGATGTGTGCAATATGCAATGTTTTCTCAGAAGCCTATCAAACAAAAAAAAAAAAGGAAACCTGATTAAAACAGTATCGGAGAAAGAATTGGGATGTGCTGTTATAACTTGAAATCTCATTAGACTATAACAAGTTAAAGGCAGGGCAAATTTTATGCTTCAGCAAGTTATGAGGGTCTCTTTGACATTTTCAACCACAAATAATTAGTTCATGGTGATGATATTTCAGTTAGTTCCTTCTCTTGCAGTGCAGTATATTGAAGCAGAGAAATCTGTTGGATGCAGATAAGCGCTTACTGAAAGTCATTATAAGGTAATAGGAAATTGTTCAGAGACCTCCACTAAAGCTTAAGTTGAATAACCGCAGGAGCAAAAACTACATACTAATGGTCCAATTACACTTACAACTTCTTACACTTAATTATTATTTAATAATTTATAACTAAGAAAGATTATATAATGGTGTGTTTCACTGGATTACAGATTTGAAGTAAACTGTGTATAAATTGAGGAGTATGTTCTTTTTCCTAGTGCACTCTCAAACAGATATGGCAAGTGGTATTACCTTCTGCTCAATTTGGAAGCATGTTTATTTAGGTTATTTAGGTTTATTTAAGTTAGTGATGAATGCAGTAAATGTTATTAATATTTTTATTTCTGTTGGCACAAGGCAGGAAATTACCTTGCTTTCTTGAAATGTTATAAGGTTATTTGTGGAGGTATTGGGCTGTTTGCTAGTTAAACACCAGTACTGTTCATCTTATTTTAAAACTGAAGTGGAATGGAATAGTGGTCATAGAACAAATTGGAGCAGAGCCTGGAAGAGATCTGTTCTGCATATTTTGAACTACAGTGCAGTTGTTAACTCAAATAAGCTGTTTTCTTCTGGATTTACTAACAGGGAATTTGGACAATTTTTGCAAATGGTGCTAAAGGCAAGCAGTGAAGCATATTTTAAAGTGTACATGGGTGGGTTTTTTTTTTGTTGTTGTTGTTGTTTTTAAGAAAAACATTAACAAATCTCTGCTTAGGCAAAATACATTCTTTGAAACCTACACAATATTCTTTTACATGGTAATTGAGTTCTGAAAAAGGGTCATTAGTTTTGTTTTTTTTTTTTCCCTCACTAAATACTGTATATTACACTCCTTAAAAATAAATGAAATAGTTTTAACAGAATTTCAGAGTTACTTGCTGGGAGGAAACTTGGAAGAAATTAACCTCTGAGGTCACAGAAGGCTACCATATGAGCCTGTAGTCTGTCTTCCCTTGAAAGTGAAGGAACCAGGATGTTTTCCACAAAAAAACACCTCCTTGGTGCTAATCCTTTCACTAGCTCTCTGTTCTAATTTCTATGAGTCTTCTAGTTGGTTGAAAGTCAAAATGGGACAAAGCCAGGAAAGAGGCTTAATCAAATAGTATGATATTTAAGGGAGGTGCTAATTCCTAAGGGGTTGTGATAGCTAGAGGGAGTAGTTTATATGGGAACATTTGTCTCGCTACTGTTCTCTAGATGTAAATCTCTTTTTGCTGAATCTAGCCTGTCTTCAGCGACGCGATGATGTTGAATCATTTAAAAAAGAACTCAAAACAGATAAATAAAACCCCCTAAACTGGGTTAAAACAGTGATCATTTGTAAACTCTCTGAGTACAAAGTAAGACTTTTCTTTCTGTTCTTACAGAATTACAGAATGGTCAGGGTTGGAAGGTACCTCTGGAGATATCTAGTCCAGCCCCCTGTTAAAGCAGGTTCACCTAGAGCAGGTTGCACAGAATTGTGTCCAGGCAGGTTTTTCAATGCCCCCAGAGAAGACTCCACAACCTCCTTGGGCAGCCTGTTCCAGTGCTGTGTCAACCTCAAGGTAAAGAAATTCTTCCTCCTGTTCAGAAGGAACTTCTTGTGTTGCAGTTTGTGCCTGTTCCCCCGTCCTGTTGCTGAACACTACTGAAAAGAGCCTGGCCCTATCTTCTTAACATTTTTTTTCCCTCTGAACTCTTCAGTGATATGCTCATTTCCCCTTTTCTGTGTAGAAGAATGAGTCCTTTAAGCTGAAAGTATATAGCCTATTCCTATCTTTCATTGTATCTTCAGAACCATAACATAAAAACAATTAAAAGATGTTAGAACTGAACTGTAAGAAATGAGTTACCTGTTGCTTTGGAGTCTTTCAGAATAAACAATTAAATAAAACTGGTGAGCTCAATGAGGATGCACTATATGAATAGGCTTAAAACCTGACTGTCATACTGGACTGGTTTGTATTACTGAAGGCTTGTAGAAGCCAGGTAATTGTCACACGGTAGAGGATGGCTGGGTTGAGAGCTGCAGGGGCTGCTCTGACCGTAGCACAATGGTTCAAAATAAGCTCTGCACATAATATCATCTGCTGACACTGAAGGACATGGGATTCATTTACACTGTGGTGATACAAAAGGAAAAAAACTTCTGAAGAGCTGATAAGTGATGTTAAATCAGAAAGATTTTCTTGTAAATAGTAGGTGATAATGACAAGAAAAAAACCATAAAAACTTGGTGTTGCTTAGGAGAAAATGATGCCTTCTGAAAGAAAGGGAGACAAAGTTAATACTAGACATAAAAATACATGGAAAAGAATATAAGTGAGATCTGGAAAAGTCAGAAACACAAATTTGAAGAAAAAGGCATTACATCTGTATGCCTAATGTAGAATGGTATAAATAATTGACAGACCTAAATTTCAAATTGAAAAAATCCTATATTAAAAAATACAGAAGAAAATCCTTAGAGAAATTTCTGGGTTTACCCCATGTAGAATTATGGCTGATTTAAAATAAATACTTGTTAAAACAGAAAAATTACTATGTTGAAGAAAAGTATTTCTAGTTTTTCAGTTTAGAAATTCTGCTTATTTGTCAATATTCTGTATTTTCTTCCAGTCTGTCCAAACCCAGTAGAAATTAGTCAGTATTTATAGGATCATTTGAATAATCCAAACAAATTGAAGAATTTGTTTTTATGATGAAACAGATCAAGTGATGCTTTTGAAAAAGTTAACAACTAAGGATCTGTTGTGAGCATAATTTGTTATGAACAGGTTTGATACCAACATTTAATTAGTGTGGGTTGAATTCTAAGATTTTCTTTATGGCTGTATTTGACAATTATCAGATAAAAAATTATTATAGGACTAATGTTATTTTCAAGATGATAACTCTAAAGGCATTATTACAAAACATGAAGGCCAGCTGAGATACAAATTTGTAGGATTCATCTGAAAAGAAATTATTTGTTATCATTCCTGAATCAATTAGTCATATTTTTTTCCTCTCCATAGCTTTTCCTATTAAAAACCAAGGTCAAATTTTAATGACCAGTATTGTTTGACCTGCCAATGTATAAATGCAAAAGACAACATAGTAATATACCGTATTACTCCATTAACCTTCAAGAGTTTGTATTCACAACTAGATCTGAGATTATATTAGCAAATAAAGTTCATTACAGGCTAATGCCATTGTGTAATACTCCCTCCAACATATCTTTAATTTATGGCATTAATCACCAATGACAAAAATTTTAACCTTTTATGGCCTCCTTTAATGAAAACTAGGTCTCGCAGGATGTCATATTACTTACTGCTATTGATGGCCAGTGTGCCAAATGTATGAATGTAACTTTCTGTTATGGTTCCTTTTGTGAGAGAAATTCTGTGAGAATCAGAGAAATACATTCATTTCCTATCTAATCTAGAGTAAATTCTTCAAATGGAATTCTCTATGGGAACTAAACACTGGAATTTTCAACCAAAAATAGTGAAATACAGCCTTGTTCATCATCTTTTTCTCTCCAGAGAGGTGCTGTTAAATAGTGTGTTCTCAAAATTGAATTGCTTAATTTACTCAAATTACTTATATTACTTCAGAGGACAAAAGGAAATAGATATAGGAAAATCAAGAAACAGTTTTCATTTTCATTTTCCACTAGATTTATTAGTAGGCTTTTTGGATGTGAGTATGATATAATGATCCCAATATGAAAGATGGTAGAGTAGACCTTTTTCTCAGAATTGTTAAATGGGCAATCTAAAAATGGCTTAAAATTTTAAACTGCCTCAATCCTACAGAGGTAATATTATAAGGCTTTTCAATAAGTAAAGCCCTGTATTGTATAATGTTTTTAATTTCATTTTTCATTAAGTACACCTGCAGCATGCAACACTGGCTTTTTATATTGTAAGAGTTCCTCCACTCCTCCTGTTTTTTTCCCTGAAGTTGTTATCTTCTCTTCATGAAGAAATAATGTAATTGATTGTGGTAGAAGTCATTTAGGGGTCAAAAATAAAGGATTAGGATGACTCCATGTGGGGAGTGGAGTTGGAAGGGACCTTAAAGATGGGCTAGTTGCAACCACCCTGCCATGGGCCAGGGCACCTTCCACTAGACCAGGTTGCTCAAAGCCCCATCCAGCCTGGCCTTGAAC
>JAVJGJ010000033.1:8905689-8929662 GCA_035590215.1 Microhierax caerulescens
CCAACTCTCTCGGTGTGTCCTCACAGCTGAGTCTCCTCACAGTGTTTCTCAAAGCCCCATCCAGCCTGGCCTTGAACACTGCCAGGGATGGGGCATCCACAGCTTCTCAGGACAACCACTTCCAGTGTCTCACCACCCTCACGGTAAAGAATTTCTTCCTCATATCTAATCTAATCTGCCCTCTTCCAGTTTAAAGCCATTCCCCCTTGTCCTGTCACTGCAGGACCTTGTAAAAAGCCCCTCTTCAGCTTTGTTGCAGGCCCCTTTAGGTACTGGAAGGCTGCTATAAGGTCTCCCTGGAGCCTTCTCTTCTCCAGGCTGAATGACCCCAACTCTCTCGGTGTGTCCTCACAGCTGAGTGTCCTCACAGTGTTTCTCAAGCCCTCTGATCATCTTCATGGCCCTCCTCTGGACTCGCTCCAACAGGTCCATGTCCTTTTTATGTTGGGGTCCCCAGAGCTGAAGGCAGTACTCCAGGTGGGGGTCTCATAAGAGTGGATTAGAGGGGGAGAATCACATCCCTTGACCTGCTGGTCTCGGTTCTTTTGATGCAGCCCAGGCTCTGGTTGGCTTTCTGGGCTGCAAGTGCATGTTGTCAGGTCACATATGCTTTTACGAAAAACCATACCAAAAAAGGTTCACTCCTTTTATTTAAAATTTGCATGTCTTTTACCAACTGAGAAATTTCAAACACCTTTTGAATGTTTACAATAAGAAAAATAGAGAGAAGTGTTGTGTTAGGAGATGGGTGGGATGATCCAGAACATATCAGAAGTAAACTGCCTAAAAATATGAACGTTCCTAGAAGGGTCACTGTGAAAGTGAGGGGCAGAATTATTTAAAAGGCAGGTGGGATGGAAAAACTTTGTTTATGACACTTTTGAGCAGCCATAAATAGTATATTTGCAACTGCTTCTTTTTTCATTTTAATGCTTTGTTTAGTAATTAAAATACTTCAATTATGCACTCTTTGGAGAGCAGAATGAACAATAAATTTGTGACATTCTGATTTGAGTAAATTATTTTTACATCTCTCTACCTGTTATTTATATTTATTTACTTATTTACATGTACTTTGTCAGTATTGTTGGTGGAACTTGCATGTTACATGTCTGGCTGCCTGACTCCTGCTGCCTGATTATTTGTAAAGCAGCATACTATTGCCGCCTTCTACTTAATATAAAAACGTGGATCAGGATGAAACATGAGTCTATGATATGGTGTTCCTGTGGCTTGAGTTAGCAACCACACCATGCACCTAGCCTCTCAAGAAGGGAAGGCTGGTTGGTAGCACATGATAAAGCCCATGCCAGCACTTCTTTGTTCACCATGCTAACACGGTTAAACTGATATTGGAATGTGCTGTGATCAGATCAAGCTTTCCCAACATAGATGTACTGAGAACCAGGGTAGGTGTACTGAGAAAAGACTGTCAGCTTTATTCTCATTTTAGTATCTTGAGAAGAGTATTGAGACTGAAGTCTGTGTTGGGTGATAGCCTAACTAAAAATAATTGGCTTGCAGGAGAAAACCTTTTTTCATTTGTGGTTTGTGAGACTTCCTGTGGAGCATTTCACTGTCTCCTAATTTGAAATGAGATACTGCAACAGAATTCGCAATGCAGTCTGTGTCCACAGGGCAGGATTAGTGGGACCTGGGTCATACCCAAGAGACTTTATACTAGAAGTTTCACAAGTGATGAATGTGCTTGTCTTGAAAATTACTTAGTTGATGCTCTCTGGTTCAGCCATTATGGGTATTGGGCAGTCCTGACTAGCATGTGGAAGTAGTCTGTGTCCTGTAAGTTAAAACAAAAGATTAGCATGTCTGCTTTTCTGTGAATACAGATGAAATAGGTGAATATGAGACTTGAAACTGATACTGATTTGCTTTGAAAGTTATATGTAGATTTAACTTAGGTTGACAGCATGTGTGCAGCTCTAATGAGAATACATTTTAGAATGTTATTTTCTGACAAAGGTATGTAACGTGTACTCATGTAGTTGGGTATATAAAGCCTGCACTAATCGTAGGTTCATCACGAGCCCCTTTTTTGGAGTGGCTAGCTGTAAACTTGTGGGGGATCTTGAGAAGGACCAATGTCTTGGTAGCTAGCACAGTATGGTGAGCATATTTCATGGTGCAAAACTGTGTGGGTTACCTGTAAATGACTAAGCAAGTTTCCTTAGGTCTGTGGCTGAAATTTAGTCTCTTAGTAAAGCTCCCTTCTGCGTATCAAGTATTAAGCCTTTATACACTGAAATTGTGTGTAGATTGAACGTGAAAGGCTTGAAGCAAGCTTTGATGCTGAATGTGATTGCCATGAGTGGACACATGGAAAAGAATTTAGCTTGTTGAAACAGAACTATTTGCAGTGGAAAGGACTATGGAATCTAGCAATTGAAAGTTGAGAAGACAAACAACTTTCTGTGGTTACTGTGCTTAATCGATTCCCACCCCTCCACCCCTCCCTATCAAATGCTGGTCTACCTATGCTTGCCTAATTTAGCTTTGTCATTGCATTTATGCTATTCATCTTGCTTACAAAAGTGGTGATGGGGATCTGTTTAACAACTTGTTTGTAGTGCTTCAGGATTAAGGCTTTGGGATCCAAGTTGTGTCATCCTTTGTAACAAAGCAGCACATGGTTGTATCTAACATTTTATACCTAAAGAGTAAGCCAAAACTTTTGGGTTTCTCCATTTAGGAGGAAGAAGACCATCCACTCTGGATTATGCAAGAGATGGTACATGTCTTTGAGATGGAGCAGACTGTTTCCTCAAAATCTGCAAAAAAGAAAGTGGAGTGCATGCTACTTTTTCTCCAGCACAGCTTGGCTACACTTCTTCCTCTTCCTCTCCTTTCTGGGTCTTACAGCTTCTCTCACTTGGAAGTACTGCTTGATTGGAGAAGCAGGTAAGGAAACTCCATCTGCTCCTCCGAACAACTGGGTTTTATCTGATGCATGTATGAAAGGAGTGCAATTGTCCTCTATGCCTGTTCATATAGTTTTGTTGTCTTTCAGCTGTGAATAACAATAATCACTGAATAATTTAAATTAAATATGCAACAAACCTGTTGTAGGCATGATATAGGTGGTGCTAGATGGTTTTGGGTTTCAGTTCTTTGAAGTCTAAGGTGGGGGTTACATTCCCTACTCTCACGTGAGAGGATGAGCTCCATGGTTTCTTTCCTGAAATGGAAACTGTTAGAGGAGGGGCTAGGAATGCCTCTCCTGAAAGCACCTAGCAGTATGCGTGAATCCTATTAAGATAAAGCAGTTACTTCCTGACTGTATTTAAGGGGTGCTTTCAGAATAGGAGGTTGTGGTCATCTGTCTTACAGCACAGCAGAAGCTTGATCAGGACATATATGCACTCTTTTAGCTCTTTTCACTTATGTAAGTCATTAACTGACTGGAGATAGTTTGAATCTGTAAAATTTAAAAACTTGATTCATGTTGCTGTGTGATGTACTTCCTACTTTCTGCATATTTGTATCCTTATGCACCACTATGTTGAAAGAAAATTTTATGACTATTAAGCTCCATATAGACCATGTAGTTATGTTATCAGAGGCCTAATGGTACAAAACCTTAATTATGTCCAGTCTTAAAATACATGAATATAAATATGAATTTACTGCTTTAGGATTTACAACTGTGATATTGTTATCCCATACTTCTGAAATGGGGAAAAAAATGCTTCTGCTTTTGCTGCTAGTAATGTGCTATTTAGTTAAATTCAGATTCAAAGGATTCTTTTCATTCATGAAACAGGTAGATACAGTCTATCACAAGAATGAGAATAAGGAAAGGAGATGAATGTGGTAGATCTTTGTGAGTTTATATGATATACAAAATTTCTAAAATACATACTACAAACATAGTTTCACCTTCTAAGCACATACTTTCAAGCATAACTAGCTTGGGATCAGAAAACTGCAACAGGTAGGCTAACCAGTCTAAATGTAGTCATCACATAAATTGATTTGCTACTGGGAGTCTTTGAGTTTTAATGATTACAATAGATTAAGGCAATGCTATCTGAATCTGGTTAAATTTCCAGGAAAAAACCCCTGATTTATCACTGCATGTGATGTGGAATTATCTAGTGTCCTGTTATCTTTTAGGGAGCAAAGGCTGATGTAATGAAAAATATTTAAATCCTAATTTCTGAGGAGCTATATCATGGGGATTTAGTTAAAAGATACTTTCTCTCTCTAGAAACCTTGATTTGCACACATTTTTCACCTCAGGTGTGTATTACAAGATTTCTAGCCTGCAGACCTTTCAGCAGACAGCACACTGTTTGTTTATATATATAATTGCTAATCCTTAAAGGAACCTGTTTTGTTATCAAAATAAAGTCACTGCAGAACATGTGCCAGGACAATAGTCACTGTTGCATCAAATGTCTAGTACTAACCAAGTAGGTGGAAAAAATCTCATAAAGAGAACAGAATGAAGTGCCTGGAGGGAGTGTTTTGTGCCAACCTTCCCTGCGCAGTACGTCATAAGCATTTAGCTGAGGCTGAGAGATTTTTACTTAACTGCTTTATGTACAGGGATGTGTGCAGCTCACAGAGCTTGGTATGCAGAACTCAGAGTTAACTTAAAAAGAATTATACAAGATGAGTCGTAAAAAGATTAAAACTTTGACATTTAGTGAAGCTGATAAGCTGTTAGAAATATATTACTGCAGTGAAATGAAACACTTCCATGCAAGGATTTAAGGGAATATGCAATTGTGATGTGACAAAGCAGATACCTACATTTATCTGTTAGCTAATGACAAATGACGATAATAATTTCTGAAACACTGAAGAAACAAACTCTTAGGAGAAGGAGGCTTTGAAAAAATGAAATCTATAGCTAAACTTTAGCTATACCGCAACAGAAGAACCATACTGATGCTTGAAACATCCCAGAAAATACTTTATTTCAGACTAAAAGTTAAATAGAAACCTACCATGATCTTAAATATTTCAACAGCTTCTATGATTATTTTTATTAGAGAATTCTGTGTTCCATTACTGTAGTTCCAGAAGACTTCATTGGAAATTTATTACTTTTCCCTCTTCCACATGTTGTGAGGCAAGTATTCCACATTTCTGAAGTAATAGATGAAGCACAGTGAGGTGTCAGAGGAAATGCGGGAAGTTTCAATGATGTAGGGTTTAATTCTAGACCTTCAAACTCCTTCATAGTGTACAGTTCTTTCTCTTACATGACTATTATAATGTATAGCTGTTAATTTAGTATCTATGTATACGTGGTTATTTTTAAGCAAAATTTCTTTCCTCCTTTAAGCAAGCTTTTTTGTGAAAGTGATTTTCCCAAGTTTATATTCTTTGAGACTAGGGAACAGTAGCTCAACTGCAGATAATATTTGTTTGCGTTACTGTAGCCCCAGTGCATATCAGCTTGTAAGTTGTTAGGCTCTGTCCAAACCTGAAGACAGTCTTTGCTGTAATACAACCATTTATTTACTGTGAGGGAGACTTAGCTAACCACTAGAGGCTGAGGCAGGGTGGCTAATGCCAGCCCTTCTTTTTCCACAGCCCTTTCACCAGCAGTGAACCAGTGAGAGAAGAGGTATGGCCGGTCCCCTGCGCTCTCACTCTGATGAACTTACACTTTTGTTCAGAACTGTTAATCTTTTGCTTTGTTCACTTACCTTAGGCATTCTGAGTACCTGCATTGTTGCAATTTTAAAGGTGAATGTTTTTTTCCCCTAAATGTAGCAAATCTGCCCAACACTATGTTTCATAGGTTAAGAAAGAGTCTGAAATGAAGCTGAGTAGAAGGGTATGAAAAGAAAAACTACTAAGATTAGGACTTTGCAGCCAGAGAAAGTAATAATGCCACCTTGACAGTCCCTTTCAACATGTTTGCCTTACACACATTAGTTGTTCACATCATTGTATGTAAACCCTTGTCTTACAGCTGAGAATGGATCCTGAATTGTAGATGTGCCTGTTGTCTGATCCAGCAGCCTTTCCTCTATTCTTGTTCAAAAGAAAGTCTATCTTAACTTATGGTTGTAACTATGTAAGCAAGCCCTGCTTTGAGTGTGTTCAAACCCTTGACTGAGCTAAAGTTGTTGTCTGCTGTTTAAATCCTCCTGTGCTGTCTTTTCTTCACTTCTATCTCCTGACACTTTGACTTCAAAACAGGTGTCTTCATTTACTTTGCATAACAAAACCTTGCTGTATATATCACCTGAAATTTCATCCACCTTTAAATCCATGTCATGTTAAACAGCTCTTTTTGTTCAGCAAAGAGAAAGTAACACTTCTTTATTCTTAGCTTCTTAAGAGGTTACAGTGCAAACCCATGTGCCAATGGACACAAAAAAAGTCACTATTTAAGGTTTCTTTAGTAACAGTTTCAGTCAGGGTTATAGAGAATCCATTCATGTAGCAAAATGATTGAAGAAGTGTTCATTTTCACCTAGTTCTTTTTTGTCAGTGTATGAGATTGGGGGGAATGGTTTCATCTGTAGCCCATCTGACTATTCCCCAGCAGGCTCTGATGAAAACCTGTAGCAGTTTGTGCTTCATTTAAAAAATAATGTTTTTCTGAGTGTTGTTTGGGTTTTTTTTTGTTGTTTGGGTTTTTTTTTTTTTTTTTTTTTTTTTAATGAAATACAAATCTAAGTTAAGAGCTGAGGAAAAAATGCAATGCCGCCCATAACAAAAGGAAATGCTTAGTGTCCATTTTATGCAATCAATAATTAAACACTGGTTTCACAGCACAGTGACCCATGCTTGCTGCTTTGACTTTTCGCTGCTTCACACTGAGATGTTGATTAATCTAGAAACAAGATTTCAACTGCTCCAAGTTGCAAAAGAAAAGAAAGGAAATAAATTAGCTTTTCCAGTTAAAGCAGGAAATAAAAAGGTAAGGGGAACTGAAATGAATTAACAGTAGATAGTTAAAATATTCTGACTTAGTGGTGTCAAACTACTGCAGGTCTGATGTCCTCATTAGCACAAATGCCACTTCTTAATCACCATGATCTTTCTTCCTTTTCCTTTAATATTTTTTTTTTTGTCCAAGTGAGCCATTGAAACAAATATTGCATTATAACATTCTAATGAGACAAAGCATAACACCAGTTCAATGATTGTAAGTCCAGCATGTCTCACTCTTGCAGGCAAAATTTGAGTTGAAGTATCAAAGCGGCAGTATGTAATTTTTCTTTATATGCTGGTAAAGGTGACAGAAAAACATTGAGAATCCTTGCAGCCTATTGAACTTCAGCAAATTATCTTCTGAGCATAAGAAGCCCCCTGTGAACTAGAGTTCCATTATAAAGTTAAAGTGAACCAAGAAAACCAAACAGAAACCCTCTAACTCAGTCTGCAAGTCAACTCAGATTGGCCCTGAGGTTTCTCCGTAGTGTGAAGCTGGCTGTTCTTCCTAATTGTCCCTGCCTTACACACATTAGTTGCAACAGTGAAGTGTGTTGCCTTATTCAAAGAAATAGATTTCAATCAGAAGATAAAAGTCACTCAGACATGGTAGCTATAGAAAGGAAACCTTTTAGGTGGCAAGAAAACTATAAAGCTTTCCTAAATATTAATGTATTTCTTCTTCCATCAACTCGCATGCCTCTTAAACTGGGAATCAACAGTTTATTGAACTCAGCTGTGATTGCTCTGGATTCAAGTAAAATTTAACAACCCATAAACCAATGGAAGTTTTATTTTTAACCAGATGATGTGCATAATTTTCCTCTGTCTAGTACTGAATTCTATTGATAGTAATGAGTTTAAAAATTATTCACAGTTAATCTAACATAAATTATTTACCATTAAAAAATCAATTTGAATGCAAATCAGAGTGACTTCATTAAAATGAAAATGCATATAAGCCTACAAATTTCACTTGCACTTATTGACTATAGAAAACAGTTATTGAAACAATTTTTTTCCATCATAAAAGCAATAATTGTGGGTAAAAAGGCTTTTAACAGCAACAGCACTATCTATACCTTCCTTTAGGGAGTTGCTGGGAATGTCTGTTTCTGTAAGGACATCTGCAGCTTTGAAAGCTTTGCTTGTGACGCTCTGGAGGTATTGTGCAAAGCCTGTGAGAAGGGTTATTCTTTCATCCTGTTCCCTCCAGATATCACTGATTTGCTTACGGAATTTGAGGGTCTCTAATCCTCTTTAAAAAGAATATTTCTGTAACCATTTTAATATCCTTTAAATTTAGTGCTGTATTAATTATAATGCAATCTGTATTTTTTAGGTTTTTAATATCTGATGGAAATTCTGTGGCTTTGTAAACATAAGGGATTTTTTTTTTTTGGGTGGTGAGTTTTGTTTTGGTTCCCCTCCTCACTTGGTGGGGAGGGAATTAGCTTTGGACTAGTGAGGGGTAAGGGGAGAATAGGTAAAAATATCTTTTTATTTTGAATCTTTAATTGACAGATTTTCTGGTAGGAAATATGTCAGAGCACAAGTGATTTCTGATCAAGGACTTGCATTATCTTATCCAAAAAGTAAGAACTGGAGAAAATGATCAATAAAGCAAACAGAATAATTCAGAAATAAAAACAGTGAAACGGAGCTGCTGTGGTCATTCTATATAAAGTAAGTCATGGGACTTTATAATCCAGTTTCAATTTTAAAGAGTGAAAACTTCAAGTAATGGGGAAACTTTGGTCTGACAAGTTGGTCATAGGATGTTTTAGGAGTTGAACGTCAAAGATGATGCTCATATGGGCATGTCCAGCTCCTAAATACAATGTAGTGGCTTTTTGCGCAAAAGATGGATATGGCAGGAACAGTAATTTCCTGTGTTCCTGCCTAACTTTTCTCTCCTTTGGAAGACAGGAAAACAAGGTGTGGAAACGTTTTTTTTCCCATAATAACTTTACTATCAGTGGAAATGTTCTCTCTCACTGTAGTTGTCGGCTAATTAACTGTATGTAAAGGTCATTCCTACCAAATGCTGAATGCACTAAATACATTCTTTGACAGAAGCAAGGTCACCTGTTCCATATGTTTGCTTTCATTGTTAATAATGTGCTCATTTTTTATGAATGTTAAGCTAAATTAATGCAATTATGTGTGACAGCTAATTTTCTGAGTGATAGGGAAGTGTTTAGGGAGTAGATTTTTAATACCGTGAAGAGTCATCTATAAGTTGAAAATTGCAGCCTGGTAAATAGGTTTGTACTGGTGAGGACAGCTCACCAAACAAGTCAGCTGAGGGAAGAAATTAATAATTAAGGTATTGAGATGTAAGGATATACAAAAAATAGTTTAGGCCCTTGGAGGAAAGAACTGCTATTTTGGGTTTGTCTTGTTTTTCTAAAGAGAGAATAATTCACAAGCAGAGGTCAACTATTATTAGAGAAAATGCACAACAAATCTGGTTGGCTTTTTAACTTTTCAGTGTCAGCCTCTAAGGACATGGGATGGGATTTTCATGTTTCTATAATGCATCTCTTCCTGAAACTACTGAGGTTCTATTTACTCCAACGTCATGTTGGAGAAGTTCATAGTGAACTGTCTCCTGTGGGAGGGACCTCATGCTGGACCAGGGAAAAAGTGTGAGGAGGAATGTGTGGCAGAAACAACATGTGATGAACTGACTGTAACCCCCATTCCCCATCCCCCTGTGCTGCTTGGGGGGAGGAGGCAAAGAAACTGTGAGTGAACTTGAGCCCCAGAAGGAGGAAGAGGTGGGGTGGAAGGTGTTTTTAAGTTTTGATTTTTAGTCCTCATTATAATACTCTGATTTGAATGATAATAAATTAATTTCCCTAAGTTGAATATGTTTTGCCTGTGATGGTAATTTTTGAGTGATATCCCTGTCCTTATCTTGACTCATGAGCCTTTTGTTATATTTTCTCTTCCCATATGGTTGAGGAGGGGTGTGACATAGTGGCTTTGGTGGGTATCTGGTGTCCTGCCAGGGTCAAACCACCACCACACACTGAAGGTGTCTGAAAAACCGTCTCATTCTAAGAAGTGTTAACAAGCAGTGGTGTCAAAACTGACTGTGCCGAATATTTATTACACATCTCAAGTAACAGAATTGAAAACTTAGTAAGAAATACATAGTTTTTTCCAAAGAGTGATAATTCATCCAAATACGTTAGTTTTGAAATAATTTTCATTCAGGTATTTATAGTCATGTCTTTTCATGTTGTATGGCTTTCTTAAGAGAAGAATTTCTGCTTTGGCATATGAATCGTAACTGCTGATTTGACCTTTCAGCTACTGTAATCCAAATCCCTCCATCAAATGGAATACAACATGGTAGTAATCACACCATGCCTTATCTTAAATAGCTTCAGTGATAGTGCCATAAATTGGCAATATATTCTTGTGGGTTTTATCCTCATGGGAAACCAAAATGTTTTCTAATTCTCACATTTGTTTTAGCTCCTGATAAGAGGATAAGATGTCTCATGTTTTTTTTTTGTTCATCTCCCACAAACTTCTGCAAGGGAAGGCATGATTGCAATGTCTATTCATCAGAAATGAGTTATTTTTTGTAGTATTAATCAACAATTTCCAATTTAGGATTTTGTAGTTTTTAATGAAGGTAACCTTCATTACCTTTTAATAAAGGTAACCTTCATTATGGCTCCAGAAACCCCCATAAAATATGCTGGACTTATCACTACATATCCATATGACCAGAAATTGTGAAGCTGGAATTTACGGAACAAACAGATACTGTATCACTAAAGACCAAAGGACACAACACAGTCCTGAAAGAGTGTTCTTTAAGTGTTGATTCATAATCTCTGTTAACTGCCTTTGGTTATTGTTTATTAAATAGAAACCCCCCTATTTTATCTTTATTTTGCTTTATACAAATAGTATGCAAATGAGATTGAATATCAGGTAATATTAATTTTATTTTTTTCCATGGACAACTTTGTGTGATGGACAAAAATTAGGACAGAATGCTAATATTAATTTCTATATACAAGAATATAAGGAGTGTGTGCAATTCTTTGTGTTCTGCAGGTGATGTGACTCACTTTCTGATGTATTCTGGAATCCTTTATCAAGTTACTGAGTACTCAGTTGTTGCCATACTGCTGGGAGGTTGGGAGGTTGTAAGAGGTGCTCACTGGACATTAAGTTGCTGGTTCTTTGCATGAATGTAATTTGTTCAGATATCTGCCACTATGGTAGGAAGGGTCACAGGAAGTCTAAAAGTGTCATGAAGTCCAATTCCAGTATCTGGGAATTATGAAGTAAGCCAAAGTAATATTGAAGGTGTAAAATGTGGTTGAAATAAGAAAAAAGTCTGTGATGATAATTGGAGCAAATGTTACAGAATTGTAATCTGGATTAGCATTATGCCATTCAAGATTATGACTACATCAGAAGTTAATTTTTGTATAAAATCAAGTACTGAATCCAGTGAGGTGGTCTCAGTCACCTTAGTGTGACATTCAACTTTTCACCTATATGTTTAGGATATTAATAACATAAGGTAAAATTTGGTGCTTTTTATCCTGATATGGTTGAATGGGCATGTTTGCTCCTTATATGCTACATGAATGCCTGCTTGGAGGAAGTCCATGGGCTATAGCCTTGAAGAGAAGAGAGGTCCAGGAAAGTTCGTTAATTTTCAAGGATTGCCAGCTCCAAGTGAAAGAATAGTCCATTCTGATGAGCAGAATGTCAAGCAAAGCTGTTAGGATGCACTGTTCATTTTGAATGAGTAGGGAGCTCCTGACAGAACTAAAACATAATGAAAAGGATGTGTACCAGAGGTGGGAGCACAACCAGGTGATCCAGGACGAACAGAGAGACGTGATTTGAGCTGTACGGTGACAGGCATAGAAAAATCAAAACACACTTGGAGTCTGAAGATGTTAGGAGCAATAAGAAAGGCTTCTACAGGCATATCAGCAGCAAAAGAAGAGAAGGGAAAATGCAGGTCTGCTGCTGAGAGGGGCACAGGATCTGGTAACAGAGGATGTGGAGAAGGTAGACATGCTGAATGTCTTGTCTTGGTCTTTATTGGTAAGACTGACCTTCAGGAAACCCGAGTACTTTAGACCAGTGGGAAAGTGCAGAGCAAGGAAGTCATACCCTTAGTGTAAGGGGGTCAGATTAGGAGACTTTTAAACAAACTGGACATGGCACCCAACGAGCTGTATCCATGGACGCTGAGGCAGCTGGCCAAGGCCATTGCAAGTCAGTTGGGAGAGCTTCCTGAAGACTAGAAAGAAGCAAATGTTCCTTATATATTCAAGAAGGGCAAGAAGGAAGATGGAGAGAACTATAGGCCAGTCAGCCTTACCTCAAACCCTTAGAAGATGATGGAGCAAATTTTCCAGAAACCACTTCCTAACATGTGGAGGACAAGAGGGGTGATCAGGAGCAGTGAGCATGGATTTCTGAAGGGGAAACCATGCTGAACCAAGCTAATGGCCTTCTCTGATGACATGACTAGCTCACTGGATGAAGGGAGAGCATCTGTGGTTCTTATCTTTACAAGGCTTTTAACACTGTCTCCTGTATCATCCTTACAGACAAACTTAAGATGTATGGATTAGTAAAGAGGACAGTGAGGTGTATTGAACACTGACTGAACACCTGGGCTCAAATGATTGTGATCAGTGTCACAAAGCTGAGCTGTAGGCCACTCACTGGATGTTAATATTAGTCAATAACCATGTATTACAGTATAGAATTAAGTTAGAAAATGACCAAGTAAATCCAAATTCAGTATTTTAAAGTAATGCATGTTAACTGCAAAAATGAGTAGTATTTTTATTAGGAAGCAAACCGTCAGCTTGAAAAATGGAAGCAACCATTTTTTTATATCTTAGAGAAGCCATTAGAAAGAGGTAGAACACATTAAAATAGATTTGTCCAAACCCAGGTTACAAATACCACTTCAAAGGACTTGTTCTGCAATACTAGTGAAGGAAAGTGAGTGATGTGGGAAAAACTGTGTTTTCTGAAATCCCCAGAGTACATAAGTGGGAAAAAAATATTTACCAACTGTTCTATATTTGTAAGCATGAGTATTGTCAATGTCTGCCTGAAAGAATAACTGTTACATGATCATTGAAATGTTGTTAGCTGTATTGCTGTAAATGAGCATGACACGTTTCATAAGTACAGCAAAGAAATATTTCAACGTATTTGACAAAGAAATCCTATTTAAATATAGTAATTACACAGAGATGCTGGTACTTTTCATTTGACAATTTGGAGGCCACTTCATGATAATTCAGGAAGAAAAAAATTCATACATAGATTACAGTAGCTCAGGTATGAAGGAGAAAACTGCTGGTTTCTTTCAAGTATACCTCTAATGTAGATGTTTGCCACTTTTTTTCTGAGAAAGAGTAGTTTTTCAATCTGATCCACTGTTCTGATTTAGCAGTATAACCTAGACTCTGAGGGAAAAGAAAATGCAATTATCTGCTGGCTCTGGTTTAGCTGTGGGAATGGATAAGTGGCAGCATGTGATACAGGTTAGGCTGTCTTCAGTTTTCTTTTAAGTTTCAGTGGCTTGAAAGGGCTCTTTATAAAAATGTTGATTTTTCTGGGTTTTACATTGCTGCCCCCACAACCCTTGTGTGTCCCACTCTGTCTCTGTTGTGCTTATTTGCCAGCCTTCACCTTGTTTTGCACGTCCATCTCACTTCTCACTGCTGCTCAGCAATCCTTCATGCAAAATTCACAAGGACTGGAGATGGAAATATGACAATATGCACATTTGAAAAGAGAAGTTCTGCAGATTTTAAGGGAGCTGTTCATTCTACTTTGCTTTTCCAAGTAAAATACATTTCAGAAGAGATCCACTCTTGTAATATATGTGATCTTACTTGTTGGAGGAAAGTTGCTATTGTGCTTTTTAAGTGTTTTAATTAAGCATTCTTTTTTCTGAGACTTGGAGTATCAATGGTATATCTTATAGTCATGGAGTGATGACCATGTATTTCATTTTTATAACATGGGCAGATATTTATGTTTTATGCAAAATAACATAGCCAGCATAATTAGACAGTAATTTGTGACTTCCAATGTAAACATTTTAGGAGCTGTGTAGTCAGAAGCAAGTGCTAATTAGAGAGCTGTTAGCTAAACATATATAATTGGGAACAGACTGACAGGCTATTACAAACAGCAGGCTATTTATAACTCCATGCTGTTTTTAAATTATATTTTCTTTAATAGACTTTGGACAATGCATGAGAGGAGAGTTTCATGACTTGATCTGCACTTTAATTTCTTTAAATAAAATGAAACCTTGCAAATGTGAATGCCACACAGGCTAGCTGTGATAATTAAAAAGTATTATTAACTAGATGACTTTCTGGCTGTGCCATTTTCTAATTTCTTTAGCAGTGTGGACTCCCCGAAGAGTTATAAATTCAAGAATTACTTAATTACGCTTTTAACAATAAAGGGCACTTTAATCAGCAACCTCTCAAAAGCCCTTGTCTTGTAGTCATTTATTCAAACAATGAAAAAGTCAAGAGATACTTATATTATTAAGGTCTTCTGAAAGTACAATGTACCTATTCACAAGCCCTAATTTATGTTGTAGCTGTTCCTATGGACACTTACCCTTTCATATCAATATAAAAGTATTATTATAACTGTTTTCAGCTTAGGTGTGATTTACTACGAGGATTTTTTTGCTTTTTAAAGAAAAACTTGGAAGATATCTGGGCATCGTGATCATGCTAATAGATGGGGTGAATATGTGAATTCTGATAATTGTCCACTAAAAGTATTATATTTCAGGAGGTGGAAAAGGTACACGTACTCTGGAGACAGTTTAAACTTGAATGGGTGTTTTTATCTGGATTTTTGAGGGAGAAGTGTGTTTCTTTTTAGGATAGCTTCTCTTTGGAAGCTGGGAGAAGAATTGATGAGGGTGCTGGAAGGGGTCCTGTGAGACTGGTAGGATGCTGGTGGGTGTTGGCAAGTTCACGCTACATGTGCAGGCTCAGCTCAGGCCCCAGCAGTGGCTATGGAGGATGAGGCAGCCATGGACTTTAAAAGTTGCATGGAACTCTCCATTTATAGAGAAGAATCACTTGTACAGGTGAAGAGTACTTTCCAAGACCCCAAGGAAGAGAGCCTTCCTCTTCCAAATATAAAACTACGTTTTGGAATAAACAGCAATCTACTGTGCTGCTACGAGTGAATGGACTACACTTAAGCAAATGAATGAGTGTCAGGACTGACGCTATGCCATGTGAGATTCTTCATGCTCATTTTGAAAATACATACATAGACTGAATAACACTGTCATTGTTGATTTCTTCTCTGGTTGGCAAGTTTAAGCAACTTACCATGTGATAAAAAGGGCTATAAGAAATATACTGGTCTCTATTCTGCTGTGGTTTTTGGTATCCACCTTCTGTTATTTATGTTTTGTTTTGTTTTATTCTTCTCTGTGTACTGCTTAACCTCTTGATATGGTGTCTCTGATTTAATTTTGTTCCAGAATAAAGAAATTAACCATGTGGAGGAAGGATGTGCCACACAAACCCCTAATTTCAAAATTTTGTTGAAGAAACCAAATGAGAGAGGAAGTACTTTCTTGTAAGTGCGACACCATATATTTAAATTCATCTCCTTGATATTTCTGTTCAAATATAGCCTATATTTTGTCTTGTTGAATGGGTGTGAATCCAGTTTAACTGCATACAACTAATACATTGTTTGATTTACACCACTATTACTTTTGGAAGCAGAAACTGTAAGTATATTTGTAGTCCTCAAATGATCAAAATGTTAATTATCTTTTATAGTGCTGTAAGATCCAAATGTTCACCTTCAGTGTCCTCACTATATATCTGTGAGTATGGATTTGCCTTTAGAACATGAACTTTCTCATTTGAGGTTTTATAAATAGTGATTTTGGTTCCTAAGCCAAAATTACCACTTTTTCCTACACTAGCTACAGAGATCATAATCTATATTATTACTAGTTGTTGCCTTGTATTATATTCATTCCTTAAAGTGAAGAAGAGCAGGCATGATATATTTATAACTGGTTGTCTTTAAAAAGATATTAAGTACTAGTGACTTAAAGAAAGGCTGCTGTACTTTTTTGTATTTTTTGGTTTTTTCTTCTCATTAGAGTCTCAAGATGTCTAAATGAATCTCCCACTAATCCCTTTATAATCCCTAGGAGTTTATGAAAGCTGAAAATTAAGTATTATTGAACATGCACTGTTACAAGAGCAATCAGTCATAAAGAAATATTTCTATCAATATACTTCAACTATGGGACAATTTGCATTAATTAAAATACAACAGTGTAAACAAAAAAAAGGCAACAAAAATCTTTCCTATTATTCCTATGCAGTAAAGAATTATATATGGTGCAGTTTATCTTTGAGAACATTATTTGTGGCTACAAGTGCTCTTATTGGATCTAAAAGAATTTCTAGATATGGCATATACAGAAGTAAAACTGGAGTATTATTGACAGAATATTCCAGATGTATTTTAGGGTATATTTTATCAAAATATTCTCTTAAGGGATTGATACAATGCCTGCTTTTGAAAACTTGTATTTTTACCTTCTTTGATTTATTACAACTTTAATAGCCTGTGCTACTATTTTGTACTGCATTTTTTGTCTGTTTTCACATGCTTCATTTTTGGTCAGCTGCTATGAAATTAGTCAATCCATGCTTAAAACATGCTTTGGAAATAGAAAAACTAATAAAAATATGTATGGCCTTGAATGGAACTGTGATTATGGGCGGAAGTAGTTTTGATAAAATTCTGTGCTTTTTGCAGGTAGTGCTATCAAGTAATATATTCATGGCTAATTGCGGAATTAAGCAGGTTAAAATGTTGAAGATCGAGTATGCTTTTATTTCTACTCTTTAGACAGATTGACTCTTCTTTAACTCATTTTAACACTAATTAGGTGTGATAAGAACTGTTTTCGTGATAGCATTTGCCTCCTGTTCTAAAAAATCAAATGAGACGGAGGAACAAGAATATTATCTTCGGTTTGCATGGTTTTTGCTTTAATGAATAAATGTTCTCTGCAAACATGGAAGCTAAAAATAATATAAAATTGAGACTTAATGATGAAACAGGGCAGGTTCTGTTGCTTTTAAATTGCTTTGTATTTGAGTTAGCTTCTTTGAAAATTCAAACAAATAATGATAAATTCTTTTTTCTTACATTCATCATAATTGTTGCTTACGTTGCATATAAAATACAGCTGTTTTAGTGTGCACAGGAAGAAATGAACCATCCTGATGTAGAAACCAAAGGCAGAAACAGCAGATTTAAACTAAAGTTCTCTCAGATTTCTCACACCGTTTCTGTGAAGTGATCACACATCAAGAAGATTGTGCAGGTACAATGTGAAGAGCATGACATGGTCCTTGTGGCAATGTCACCTCTGCTAGGAGCTGTCAAGTCTATTTATATGTAAACTGGAATTGTAGTCAAACAGCAGCATTCCCTTAGTTTTAGCTTTTCTTATGAAAGAGAGCTAGTTCCAATAAAATCTAAACCTGAGCATTCTTTTTACATTTGTGTTTTGACTAAACTTGAAGGCTGAAACTATCAAATAATGTTCATATTTTAAGAATTCTAAAACTAAAATTCTGTCACATACTCAGGGAACATGTACAAATAGATATAAAGCCTTATTCAGCTCCTGCTGAAGCTGGTTGAAAGTTGAAACTATAGGATGACATGACAGACCTCAGAGAACACAGTAGCATTTGGGAAGGAGCTAACTATTTAAAGCCTCTGTATGTTAAGTTGTCTGAGTCTAAAACTGCAGGTAGCATCAAAATGATTCATAGAGAATATGTAATTTGTGTGGTATATGGGGAGATGCTGTGCCAGAATGGCTTGATTGTTCTGGGTCCTACATTGTTGGACAGCACAGTACTTTCTTATCACTGTAATTGTACAGTATAAAAAAACTATAGATGATGTAAAAAAGGATTATCTTAATCAGATTCTTTTCATTCATGATGACTGAAAAATAAAATTAATGGTAAATTAATGAGGCTGTTTATATCAAACTGCATGCTGATGGTCCTTTTCAGTCTATGTGCATAAATTGGAAATGGGAGAAGGCTGAGATTTCACATTTTATTTTAAACATTTCTGTTCCATCTGTTAAGTCTCTTTTTGTCCTTTGGAGATCTTGAATGGTTTTGACCATAACTGTAGCTTTCCTCATTGAAATTACACACATTTTTGGAAGTAATATTTGAATACAGAAGGTTCAATGCCAAAAAGTGGCTTCCAATTAAAAAATTAGAAAAAGAAAATTAGAGAGAAAATTGACTATCTTTCTTTGCTGTTTTGACTGTTTATTTTTTCTTTGATGGTCTCAATTCTCTCATTTAAAGACCCGTGGATTATTTGATCTTTTTTAATTCCTATTGCTTATCCAAAGATTTAGTGGTGAATTTTAATACTGTGTTGGATTTTTTAATGATTAAAAATCTCTATGTACTTGAATATTTTCTGATTTGCCATTTCTAGTACAGGCAGTTTAAATGTGCTAAACATAAACACTATGGCTAAATCATCAGCAGTATTCTTTGTAAAAGGCAATTTCCATTTCTTAGGCTATGTTAGTGTTCTGACATTTCTGTGCTACATTGAAAAAATAAACCTTATTAACTTTCTCACCAGCAATTAATTATGAAAGTAGTGGAAATAATAAGAAAATTAATGGTTGGACTCTCTTATCTAAAAAGGCAAATCAGCTAATGCTGATTAAAGTTTTTCCTGTGGTTGGGATGTCCATAACCCTTTCTCTGGTGTATAATATGAGTTGGGTTCATATTTCAGCCTTTGACAAAACTTCTAAGAATGTAACTACTGTAATATGTTCAGAGATGTCAGGAGCACAGGTGAACAGCTGTATCTATATGAAGAAATGTACATGCTCTCAGAATATGCTTATTTTCCTAGTTAATCTCAGGCTAAAGACAAACTAAATGACAGATATCGGGCAACAAGCAATAATGTCAGTGAGCAGTTGTCTGCCGTATGGAATACTGAAGTTTGTATTCTAAGTGAGGCAATACACAAGTTTGAAATGAAACTTCCTCCATAAGTGAAATAAGGCTGTTGTGGGGTCAGTGTTTATGTCTACTAATCTGGGATGCTTTCCACAGGACTTGCAAAAGCTTCAGTTTAAATAACTTGTGTGATTTTTATGATGAAAAATTTGGGTTTTTTGTGATGAAAAAAATTTCTGTAGTCTTTAAAAGTGGATCCAGTTGGATTCATTTGGACTAGGCAGGCACTTTTGACCATCTGAATGATGACTGGGTTATTGAAAAAGAATACAAAAAGCATCTTCCTATGAGTAAGCATGTGATAAAGGAAAGGGCTGGAATTACTAATGAAAGGGCAGCTTTGCCACACAAGTCAGTTGTGACTTGGCAACATCTGTTCTCACTTCACATACCTATTTCTTTTTTTGAATCACCTGTCTTCATTCTTGATTTTTGGTAGATGATTTGTCTTCATCTCTTCATTAACATTTCCCACTTCACACATTAAACATAATTTTATAGATGCATTCTTGGAATTCTACCTGAGATGGCCTATTAAGTATTGTAATTAGTCATGAAATCATTAATGTCTGAACAAGCCAATTACAATGCATCTGTGAACAGTAATTAGTTCTCAAAATGCAAATATTGGAAACAAAGTATATTAAATGTTTCACAGATTCATTCCTATCGTGTGTGTGTGTGTGTGTGTGCAAGGGAAGGAAAGGTTTTGTTTTACTGTTTGGAATTTGGTTTACTCTGGATTTAATTAAGTCTAGAGATTCTTCAGCCCTTTTAAAAAGAAATTATCTAACTGAAATTTGTAATAACATACTAATTAGGATGTAATGCAAATAGGAGTCTGTATTGGTTAGCTGATCAAGATTCTGTATTCTTTTTCTTTTCTATGTGCTTATTTCTGTTGTTGGAAAAGTTTATAGCTTATTTTAAGTTGCTTCCTGCTTATTATTTCAATCCATCTTGACTCAGGAGAATTTCTCTCAAGTATCTTTATTGTTTGCTTAGTATATGTGTTTCTACATGCTACATGCTAGTAAGAGTGCATTGAAATGACCACTTGGGACTCAAGTCTTAGCTGATAACAGCTATTACAAAATGCAGATCACTTTCTTCTTATTCTGAAAGCTTTTTTAAAATAAAGCATATTTATTTTCAGCTATAGAAATTCAATTATTGTCAGTCCTGTTTTGTATATAACTACAAAGTTATAGCTTTTTTGAGTGTGATTTTTCAGGTATGGCTGTGGTAAATTTTTGGTTACACCAACTGAAACACTGTAAAGAGATATGATTTCTGCAAGAGAAGCAGTTTGTTGGGCTGAGTGACTTGTGCAAAGATGCAGCGTTGTGCCAAGGAGAAGTACTCATGAGTTCAGTTGGAAATGGGTGAAGATTTTCTGTTAGGAGAAGTAAACCCAGAAGTAGTTCACTCCCCTATCCCTCTCAAAGAATAAATTTCTGGTAGGCCTGCGCCTTTTGATTCACCGTTCTCAAAATAAAATACAATGTTTGGCTGCTTATTTGAAGGCACTATTTTAATTAGAAATTGAGCTTAATTCAGTTACAGATATAAGGCTGCTCATATATGAAAAGTGACCTGAATTAAAGCTTTTTGTCTCACTGAAACTAGGCTTTTTTTCAGGTCAGCTAGCTTGAAAGGAATTTTTCATAGTCTTTGTTGCATTTTTTACTTTAAGATGAAAAATAAATGATATGTACAGTTCTTGCACAGGTTTCTGCTAAAATCCATGTCTCAGTAAGGCGTGAAAAGCTGGGTAATCTTAAATATAATTGCAACCCTCCCACTCACCACCCTCTTCTGTTTTTAATATATTCACTAAAATATCCATGAGCCTAGAACCTGATGCAAGCTTTAGCATTGGGAGTGAGACTTGGTACTTAATACATGAACAGAAATTGCTGTTAAAACTGCTAACATTTTCTCTAATGGTCCTAAGATTTCACCTTAAAACTTCAACTGAGGAAAAAACATATTTCTCAAAAAGATTGCTTGTCCTCATCTAACTTTCTTCCAGCTGTTGAGAGAAGTTAAGTGTTTCAAGATGCTTCAAATCAGATTTTGGCAAATATTGCAAACAAGTATGTGTAAATATATATTCTGGTAAACAGCAATTTGCTTCAACACATTTTTAATCCCTATGTTTTATTTTATTAAACTTCATTCAAGAATAGTTTTTTAGTCAAGAAAATATCCTCTGTATTTGCAGTGGGATTAATGTGCATTAATATTTCCTAGATTTGGCTTTAGAACCATCAGAAATAAGCAAAAATATCTTGGATAAATATAATTTTATTTTCCCCAAACACTAAGCAATCAAAGGCTCAGCTAAGGAGTTTCTTGAGATATTGAGGGACCTGTGTTTATAATTAAGGGGTCTGTGTGTGTAGCTTGATGCCAGAAGTGCTTGGTACTGATGGACCTTGAATTAATTCTATACTTCATAATTCATGACAATAACAGAAGATCATAGTCTGGAGAGAGGTGTATACTTTCTTTTGGAAGGATGATGAGATCGATTCTTGTACAAGGTAGATAAACATTTAGAGAGCGGAAGTCACAGGCTCACCATAGTTCTCAGAGTACAAAATACCAGTAGGTGCCCTCAAACAACTATTCTGTGGAAATCTCCAGATTGTTGAATAGGCTGATATTCAAGAGCTGGGGTTTTATACTTTTACTGTTAATAATACTTTCCAATTGCTATTGGGATTTGGCTGTCTAATGCTAAATAATATTTCTAGGTTGTTGCGTGTGAGATTTGTATGAGATTACTGGAGCTGGAAATAGAAAAGAGGGAGGTGTAGTGACTACTGAAATCAAATCTAAAGAGAGTTGAATAAAAAAGGCAATTATGCAAAATAAGATGATATTAAATACAATTTTTACATGAGGACCTAAGTGTGTTCATTTGCCAGTTTTAAAGCAGTGTAAAATGTTCAGAATTTTCTGAAAAATGTGTACAGATGTACTGTTCAGTCAGGGATGCAAGAGAATTCTGGAACAACAATTCACTTCAAATATATTAAAGCCTTACACTGTTTTATTCTGTCTAGCATAAAACATGGTGTAGGGATTGCAGGATGACTGTATTTCCTAATAATTATAGTAATTAATTTTAGAAGCTGGTTATTATGTGTTTTTTGAAAGGAAAACGTGCCTTTTGATTTGTTTTCTTAAAAGAAAATAAAAAGATCAGAAGTGAAAATGGGCGATAGAAGGCACTTAAAACCGCTCTTTCAGATTTTTTTTTTTGTTTGTTTAACTCTGCAGCTCATAGTCTTGTTGGTATGTGGAAGAAACCAAACTAAGAAATAACACTAATTGTAATGCTATTAAATTAATTTAATTTAACATAATTAAAGCATTTTGACCGGCCAGAATGGAAATTTCATAAAGAAGGTAAAGATTTTAAGTTTTGAAAATGTTTGTTAATCTTCAAAATATTAATTGAACATGAAAATGATTTCCACTGACTTCAATAACCAAGTAATTAATTTTTAAAGAATCATGTCTCTCTTCTTCCTCAGTCTAGAAAAGCTTATATGCATTGCTATTTTGCTTTATTAGAAAATAAATACAGTGTTGGACTTTGTTCAGTTTTTTATGGAATCTGTTTGTAAAGGTGGGAATATAACTAATGTGACTTACTGTAAACTGTAGTTTGATTCAAACAAGTAAATCTGTGGTGTAATTGCTTTCATAAGTCACTGATGAATTAATTTCAAATAGTACATCTGAGTAACCCATAGGATTTTGCTGTCTCTTGCAGCTCTTTGATAGCTTCAGATGAATTTGCTTCTGGAGTTTGTCCTGCTAAATGTTTGTAAGTTTGGCATTAATTAGTGTCTCAGAAACTTTATTGGAGCAATCTGCTGTGCCTTTCATTTAACAGACCTAATTGGAATATTTATATAATAGGGCACAGTTATCCCATACTTAAAAATTCTTGACATTAAGCTGTGCCTCCTTGAAAACCAAGTGTGCTTTGGATTCCTTTACCACCTGCTGGTGTGAGGATTTATTTGAATAACTAATCTGTCCGCATTTGTGTCCTAAATTTTGCAATATGCATGAAGAATAATTTACTAAATCCACAAGAATCTCTTGGATGCCTTCATGTAACTCAAGCTTTATTTAGAGTTTCAAGGTTCTCTTTCGATTCTTAATATACTTCTAGTCTAGTATGCAGTTTTGAATATTCTGTGAAACTGTATTTTACCTTTACTTTAAATAAATGATGAATGTGCTTTAATGTGCACTCAGACTGAGTGAGTGATGTTGACTGTGTGATTGTGTAGCGCAGTGGTCTCCAAACATTTTTATTGTGCATCCCATCAGCAAAAATGTTTTTGAACATACACCCCCAATATACGTATTTTTATTTCTAGATTATATAATTACATTACAAAACATACACAAAATAGAAATTAAAAAAACCATGAGATAAAGATGAAATAATATTTTAAATATCTTCATTATTTATTTATTTAAATATAATAATTATTTCTATTAACTATTATTTTAATGGAAGTGAAAAAGTTATTTAATACCATTAATAAAATTATAACAAAAATAATAAAAAATATAAATAACACTTTTAGAGAAAGCAATGTGATTGGATATGCTTCGTTATTTTTTGAAAATCTTTGCTTAACACTTTGTGGTGCAGTTTTTCAAAGGTCTGGTTCTAAGTTCTCTTTGTTTTGAAATTTGGTTTTAATGGCTGTGATAGCTGAAAAAGATACCTCTCAAAAATACAGAGCGCTAAATGGAAAAAGTTAATCTGATCCAGGTCCTATAGATCGGGAAAAGGAGCTAGACCTTCCCCCCCAACCCCCCCGATGCATTGACTGTATTTTTGGGGAGGGTGAAAGAGGGTCTGAGGGATTGGTGGCAGGAATGCAAGTGG
>JAVJGJ010000033.1:8929762-9020388 GCA_035590215.1 Microhierax caerulescens
CTATCTATCCACCCTCCTTGTCATCCCAAGGTTTATGGCCGACAAGCTCCAGCACATCCCCGCTTATTAGTCGGACCATATTTGGAGACTTGCCCTTCAGGCCTTGTCCCACATTAATCTTCAGCCACATTTACTAAATCATAATACTCATTTTTTGAATCCCATCCACCAATTATTCAAAGGTGTTTCTTGAAGTTTGGCTAGAAAATTTCTACCTTCCCTGATGTGGATCAGTTGTTCTCACAAACTAGTTGGAAGGTGTTGCATTTTTATATTTTCAGTCAATGGTTTAAAAAAATTTTGAAAGGGACCTCTAGGTGTCAACTGGTCCAACTCACCATCCAGACCAGAGACAGCCTTGTTGCATCAAGTTGCTCAGGATCTTTTTAAATTGGATTTTGAGTGTCTCCAGCTATGGAGATTTCACAACCTCTCTGGACCTCTGGTCCAGGGTTTGATTGCTCTTATGGTAAAGAATTTTTTCTGCTTATCTAACCAAAATTTTATGTGTTTGAACACTGTGACTGTTGCTTCTTGCTGTCTCGCTTTGAGACTAATTGTGACTTCTCTAGAAACCCTCACCCCTTTGGGTAATTGAAGGCTGCATTTAGATACCCTTAGCCTTCCTTTCTTCATCTATACAAACCTGGGTCCTTCATCCTTTCTATGTACTTCAATTGCTCCAGCCCCTAACAGTCTTGGTGGCCCTCTACTAGATTCACCCCAGTTTGTCGGTGCCTTTCCTCCAATGGGGAACACCAAAACAGACCCACTACTCAAGATATGTTCTTGGAGGTGCTGAATATAGGGAATAATCAGTGGTGCAAGCTGCTGTCTGTGCTTGCCTGAGTGTGAAGTTAGCTTCTCTGTTTCTGTTGTATTTGAAGCTGCTCCAAGTAGGGAAGGACTGCAGTGTTGGAGCATTTCCTATTTGTATAAAACCTGTGCTTGACTGAGCTCTTAAAAAACTGTAAGCCTCTGAGCTCTTAAATATTTTCATACCTCTACAAATTAATCCCCTACATGTTAACATGAAGCTTGTCAATGCCTTATTCATGCAAGTTGCAGTTTTTATTTTTTAGCGTGATAGCAATTTAATTGAGCAACAGTTTTAGTATTTTAAAATCCTGTGATTTGTATTGATTTGTGCTATACATTTTAAATGAGGAGTATACGGTCTGATTAAGATTATGAACTAGATAAAGCACTTCAGTGCTTTGACTCTTAAGAAATTTCATTTGGCCTCTTGGTAGGAAAGCAAAAGAGTCTTAATGTGGCATATTCCATATCAATATCATTGTATGAAAAACAAAAAATCCTTTGTCGGACCAAAAGGACTTTTGTCTTTAAAATGAACATTAGATGGTGTAGCTGGGTGGATAAAACAGGAAGACAATGTGTTCTGAAGAACAAATGGGTGGAAAGAGAAAATGTGATTCCAGGGAAGCAATTGCATACTGCTTCAGCATGTTTGTGCAGAAATAAAGCATTAGTCTCTGTTTCCATAGGAGTAAGGCTGGAGAATGTAAAAATAAGGACAGATCATTACTGTCCTTGAATTTAATATAGCCAATTTAATTTAATACATCTGATCAGCATAAGCTCATTATTATATATACTTTTAGGTTTTTACTATATTTATAGGAAATAAAGAAACTATGATTCCGTTAAGAAAACAGTTTCCAGTCCGGTAAAAATGAAAAGTTTTGAGCAATCATTTTTAGAATTTATTGTGGCAAATAAATACAAGAAAATTCATAATATACACACAAAATTAATATTTCCTGTGCTGTTCTTCTACCAGCAGTTCATTATACCCATCTTTTTCAAATAATGTCATGCTTCTTGTTACCATATTGTAGTTAGTGCAAATTACAGCTGAAGAAATTAGAGAGGTCCTGGCATAATTCACTGAGAAACCTGAATTTAGTAACTTAAATGTTTTTGACTGAAATTAACATACCACATGTGAGGAGGAGGAGGGAATAAGCATGACAGTTTATTTTTCTGATTATAACAATCCTAACCAAGTGATTGACATATTAATTCTGCAGTGTGAATATTCTTCCACATTCAGATGACAAATACCTTTTGGTGAGCCTTGCCACTTGCCCTTCTACTGCTATCCTTTGTGTTAAGTATCACGTCCAGATTTCTAACGCTTATTGCTGGCATTCAAATGGCATTAGTTTGACTATGCTCCAAAATTCTGCTTTGATTTTCATTGTCATTTCTCAGCAGAAACAACACTCACTTTATCCAGCTGTTCAGTTCTTACCTTCCCCTCTCTTAGTGCTGCTCCCTGGCACTCCATAGTCCACTGTCCCTATCTGAAGTCATTCAGATCTTATATGCAGATCAAAATCCCTTTGAAGTGAGGATTTTGCTAAAAAATGAAGGAATAGGGAAAAAGCTCAGGCATCTCTAACTAGGCTTTAATAAATGGCAGATTTGTACTGTAACACATTATGGGAGAAATTAAAAAACAGAGGAAGGTAACTGATAAAATCAAACTTACGATGGCAACAAATGGTAGCAAGGAAGAATATTTTAGTTATAGTTTGCTACTGCTCTAACTTTATTTTTAAATATTATATTTTAACTTCTATTTGTTGCATGTTTAGTCCTATTCCTGATTAATTTGAAACATAATGTCTGTGCTACTCCCACGTATTACTCCTGGAGGGATAATGTGCTTCAGGGACAAATGTTAACTGAACATGCTGCATTATCTTTTCTTGGCATAGCAAGCAAAGAAGAAAAATAATTTATTTCCAGCTTCAGAAAGCAGCCTTAGGGGATCACACTGACAATGCTTTGACTTCAACTAAATGATTGTGGTAGTTTTTCCTTATTTTTACCAGCAGACAGGAGTGATGACACTCTTACTGCATTAGTAGACTTAGAAACATAAAACTTCTATTGAATCTGTTCAAGCTGAAACAGCAATCCTCTTTATCATTTATGCAATACAAAGTCTTGTCCGTCCCTCTCTGCCCCCTCGTCCCGCAGTTCTAGAAAAGTAATGTACTGATGGACTAACTAAACAATTATAGATAGTTCTAGACTTTGATGGCCTAAAATAATCTGATATTAGAGATGCAATGATACATTTGAGTAAGATTTTTAGTGAGCCGAACACTGCTACAGGACCACCACATAGATCAAAGACATTAAATTATTCTGCTGCTTTATGTCCCTGGCAGTGTGTTTGATGAATGATAGCAGAGATGGGTATAAAGGTCCTTTGTGACAGAACAGACAAAAAATGTGCAAGGCAGTTGGCTTTTAAAACATATCAGGAGACAAGTAAAATGCTATTAGGATCCAATTATTACAGCATGTTAGTATGTGCTTTGCTGTGTATATTATATGTATAATAATATGATCCCTGTGAATTGATATGGGTGTTTTTTTCAGTAACATTTTACAGAGAAGTGCCTTAAAAAGGTCTGTATGCAGCAGAACAGATGCAACCATGTTTTCTAGGGAGGATATTTTGTTATAATAAAAGAGTCATTCTTTTTTTCATAATTGCTAAATGAGTAACTGTTTGGGTTTTGTTTTTTTTTTTTTGTTGTTTTTTGTTTGGGTTTTTTTTTCCTGTCTGGTCTTTCTGTGTTTCCATGCAAACCTGTAGATAAAGTATTTATTTGAATATTTGAAGACATCTGTTGTACCATATCTACTGTATGTGATCTACTGCCTATAATCAAGTTGGTCTTATTCTTAAGGACAATTCTGATAAATGTTTTATAACTGCTTAGAGCTGTATGTTGCTGGGCTGTCTAATTTAACTGCTACGTGGTTATTGTACTTGGAATGGCTATTGGCAAAATAGAATTATCTTTCTCTCCTATCTTTAAATTTACTATTTAATTCAGAGAAATAATGTTTGGTTCATCTCAGGGAAAAAGTCTTTATCCTTTTCTGAAAGTATTTCCCCCTGTATACATATACATGTCCTTGATTTTTGGTTGTCTACCTAGCTGACTTACAGTTGTATAAATGCTGCCACAATTAAGATGAGTTCTTACGTCCTTTTCATGAAAGGTGAATTTTGAATGAATGAAACTAATTTGGAAACAGTTTGGAAACTTTAGGCAAATAAAGATTACAGTTGTGCAAACAAATTGGGTTATGTGCACAAATGAAATTAACACGTGCAGCTGGCCAATGTGCACATGGAGCTGTGGTCATTGTAATTGTAAATCACACACTTAATTGAACACATACTAATATAATATGTAGCTTTGGTATATCATTTTTATCTGTGGATTTTAAAGCATATTAAAAGGGAGTGCAAAGTAATTAAAAAGAGCAGTAGAATCACCCCTTTTTCATAAATGAAATTCTGACACTTTAAAAATTAAAATTCCCATTGAAAATCACATTGCAGCTAAGGAAATGTCTTGGTCTTGGGTAGACTCTTTGTCTTCGGTGGTATATAAGTATATTCATTCACTATGCCAGCTCCTATGCTGTTACATAAGTATGAAGTTTGTATTCATGTAACAGCATACAAACTCTTTGCTGTACTGCATCTCATACTGTGAGCCTTCTGTTGCTGTAAATTTGCTTTCTGATCTTTATGACACAATTATTGTTGACATTTTTAAACTGTGCAATCTTTCTGGACTTCACCATTACCCAGACAATCCATCATTTACATTCTTTGAAGAAAGAGTGGTGCTGTTTACTGAAGTCATACATGGCAGTGTCAGAGATCATTGGATCTGTAAGCATGTAAATCAAGTCTTGATATTGCTCTTGCAATTATATTCTAGCTATTATAGCCCGAGCCCTGCTTTTACTTCACTATAGCTCCCTCTTTCAGGCAGGAGCTAAGGTCTATACTTCTGGCTATACTTCTTCCTGTGACCATTAAGTACCTACTATGATCAAAAGTGTTGTAGGTTTTTGTATAACTTTGTATGATGTAGACATGAGCGTAAGTGAAGGCAGACATAGGACATGTTTTGAGGGTTGGAAAAGTTAGCGTACTCTTGGAATAAAGGAGACCTACCATCATTAGATGTAAGATGCAAGAAATTAAGCATTCTGAAGAACTATAGAATATTTAAAATGTTTATATCTCCATACTGTTGGAGGCAGAAAGGTAGAGATGGGGCCATTTTTTCCCCAGTGGTATCATTAACGATTTTGATTTGTTAGGAGAAGGCTGGACTTCTGATGTGTATAAGAGTACCTGCCTTAGAGTTTTCCCCTGGATCTGCCAACACAGCCTTCCCTTCATTTGCTACTGAGCTATGTGTAGTGCACATCAGAATTAATTTGATATTATGCATGAAAGGAACCTGTGCATGAAAATCATATGTACGTTAAAAGAACAGATTCAAGACTGATAATAATTTCTAATGTGAAAAAATCCAGATCAGTAAGCTCTTGTGCTACAAACCTGAGACTAAATCAGAGGCTTTTTCAAGAGGCATTCTAAATTATGTCAATGTGAATTAAACAAGTGGGTAAGACCACATTGGTTTAATGGTCAACAATTCCAAATCATACTACTACAGACAATTTTGTCTTTCAGTTGCTGTTCACATACAGCCATACAAACTAGGATGGTTTAAAAGGATGCTTGCTTACTGATTTAACAAAATACAACCACCTAGGTTATAATTTCCACAAGCCCATTAAAGAACTCCAAGAAAAAAAGATATTTGCAAGGTTTTAAAAAATGGAAGAGTTGGAGTAGAATGTATTCTGCCAGGGAGATTAATTTGCCAAATTAACACATTTTGACTCTCTTCCCATTATCCATTGGTCATTCAATATTAGAGTGAAAGGTTCATATGATATTTCACTATAGTTGAAGCACTGCCAGCTTGTCTTGAAGATATGTGGTTGTTGTCTTTTCCAGCAGAACAGCAGATGGCATTTTTAGGGGTACAACTAATACACACTAAGACTATTTATTTTGCCTATTTTTACCTTCTTGGTACCCATGCTATCTTCTGCAGTGTTTCACATCACTACAAGCTGTGTTCTGTCCTGTCTATATTCTTTTTTACTAAGATATTTGTCTCCACTCTGGGTATGTACTCAGTTTTTATTATCAGTACATGTTGGGGATTTTAATAGTGCAAACTAAAACTAAGATGTTTGCCTGCATCAGTGGTGAACATTTGGTACACAGCAACACATTATGTCCATGAAGACAGTTAATTTCACTTCATTATATCACTTCTTGAGGTTACTTCAGTGTTATGGTGGTTAACCAAGCAAAACATGTAATTGTTTCAGCTGGTTTAAATATTTGCACAGAATTACTCCTTTACAAGACATATGCTGCCTGAAAAAGAGTTAATTCTTACTGATCTTGTCACAAAATACAGAAGCAATATTATAAGGGATGTGACCTGTGAATTCATTTCTAGACCAAAACTATTGTTTGTTATTGGTTGTGGTTAGTGATTGACGCTTCTGTTATTTTTATTTTCTTTATTATTTTTCTATACATTTGTTTATGTTCCCCCTCAAATGTTATATTTAACATTCATATTTAAATACAATTCAAACTGGAGGAATACTTCTGATAGTTGAATTCTTTTTTGTTCAGGTAAGTTTATATGTTTACACCCCTGCACTGTTGACTTGTTATGAGAGAAAATTTACACAGGGTTGGTGTGGGTTTTTTCTCTTCACCTCAGTTTAGAATGAGATAGCTTATTTATTTTCCTAGAAGAGAAAGCTGCAGCTTCTTCGGGTATATAGTTTAATTGATCACATCCAGTAAACAAAGAGAGCTATTGACTTACGCTGCACTCCTTGTTCCTTTTTAAATTACAGATGGCACATTTTTTAGCTGAATTCTGATCTTATAAAAAAAAAAAAAGAAAAAGGATTAAGAACTCAGAGCCCTTTCAGTTCGCTTTGACAAATGGTTCAATTGGTCATTTTCATAATGACAGTATGCATGAAAAAGTAAAGTATTTTAAAATCACTTATGGTGAGTTATATAAATAATGGCTATTGAGCTATTAATCAAGTCGGAATTGTTAGAAGTCACTGTAGAACTATCTCCAGAATAGTCTTCTGTCTTGTACTCTTTTTATGAGTGTTGTGAAAAATGGGATTTTTGCAGCAATGATTGATTGAACTAGCTCAGTTTTGGTTAGGAGAGTCACAGGTGTTTTCCTCCCTTATGTTCAGGCAAGAAATCTGAGTCAGATTCCCCAGCAGAGGACACTGTGCTTCTGCAGTTGACTGTAGTTTTTTATTTTGCCAAAGACCCATGGAAATAAATCAAGTAAAATATGATTTTGTACTTGGTATTCTGTATAGACACCATGACTGACATTGCAATTATAGGTTTTTGCATTGTTTATCCTTCTCCAAAAGTGTATCTGAGTGCTCTGAACCACTGGCTGAAAAGATCTATGCTAGGTTTTATTACAGTATAAAATTTTATTTACCTGTTAAGGACTCCAGGTGTATTTGTGCTTTTCATAGCTCTAGCACTGTTTGTCTTATTTGTAATTAAATATCTGATTAAATGAATAAGTTCCAGATAATTTTTGTAAAGAATGTGATTTAGCATTGTTATTGAACGTAGACATGAAAATATCCCATGCTGTACTTCATGTTTCTTTACTTGGTGTTCAAGGGCATGGCTTGATATTCCCTTCCCTCATTATTTAAATAAAACACATTTCTTCCCAAGCAAAAATTGTACCAGTGATATAATAGTATGTACTTATATATAATTACTAGCTTCTTTGTTACTAGCTTCCGTGATCTATAAAGTCATGTAGAGAAGTATATATTCCACAATTATATTTTATTGGAGGACACTTGGATTACAGAGCACCAAGAACAGGAGACTGTTTTGAAACAATGCAGGTATATTTTTTCAGTGATGTGAATTATCATGCTCCATTGATTTAATGGGAGATTAGACATTTTACATTAGCTGAGTATATATTAACTTAAAGCTTTCATAAAGGATGTGCTGATAGTATTATTTTAAGAACATACTAGTAAGGCATAGGAAGGTCTATTATGTAGAATTGTTAAAACATAATAGATGGGATGGGGAGAAATAATTAATCTAAAAATGTTACTTGTCAATTTTGTCTTTCTTTGCAATGTTTCTGTAACATTTACAAAGAGGCAATTAAGATTTCATAATCATAAATGTTTGGAACAGCTTGTTGCAGTCACAGGACAGTTTAAGATAACCAGTTAGAAGTATAACAAAGGAATATATGGTAAGCGGTTCATTTGCAAGGCAAACATAAACCTACAAATTGTGTCCATGGAGTACCTTCTAAGAAAAAAATCATTTATGATCCCCACTAAATGTGGAGAAGTAGGGTTCTGAAATAAATTGTCTGAAGAAGTTGCTACAACAGGTCAATAGCAGAATGAGAGAACTTCAGATTCCACTTTTAAAATAAAGGGAACATTGAAGCATTCTTTCTTTTAAGTTTTCAATGTTCATTTATTTATTTTTATTTTTTTATTCTCCCAATAAATCCAGAATATCAAACTCTTTATGTAGCCTTGCTCAAATAACCCAGCTGTGAACATACAATTCTGAAAAAATGGAATCATCAACAGGGACATCAAAAGAGCAGGCCAGCAGTGGGATCAGAAATTAAAAATTATCCAAAGGCAAATTTAATTTTATGCCCCCAAATTGTCATGTGATATCTTTTTGTTAGGAGAAAGAAATGCTCAGATGAAAAAACAGGATCTTCAAAAATCTGTCTCAAATCCAAATATATGTGCACATTTCATTAATTTTAACTTAAAATTGTAAAGTTTTATCTATTAGTCTCATAGGCTGTGTTATATAATCCTGATTACAAGTGTAATTCTGGGAAGTTTAAAACCTTCAATTGGCCTTTAACATGTTGGGGGGGAAAACCTAAACATGCATATTTGGCAAATAACGGTTGGGATTTGTGAAAGTTTTAATTATATACATCTCTATATTCTTGCCCTAATTCTGCACCCCTCAAATCACTGGATTCCATATTCTTTCAGGACTTGTGGTCAACTGTATGCGTGCCCAGACTAGTGAAAGGATCAGTTTTTCCATGGTCTTTACACAATATATTTAGAAACAAAACTTCTGCTACCTGTTGACTGAGCAGCTTTATGTATAAGAGACAGAAATTTTCTCAGCCCAGCAATCTCACTTAGGCTTTCGTGGATGATTTACAAAGAGAAAATGATTCAGGTGACAGAATGGAGGTTATTGGTACATTACACATTTGTTCTACCTTTGATTTTGACTGGTAACCATCAAGTTATGAAGCAGCGGATTGAGATTTGTTACTCCCAGTGAACTATGGTACTTAAAAGTCTCCAGGGCTGACTATTCAGAATGTGGGAGACAATGCCATATTTTTACTTCTTTGCAGACACTAGAATTACTTGTGGCTAAATAGTTCCTTTTGTTATCCTTTCTGCAGCTGGTTAATGGATTTTGAGCTTCCATGTCCTGTGCCCTGAAAAAAAATCAGAAACTAAAGTGAATTGGCTCTCACTACAGTTAGTGACGTTTTAAACAGCTTAGAGTGCTTTAAAGAAACCTTATAAGAAGATTGTTTGCAATGGATAGATATAGAGGTTTTATTAGGATTTTTTTATAGCTTTCATATGGGTAAAATATAGAAACCTTTCACGGAGTACACTTTCTAAATCGCTTGATTTTCTAATGGCCACCTAGGAGTAGGCATCTTATTAAAAGTCAGTGCAACACAGCAAATTTTTCAAAGGTATTTAGAGATGACTGAACGTATTAATAAAAACTTTTACAATATCTAGGCACTTTAGTTTCCACTGTGTTTTTCAGGTTGAATGAAATAAATAGGTGGTTTTAGAAGTAATGTTTGACATGCTTTTGTGACCCTTAGGTACCTGTGTTTTCCTTCTTGTTTGTTTTCCTTCTTTGTTTTCCTTTCTCTAGTACTTAGTCTCTGGTTCTGTTCTTCTTATGTCTTAACATTCAGTTTCTGAATGTTGTTATAATTTTAGTCTCCTTGGACAGCTAGGGGCCTGGCTAAGTAGAGCCCTGGTGGGGTTTGGACTAGCAACTGAGAACGATGGAATTAGAAGGGTCTTTGTACATGCTGCAGATAAGCCCAATTTGCTTGCTTACAGTTCATGTTTAGTTCCCTAGTAGGCTGTAAGACAATTTTCTCAAATTATGTGGCTTTGTACTTTGTGTACAAAGAAATGCACAACTATACTCTCTTTCAGCTGGTTTACCAGTTCAGCTTACTGGAAAAATGCCAGGGTGCAGAAGGACACACTTTGTAATGGAAAGAAACAATCAACGTGGAGTAGTAGGGAGAGTGGCAGTTAAGATTGCTTTAATTTATCCCTTTTCCTCTATGACCCTGCATGCTACGGAGGCAGTAAGGGAAGGATGGACATTATCTTTTCTTCCAAGGACTCGGACTTTTTGTGTCAGGGCTAAACAGCAATCACCCTTGTCACAGCTTGTGCTGTCTCTGAGTTTGCCATGTAGCCTCCAAATACCAGCCAAGTTTTACACAATTCTTGTGTATGAGCTGCTTGTTTTAAGCAGGAGTTTTGATGGAACTTATGAGTGGGTATGATTTATGCACATTTTAGAGTACATTTAGTGAGGTGTATTGTACTGGATCTGAGGAAAGAAGTTCAAATAGGTATTAAAGAATATAATAAGTAGATAGTATTAAAGAAATGATTGTCTGGTCAAATTTGTTGTGGAAGGTAATGTACTTGCATGCATAGTACTATACTAGGAATTAGATAAACGTAAAATCTGACTTCAGACAATACTCCCTTAAGTAGAAATAATTTTAATTATTCAATATTGACTTTTATTTTTAACAAAGTCTATTTATTCCAGTATTGTTAGAAATTTGTTAACTGCCTATAGATTATTGCCTATATAATGTTGTTGTTGAAATTCATAAGTATATTAATCATTTGCCTGGGTAATTGATTGCTGATGCTACTAAGGAAACTACTTGATTTTTCCAACACGGTTTTTGTAATAAATTATTTTTGAAGAGTGGTCACTCAGATCTGAGATACAATGTGATCTACTTTAATTTGAGTTCCAATTTAGGAGCAAAACATTTGCATGCTGCTTGGTTATTCTATGTGTTTTGGTTGATTGGCTTTAGATTAGTCATTTAATGAGAATGGAGTGTGTTTGGAAAGCTGTAGTGCTTCTGTCAGTTTATAAAGACTGTGCAGTTGTGAAATGAAACCAGTTTGTGAGTTCTTTTAACAGGAATGGTAGAACCCCTAGATAACTTTAAAAAATTTGTCTGGTGCTTGTGAATAAGTTATGGGGCTGATGTAACAAACCTGTGGTGAAGTGAAAGTACTTTTTTTCTTTTTTCCTCAGGTCAACAGCTCATTTATGGTGTAAAAGTGTCATGAAAGAGTGTATGTGTGGAGATAATTTCTGTGCTTTTTTATTTGTTTCTTTTTGTTAAATGTAAGTTATGTTTAATCATGGTAGAAGGGAAGTTCTATGAATGTTATGACTGTCTATATTAGCACACATAGATATTTAAATAATCAGGTTTTGATGTTTTGTTTTCTGGAGAAATAACTGTTGTTTTAAGTTCTCTGCCTGTAACTAGTGGCATTATTTATGTGAGAATTTAAGATCATAAGACAGCTACTTGGTCATATTATGTCTAAAACTAGATCCATGGCCTACACATGGCTCAGCTGGTGGTAGGAATGCTTTACTCTGCCATCAGAAGGGGCAGATAGAATAGTAGTTGCCAGTTGATCATAGAATCTGCTGTCATTGCATTTCACTAGCCAAGGCAGATGTGCATAGTCAAGGGAAGTCAGAAAGACGGAAAACCTATGAAGGTAATTTAGCAACAGCCTTTATTACAGGTGAGGGAAGTTTGGTTGAATAATGGAAAGGGTACCAAGTAAGAGCTACCTTTTTTATGGAATCTCCATTGTTACCAGAATGGCTCTCCTTCACTGAAATGAGGTATTTGAGATAGATTCTTTTGCACTTGTATTTGTACATTGGGAAGCAATATGTATGTTTCTTCCATGTGTTATCTGCAAAGTAACTTCCAAAGAGGTGAAATTTTTACAGTAAAGGGAATGGTTTTAGAATTGTTGATACGACCATGAAGTTTTCATGTAAAAAAAAAAATAATAGTGAACTTTCATATTTTCAGAGGACTTAGTAATTTTCAGTGCTATTGGATAAACATTGGAGAAGAAAATTTGTTCACTATACCTTTATAATGAGTGAGATGCAATTCAGGTGTGTTTCTTTTCTGCACGCTAACAGTGGTACACTTTCGTTTGCCTCTGGAGAGGTAATTTCTGTACTGGAAAGAATGATTTCAGTTTCTGTATCTATTCAGTTTTGGTATTTGTGTCAGCTGAGATCGTAACTGGTCCCTGAGAGTTGGTATTCTGTTTAAAACTTGCAACTTTTCTATGAAGAAGAAAGGCCTGTGCCTCTTCATGCACCTGACCAGTCCTATCACTTACATAGTTAGGTTTTTGAAGTTATCAATGTGTGGACATTATATTTGCAATAATGGGAAAATTCATTATTAGCTTAATCACCTGATGAAATCTAATTATGTCAGAAAGTCTTTGTTAGGTGGAACAGAGGTCAAATACACAATCCTGTGTAATCTGCATGTTCAAGTTGAGGTAAGTTGAGCTCAGTGGGACAATTTATGCAGGGAGGAGCTTGTGTAATGATTGCAGGACTAGGTCATTATTTTGTGACAGCCATGAATCATATAATCTTTTGTTCTTTATTTCCCTTAAATTTCATTTTCCATTTGTAGCTCTATTAGCACAAGATTCAAAGGAAAAGGCAAAGACGAATCTTGAATAAGAAAAATACCTCAGGTAGTAATAGGCAAGACCAGAATGTGCAGTATTTGTGGATATGAAATGCTCACTTAACACTTTCAGTATGTGGTAGTAAATCTGCTTTAAATCTCTGAATTAAATGCAAACATGATAAATTGTGTTGAAGAATTGTATTTTTTTCTTACATTTTCCCAAGAAACAATACCTGAAGAAATTAAATTATTTTGATTTACTTTGCTCTCAGAATTATACAGTTGAAGAATTTATTTTAGAAATCAAATGAATGAGTTGCAAAACAGTCAACTAGACCAGCTACACAGAATGTATTCTTAATACACAGAATTAGGCAAATTGTAAATGAAATCTTTGACTATTATTGATATATATGGCAGACTAATACCCAATACCTGTAAATAATGAAATGTTTTCATGTAACATTGAAACAATCAGAATGTTACAGCATTTTAAGTACTTTTAGTTTTTCATTCTTTTAATTATTAAGAAGCACATGCAAAATTACTAGAGAGCCATATATGTTTATTATCTTAAGTTACTTGTGACTGATCAAGCAAGAAAATAAAATCTGATAAGGAGCTAGCATAAATACCTTTGTCTTAAAAAAAAAAAAGTAAGGATTTTTTGCCGTTGCCTGGTTGTGATTTCATTCTTCGTAGCAGTAACACTTGGAAATACATTTCATAGAATCATAGAATACTTTGGGTTGGAAGGGACCTTTAAAGGCCACCTAGTCCAACCCTGCAGCAATGAGCAGGGACGGACATCTTCAACTAGATCAGGTTGCTCAGAGCCCTGTCCAGCCTGACCTCGAAAGTTTCCTGGGATGGGGCATCCATCTCTGGCCAGCCCATTCCAGTGTTTCACCACCCTCATTGTAGAGAATTTCTTCCTTATATCTAGTCTAAATCTATGCTCTTTCAGTTTAAAACCATTACCCCTTGTTTTATCACAACAGCTCTGCTAAAAAGTTTGTCCACACCTTACAGGCCCCTTTAGGTACTGGGAGGCTGCTGTAAGGTCTCCCTGGAGCCTTCTCTTCTCCAGGCTGAACAACCCCAATTCTCTCAGTGTGTCTGCACAGGAGAGCTGCTCCAGCCCTCTGATCATTTTTGTGGCCCTCATTTGAACCTGCTGCAACAGGTCCATGTCTGTCTTGTGCTGAGGGCTCCAGAGCTGAATGCAGTACTCCAGGTGGGGCCTCACCAGTGCAGAGCAGAGGGGCAGAATTACCTCCCTGAACCTGCTGGCCGTGCTTCTTTTGATGTAGTTCAGGATACAGTTGGCTTTCTGGGCTGTAAGCCCAAGTTGATGGGGTCATGTCCAGCTTTTTGTTCACCAGTATTCATAAGTCCATCTCAGCAGGGCTGATCTCAGTCTCTTCATCCCCCAGCCTGTATTGATACTGGGGATTGCACTGACCCAGGTGCAGGACCCCGCATTTAGCCCTGTGGAACTTCATGAAGTTCAAAATAGGCCCACTTCTTGAGGTAGTCCAGATCCCTCTGGATGTCATCCAGTCCCTCAGTCATGTCCGCTGCACATCTTGGTGTTTTCTGTAAACTTGGTGAAGGGTGCACTTGATCTCACTGTCTATGTCATTGATGAAGATATTAAATGGTGATTGTTTGTCAACAAATATATGTTGTTATCTTTGTAGCCATGATACAAACTCTGAGTGTAGTTTTAAAGAGATGTGAATGTTTTTTCACCTCCCTTGAAGTAGCTATATTTATTCAGTGATGTGTCCATGCAGATTTTGGATTTTCAAATATAAAAAAAACGCAGGGATATATTTATTTTGCAAAAGGTAATTGTCAGCTCTACATATTTATTTAGTAGTATTCTTTTTCAGCTGAAAACTTCAATAAATTGGGAATCTTGGAATCATTTGGATTACCAGTAAATAAGTTTTTTTTTCTGACTATTTCTTAAAAGTTTGGCATTGTTGGCCTATTTAGAAATCCAAATCAGCCATTTCACTATTCTTACCTTGAAACTACAGAACATGGAAGAGATGAATCTTTTGGATGGCATCAAGATTCATACTTTCTCTTCCTTCTTTTGTTTTTACACCAGTAGAATTCCTGCAAATGGACTTGAAAATCTCACTAGCTGAGGAACTCAAATTCAAATGTCCAGACTTTGCATGCATTTTTTCAATGAAGGCAACATAATTAGTTTACCTGCAGTAGGGTTCAACTGTATCCAACAGTCATAGGGATCCTTGTAGTTGCAGAACAACAGGGAATCCCCTGGTGATGTAATAGAGAAGTAGAATTACCAATGCTGTTTATTAATTATTATAGTTGTCTGTATGTTGTCAAGCGAACTTGGATATATCGATGACCAAATACCAAGAGCTGGATACTGATCAGAGTCCAGAATTTGGGAGTGGGAACAAGCTCTTTAATATTGCTGAAGTAACTGGTGAAACTACAGCAGGTTTTTATGTAAGTGTCTTCCGGTTGTTTTGGTATTCTCTGCAATGAGAAAAGGTTGCTTTCCACCAGACTTTTCTGGGTTGTGATGCATCTGTGGATGGCTTACTGCTTGTTAAGGAGCGACATACATGGTCAGTATTGGTCACCACAGTGAGCAAGCCAACTAGCAAGCTTTCACTCACATTGTGTTTTATGATGTACTGAAGCACCGTGGCTGTTGCCCTTAGTATTTTGTCATTTTCCTTTTCTAACTCATTAGTAAGAGCAATTTAGTCCCAAAGAGAAGTGTTGCACCAGGTAATACTGTGTAGATTTTCCCAGATCTAAACATGTAAGTTCTGTGTGGCTGATCTACTAGCTAATTTATTTTCATTTCTTCTTAAAATTCACTTGCAAATTCTGCTCATTACTTATATGCAAAGTTATATTTGTTCTACAGGAAAGCTAAATAAATAACTACATAAAACTATCCTGATAACAAAAACTAAGTTTAAAAGTATTTTGTGTATTAAATAAATTGAACCAAGTAAATAAAATGTATTCTGCCCATTTAGTATAGATGTTATGTCACCAAGATAAATGGACTAGCTATTATAAGTATCTGTGTGGCTGAAATGCATAACAACATAATTACTTTGCCAGCAAAATGCTAACCTGCTTTAATCATTCTGTTCACAGAATAATGTAAAGTGATTTAGTGGGTAGAATGAATCCACTTGCAAATTGTTTTATGGTCATAATGCAGTCCCTTTGTAGAATGTAAATTGATGATGATAATTTTATGGGCAAATGATTTTTCAATTAAAATGTCTATTCACAGACAAAATGGGAATGTTACAAACTGTTCCAAATAACAGTATGTCAGGGTGAAGGCATATAGGGCTGTCTAATGTATGAACCAGAGCCTCAGCTGAAAGAACTGCTATGTTAAAAATGTGATTTATTTTAGTCAAGTTTGTACTTTCCTTCCATTACACGTTCAAAGTACCTTTATTTGGTTCCATTGGCATAACAACTGGCATAAGAATTTACCATACAAACAGTATCAACTAACTTTTCTCTTGTCCTGTTTAACTAACTTTTTATCTATTAATAAGTTATGTTTTAGTAATATTTTCAGCTACCTGTACCCTGTTATCTTTATTACAAGAATTACAATGTCTATGAGGATCAGAATAAATCACTACAGTACACTTCCCTTTAACTTTAAAATTGTTGCAAGGAAAGAAGCTGTATTGCCCGGCCTAACTAGACTAAATTCCTTTTCAGCATAGGAGGGCACTCTTCGATTATTGCTATATCATTATATTCTAAGCTGTTTATATAACACCTGTGTCATTTTACTAAGTAAAAATATCTTCAGCCTTTGATATCTTCTGCTACTGCATATAAATGCTTTTTTCCTTCTTACTGGTAGGTCAGCCAAAGAAATGCTTGTATACTAACTCTTTTTAAAGAGGCATTAACTGGAAGGTCATGAAAACATTACTAAATGGCTCTAAATGCTGTACATAATATTTTTTTTAAGGAAGTCTGTTACCCAGTGATAAATTTTTCTCCCTTTGATGTAGCCAAAAATGTTATCTTCTTTAAATATTTTAATGTATTTATTAAACTGGAATAAATGGAGTGGCTTCCTCATTGCACAAAGAAAGATGACATTTTTAACTTTATTGAATTCATGTTAAAGAACATCCCCCAACAAAGTGTTTGTCTACTTCAGCTTGCTACTGCTACTCTAGTCTCAGTCTATTTTTCCTGTTCTTTTATCATTCATTCTTGCATTCACAAAACATGTATTTTGAGGAAGATACACTTCTTAACAAGCTGATAAGACCTGTATTTTTTATCTTTTTTATCAAAGTGTAATCATAATTCATACATATATTCAGCAGAAATGCAGGACTTTACTGTCAGTTTTCTTGTAGTAGGCTAAGAATTCTGTATGTACAATAAACTTTTTGCTCATTTGTTCTTACACAGTGACATCATTGGGACACATTAGTAAAAATGTTTAGAAGATGGCCTTTTGTATTTTTCAATACTGAGTTTACTCTGATTCGAGGTTGTGCAGAAAGAGCAAACTGTTTTTGAACTTGCCATTTTGAAGTTTTTATGGATGCTTACTAGTCCCCTCTGCCCCATGATTTTGTGGATCAAAATAAAGGTTACCAGTATTTTTGTGTCACTTCTGAGCATTTATGACTTAAGGCACATCCCTTTTCACATGGTTGTTGTATTTTAATAAAAATTCCCATTAGAAAATGTGTCCATTAAAAATGAAAATATTTTTCAGCTCTTATTTCCAATGCATACGAAAAGTAATTTCAGTTTTTCTCCACAGTTCTTTCATTCTGCTTGGCAGCATACTTAGACATTTCACATTCTTTTAGAGGTGATAGTGAATCTCCTGCATGAAAGCCTCAGGAATGTAAAGAACAGATCTTACAAATTACTTTTCTATGTAAAGCTGAAGAATCACAAAGAAAATGTCTGCTGAAATTACTAGCATATTCAAAAAGATTGAAAAGTTTAGGTTTTCCTGACCTGACCTGATACATTATTCACATGGCAGCTTCAAGGAAAAAGGTGGAACATCTATTTTCTTTATTCGCATCTCCTTTTTTTTTTTTTTTAGTTTTTTTTTTTTACATTCCAGATGATAAAATCTTAAAGGTCTCCCACCTGCTGTCTGAAAATTGAGGTTAGACAAAATATATGTGGGTGATACAGCAGTGAGCAATTATGGTCATTTGACATTTTGAGAGGTTTTTGGCCAAAATGAAGGCCTGGGCTTAAACTGACTTGCGTGCATGCTTCAAACCTAGCAGCTAACCAACCTGACAAAACTCATTATGAAAACTATCCACACTAAAACAGAATTAGGAAACTCATCTATGCAAAGTGATCCCTTGTGACCTCATCACCCTGGTGAGTTGGAATGATTGTGTGATTCACATCAGTGTTACGCTGTCACAGATAAACAGGGACTGTCCTCTGCATTAGGAAGAGTGATAGCTGCAAGGTGCTAGAAGGAAGTATATAGTTCAGTTCAGTTGTTTAAACTCTTAAAGTTCAAAAGGGTCTAAGATTCTTGAATTAGAAGGTCAGGACTGAGCATCACGCTCACAGTACCATTTATTCTCACCAAAGGACTCTGAGAATTAAGACTGAAAATCTTGCTTCTAGCTTGTTTGTTTTTTTCCCTTCTGTTTATGTCCACAGATTTCTTACTATGTTAAAGGTGTTTTGCTAGTCTCTTGCCCTTTAATTACTATTTGACAATTGTTTCTTCATTTCAGTTTTCAAACCTTTCATAAGGTTTAATAAGGTAACTTTTACAGTTGGATTAGGTGATGATGCTAACTATGCTTGTGACACTAATGTTTCAGTTTTTATCAGGTCACTCTTGATAGTCCCCATTTACTGCATTTTAGATTGCACCACGAAGTGGTCATAGAGAGCAGAAACTGAACACTTTTTAATTTTAGATGAAACTAAGTCAGTATATTTGTTCTGAGAGAATACCTAATATACTCTCTTCACTAAGGGAACATCGATCCATAGCATCAGACTATAGCTGGGATGAAGTAAGACCCTACTACACTTGTGTGGGTGCGTGCTGCACCTATAATGTGGAAACATCAGTTGCTTCACTCTATAGCTCCCTCATTTTGAAAAGTATTATGTGCTAGTGTATGTCCAGCCATATACCTTTTCTATAGGTTTCACTTTAAATGGAAGCAGGGATTATTTGCATTAGTAACTACTACTTTTATGGAACAAAACAATAATGTTGGATTAGCCTGAAATCCTGGTTCTGTTCATCTCAGTGGAGTTAATTTTTTTGACCTTTAAATCTTTGGTTGCATTTCACTTTTTCTATTTGCACTGTTTCCCACCTTTTACAAATACCTATCTCATACATCCACCTAATAGAACAGAGCTCCAAAACTCTAAATTTGAAATCATGCTGCCTCTTTAAATGGCTCAGAAGTGCTTCATGTAGAGACATTATTAGGCTATTTAGGGAAGGGAGTAGGAAATTAAATGACCTGAACTAGCAATGATTCCAAACCCAAATCTCCTGGCTATCCCTAGATATTTTTTTACATTTTTGTGTTGCAAAAAAGTTATTTCTAAATATGGTCAGAGATCATATCCTGACTCCTTTCCTTGTGTTTGCTTTAAGCTCAAGTGAAGTAAATTAAAAATAAGGCAAACTGAAAAGGAAAATTAGTAGGAGAGGAGAAATAATCAAAGCAGTTTTAAAGAATTCCAGTGGACCTCATGCCCGATTTAGCTGTACATTTTATACAGCCTTAAATGTTATCAATCAGGTTTGTCTTATCCCTATCTCATTAATTTCTGTTAAAAGGCTAGATTTGGTTTCATGTTGTCCTACATCAAAAGACTTGGCTCAGATTTTGAATTCTGATGGGAAAATTGAAACTGGATTTGTACGGTTTTGTTCTGTTTCATACCATAGATTTTTGTGGAAAATGTTTTGTAGTCTTCTAAGAATTATAGGAGTTCAAAGTAATTTACTAGGCTGCTCTGAAGCATTCAGTACACTTCATTAATGACTCTAAATTTTGCACTTTCCTGAGCAAACTGATACAGTAGCTTGCCCTTGATACTAATGTCAAGCAGGGAAGCTCAGATACCACTGTAAGAGCCAATGCACAGTACTGCTACATATATAAATAGCACCAAACAGTTCTGTTGATTGCAGTTCAGAAATTTTTGATGAGAAGCATAAATATTTAGTGGTTGCAGAGATAAATATCTGTTACCAGAATTCTACTTTGCAAGTGCAGTATAATGAAGGATAAAAATGCAGATAGATTTGTGATGTTATGTTCAGTCTAAAATGGCATCCTGAATGAAGGTTTTAAATTTTCAAAGCTGTAGTAAAGAAGGTACTGGAAAAAGGGAGCGGGTGAAGTGACGTGTGTAATGGACCAGTTCTATATAGTAAAACTTGTCTAAGGTTTACCAGTCTCTTTGTTCTTATTTTCTACTTGGTTTTTTCTTTTTTCTTGCAGACTTTTTTTCTCTGTGTGAGCTTTGAGGTAGCTATAACCACCCTTTCTGCATCTCAGTTCAGCCTTTTGTTTCAAGCTCCACACGTAGCATTTAAACTTTTCAAACTGTCATTGCAATCTGATTGTTTCTACACTTAGTAATAGTAATCTCTTCTCAGACCATTTTTTTCTGTCCTTTTTGTCTTCAGTTCCTTAAAAAACCACTGGTGTTAGTAGTGTCTTCCAGACTCACTGCTCTGTCATATCCTCATTTAAGTTCCTTACTAAAATCAAACTTCTTGTCCTTGCTTTTCATGGTAGCTGCCACTTTTCTAATCTGATCTGTAGTACAAGATTCTCTCTTCCATTTTCATCTGAAAGGTATTAGGATAGATTGCTTAATTCCTTAATTCTGTTGCTAGTCCTTTCTACTTTATGATATTCCTTCGAAGATGAGAAGTCAATCTACAGAGCTGTTACCAAAATCTCGGAATAAAGAACTTATCAACACCAATGTGATGTAGATAAGCAGACACTTCTTTATTACGGCCAGGTGTGTAAGTGAGTCCTCTCGCGATCAGCGCACACCAAGTTTCAAAATCACACATCGTATATAGAACTTATTCATACATATTAAGTATTCATGCATAAACATAGTATTTCCCAAAAATCATTAACATACTCTCCTCCCATACCCAATTCTGTGCAGTAAAGGTTAGAAAGGTCTGGAAATGGGTCTGGGGTATCATTTGGGTAGGTGGTACATGGGTCAGTGGTTGCGATCTCCCCCTGCCGGAATTACCTTTTGCCTACTTTCACTGTTTCTTGGCAGTTAATTATGAGTTGCTTCACTTAACCCTCCCCAGTTCCCATTAATTCTACATTTTGACATTTTAATACATGCTCCTAGGTTACCTATAACCAGTCATCTTAAATCTTAGGTGTGTTATCTAAGAAATTCCTACTAAGTGATTTTGACCAATTCCTTCAGTCTTGGTACAGGGTTATACAGAGGATTTCTTAGCAGCTGTTGCTTATACAGATACAAATTTCATTAAAATATCTCCTATAACTCTATATTCTTATTTAAAATCAAATATGGTTAATTAATTCTACCTAACAATCTATAACAATTAACTTGGTTAATTAATTCTAGCTAACAATCTATAACAGAGCAAACAGTGTTTTCCATTCTGGTTACAATGAGGTATGTGGGAAGCTATGTTTTTGTTATTGATGGGCTAAAAACTGTACTTATATATTATCTGATCTCTGCCACCCATGATCTTCGTGAGTTTTTGATTCATATGCCTGTTCTATCCTCACTGAAATATTACACTCCTGTAGCAGTGGTCAGTGTTATTCTCTGTGATGGAGGCTTGAAGTGCTGGTTGGGTATGCTTACAGTACTATATGTAGAAGCAAATAACATAAATTCTTTTAACAACAAACTTACTAATGGTTCTTTCCCCTCTAGTTTATTTTTCCTTTCCCTTACAGAATTCTAGGAAGTGAGGATGATTTAAAAATGAGAGCTTTATTCTACAGACAAATCCTGTGTGGACTTCATGCTGTAGTGGAGTCTCTCGCTGAGTCTCCAGTAGGTTAATTAGTAGGACAGTTTCTTCATGCTGTGGAAACAAATTATCATGTAAACCAGTGTGAGGGTCAATATGCAACAAATGCAGTCTCTGATGAGCATCTTATGGTGAGGAAACAAATATTTTTTCAAGGATTTTGTCTGGCTAACAAGTTGTTCATTTTTATGTTGAGAAAACAGCATGGGGAGAAAAACTGATTCAGGGAAAAAAGGTAGAAGAACGTCTGTTCAATTTAATAATGGAGTTAGACAGATGTAGGGGGAAAGAAACAGAGAAGCAATTGGAGAAATTATGAGGTCAGAGTCAGGGAACCCCTTCTAAACTGTCCAGCAACCTTGGTTTTCTGTAGTGTCTCTCTTAAATACTTTAGAAATTCATCTGACTTTGATGACTAGAATCCTGCTGCTCTTGGTTCTAAGTAAGAAAAAACAATAAGGCTATTGAAGTGTTAGATTTCACTTTATTAATTGTGAAAAGAGTTTAAGGAATGAAATTATTTCCTCCTGTTTTCTGGAGGCCAGCTTTATTATGCTGGAAGCATGAGATTTCACAGCATATGCCTATTGTAACTGGCACACCAGCAATGGATGTAATTTTTTTCTTTTTAAGTGTTTAACCTTCTTGTTCACTCCAAAGATATAAAAACTGCTAAGCTCAACAGAGGGAATATGTTGGGGTGATTTGCTTTTTGTTTTTCCGTTTTCCTCCCAAATTCCACAGTGGGCCATTTCAACACTCGTAAACTTCTCCACAAGAGGGAAAGATGTCATTTCTGCTGGGAAGGACCTTGGCTGGCTTTCCTTACCTCTTCAGGGTTTGTTTGAAAGTAAGAGACTGCACTGAGCCTTCGCTGTATATTTCATTTTTCTCTGTTAAGCTTTCTAGGCAGTTGTATTTAGTCACCTCTGGTTCCAGCAAGCTGAAAGGGAAGAGCATTGGCAGCACACTGAGTGCAAAAAGAAATATAACAGCAACAGTGAAGGCCCTAGTCTTGTGGATGTGGAGTTTTGCTACTTTTGATGTTTCTTCCTGGTGTCACACACTAGTTTTTTCACTAAGACACTTGTAGTAACTGTCCTCAGTGTATCCCTCTGCAGATTTCCTCCATGTTTCTCTTCTGTTTGAATTTCATCATCAGAAGCTCTGATCAAGGCCAGAGAGTCTCAGTTAACTCAACGATCTTTTGGTATCTTGCACAAAGTGAAAACCCCCAAACCTCTGTTTTTTACTTATACTTATTATCCATCATATGCCAAAAAGTTGAAAATTCTAAGCATGTCCATGTCAGAATAGATTTTCAACCTTTTCACACTTTACTGATCTCTTGAATTTAGGAAACACCAGTCTTAATGTTAAAACCTGATGTCATTTTTATATTATTTGTAAGAGTGAAAAAAGGATTTGCATTTTTAAAAGTGAAAAATTAAAAAAAAATGACAAAGGGAAAACAATCCTCTCTTTTTCTTAATATTTTGCAGACAGAAGTAAGTTATTAATTGCCTAACCAGTAGAAATTGCCGTTGTCCTTTGCTAGAGCATCTGAATGTTGACCCTATGGCTGTGCCCTGGTCATGTATCTTCCTGACACTAGGGGGTCCATTGATGTTTCTTGCTTGTATTGAACATAACAGTACAGTCTGTTATATTAAAAAAAAAAGAAAAAGAAAAAGAAAAAGAAAAAAAAGAAAAAGAAAAAGAAAAAGAAAAAGAAAAAGAAAAAGAAAAAGAAAAAGAGAGTGAACTTGGAATGCGAAATAACTTAATTTATAAGGTTTATCTTATGATTCCATGTGACCTGATTTCTGGAGAAAAAAGTTGAATATTTCTTACAAGATGATCCCAGATATATATTTTTAATGAATGAATAAGGATTCTTAGCTGCAGTATTAAAGAATTTACAGATCTTCAAAACTTTTAAACATTGTTAGGGGTTTTTAATTATTTTATTTCTTTCTGATAAATGGCTGTAACTTAGAAAATTCCCTCACTCCACTACTAGTTCTGCCCTTTTTTATTTTAACTAAAAATGATTTGTCTTTATTTCTGCATCAGCAGCCAGGGATCACTTTGATAGTATTTCACTTGTAACATTTTTCCAATGGGGATTGCAGCTGGAACCCTAACAAGAGTAGCAATTTGTTATAGTTTGAGAAATGTCTATAAATCCTTAAGGCTTTGTCGTATTAGAAGGAAATTAGCTGTATGATATGGGCAGGAAAGATGCAGAATCAATGATAAAAAAATAAATAAGAACCAGTGGGCGGTCTAAATTGATATTGACAAGCCAACAATACAAGCTATTTCTACTTGATTACACTGACTATAACTCTGTAAAGACTCTGATGCAAACTAACAGTTTTGTCATGTTCTGATAGTTTTGAAGTGTATCATCTTTGGATATCTTGTGCATTAGTTTCTTTTGTGAATGTTGGATGGGGACTTTATGTCCCAGAAGCTATAAATCATGTTTTACCTGCAGATCTTTTCAAGATATACTGATTCTTTTGTCCAAAAACCAGAAGCAGAGAATGTAGATAAAATCATGGTATAATTTTAATTTACTTAATGTCAATCATAAAAACCTCAAACAAAAAATATAACAACATATGATTTGAAACATAACAGCTGGATTTTTTCTTCTTCTTCTCTCTCTCTCTCTTTCTTGCTCTCTCTGTTTAAAAATGTTTTAAGAGAAAAGGCTACAAAGAAGGGAGTCCAAGGGAGGAACACAGAAGGCAAAATAGTATAATAACATCATAATACAATAAGAATATATGTATAAACCTATTAAAATAAATTACTAGGCACCTCCATGATTTCATTAAATCTGGTTAATACTAGAAATAACTTTGTGAGCTTTGGCTTGCTATTTCCGCATTGGTAGGCACAGGACTAATCCAGTGAGAACTGGATTTTGTTAATAAGCAGGTTCTTATAGCTTTGCATATTTAATTGGGAATACATCTGCCACAGAAGCAATGGGATATACATTATTCATTGAGTATTTGGAAAGTGTATTCTTATCAGTGCTCTTTGCTGACACTGCTGGTCCATCCTAATGGACCAAATCTCCGTAGGTAACTTTTCAGGGCCTTAGATAACTCCAAGTCCTAGCTGTGGTTTAAATTTTCTCAGTAAAATGAAGGAGGTTGGGTTTTATAGCATTCTTAAACCACTTGAAAAATTTACTCTGAATTTAAATTAGAATTAAATGATCATGGAAAATGCTACTGAGCTTGTATAAATTGAATTTTTGTGCAAAGCATTAAATTCACGTAAACTTCCAGTGGGATTTTGGGGAATAGGCAGAGAATATGTGTCTGCAGCCTCCTTTATGACATTGTGATGGAAAGGTGATTTCATATTTCTGACACGTTTTGCTCACGTATCCTGCAGTTCTTAGTCAAGATAAGCAGAAAAGTAAAACAGAACTCTCCTCTGTAACAACTGTGCAATAACCATAATAAGTCATGGCTTTATACAAATGTGGTGGCAGTCCTTTTGACATTTACTTGCAGTAAAAGGTTCTCTGTATTACAGTAAAAATAGAAAGGTCATTTTGCGAGCTAAGAACAATATCTTTAAGAAGGCTCTTTAAGTGCCTTAAAGAAGTGCATCTTTAAGTGTCAATATAGGTCCTGTGTTAACATCTCATATTAGGGGATTCAGTAATTATATGAAGTCTTGGTAGAAGAGATGCTTTCCTCACATTCTCCTGTACCTTTTTACCAAGAGAAGTGAGTCAACAGAATAGAAGCAAGTTATTTCTGTATTTGCCTGTTGTCTTTATTCAGATTGTTGGCCATTTGCTGATAGAATTTAGATTTGTTTATTCTGTACAGAAACAGGACAATTGCTTTTTCTCTTTCTGTGGTCAGTTCATGTTCATAAAATCAAGACTGTCTTGATTACTTTGACAGATGGACCCCCCAATTTATAGCTGAATATGTAACTGAGAAAGGTGATCTTTCTTCTCTATTGCAGTAAACCAATTGCATGTGGTAGTAACGTGTTTTTTCTGACATTAAATCTTTTATACTGATTAAAAAGCTGTTATCATAACACAGTTTTTTATAAATTACTACAGTGTTTTTGCGAGACAGTAGAGGTTTCCAAGTAGGTTTTTCCATCTAAAAAGATCAGTCACAATGAGCTTACTAAAGGAGGTGGCTGCCTGACCTAATGCACCTTCTCTGCATCTCATTTAGGTGCACCAAAGGTGTCCAGGTAGCCTAAGACCTTTGGGCCCAAAGGCTTTGTCACAGGCTATACGCATCGGTATTTGTGCAACCTGTGAAACAACTTTCATTCACATCTTTCACTGTTGTAGCTCCCAGCTGGAACAGTTCAGTGATGGCTTTCATTACCATTATGTTCAGATGGCTCACTGCTAAGATCTGTACTGGCTAAAATAGTGCCCTAGTCCACCACTAACATATCCATGCCATTGGTGAAAGTAATGTAACTGACTGAAAGGTAGCTTTCTAATTTACATATGTGAAATTCAGAGTTGAAGAATGTGAAATAATTAATGAGAAGAACAAATTCTAACTTTAAAAACTTAGTAACAAGCTTTAGACAAGCTATTACCATTCAGAAAAGAGATCTTGAAGCTAACAATACAAGACATTTTTTAAATATTTCTGCTCAGTGCTAAGTAGTGGCCTGAAACCAAATACTACATTAGGAACAGTTGGGAAAGGAGTAGAAAACAAAACAGAAAATGCTTTTTGTGATGTTAGAAATCCATGCTGAGCTTTCTTTTTGAATTCCATATATGCTTCTTGTCCTGTTTGAAGCATATTTAATTGAATTAGCAATGTATAGAGGAAAGCAACAAGTGTGTGCAAAGGAATAGAATGGCTTCCATATGAGAAATGGTTAAATAGGCTAGAACTATTCCTTTTGGAAAAGAAATGGCAGGGAGGGATATGAGAAAGGTTAGTGATATCATCAGTAATATAGGGAAGGTGGAAAAGGAATGATTGTTCCCTGTCTCTTCTTATAAGACAACTGGTGACTTCAAAATGAAATTACCAGGAATGTGTTCAAAGCAAATAAAAGGAGTATTTCCTCACACAGCATTTAACTAAATTTTAGAACTAACTGCAACAAGATCTTATGGCTGCAGCAAGATATTATGGCTCCAAGAAGGACAGTTAAACACAAAGATATAATTTCTGGCTCAGCCTGGAAGCTTTTGAACTCTGAATTGCTGAAGAATGGCAAGAGTGTGTATAAGACAGATGGTATGCAGTAGAAGGGATGAAGGAAGGTCATAGGGTCATCATATATTAGGATGTGGCAGAATAACTGTAAATGCAGCTGTGGATGTTCTTTGATATTAAGCTAGAGCATCTGACCAGAATCTCTGTCTGACTGTCTTCTGCACAAATTTCCTCTTCCCAAATGACAGGAAGTGCTGCAAAATAGAGAAGAAAGTATTGTCTAATTGACAGTCTCTTTATGTGTTAATTAGGGTATGGTCCATCCAGAACAGGTCAGGGAAAGGAATAGCTCCAGTTGGTTTCCCTTTTAGTTCATCCCACCTAAACGCAGTAGTGCATATTTTTGGATTTTTCATATGCTGTAGTAACTAGAATGTATAGATAATTCCATATAGTTTTTCCTTAACAAGTGCCAATGTAGCAATGTAGCAAGCACTGGCTGTGTTACTTGATACTACCAGTATCCTTTCCTACTAATTTATATGTTACAATACTTGCTTATAATTTAAAACATCAATAGTGTGCAGAACACCCAATATTATTGTGTTAAAAAGTAACAAAAATAGAAAAAGATTGAATTGACAAGGTAAAGACTATGTCTCACAATCTTAACAAAACCCCACAAAAACTGTGATTTCAATTTCAGCTTTTTCATATAAAATCTAACAGTCTTTTGGAGGAGAATCTTTGCAAAAGAATTAATTTATATACATTAATGAAAACATTTAATATCATTGCCCAAAATGCTACTGTGTGTATTAACTGAAATAACATTTCTGATGACACTTGAGGGTTACTTGCATAATCTTACTCAAGGATAATCTACTCAAGGTAGATGTACTGCTGAAGAATGGATGAAATCTAAGAGTTATTGATATTAATGAAAGAAAAAATGGCTAATTGCTGTTTTAACACGTGAGGAATTTTTGTGGTTTGGTTTTCAACATATTTTTTAGACTTCTTAAATATTTTTTCGCAGGACAGCAGTCATAAAATATCTTAAAAAGAAAGGTATTTAAGCCCTGTAAATGGATTAGTTTGCATTTCAGAACATTAGCTGCTATCTCATTCAGTTTTGTATTCTTATTACTCTTCCATTGTCGTCGTCCTCAGTACTGTTTTTTTTAACACTATTTCCTCATTATTAATAATTATTTTATAGCCTCAGATAAAAAAATCTCCATGAAGTGCCAGGGTCCGTTTTTGGAATAGCAACACAATATGAATTTGGGTTAAGCTTCTAAATAGAATGACTGAGTTTCAGCTCAATGCGAAGAAGATTATAGTGTCTTGTAAAGTAACAGCTTTTAATGGGCAGGATTTTTCCTGAGTTCTTACTCAAAAGGAGGATTCCTAAGACCTTTCTGGCTTTTATGTACCCTTTTCCCCTGCTCTGAGTAAATTGTTTATACATTTTTAGGTTAGTAATAGAGCATTTCTAATTATAATGGGGGAAATGAGTTAGAAATGTTTTGAGATGGAGATCATTAGATGTGGTTTATAATCCAAAGGAAAAAAAAGGCCTCTTATGTAATAAATTATGTAGTCTTTTAAAAACTGTCATTGACTTTGCAAGTGGAAGAGCAAGCTAGTAGCGTGCACTCATTAATTATAGCTTAACTAAGCCTGGGAATCAGTTGTGGGGATCAGGATAACCTTTTCTTGTAATGACACCTTTCAGTGTGCCAGATAACATCTGGTTCAATCTGAGTGGTATATGGACCTTCAGAGCAGTAAGAGCATGTTCTCGGTGTATGTTTCCTCCCTTGAACTGCTTCCAGGAGGGTGCACTGTTTGTTGCTGCATGTGCTGTGCTGATCATCTGAGAGAGCAATAATCTAGTCCCAAAGTGCTTATTTACACTGAAACAAAAGCAGGATGGTGCTAGTTTAAGAATTATTGTACAGACATTAGAAAGGCACACGTGTCACTGATGTTAATTCAGGTTATGTTTTTTACAGATTCTGCTGGTGCTTAATAACAGCACACATCTTGTTAATGTAAAGTTTTCTAATCCTGTATTTTTGGCACACTGAAAGTTACAGATAAAACTGAGTAGTAGCAAGCAGGACAGAAACAGCAGCAACTCAAATCTAAAGAATGAAGGGATTAGTCAGTGTCTGACTAGTCCATGCTTGTAGAGGGAGAGTAATCAAGTCAAATGTCAACATTTATTAACGCTGTTCACATCAAAGGCTGTCAGATGAGCACTATATGAGAGTCCATGGCTTCAAAAAAGAAATATTGATTGAAATAAACTGCAGTTTGAGTTTCAGCATCCTCGCTCAATACATATATAGCTTCATATTCTGTAACAAAGTCTATAAAGGCTGGCAAACTCAGTAAAGTACTTACAGAAATGTCAAATCATGATCTTCACTTGGTGTACACTTGTCTGTATTATTCTTTCCATTTAGACTTAAGGGAATAATAACTGCAAATAGAAAAGCTGCTAAAATCCCAAGCTTGCACTCATGCACATGTACAAACTACTTCACATGCCACTGCATATTTATGTGTACCTACAATGCATATATCATCTTATATACGTTTTAGTGAAACTATATGATGTGGTAAAAATACAAAATCACTATAAAAGAGTATGATGTAAACCCAATTTTTTAAACATTGGAAAAAGCTTAAATGTGTAGTTTTTAAAATACAGTGATAAAAGATGTTTTAAAATAAAATAGTAGACTCGGGGTTGATTATGTGATTGCATTTTTGAAAGGGCTTTAGTGATCAAGTTATAGGGTCAGCTGGGAGAGACCAGTGCCTTAGGAAACATGTATTTGTGTGTGAGAGTATAGAAATTCCATAGAAGCAAAAGGTTTTAGACCTGTGGCCAGAATGCTTATGTTGCATCAGCCAGGACATTGCTCAGCCTTTCCTCTTTTCTTTCTCTGCCATTTATGCTTTACCTTTTTTTGGTCAGGCTGCCTTCACATGTCTGCTTTGGCAGCTAGAATGGGGCCTTGATCTTCACAAAAGCCTCAAAGGTAGTGAAGATCAATGGAAATATTACCATTGTGAAGAGCCGTAACTGCTTGAAGAATATTATTGCCAGCATTAAAACATTACAAAGTTTGATTCTTGTTCATTTCCTTCACACCAAGTTAAAGCATAAAACTATCTAATAAGTTTTCCTCTGGCTCCATTACTGAAAAAACCAAGCATCTCACATCTTTCCTGTGTGATTAAGAAAGCAGTTCTCTCCAATGCGACAGTGGATCAGTTGCTTGCCAGAGATAAAGGTCTGTGTGGCAGAACAAGAATGTGAATTTATGTATCTGGTATTTATTGTTCCTCTTTGCCGTGTGTGTTAAGGTTCCTAGAATACCTTGAGCAATCTTTGTGAGAGAATTGTCAGCAGCTGTTCTTAATGTGCTTTACAAAGTCAAGCCAGCTACTTCCAAGCAGTGGCACAGGAGAAATGGGTTGCATACATGTTCCTGAAGTGAAGCAAAGCATCTGCCTTTCTCTTTTGCAGCTGGGAAGTATTGTGACGCAAATTACTCAAGGATGTAATTTAACATGTAGTGGAGGTTTTCAGCACTATTTTTTCTTAGTCTCCTAGTGAGTATGTGGGGGGATTGTCTGCCCTCCTCTTGTGTATCCAGTATTCCATAATACAGTCTCACAATGCAAGATGGAATTTTGTTGCTAAAATTGAAAGTCTTGTGTTGCTATTTACAGGCTATTTTCCATTTAACTTTTCATTCTTTTGCTGTAATATACACAACTATGTAATGAAGTGTTGAAGCTTGTGGGTTTACTTAGTATCACCAGCTGTTCAGCTATTTGTGTACTTCCATAGAAGGAAGGTATCTGTTTAAGTTTTATGACCACAAACATGTGAAGCTCCAGTTTTATACCTTGCAATTGAAAAGATAAAATGAAAAGCTCAGAAGAGTTGCCATTAAACCATTGCTGAATTTTATTGCCAGCATTTCCCAATAAGTATTGATTAGAACTAAGTGACTATGTTGTTTTGTTTTGAATGTTATTTTTTTAAACACTGTCAATTCTGTCCAATATTGTAGAAACTGTAGCATTTACACTGGAAAATATGGGAAATGGCAAAGAGAATTTTTTCCTGTTTTGACAAATATCACAGAAATTGTAAGCCTAAAGTTTAGCCCACTTCTGGTTAGGGATGAGGGTTCTTAATGGCTTTTGGAAGCTTTTCTAAATGAAAATTTTCTTAAGTTAGTTGCCATTTATAAGTTACTGTCTAAGATTCTGCCATAAATTTTGTCTGAATTGAGAACATGGTAGCAGCTGACAGACTATTCTATCATTCATGTTTCAACTTGAACAGAATTATGGTCTGGGTTAGTGGCATATACAGCTCACTTTTAACACTAGACCTAGTCCTGAGTAAGTCGGGCAAGTGAGTTGCATCAAATGATGCCATGATTCAGGCATCCTTTTCAGTTCTAAAAGTTTCTCTACTCTTTTCTTGTTCTGTAAAAGTGGTTTCTTTTCTTCTGTTTAGCAGCTCTCATCTTTGTTTCATCTTCAAAGAATTCCTTATAGAATTATTTTTTTGAGCTGTGATGAAATTTTAATCTTATCTGAAACTGCCATATGAAGGAGCATTTTAACTCTTCACAAAAAGGAATTGCAGGGAGATCTGGCTCTTCAAAACTGGTACTCAGGTGCATTGCAGTAGGAGGCTGCTTTGTTATACTTTGTGAAGAGTTTCCTTATTTGTTGATGTGGAGAATATGGAGTTCTTGGACCCACTGATCTGAATCTATGAATATATATATATATATTGATCTATCTGTATATGAATCTATCTGTATGTCCTGTTCCCACTCCCCACCCACCCACCCCCAAAAAAAAAAAAAAAAAAAAAAGAAAAGTACAGCCTCTATAGCTGTTAGGCTAGGGCTTGTATCACTTTATAAAAATAATAGCAATCTTCTATGAAGATAGTTCTTTTGAGAAGCAAGTAAACATAATAGAAAATCAGTTTCTCTAAAAATCTGGTTGAAATTATTTTGAGCTGAACTGATGCTTTAGGCTGTTAGGATAACTGATGCATCAGATACAGTAAATAAGCAGAATTTTTCGACTGAGATAACTAGGAGTTCTTGTGGGAATTAAAAAGAAGAAAACAGTAGGTAAACTGTTGAAACTGATACTGTTCCAAGAAGTATAAATATAGCAAGCAGATATTACAGGTCTTTGTCTCACTAGCTTCTTTACTTCCATACTGTCTGCTAGTTCTTGTCCTCGTTATTCCCAAATAATGGACTTTTAAAGTACAGGTAAATAACATTAAAGTACTTTTGTAGTAATGTTCCTTATAGTGACCTTTTCAGAGTGGGGCTGGTTAGACATGCCTGTAGTTTAGATAGTTTTAGGAATGGTCAACAAATACTATGATCATGAATCAAAAGTGTGATATTAGTTTAGTAGCTAAGTCATGGCAATTTAGGGCAGACTCACAGGGGATGCATGAAGGTTAAACACTGAAGTCTGATTTAGCAAAAGTTGTGATTATACATTTTAACACGGAAGTGTGGTAGAGATTAGAACCAAATTTATGTCTGCCTGGAACTGCCTTTAGAGGAACTAAGGAGCCCAGGACAGCTGTGGGAGCATTTATCAGTACGTTGGTTTCCAGACCAGGATCCTTTGGACTTTGTTTGACTTTTCTGTTTTTACACTAGGAAAAGAAGTAATGGTAAGGGTGTAATGGGTGTGTGTATGTAAAACTGGAGATGTCCACATAATGAAGCCATTAGCCCACTAAATTCTTCTCTTATCTGTGTGGGTTTTGTTTGTTTTTTTTTTTTTTTAGGTTTTTTTTTTTTAGTTTTTTGGGTTTGGTTGGTTTTTTTTTTTTAACACTTTGGGGAATATTAGCTACCAGGATAACATTATAATTCAGCAAATTGAGCAATCTATGTGCTACATAGCTGGGAAAACTCTTCAGTAATAAGCATTTACAAATTGGCAAATAAAGTGAAAAAATATGTAGGCTTTAAATTCTTATGTATTCATCTAATTATAGTTCAGATGGTTCTCTCTGAAACAGCTGCACTTGGGGCAAGACCTGGAGCCATCAGATATGTCATATGAAACTGCCACACAGAAAAACCTGAGACCAGATTCTAATCGCCTTATTTTTCAGTACTAAAATTTTGCTTGTGAAGGATTAAATATCTTTCTAATCTTGTTAAAGTTATGTCATCCGTTAATTAGTGGTTGATTTACAATTGTACATTTTGGCAATGGAGTTACACACATCTGTAATCTAATGGACTGACCAGACTGGTATAGTCAGGTGTCTTGCAGTTTTCTAATCATTCTCATGGACCTTCTCAATGTTTAATCTGTTTAATCTGAGATGTTACTGTGTAATTTTCAGTAATTTCTCCTTACAAGTCTGTATTTTACCTTTCTCTACTGTATTTCTGGAAGTGGGACAGAAGTTACAACGTTGCTGTATCTATTTAAAACCTGTTGTTAGCTGTGGATTTTGAGAATTTCACGGGATCTGGTGGGGGGAATATTTGGGAACATACTTTTTCCAGAAATAGGTCATCTGTTTCAAATCTTTTATGTCTTTGTGACTGAGAGTACAAGAAATAAAAAAGGTTATGTCACATTGCCTCAGACAGAGGACGCTGGTGCTGGCATTTCACCGGTGTATCTGTGTAAGTAAAGTTTCTATTGTAAGAATAATCTGAAGTATTTTGATTTTGTGGTACAACATTCTGGGTGACTGTGTATCTATCTATCTATCTATTTATCTATCTATCTATCTATCTATCTAAAAGGAGCGATATCTTGGGGCTGGGTTGCAGCTTTATGTTCTGCCCAGAGAAGCAGAAATGCAGTGAGGTATGTATTAATTCCACTCAGTCTTACTGGTTTTCTCCCCGAAGATTTTGTGTAACAAAAATTTAATAAAAGGAAGTATGTTTTGTAACAGTATATGCATAAAAAATTCATAGGAAAAAAGTTATTAGAATGGATGTTCTTAACCACAAAAGACACTGAATATGTTCCGCTGCAAATACTTCCTTCTGTTCTGAATGGTTAAGCAAAAAAGAGCTTATTAGTAGCTTTCTTATTACAAACATTAGATGTGAAAGGACTCTTAAAGCAAAAATACAAAATTTTCAGATTAGTTCCAGATTTCTCTTTGTTAATATGTATGATAGGTGGCTTGTAAGATGAATTTCAAGTTGTTTTTTTCCTGAAAACATCCAAATAATTAATATCTCTGTTGTATTTTTTAATATATATTCATAACAATCAAGTCTTTCAGTCTTGATAGTCTTCAGGCATAACAATGAGTCCTTTTTTTTTAGGTTGCTGATAGCTAATACTTACTGTAGCATGTTATTATTCCTTCTCTCTCTCACTCTTGCTGTACCCTAGCAGAAGTATGTTGGGAGACAGTGAGTAGATTGGGGGACAGCTAGGTCCGTCTCCAAGGTCAAATGGTTCATTTTCTAAGCTAAAAATATTTTATTTAGCATCTAAATGTAAATAAGATTTGGAACAAAGATGTATATATTATCTTCAGTCTGAGTTATGCCATGTTTAAAATTGGCATAAAAATTTTAAATAGTGTGCATTTCAGAGTTTTGGTCTGTCAAGAAGCCAGGGAAAAATGATAGCTGGAGCAATGAAAGGGGAATTGTATGGTACCTTAAGCTCTGTGCACGTGTGTAGGCAGATGGCATGACTAGGTGAGAGAATCCTTTCTGAAGAGTGTGCAGTAAAGCAGCAGATCTGAACACCATTGAATTACCATTAGTATAATCTTTATTGCACAATCTTAAATATATCTGTACCACTCCTGACATTTTCTAATCCTAGAACTATATTATAGAATTTATCCAACTCATCCATAACTGAACTGAAAGCTGACATACTTCTGTATAACAGAACCAAACCCAACGGGACAGCTTACTATTAGGCAGTCACAGAAATGGAGCTTGTGTTCCTGATCCTGGGACAGAAAATCTGATACAGAAGTAATACATTCTAATCCGGTAATGCCTTCAGTTGTTATTGTATGCACTGAATGTGCTAGTGCTGTGACTCTGAGAAAACTGATACTATGAAGTGAACTATCAGAAAGCAATCTGGATTTTAGTGGCAAAGAATATTCACTTAATTGCAAGTAAGAGGCAAAGTGCGTACTCTGTGAACAGGCATGCAGTTTTAGTGCATATGGATGAACGTGTACAACGTGAGAGCTGCTTACTAGCTGTAAATACAGGGCATCACTACATTCATGCATTGTCTTGTTCCCTTCATCTTAACTATTCTGCTAAGGGTATAAAACTGCTTCCTCTCCCCCAGCAGGAATTCTAGCTTGAGGAAGAAAAGCAATATCATATATTTTGAAACAGATCCTCTCCTGGTTTCCATTTGCTTATGCTGATTTGCTTCAGTGGAGCTGTGTCAATTCGTGCTGGCTAAGCGGGTAAGAATTGATTTTTGTATTACATGATCACAATACCTCATTGGAAATTCATGTTTAAATAAAATACAATCTCCCACAAGAGGCTCAGATATGAATAAAAACAAGTCACGTGAAATCTATGATAATAACCACTGATAATGTGGCTGCTTCAAGCTTAAATACTATCTAGAGCCATATTTTTGGGTCTGTCTTAAAATGCCAATTGCCCAACAGAGCAACCTCTCAAAAAAATATTTTTTGCAGTGAGTCCTTACTTTATGTAAATTCAGGAAACGCAATCAGTGGAACAAATGCACCCACCTTTGTGGTGGTTCTGGGTTTATGAACAAAGAAAGCAAATCTGGAATTATTTTTCACTAGGACTTTATATTCTAGAATCATTAGTGAATTATTGGGATTATTTCCTTTTTGCATCAATATACGAGAATTACAATGGTGGAACAAGGTCTATTTGAAATGTTTCTTTTCATATTTCACATCCAGAGCTATCAGTCAAACTGGTTATACTCCTGGATATGGCATCACATCCAATAGTAAACAACATTTTTTGAGTGACAGAAAAGGTTAGCTTATATGTGGATTTGACAGCATATCTACTTGTTACAATGTTGCTTTCTGACAAGCTGTAAATGAGAGAGTTTTCTCACTGATTTATGTTAGGAAATAAAATGTCATGTGCATATTTGTCATAGTTAATTTTTTCTCATTTTATTGACTTGTGAAAGAAGGGACTTTTGTTAATGAAGGTATAAGTTTCTGGTTTAGCACTGTGCCAAGCTGGAACTCTATTTGAATTACGTTCAATATAAATTAAGTAATAACAATACCTGCACTAATCATGGTCCTCTGTAGCATCAGAGAGAGCAGCAAGTGCGAACTGTTTAACTATCTATGGTTTCAGAGTTTGAACACAGTCATTTTAATCCTGATGATAGTTTGGAGTTTTGTGTATAACTCACAAATAATAAAGTTTGAATAGTGTCAGAAGTTAAAGGATGTGGACTTTGGTTTTCATCTTTATCCCATTACCTAGGTAGATTACATAGTTTTCTGCAATTTTTAATTATAGTTTTCTTAGTAGGTAAAAACATTAATTCCAGAATTCCAGTACCTTAAAGAAGTTAGGAAGGAGCATGGCACACACGGTGCAAACCAACCTCAGTGGTGCTACACAGAGTATTTCTTTAGTATTGATAAGGCATTTAAAGAAGGCACAGTCATTTCTGTTCCATGTCATTTTTATGCTTTGCAGCTGATTCTGGCAGATGCCAAGCATCTATTTACTGTTATCTGAGTTGTTTAAATACATGACTGACTTGTCCTGGAGCAAGGTGACAACTTGAAACATGACAAACAATGTATGTAATAAAGCATTGTTGCCTTCTGTACATGATCACAAGTATTTAAATTCAGAAAAATTGAATTAGTTTTGAAACTGCGCTCTTGAACCTGCACCTAGTAGGAAGTAATAATGCATCCTGTGACTAGTTCTTTGATCAAGACCCAGATTGCTTTAGCAAAGCTGTGTTTTATACATTCTGAACCAAAATAGATCTGCCTGAGCAACTGGAGAGTATTGAAGTATGAAAGAGAGACTTTTGAGTGAACAGCTAGCAGTAAAAAGGAAATCAACCAGGTTGTTGAATTTGGAAATGGAGTTTGATCACAGGCATTTCAGAGGTGATTTCCTGTACTTTCCTTTGCTAGCTGGATGTAAAATATCTATCTGTATGTAAGTACTAAAAATCAGACAACTTGTCTTTTTCCATTGAATGGTTGAAACACGCATGCGATGCAACAGCTAGCTATGTGGAAAAGGCAAGCTGCAGATGCTTTTCATAGCCTTTTGGAATTTTATCATTCTGACTCTGATAACTATTATAGGAAAAGAAATAATACATATTTCTCTCTCACCACTGTTTTCAGTTGACAGTACCAGTTGCATTCCCATATTCTGCCCAATGTATTTATTTGGTCCTTTCAATCAGACAAAACTCCATTGATTTCAGGAGGACTTTTTTTCGTGGAATAAAACTGCAGGACCAAGTACTATATCTGTGATTCAGATTTTAGAACTGCAGTTGTAGGCAGGGGCTAGGTATGTTCTGTTAGAAGTAGAATGCAGCTCGCTGCCAAACATTTACAATTAATAAACTATATATGCTAAATGATATATTTGTGATTGTGGTCCAGAGACATTGCTGGGTGATAGTAACGTGATTTTTTTTTTTTTTAGTATTTCAGTGCACATTGCCCCACTGATCTCAAAACTTAATGGAAGTGCAGATGCATTTGATATTTAATAATTGGGAGAAGATATGTTGGTCAAATTGGAGGTGTTAGGAAAAAAACACTTGATTAAAACCGTAATTCCTGTGGCCAAGAGGTGCTGATGTACAACAGCAGGGCACTGGGTCTCTATCTGATGCTGATCATACTGGGTTGTGGAGTAAGCATAGAGTTTCAGAGCTACCTTGGCACAGAGCTTTCCAAAACCTTATATTCTCTATTTTGATGATTCAGAAATTATAGTAACTTCCTTCATTATTAAAACTGTAATAGTTCTATGCATTTTTTAAGAGCGAAGTTAATAACTTTCAAGAGGCCTTTTTATCTCCTGCCAGTTCTCTGCATCTGCAAATGCAAGATTGTTCCCAAATAGTCATGTGTTTCCTAGTTATTTTTTCAGTCTAGTTCTTATTATTTCATGGTTTTGAGCACCTACTCTTGAATCTATTAATATGACTGGATGGAGGGGTTAATTTGAGACATGTTAAGATTCAAGCTCTGATGGGTGGTGATAATGATGAGGGAGTAGAGAAAATATTGACTTTTCCCTGTGATTACAGTTTCTGAATGAGTCAAATGACTCCATTTATATTAATCACAGGGAAGCAATTACTGCCTGACCTGTTTGTAATAATGTTGCTGTGAGGTCCTCACTACAGAGCTCTGTGATTTAAAAGATTATAAAGCAATCGTTCATTCAGGAAGAATTAAAGGACATATTGTAGCACAGTGAAATTAGAGAAAAGGATATTGGTGCTTTATGTAGACAGATGTACATTGAGGGGAAGTAGTGATCAAGTAGACCTGTTCTATTACTGGAATTGTTTATAATTTTTCCTTGTGCTGAAAAGATGCAGATCAACTGCCCTCTTGGTAATGCCATGGTAAAAAGATGAGAGTTGTAGTGAATAGACTTCTTTGCAGCATCAGAATGCAAGAATTAAAACTGCTAGTAGTCTTAACCAAGGAACTTCAATTTTATTCAGAATAATCCCAACTAGTAGTAAGGGTTTTTCTTTTTTGTCTAAGAATTACTGCAAGATTATAACATGAAATTTTTGGTCAGGCACTATGGCCATTTCTGAGTGGCAGAGATATTTAGCAAGGTTTAAAGTTCATAGGGTGAGGCACTGCTTTAAAACATGTGGTCTTAGAAGTGTTTAAACTGCACTAGAAGGGAAGCAAATTTCACACCCTCATCTTACGGGATTTTGCTTCAAGGTGTGGTTCACCTCTTGAAATACAAGACATACATAGCTTAAAATTGAATATATCAACAAAAATGTTCTAGCATCAGCAGCATGTCCTTTGCATCCGATCAGCTAGAGACAGAGTGAAACCTCCCGTTGTCCACATCAGGTCCGATTCTTCTCAATGGACTCAGGCAGCCTGCTGTATAAGGGCAAAATTACCAATATTTGAGACACAAGAAACATTTTGGTGTTACCAGACTCATTTGAACATCATTCCCTTAACTAGAGTTCACAGCTTTTCTCTGGAGATACGCTAGTTTTCAGCATTATGAAATAAGTGTTTTAAGGAGGTGTGTCACAGCCATCCTTAACAATTGCTTTACTGGATACTCAAGTGCTCTCTGGTAACTTTTATAAAGAATTAAATTTTGTATCATTTTTGAACACATTGATTCTTAAACTTAAAAAAAAAGGAAGTTGATGCAAGATGATATTCTTCAGTCATAGAGGTTGGATTTTTCTTACAGGTATTCAAAATGCTTTTGTCATTGAGAGATTCCTGAAATCCTTACCTCACTATGGCAGTACAAAGTAATTATAAAGTCAGCTTAAATCACCAGTGGAAGGTTTTTCTACTATTAGGAAGGTCTAAAGACATAGTAGTGCTTACAGTCAAGGGCAGGGGAAATATAGCAGGTTAAAACAAATAAAAAAATTACTCTGTACACATTCTTTTTTTTTTTTTTTCCCCTTTTAAGTAGAAACTCATACCAGCACTGCATGTCTTAAGAAGCAATTTAAGCTAAAAAAACCCACTAAGACTCCAACTGTATTTCTCTATATAAATGTCACAGGAGCTTATTTTCTTTCTTTTACTCATGTTTATCTTCTCAGGAAATACAGAAAAGAGATTTTTGTCCAAGTAACAATCTTTTTAAGAGTGTTGGAAAGTTAGTGAAATATAATTGAGCTTCCAGGAGCAAGTTTTAATCTATAACTTGGCAAACCAAGCTAGAGCAAATGCTAATGCAAACACTAGTTTCAATAAGGGATGGATAAGATTTTAAAGACTGGCAAGACTGATCTGATTTCACATTGTAACTGACTATGAGTATCAACAAATTATCTGCTTCTTCAGGGTAAATCTACTTCGTTTATCATCTGCAGTAAAAATAGAATGTGCATTCAGCACACAAGTTACAGTGGTTTAATACTTGACAAATAGTGGTGGTGTCAGCAAGAAAACAGGAACAGAGGGAGGGGAAAATGAATGTTCTTTGAGAGAACAACTTTCAAGAATGTTACTATTCAAAGTAGAAGCAAGTACTTAAGTTATCAAGTTAAATTTGAAAAGAAAGAATGCATATAAAAAGTCTGTTAGAGTAATTTAACAAGCTTGGAAATGAACAGTATGTCTACAGGTGAATTACATGTTCTGTGGTTAGACAAAAATTCTTGAACATAGCCTTTTCCATGGGAAAGCAGGGAGACCAAAAGCAGGGGGAAGAGTGACAAGGATCACAATAGAGTAGAATGTCCTCAGCCCCAGAACAAACTGCCCTCAAAATAAAGATTCAGTATGTTCAGACAGGACTGCCCTTATATTGTCTTTCTAGTGAAACTGACACTGTAAAATTTTCATTGCTATGAAATTTTGCATCCATTTATGAAATTTTATGAATTTCCTTATTTTTAATTCTAAAACTTTTAAACCTTCTGGTTCCACTATTTATTTCTTTACCAAGATATTTTAATATGCATAACTATGCTGATTATGGCTGTAGGGAGGTCAGGATGAAGGTGGAAACATTTGCCCCCACCAAATATTCCCTGCATTAGTCTCATCTAGAGGTCTGATAGTGCACTGTTAGGCTGGTGTGGATAATATATCACTTTCTCTGTTTATATTCTATTTTGCCTTGAGCAAATGATACCGCTTCAAAGACTAAGCACAAAGGTGTGTTTAGCAGGAAGACTAGCAAGCACAACTGATTACAAGTGTGATTTTGAGGGGTGATTCCCTGACATATTGATGTACAGTGCTGGAGGACCTAGTCTTACCAGAATCTTAGGAACAATTATAGCAAGCTCTTTTCTGTAATAATGAATTTGGTAATATTGTTTACTCATAGTTTAATACTTAGATCCAAATGTCACTATGTCAGGAGTGGGGATGTAAAATGGAAATGGTGAGATTTTTTTTTTTTTACAGGATATTGAAAATGTCTTCAGTTAGCAAATGTCAAAACAGTTTCAGATGTGTCGTTGTGCACAGCTGTTAAATTGCCACAGTGGAGATGCTGTCTGAGTGCCTCTGCGCCCATTTTTCTTTTCATATGCAGTTGGAGAAAAATATACCTATTTGTTACATACAGTTCTGTCAGAGGAAACAGAACTCACTCTTCCTGGAAGGCTGTATATGGGCTTCTGTTTTTCTGTGTGATGTTGTGGCCTGATTACTGGGAGTGCCAAACATGGCACAAAACGTAGGAAAAGTGCTGAAGCACAGGTCTGGCAGTGTCAGTCAGACTCGAGAGGAGAGGAGAGAACTGGTAGGGCTGGGAGAATACCTGTCGGGCATTGTCTGAAAGATAACAAGAGGTTTCAGTTGAAGGGTCTCTTCAACATGCTGTCCTCAGTAGGTGTTAAATGGCTGTCTTTTTTGGGTTTAGGGAAGTAGCTTGTGTGTTGATTAATTCAGCTTAAATCTGACTAATAAACTGCTGACTATATACAGCAGTGACTTCAAAAGATGTGGACACTGCATCTTTGGAGTACCTTGTAGTTAGAATTCATCACAACTTTAAATATACCAGTTCTTTCAAGGGTAGGTGGGCTTAGCCCATGCCTATTTCAGCACTAACGAAATGTTATCACCTGCAGTATTTTAATTTATGTTGATCTTTTTTGTGTTTGGTTTTTTTTTTATGGATACTGTGAATTTCACAATTACATGAGTTGTTACCTAAACTCTTCTTCCTGCATCTCTTATAATAATTGCTTTTCCATTCCATGTTTTAAAGTTTGCCACTTTTTTTTAGAAAAAAAGTATTCCTAAAGTGTTTAGGTTTTAGCTGTTAAATAGCTATGAGAAGTCTCACAAAATGTTATTGATGTTGTTTGCTTTCCCTAATCAAAAACATTCTGGTGTTAATTTTTCACTGTGTCTTGGGTCATGATGAAATTACCATAGTACCTTTCTGTAGAACTAACTGGTATCTTAATGCATAACTAACAAATACATCTTCGAAGTCTTCTTTTCTGCAAATTAAAAGTGGTGGAAGAGGTAGGGAAAATGTGATGTTCAAAGTAAAATACATAATTCCTTCTTGAAATTTTTGAAAATCCTGAAAATCTTCAATGCAACTTTCAGATCTAGAATTATCTTCTGGAAAGTCATACACCTACCAATCTCTCTTGATTTTGGAGTTTAGCATTTTTTGAGACTATTTATTTTTTAAAAAAAATAGAAAATCTGTTCATGACTAATTTTGTAATTATATTCTTTATACTATTGTTTTAATACTCACAGATCTATAGGGAGATTAAGAAGAAACCTTTTACATCAGTTTTTGTATGATTATGGTGATTTTAAATTTTTTTTGTCAGTCTGTCAGAACTTGTTTTGGGAGGGACAAAGTAGTTAGAACACAGGAATAACTGGAATTATTTTCGATTTGGGTTGAATTACACTTTTTTTTTTTTCAAGGAAACTTCTTGAGGAAAAAGTAGTTAATGAAAATTATAGTTTCAGATTAACTTTGGCTACTTTTTGTTGAAAACGATTGAAGGAAACATTGAGGCTTTGGTTGAAACTTCTTTTCTGCCTGAACAGAGTGCCTATTGTCTCTAGATTTTTAAATATTTTTTTCCCCCTTTCAAACTGATATAAAGACTTGATTTTACTTTGCAACCCAAACTGATTTTTCATACAGGTCAATTTCAATCTTTGTTAGCATCTCTACCTCTTTCTGCTGATTCAAAAGCCTGATAACGATTCAAGACAAACCATTGTCTGGTTCAAAGAAATTATTTTGCCACGTGTCTTATTTATTTCAGTTAAATGAAGAAGTATCTTTAAGCTGTTTCCTGCTGAACACATTGTTTTTGAGTATGATGCAGTTGTGTTGTATTTTGTAATCCACTAGATAGGGGCTATTTTCCATATATTGCCTGTTTTCCCAGACTGTATTTAGTACTGTTATGTGTTCTCCAATATTTTTTCTGAAGCTTTGATTAATATTTTATTATACAATTTTAATGCACTAGGAGCACTTGATGCAGGTCTCACACATTGATTAGTTCCGATACATGAGATGACTATATGTGTAATGTGTTAGAACTCATTCATTGTATTGCTACAGCAAATCCCAGTTACGTCTAGGAAATATTCACTAATAAGCTTTTGCCTGACTTACTGCTGAAGGTACACTGATATGAATGTGTGCACCGTAGCTACTCCTTCCTGAAGACCACTCATGTTGAAAGGATGCTGATAGTCTCTTTTGACCTACTAGGTAACATTGGTGAGTCTGAATATGTATTTTCTGTGTTAGTTATGCATACTCTGAGCATAAAGGTCTCGAGCTCTTTACCATTCATTTTCTTCTGTTCTGTGACAAGTAGTTGTTCAAGATCACACACAGAGTCGGCCTTTATAACCAGCTCCTTAATTCGGCACAGATAGCGACTGGTAAAATCACAGAGAGGGCTCCCAAGTCCTGTTGAGATTCATCATTGCAACTTCTTTTTGCTGCGTTGCACTGATACCTTTGTCAAAGGAAACATACACATTATTTTCAGATCTTACTGAATGAAATGTCAGTTTGAAACTTTCAGTTTTAATCCTGTGTCCGTGAGATAGTTTGGTGTCATATCTGTGTGCCCCAGATGTTTCAGGAAACCAGTTGAGTAAATCAATAGGTCATCAAAGCAAGCTCACAAAATAGAAAAACGTGTTATTCTTGCTGTGTTATAAGAATCGGTCCAGTGTGGTGGAACATTTTTCAGATCAGAAGATGTGCTCCAATAATAAACACTCAGGTATCACATGCGCAGGGTTTTGCTGAGGTTCTTCTGCAGCAGTCTTCTGATGGTTATCTACCCACATAGATTTCTCAGTGCTGAATACTAACTTTTTTTTTGTGGGGAAAAGCTGGAGAGCTTTGTCTGTGTGTTTCTTTATGATGGGATATTAAAGTCATGCTGGAGAGTATTCAGTCTTTATTTCCTCTTCTGAGTCAAGAGATTTTGGGACTGTGAGCTGTGAATTGGTGTTCTCAGCTGTGAATTGGTGTTCTCAGCTGTATCAGTTTCTTCATGCTCACATACTGATCTTAAGTTAATCAAATTATATGTCCATTTTTATTGTAATAAGAGAAACAGGAAGAATCACCAAACAGGAAGGAAAGACTGAACAGAAGGTAGGGCAGGTGCAGAGAGAGACTTCCCTGAGAACAGACTCTTAAGTGCAAGGGTTGGAGCATTTGCTGATTGTGGTAACACAGGTCAAAGGGAGATGATGAGCTGGAAGGCAGGGAGAGAGGGAGTAATGTAGCTGTCAACAGAGCAGGTAAGGTGTGTAGTGGATTCAGCCAAAAAGAAAATAAGATTACAGTGGACAAAAAAAAAAATTATATCTGAAGGAAGGCCAAATGTAATAAATACTTTTGGCTCAGAAAGTGGGAATGAAGGCTTGCTCACGTGGAAAGGAAGATATTGAGAGGAAATAGCCCTAAAGAATGGGAGAATCTAGGGAAGTAAAAACACCGTGTTGAAAAAAAATGGTATTTAGCCTTTATCCTGAGTGAGCAGATGAATTCCAACCCTTATCTCTTCAAAATAATTATTTTGGGTCAAATTGATTAATCAGTTTGATCAAAAATTTAGTTCTCAATTGTTTTGTTTGTGTAAGAACTGACACTTTGTTATTGTTAGCTATTTTTATACTTTTTAGGCCATCATAACAACTCAATAACCAATTTTTGAACAACTTCAACTGGTAATTCCACTTGTGAGGCAGAAGGAGACAAGCAGGTTTGAAAAATGCCAGTAAGGGAAATAGATTCTGCTGCTTTTTCCTCAGGGAAATAGGATGTCTTTTCATCTTTTTTCTGGAATGAGTAAAACTGGACAAAAGAAATGTCAGACTCATTGACAAATCCTCTTTTTCCCCCAGGGAAATTACGCAGCATGGCTCTTAGCATCAGGTAACTTTTCAGTCCAGAAGACAAGTACAGCAATCCAGTAATGAACACCATTAGCTTTTTTCCCCTGTTTTGCTCTGTTGTCCTATGTCTAGCTATAACTTCACTGAAAGACTTTTGTAACTGGCAGCTTATTTGCAGTCCAAAAGCTGTATCTTGAGGCTATTTCTTTAAGTCTCTCTGGGTATATCAGCATAGAATTAATGCTTACTTCAGCGTGTCACCTGCTGCCATGGCCAAGACAACACCGGCTGTCATAATGTCAGAGTAGTGTTCCCTTCAGCTGATATCTTCTGTTTCAAAATTATTTGTGCAGAACAATACTCCACTTAAGAATTTATTATGAAGAATAAAGTTAAACTGTCAGAACTGGTCTGATTACATCTGTTTGTTTCTGAGAGAAAACACTTTGAAGAATTATAGTAGTCATATTCATTCATGTTACAGGTGATTAGACAAAACCTAAACTGCTGAGAATAGGGAAGTCTTGATTATTTTCTGTGATTACAAGGACAGATTTTGGGAGTATATACTTCTGTTTCCCGTCCTTTGGAAAGGAGGAATGTTCAAGAAACAAAGAAAATATTGCCATTAAAATAGTGTATTTTGGTGTGTGGCTTTTCCAAATACCTGTGTAAAGTTTGTTTCCTTGTAAAAGATAAGCAGCAGCACCAATAGTTGCACTGCTACCACTGATTAATTGTCTGGTTATTTGTATTCCTTGCTTAAAATTTCCAAATCAGGGATTTTAGCAATTAGCAATAATTACTAACAGTGTAGACACTATATACCTATTGCTCTTACTAAGGAAACAAGCCATAACCTTAGTGTCAATGCTAAAGATATTTATAGAATACGGCTTTGCTTGTGATGCTGTTACTTTTTATTTTAAGCTAATCACAATGCTAATCCTTATCACTGTTATTCCTGGCAGCTAATGGGAGTGGCAGTCCATCTGCAGGGAGTGCAATATATACAGCTCTCTGCAACAAAAATTTGACTGATATGCAACATGGCAGTTAGGGTCCTAATACTAAAATGTGAATGGAATACTAGCAAATTCAACTTTATTACCTTATATAGAAAGGACCATGAAACTTTGTTGACTATTTTCATGCAAAAAATCCAAAAACTTGAACTGAAATTTTGCTTCAGAAGTCAGTTGAAACGTTGTAATCTTCTTCTGAACAAAGATATTTCATTCTTTTAGGATTAAGACTTATTTTCAGCTTTAATACAGCAACTAAGGTTGAATTGACCACAAATGAAAAGATGTTTTCAATTTTTGCAGATTTAATGAATGCCTAAGTGTATATGTAGTCCAACTAAAAGGTTTTTGACTCCTGTAGTAGATTAACAGTGTTCCTCTGCATTTCATTTAGTCTTTAAGTAAATGCCATAATAGATTGGATTTATAATCAATATTTTTATTTTCTTGATGCTATGCAGAAATTGTTACAAATGAAATTGAATTGAATAGTGGAAATTAGAAAAATTTGTTGACATAAATTGCATGAATGAAATTGGAGCCCATTTTATATGTATAACCTAAATTTATACTATTTCTGACCTTGTCATGATTTAAATGTAGTGCAAAGGGGTGCCTTTAATCTCCTTGTTCATCTCTGCTGCTGTCAGTATTAATTAGTCAAAGCTATAAAAAGGGTCCTTCTAGTAATAAATGTAAAATATGTTGATGTATAAGCTTGTTTAGAATATTTTGCTCCTTCTCTTAAAACCTCATCTCTCTGTTTGAGTAGTCTGACACATACATTAATCACAGAGATTCAGCGCTACTTTTCCCATTAAAATAGAACCATGTCACCAAACAATCCAGATTTCATTTTTGTCTTGTGAACGGCTGAAGGCATGAACAGTAAGGTTCAAATTATGACCTGTCCCGTCCATCCTATCTCCTTTTCCTACTTCATCTTTGAAATACTCCCATCTGAGTTTACATCTAAAACCGACCGAAGGTAACAGATTTCAGCACACTGCAATGTCCTGCCTTTTTGACAGAAGCATGTGTCCCGCTTTCTGTGGGATAGCCTTGTTTACATCGTCTTGTCTTCAGTGTTTTTATAATTATTTGGCTCAAAATTGATATCTTACTTCAAGATAGGACAGCATCTATTGATGAAAGCAGGTGAAATTTTGGAGGAATTCTAAAAAATGAAGATTTTTTTTAATAGTCTATCAAAATGCAGGATGGTTTTAAGAATAAATAGTAATCGCTTTTCTGTAAGATTATTATACATTCTCAAGGATTCCTCATCTTCCTCAGAGCTGCAAATTGAAAATGGATCTGTTCTAAAAAATTAAATGAAATTTACAGCCTTGCAGAGACTGGTTTTTAGGGTACCATTTTTACTGTTTGTCACTGTACTATGGAATGCACTAAATTAAAGACCTCAGTAACTTAAGATGTATTGGAAGTTCAATGTACTCAGTCTGTTTGAGTACAAGCTTACACCTGCTCAAGGATGAGTTATCTCACATGTCTTGGCAGTGCAGATAAATAGCATCTCAAAGAACAACCACCGTGCGTTAAATAAGTAGTATAAGGCCTGTGGTTTCAGGTGGTGGTGGTGGGGGCAGACACAGGGAAGAAATGATGAAAATAAGATGGCATTTATGGAAAATAATGAAAGCATTTAACTACGTGAACACTGTTTTTGAATCATGGGATGTTTTGGTTTTACTTGTTGAACTTAATAACCAGATCTTTCTAAGGTACAAAACAAATGGAAAGTTAAAAAGTATTTAGGTAATTTTGAAAGGATATAAGCTGCTTTTAAAAGTGACTTCAATCTTTAATGATAAAATCCTGCATATCCATGTTATTTTCCTGAAAATTTTGCATAAAGTGGGCATCATATGGATATATTTTCTAAATACAAATATATGCATATTATAATCATGTATGTTAGTCCCACAGTAGAATATATGCAACACGTACAACACAAGGAAAACAAATGATATCGATCACTCTGTCATAAGGGGTAGTTACATTAGAGATGATTACTTTTTAATTATAAATCCAAATCTTATTACACTGTATTCTTATGTCCTTAGCAAACAGAAAATCTTGAAAAAAATGAAGTGTATCTTTGTATTATTTACATACTTTATTGTGATAAAGTAAGATGTTATAGCGTTGTATAGGGAAAAAGCTGTTTTTTTTTTTTCTTCAAATTAGCTTTTGAATGAGCACTGAAGGGTATGTGCTTAGTGTCCCAGATGGTTGTTACAGTCCTGTGTGTTTTGGTAGATGTCCATGTTGCCTAACACAGTAAAGAAGAGTGATGGATTCTCTCTTCTGTATATCATTTGGATCTCTTCAGCTTTCTGTTTTGAAGAAAACACTTTATCTTTATTGTAAATCTCTTGTAAACTCAATCTGGACTGTATGAAAAGAAAAATTGTAGACTCTAAGTCAGCTGAATGATATAATGGGGGCAGGGGGGGATGTCAATGAAGTGGTTTTTTTGAAAACTTGTCAAGGCAGTTTTTCTGCCCTGGGTTACAGGACTGTTAACTGAAGTAGAAAATATTGGAGAAAATTCACCTCTGTGGCTTCCTAATGGGATTGTGTGCTGCTTTTATTGATTTTGCTAAGTAAGATTATTTGTGTATCTACAGTAAAGTTTCTAATTTACTTAAAATTATTTGGTTTATTTATCCTAATTTCTCCAAATAAAAAAAAAGTGCCAGTTGAGAGGTTTTCCCCCAATAATAACTTCAAGACTTGATGTTATACATATTGCAAACTACATGAACAAAGTTGTCCAAAACTGAGTTATATATTATATATATTAATTTTCAGTAAATCTTGTTTGTCCAGTGTCAAATTGATTTTAAAAGTAGATAAATAATAATTAAAAAAAAAATATAATAACAGAGTGAACAGTTTTATAGTTTCCTAATTGTTTATTTTTTTTAATAACATCTGTTAAATACAATCTTCTTACCAGAGCATAATATCCAAGTAAAAAAATGTGCTAAGGGCTGGTTTAGTAAAAGGTCATATTTGCAGCATTGCCAAAAGTAATAGAATCTGACAGTAGAAATATCCAGGGTTTGTGATGCAGTTAAAGCCCTCCCATGACTGGGATGGTTGCCATGACACGAAACAAAAAAACTTGCAGTTAATGTTAGGGCTTTGCTACATGCAGTCAGGATTCTCCTGTTGTTCCATCAGATGTACTGGCAACCAGCTAGGGCTTTGCTAGTCTTGCAGCTCTTTACTTGTTTCTATGTAATAAGAGCAAAATAAGAAGTTACTGCTAGTAATGCTGGCTAAAATGATAATGATTTTCATTCTTTATTATTTGGACTATTTCATTGTGTTGAAGAAATAGATTTTAAAGATTCTGGTTTTCCAGCTCTTCTGATGATTGACAATAGGCCCAAATGGAGGGGTGGCTATTACTTGTGGAACAACCACAGAGTGTTCGTACCTCACAAACAGACAACTGCAAACAGCTACAAATAATGTACTGTACACACATCTGTGAAGCAACAAAGAGGTGAATATTGCCATCCTAATGGGGATAGTTAAAGTTACTATGATTTTTTCCCAGTTACTGGAGTGATAAATACATCTGCAATATCTAGAAACTTGTGTGTGTTAGAATTTGTCTACACAATATATTGCTTTAAAGAATGTAAAGATATCCCTTAGACTATTGTTCATTCTCCTGTCTCTTACACTGCTGCTTATACCACTTTGTCTGACGTTCCTTTTCCACTTCAGTGATATACTAGATCAAAACTGAAGTCCCTAGATACCTGAAATCCTTTGCTTTTCTGGCACTTGCTTGGTGTAGAGTTCAGTGCTTAGAAGTTATTTTAGGTCAATATGAAATAAGAAAATTGATTCATTGTGATACTGCTTTTGCTGAGTTACTGGCCTTCTGTACTAATCATTTCCTAGGTGCACTTGACAGTCCTTAATAGTACACTTCTATCCTGCAAAGGCCCTTTGCAGACTTTTGAATGCCCCTTACCTATGGGTACAGTTTTTTCTTTGATAAACAGAACCCCTGGAGATTTATTGCTAGTGGATGTGAACTGTGATACATTCAGAAGAAATGAATTCAGGTATGATGCTAGTGACCAGATCATAAGGTGGTATAAAAGGCATAGTTAGGCAAAAAATAAAGGCAAATGCTCTGGACTAAATTTTTTATGGATCTTGTTTGTCAAATGTATCTTCTGCATAAAACACAGTTCTCACATTACAATTTATTTTGCAGTCTAGTACTGAGTCAATGGTAGTTTTTTTTTCTGTGGTGATTTAACAAAATCTGAGAGGATTGGAGGTGGGACTTGTGAAGTAACCAACCCTGCTGATTCAGTCTAGGTTTCTATACCAAGCCTTCTAAAATTAAATAAACCAAGGAAATTGTCAGAGCGTACTTGCAACGTAACAAAATAGAATTACACGCTTTGCATATTCCCTGCTTGCGTGTTTGACAAAATGCCTTCAACTAAGTTTTCTCACTGAAAAATTCAGAATAATTATTCATATTTAAAATTAAAACCCCACACCTTTTAATAGGTCATTCTAAAAGACTTAATTTCTTTTTTCTTTTTTTTTTTTTTTTTTTCCATTTCCCCCCATTTCTTTCATTTATTTTTCTTCTGTCTTTTGGGTGGAAGTTGTTGGACAAAGGTCAAAAGTGGAGAGAAAACTTAAAGAAATATTCTTTTCCTCCCACTGTTAAAAAGTGAAAATAGCTTTTTTAAATCAGGGAAAGATGTAGTTTTTTATTTTTCATTTTTCTTTGTTTTGTTTTAGTTTGGTCAGGCAATTTTTCATCTTTATAGGGAGTAAAATCTCTTTTAATGAAGATGAAGAAAAGTAGGTCCTGGGATTTTTTGTGCATGGAAAATGTTTGGTATCAGAGGGTGTGAGATACTGTGCTTTAAAATTTAAGAACTAGAAAGTAATTGTGAAGAAAATGAATTTTTTATAGGAAAAAATCATGTTTTCAGGATACAACAATTTATTGTATTATGTGTAAAATTTGAAAACTGAAAATGTTAAGCTCTTAATACTGTTTGGACAGGTAATACATTTCCTTACAGAACTTCAGTAAAGTCAATAGACAAGGATGATTTTGACCTGTTCATGCTCTTATTGATTCACTAATGAGTATGCTAATAGCAAGTCTGGAAAAGATTTCAATTCTCCTAAGCGGATTGCAGATATTAAATAATTCATGTCTTTTCTACCTGCTTCAATCTACTAAAAAAAAAAAAAGACTTTTTTGGTGAAAGCCATTACATGTTAAAATTTATTCTTGGCATAAAACATAGCTACAGTCTTTTTCCACAATAAGGAAACATCTGCTTGTTTTAAAAGCTTGTAGTTTACCACCTTAACTTTAGGGCACTTACCTGTAGTAAAATCCAAAAATTAAAGTAATGAAGCATAAACATCAATGCGTACAAAAGGCAGTAAAAAAGCTGTAACGAGCCTTTTACATTTTTACTGCAAAAATATGTCCCATTTTCCTTTGTCCTGTGAATGCAGAGTAGTAGGCAGTTATTTAAGTAAGGTTGTAAGAACACGTATAAGAGCTGACTGAATAGCAGGTATGCATAGTTCCAAATGCTTTGGCCCTAAAGGTCTTCTGTTATCAGTAGGTCTATTGACGCTGTCTGTTTTTATATTCTGCTGTAGGATTCTACTTTTCAAAAGAAGCATAACTAGAATGACTTCAATACAATCTTTGTGTCCTGTTTTTCCTTATCTTGCTCTCCGGTATTTTTACTTATTATTGTCTTTTTCTTCATAATTCACTCATATCTATTATTTCCTGCTTTAGAAACATACAAAATACTCTGAAGGCAACAGAGTGTAATCAGATATCTCCATTTCTTACTATTTTGTGTATTTGATTTCAAAAGAGTACAACTGTGAAGAAACTTGCTTGTTTGCTTTATTGCCTTTCTGGGAATTCAGAGAAAAAAAATCTAGGAAAAAAAAATGCTGTGTTTTTTTCTTTTTAAACACTATCTTAGGAAGTTTCTACTTTATTGTAAAATGAAATGGTTTGGAAAAACATTTTAAAAAATAAATCAGATTTATCTGAAAAAAATCTTGGAGTCCTATAACAACTTATGTTGAAATGATCCTTTTGAGGTCTTCTAACCCAAACCCTTTTTCAAAGACTGGTTAACTAGGTCAAGTTACTTGGGGACTCATCCAGTCAGGTTTGAGTTTCTCTAAGGTCAGATATTCCACATCATCTCTGGGTCCCTGTTTTCATGTTTAACTATCTTCACATCCCCAACCAGATCTTCTTTCTTTGTAAATACCAGGTCCAGCAGGCAACCTGTGCTTGCTGGCTCTTTGGTCATTTGTGTTGGTTATCATCAACACATCCCAAAATTCAGGACACCTCCTGGCTTGCTCGTGCCCTACTGTGTTGTCTTTCCAGCAGATACAAGTTTGGATAAAGTATTCCATGAGGACCAGGGCCTCCAAATGTGGTGATGCTTCCAGTTGTCTGAAGAAAGCTTCATCTACTTTTTCCTGACCAGGCAGTATGTAGCAGACACCCACCACAGTTTAACCCATGTGGGTCTGCTTCCTAACTGTGACCCATAAGCTCTCAGCTGACTCATAACGTTCCCCAGGCAGATCTTCACGCACTCCAGCTGCTCTTCCATGTACAGGACAACTCCTCTCCTCACCTTCCTGGCCCATCCTTTCCAAACAGTCTATTCATCCATCACAGCGCTCCAGTCATGTGAACTGCCCCACCATATCTCTTGGACAATTCTTGTATTTTGTTTTTTCTTAAGCAGATAAATAACAATAAACAGAATTTCCTTGGAGGATGTAGATTTCTCATCTTCAGAGTAACTGCCAGGAACTAAAGGTACTTCTAATTTCAGAGGTCAACAGATGAAATTGCTTGCTTGTTCATATTATTCGTATTACAAGGGCAGACAAAACCCAAGCCATTTATGTGAAACAGTAATAAAACTCTTGTAAGAGGATCCACGTGGATTCTTCTGTCTCTGTAGGACCAAGTACTTACTTTCTTCTAGATTCTTCTACATTTTCCACTGTCTGGTTCTGTCTAAAATACCTGTCTCTGTGCTTTTTAGATTTTCCTTGTTTTGCTGTTATTTGGTACTGCTATGACAGTTAACAATATGTATGCTAATGAGGTCCTGCATTAGATCGTTTGTTTTCACTTTTCATAGTGGAGCAGATGGTTTGGACTAACAGTTTTACTCTTGGGCTTGCAATACAGTGAAGGGGAAAAGTGTACTGAAGTTATACATCTTCAAAGTTAAAGTAACTTTTTAGATTACTCACCTTTGCCTTTTCAGTTACCGACCTTTTAGAGAATAAGAGAGGGACAAACCCCCTGTTGAGCTAAAATAAAAAGAGAAAGGGTCATATCTGAAAGGTGTTCAGATCTGGTAGAAGCAATGGCTTCTGGTGAAGGAGGCTGCCCAGGCATGGCAGAAAGTAGAAAAATTGGGGGATTGGCCTAACTTCTCAGCATGTATGGGGGTATTTAAGGGTTAGGTAATTAATCTGAAAAAAAAAAAAAAGTCTAAACTGCATGCACATGAGGTTGCCAAAGGTAAGGCCTATTCCTTGTGAATTTATTTTTCCTGGATGAATTTGGATGAGGAGCCCTTGAGTTTAAGAGCCATCCAGTACAGCAAAGCATAGTAAATTCTGTTTATGAATCATGAGGTAAGGGATGAAGCAAGGATATTCTATGACTGTGTCTTTGCTTTCATGGATTCTTCATTTTATTAGCATGAAACTATGCAAACAGCTTTGATGTTGTCTGAAATCCTGACCTGCAGTGGGAAGGAATTTTTTACCCACTCCATATACAGCAGCAGTAATAAAAAGAGAGGTATTATAGCTATTGCTTTTGATTCTAGCTAGATTTTATAGGTTCTTCATACAATGAAGACGCAAGCAAAACAGTGTCTCAAGTGTCTTTTACTTGGGAGACTAAGAAAGTAGAAAAATCAGAATTTGTCTTATATTTGAAAATAATTGTAAGTTCAGTTTGTCATCTGTTCTATCCATGAAGATTCATCTATTCAGTGAGTGGCTATATATATAACATAGAAGATATGTTGAGGTGATAGTTCCCTCAGAGTACTAATCTCTTTTACTGTCTGTGCCTGTCTTTATGCAAATTAATGTTGCAACAACCGTTAGACTTGTAGAGGAAACCCTACAGTGCAGGCCCATTACTGTGCATTAGTGGCAGTGGGTACCGTTGGTTGACCGATGTTGTGAGCTCTTTAAAGTTTATCTATGAGGGTTTGATTTGAGAGTGTGGCCACTTGACTCTCAAGAATCAGAAGAATGCTTAGGTTTTACTATGTTTTGAACTTTGCCTTGAGAGAAATAAATTTGTAGAGCTGGTTAGTCAACAAAGCGTTTTTCAAGCATACCTGAAGGGAGTGATGGGAATTAGTATTAATAAAGGGGAAAGAAAGCCTGAGAATTTCAGTGGTGATATCAGGAGCTAAATGGAAGGCTGAAACGTCTGTAGCCCTGACGATACTGTCCTTTAAATCATTAACAAGACTGCTAACATTTACATAAGCAGGTTAGCTTTAGCTATGTTTTTATAAAGTATCACTTCTTCTCCTTCCTCTTTTAGTGTTTAGTGAGTGTCTCTGAACAGTAAGATAGCAGCTGCGCTCATGTTCTGGGTACAGTGTTGCTTCTTAAATATTGTAATATTCCTGTTTAAGCTCTTGTTGGCTTAAAATACTCTTGTGATTTCTGGATATATTTTTTTTTCAAAAAGAAAAGAGAAAGAAAAAAAATATTTCCACAGAAAAAGTTTCTTTTTGAAAGACTCTGGTCTTTCTGTGTGTCCATTTGGGATCTGTATGACAAAAATCTATGCATTAACCACCTTTTTAGCTGATAAGTGGTACAAAACCTTGAAAAGGCATTATTTATGTTTTTGTGTGGCCTGCTGTATAACTACTTACTAGTTTAACTGCCTAATTTTAGGGAAACAGTTGCTGGTTTTGATGTATTTATTTTTCAGAAGTCACAGAATTTTCCAAAAAGAAAAAAAGCCCAAAAGATGAAAGTTGATAAAAGATTTTACCTAGTATTAAAACACACAGAAAAAGATGAAGAATCATTTTGAAGCAGAGAAATTTATTTACATTTTTCCAGTACCAAATACTGGAATAGTTAAACTGATTGCCCATGACATTTTTGTGAAAGAACTATGCTTTGCCAAAATCTTTTGGAACAACTGTAACTACTTATATTCATGGAATTTAGCTGTGGCATACCATCCTTCTGGTTAGATAATTGGTGTGTTTTGCATAAAGCTCTCTGATCCCCATAGTTTTCTCCTCCAGAGTTACCTTTGTGAAGCCTGTGCTTTTCTCTTACACCGTTCTTGTATTCGGTGACTCCTATGTTAAAAAAATACCCTACTTGGTATCCTTTAAGGGAGCACAAACATTTAATTCTTCACTTATATTTTACTCCATATTGGGAATCTGAGTGCCTACAAGCAATAAAGACTTGACTTGGGTACCAGATGTGCTTAAATTTATTATCCAGACTTACATAAAGAGGTGTCTGGAAAGAGAACTGACAAGAAACTGTTTTTCTTCCTTTCGGTTTAACCTCAGACTGGATTCCCTTCCTGCTAAATCAAAACTTTTATTGACTTAAAATGTCAAAATCTACATTAGGTTTATTTAGCAGATCACCACTAATCTGTATACTTATATTACAGTTTAGTAAACAAATTAAGGAAATGTATTAAAACCTTTTCAGATTAATTTCTAGCACACTGAATCTTTTCTGTGGTGTTGTGGTGATCCTCCATCAGATGGTGCTATTAGGATTTAAGATGCATACTTAGTCTGGTTTGCACTTAGGAAAACTGTCAGCTCTTCATCCTGTTTGTCAGTTTCTGTTTGAATTTAATTAGTGGAGCTTTATGGGAAGTTTTTATACCCTTCATACAGTGAGGAATGCTGCGTGTGAACATATGGTAAATGTCAAATTCACTACTGATTTGAAAATATGCCTCTCAACAACTTTTATTAAAAATTGTGGGAGACACAATAGGTTTTTATCCTAAGTCTCATCAGTTCTGTGAAATCACACACATTTTCCTCCAAGTCAAGGATTTACACAAGTATTCCTGAAAGTTACTTCTGCTATTCACAGCTGCATTGCTGTGAATAACCATTCTGATAATGATTTAAGTAAGAGGACAATGTTTAGAATCCAGCAAGTAAAAAATGATGCTCCTCATTCATTCCTCATTCAGCAGTGGTTTCCAGTTTGTTTTTAGGTGTATTATGAGCATAGAAATGCTTTGATATCTGACCATAATACCTCACTTCCCCATGTACCCTTATGATAACTGGAAGAATAAGAACATGTGGCACATTTCCCTAGCACCCCCCTGTAGTTTTATCTGGATGCTGAGGCTTCAAAAATTAAAGCGTGTTTCTGAAATCTGCTTTAAAAACTTGCAAAACTTTGGGGTGGTTGTGACTTTCAGAGTAAACTGAAAGTTTAAACTGCAAGACCTGCTTGTTTATGGGTTCTTTTTTGACAGTGATGGTAGAACAATACTAATCGAAACTTGTCTTGGTTTACACTGGTAAAATTGTTATTTTATGTGTTGTATTCTGACAATGATATAAATCTTGTTGATGGGGAGTTTTTATACGTTGTGAACAAAAAGAGTTACCAATGTAAGCAATAGGATCCTGCTTCTAGTTAACGTGAAACTTATCTCTAATCCTAGTAAGAAAAACATTTAATCTTAAGAAAAGCTGAGATATAGGGTCTTCCATCTCAAGAACCTTAAGAAAAACTTTTTTAGATAGAAAGTTTAGCAGTTATCTAGGGTTTTTTTTCTAGGCATAAGAGCAGAAGAAATTGTATTACTCCAAAATCAAACTGCATTGGCCATTTATTGTGGTCGAACTGGTTTTCATCAGAGTAATGTAAAATGATGTTTATCATGACAATAATATTAGTGATTTTACAGCATTTTCTGAGAGCAGTGATCTCACGAATATTCTACAGTAAGGTTTTGGACTAAATTATAACGTTGTTCTTGTTGGACAATTTTAGTATATTTTTTAATTCCAGTGTTTGTTCTTCACTAAGTAGAACATTACTAATATAAAAATGATTTTATTTCATTAGTGTAGAAAGTTATCTTGAAGTGTTCTTTACCTAGTTCATGACGTTGTCATATAATTTAACTTGCTAATGCTTTTAAACACTTTGGAATGCTATGGTATGATATAAAATGTTATGATTACCTCATGGCGTATAGTAAATGAGATACTTACATGGATGTCTATAACTGCTATGTATGTTTTGATTATAATGTATGATGCAAACATTTTAAAGGCTGTAATAAAAACACTGCTGTGCATTAGGGCCCTAAAACTATACACACAATCAAAAAGTCATCCCAGTGAATGCTAATACAGACAGAAATGAGTGGAATGAAGTAGTTCATTTTCTCTTTTGAGAAATACATCCTTAGCAGACTCAAATAGATTTTACCTGTTCTTATACAAAATAATAAAATGTACAGAGTGCTAGAAAGAGGTTTTCTTTTAAGACTGCTGGAATTAGAAAAGTCTAAGTAATTTATTGTAATTCAGTAGAAAACTTGCCTTGAATGCAACAGCAAGCTTAAAAGATACAACACTATAAACTTTTGTGTGAACGTGTATGGATATTTCAAGTATTTCAGTACCTTTGATGAGAAACAAAAGGTCATTTCTAAGCACAAAATATTATAAATAGAGAAGTAGCACTTCCATTACTTGTTTCCATCCAATAACTTCAAAGAACAGGAATAGTTTGCACTGCAGCTGTCAGCAGATGCATGCCCTTTTTATCATTGAGTTGTTCAGTCAGTTGAAAGCCCTGTATAACATTGGGTTTTTGCACTCTAAAAAACAAATAGACCATTTTTCCTTGTTCCATAATAGAGAAAAATGAGTGAGGTATCCTGCTGTGCAGTCATATGGAATGAATTTAAATACTGTTCTGAGACACATTCAGATGAAATGCAGAATTTTAGTTAACTTAAGGCTGGTACCTCTGTGATTTTTCTCTCTAGTAGGTACCTACCAAAATATAACGAGGTACTGGGCAATATAGGAAAATGTTAACAGCACAGCCTCTTGCTTCTAAGGTGCTGATTCAAACCAATCCCCCAGACAGGTGAGAAAATACATGGGGAGGTAAGTGCATTTTCTAGCAATCTGCCTGGCACTATTTCATATCATACGTGATTACTCTGACCAAGTTCCCTGTCTTTGTGTGACCGCATACTGATGACATTTGCTACTTTGAGCTTTATCTGATGTTCCCACCCAGTGGGCAGAAACTTGATACTTTTGGCTACCCACTGGGAAAAGATAGAAGACAGAGTGATTCTTAAGTCATATACAAATCAGACCTAGTGACAGGTCTGACAGTGAAGTTCAGTCTCTGATTTGGATCCTTGTTGCCTCTAAAGCTTTTTTTTATTGGCCTGCCAGTTGCTTTTTGGGGTGTTTTTTTTTTTTCTCCGAAGGATCAAATTTTAAAGGCACTGTAGTACTTCTAAAAAGATGGTCCTAGAATTTTTAATAGTGTAATCAAAATTATATTGTTACTTATTTTATTTTCTTCAAGGTGTTATATGATTAAAGTTTGTCTGGGATGTGAATTTAAACCCTTATCCTGGAAACACAGTGAGAAATAAATCTGGAAGAGATTTCCCAAATGTCTGTAAATACTTAAATATTGGTAGGGCTAGGGGTGCAGTTGTCAAATTTAGCTCTTTCCTCTGGGTAAATTCTAAATAGTTTTACTTTTAGCAATCCATTGCTCAAATGTACCCAGTGTAAACAGATAAATCTCAAGTAAACATAATTCAAGTCTGTGGCTTATTTATGCAGTTTCACCACAGCTATTGCTGTGAATATTGTTTTTATTGTGTGACTGATAAACCTGGAAAGCTAATAGTATTTTTTTTCCCTTTCTTATTAAATAGATTTTAAGTACAGCAAATGCTTTTATATTAATTGTAATTACGGTTCAATGCAAATATCTGTTTAAACAAGGCCATGCAATACTTCCATTTCAGACACCTCTGTGATATTGAAAAAGATCAGGGAGTAGTTACTATGAGGTACTTTAAAATCCTGATAGTGATTCTTTAAACTTGTTTGTAGCTAGCTTTGCTTTGCATGTAAGTGATACAAATCAATATGTGGCTAAATATGTAGCCACAATATGTGGCTAAACAAAAAGCGATTTGAGCTAGCTATCAGTATGTTGCTAAACAAAAAAATGATTTGAGCTATGAGCTAGCTATTGGTAACTAGACCTTGCTCAAAAAAAATATTTTAGAAATGCTAACAGAGACGTGAAAAAGGATTAGTCTTGCCTATTTCAAAGTTTCTGGTTTATACAGCTTTGTAATGATTTGCTTTTACTCTAGTACTTTTAATCGCAGAATTATGTTTCCTCTTTCCTATTCTAGCATAAAGATACAAAAGAAATTACTTTCCATGATGTGAATGTTTATAAGCACATTTTTATTGCATTTGGTTTTGCTTGAGATACTAATTACTGTTACAGCCAGATATGAAATACTGTTAAGGCTTTTGACTGATTATACAGTGTTTAAAGGGAAAAATTAAAAATGGTTCTCATGGTTTAATCTTGTTTTGGGAAAAAAATAATTGCAGAATTCAAACGCATATAATTTCAATAGTTCTTAAGATGTTGAAAGTTTCAAATGTGGAGAATGGAAGGTTGCTCTGCTATAGGTGTTGTGCTTCTTTCTTGGGTCTCCGCTTGAGAAATACTGCTGGAATAATCATCAAAATCTAAAAGCAGTAAGGCCCAAAAAATCATATTGCATTTTATTTTTTATGATGTGTTGTCTTTCTGTTTGTTTTTTTTTTTTTGGGGGGTGTGTGTTGTTTTTCTTTTTTTTTTTTTAAGGTTTAAGGATCATGCTTCTACATAACCCCATGTAATTCAGAGCTTGGGCAATGCTGCAGGTGATACAAAAAGTGCTAACTTGCATGGTTACTGCATAATGTGTAAAGCTTGGTGCAATCTCATCAAGGATGAGTCAAACCCTGACGTTTCTTTCTTGGGATTTTGAATGTTGTCCATGTAAGACATCTTGCATGAAAATATTTTTCTTTGCAGCTTTACACAGAAAATAAATAGTATTTTCAGTATATGGCTCAACTTAATTACATTCCTTAAAGATGTAAGGGTGACCTGAGCCTCATTTCCAGAAGTTGTCATAGAAATCAAGAGACTCTCTGTATTGTTGAATCATGATTTACTGTGTCTGTAGAGAGGAGCTGTGGAAGAAGTGAAAGTGAAACATCCTTCCCAGTGTGCTTACAGATAGGCCAGTACTGCTTTTTTCCCCCATTGTACCAGGGGTGTTATAATTTCCTTGCAGAGGATGTTAAAATGAGTTATTTCAGGAACAACAGTACAGTACAGAAAAAAAGGAAAACAAACTGAAACCCAGCAACTTATTTATCACATCAATTGGTCAAGTGATGCGAGTCATGGAAAGTATGGTGATGCTAATAAGCAGCTTGCAGGTATCAGTGTCAGGCATTGTGTGGAGGTGATTTTTGGTAGCATGCACTTTTACGGAATATCATGGCATAGTGAGTATCTTTAGAGCCTGGCTACAGTGCATGGGCACACTAATCTGCTGTAAACTGTAGGATTTAAATGGTTCATTAAAAGGCTTTCTGTGATTTTGCACCGCTATCAAAAGAAAATACCTGATGATGTTCAGTGCATCCTTGCTGGGCAAATTAAAATTCTTGTGTAGGGATCAAGAAGTGTAGCTTAGATTAATATCTTAAAAAAGGAAGAACATGTTATCATCTTCCACAGTCTAATGCCTTTATCTGAGCTAGCAGTTCATGATGCTTTGAACTGCTGGATTCAAGTGACCTTTCCCAGTGATATTCACAAGTGGCAAGAATAACAAGTACATACACAAAGCTGCTCTGAAACTCCCCCCACCCGCTTTATACTGTTGCTTCATTATATTTAAAGACTTCTTGCAACAATGGCTGCCACCAAGATTCCCTCAATAACGATCTGATGACTGGTATCTCACCATTGGATGCAATTTTGTTGTAGCTAAAAGACAGAAAAAAGGCTGTCTTTGCCCTATTATGGAAGATGCTGCTTTTTATATTCCTCTGGGATAAATTCATATTGTATTGCCACAGTGGGCACACTCCATTAATAGTTTATAAAGTCATTCTGTGGGAGGATATTGTGTCAGAATTTAATTCTGTAACTGCTGTTTCAGTTTCACTCAGATTAATTCATTTGTCTGAGTTGTGGTCCATGTGCTTCTTGTTGGATCCATGATAATCAAAGATAATCCTGAGAACAACTGCCATTGAATCAGCAAGTTTGCTTTTAGATAAACTTATATAGGTTCTCGAAACCTTTACCCTTGGCTGAAATTGATTGATGTGATTTAGGGGTATAAAATGCATTTTTTGTGTACAGTAAATGTTATATATAGTTTTTCTGCTTATTTAGATGAAAAGGTGAATTACCAGTGTGATTTTTTTTTTTTAAATGGGATTAGATATTCAGTTTGGTGAATGCTGATATATATTTCATCCATGCTCCACTTAAGTTCTTTGCAGAAATTTCTCAGAAATGCTTTATTAATATGACACTGTGTCTGTGCGAGCATTTGGCAATATTGTCAGTGATTACTTGGTCTGTCTGGTTTTTATAGGAATTTACATAAAGCAGAAAACTTTATTATTACCCTAACCTGAGTAAAGTCAATTATCTTGATATTTGTAATCTTGTTTGTGTGCAGGCTTCTGAACAGAAAGAAGTCTGAGAGGCTCATAGTTTTAGAGCTAACATATCTAGTGAAAATTAAAACCTTGCTAGATGACTTGTATAAAAAAATTATAAAGACTGTTACTAAAACAGTTTCAGCAAGTGGTAAACCAACAGTAATACAGAACACTTGCCAAACGTTAAAGTCAAGCCTTATGAATTGCACATTTATTCTAGTGGCATCTGAAGGAAGAGCGTTTACCACAATGGTGTATTTTCATTCAAGCATTCTGCCACGTTGTCTGTGGTTTTGAGTATTGTATCTTATTATTGCTCTTTCCATGGGAAATCCTGACACAATATATGGAGTCACAAATCTGTGATGTCCTGATAAGGCACCAAAAAGTGTGTGAAATAAACCCTAAAAACAAGTTCTGCCCTTGGTACATGACTGACTATGCCTTTTCAAAAGCCCTAAGTACCTAATACATCATTTTCCCACTGAACCTAAGAGCTGGTTTTATAATCCCAAGTTTTGAATTGGCAGCTTGGCATTCAGGCTTGGAGGGAAAAGTTTTCTTCATTGGTTTATCTTCCTGGTTTGCAAGCACGAGTGTATTAGAGTATTCCCTGTTGATACTAGTAATCTGTTATCGTGGAATGTTACAATAAAGTGATCTTTATTCATAGAGATAAAAAAAGTAGATGTAAAGACTGAAAGAACCTGTTTTCTATTTTAGGGCCAGTCTCAGCTCTCTCTGACTTTCTGAAAGTTGGTGAGCTCTAAGAATTAAAAACTTGGAATAACTTCCCAGTTCTCATTCTGTTTTTCATTCCTATAACTATACTGGTGGAAAAAAAACCCCACAACCAAAACAAAAGCTTGGATTTATTTCAAAGTCTAAATCTGGGAAGAAAAATTGCCACAAGAAGATAGCGTTTTGTATTATGATTGCAAAAAAGGCCTGTTGAGCTTCAATAGAATTTTACCTCATTCAGTGGATCATTAGTTAGGGTGTATTCTTACCTCCTCTCTCCATTTCTGAAGTAAAATATAGGGGAAAACCACTAAAACTGGGCATCAGTGCTAATTCTGAATTTAGACTTTTAACATTCTCTAACATTGTATATGTTGGATTTAATAGAATACTGCTTATTTGGAGTACTGTAAGCTTTTGGGAAAAAAGGTACAGACTAATACGTAAGCTGCACTAAACTGTATTTTCAGTCCTTTAAAAAAAGAAATTACTTGCAATTATTAAAAAATGGAATGTTGTCCATCTACAGCAAGCTACAAACTGCTTCTGAAAATGCAATAAACCTTTATAAGAAACATTTTGTTGTGCTTAACCATGGAATTAAAATAATGGCTACAGCTGAAGGAACAATTCACATATTTATATGATACTTTGGTATAATTCTGAGGTATGTACCAGACTGTATAACCACATAAAATGTAATGCTCTTATTATTTTTTTTTCCTGCAATGCCCAGTAAACTTTTCAGTATTGTTAATGAAGAAGATGATATCTTATAATTCAGTATCTTCCAGACAGAAAGTGTTCTCTAGGGTGTACTTAGTTTGAAAGAAATCTTCTCTGCTTTGTGCTGACAGACTTTTCTGTTTATCAACAGTCTGACAGGGGTGACCCATAAGCACAAGAACTGGTCACATTCACTTTTTGCTGAGTATCTCAAAAAGTGTCACTTCAGTCAAGTCGAGCTGAGACAATTCCCTTAAGAAATAAAGACAGCTATCATAAAAATCTGCATGGAAATATTTTTTTATTTTGACACCTAGGTGGTTCTGAGATCATCTGACCTTCTTGTTTCAGAATTTGTGGCTTCTTTAAGAAGTGTCGTATTGTTAATCCTTCATGGGCTAAAGCAGTGGCAGCTTTGGAGGTCCAAGAGCCCTCCTCAGCCAGCCTTTGGCAGTATCGTAAATGGTAGGTAGTTGTATTGGTAGTGATTGGAGGTAGCAACTCCAAGCTTAGTCAAAGAGCTTTGGACAGGCTGAATTCAGAATCCATTGATGGGTGACTTTTAGGGAACATGTTTGATAATGTTGAGGTTTCAAATAGCAAAATCCTATGATTTTCAAGTATATTTTTATTTTCCATTTGCTTCCTCCTCCATTCTGGTACCAGCTGGGTTGTTTGTTTGTTTTTTTCCTTTTTTTTTAATTTACTTTTTTCTTTTGGCCTGTTGACCTTGTTAAAACTCCATAGTGTCTCTTTACCTTTTTTAAAAAAAAATGTTTGAAAGAATATTCAAAGGAAATGAGACTGGACCCGAAACCCCTTTGTTTTTCCCCTTAAAAAAGACAAATACCTTTACATGCTATCATTGATCTAGTAAGAAGTCATTAAGCTTTCATGTATTCCTTATCTACATAACATATTTTAGAAATAAAAGCCTTGTTGGCAGATTGCTGGTAGACTTTGTTGCTATTTTTAAATTGACTGACAGAACCTTGCTCTGTATTAAAGCTGGAGATAAATGAAACTGAATAGACCATTAACGGCGGTCCAGGGTTCTGTGCCAGGCTGGATGCGTCGCGCCGCACAGCCTGACGCCTGCTTGGGTGAACAGCGAGGTGAATCACTGATTCTTAAACATGCCGTGGTTTCTCAGCCAGGGTCAATGCAGTAGTTTTATACAGAAGTGCAGTGTCTAAACTCCATCTAAAATATATTTGCTTGATTTATTTATAAATCAAGTAATTTTTATGTCTGAATTAATTTCTGTGTCAAAACCATGGGTGTATGTCAACAGAATTTATAGATGTTTGCAACTAGGATACTTCAGTTAATGTATCACAACACCATTACTTTCATACAGATTTTTTAATAATGCGTATGGATGGCTTATGTTCAAATCATAGTGAAATATATCAGGGTGTTTTCATCAAGGAAATATTCCTGTTTCTCAGACTAATAATGCAACTGTGACACATGGTTATAATTTACTTTTGGAAAAAAAAGGTTTTTAGAACCATCCATTCATGTTCTGACCAGGAGGGTATTGCTCCAAATAGTATCAAAAGGAGAAACATTCTGAAAAAAACAACAGAACTCCAGGTTATCCGTAGCCAAAATAATTGGAGATAGAAGGAAGCTGAAGGCAGAGAAGGTTTAGCATAATGACAAAACTGAAAGTGTCCATCTACCTCAATTAAGGCACAAACCAATAAGTGTATCTTTTCTGGATGGATCAGGTATTATAAAGAATTTTTTAAAAGTTTATAGCATAAGCAGAAATTTGAGCTGAATCTAATATAAGAGGAATGATCAGTTGAAATTGTTTCCATGTTGAATGATGGTGAAGTGCTAACTGCATGATTTAGTTTTATGTTCACACAGAATGCATAGCTGTACTCCAGAGAGGTAAAAACCTGACATGAATTTTGAGGTAACAGACCACTAAATGGTGGTATGTAAGCCTGCAAGATGTGAGCTGGAAAGAAGGTGGCCTCTGTAGTGTTTTTTTTTTTTTAAATAACTACACAAATACTTAGTTTAGTTTGAATCTCTTTCTTGATTTGAACTCACAGGACACGTACTCAGAAACCTAGTGTCATGATTAAGATAGCCACTTTCTACTGGAAATAGTGAGCTATATCAGCACAGTTATTCCCATGCCGTGGTAAGGTATTTATTCTTAGAGAGTTTCAGTTTTGCTGGGGAATTTTAATGTGAACTGAGAGTAAGGTGGCAAATGCAGGAAGCATTTCTGGGAGTCTGTTAAAATGTAGCTAAGAGAGCAAGAAAAGATTTGATGAATTTTGCTATGGTGGAATTGACCTTTTTGCTCTAGTGCCTAGCTGAGTAGTTAAAGGAGAAATGGGAGTCTGCATGCCAGATGCTTTTGAGAATCTAACATGATAAAATCATGTGAAATGAAATCATGCCAAAGTACATCACCTTAACTAGTCTGTTAAGGTCTAGAAGGAATGTACGGTTCTGAAATGGAAACTGGTTGCGATGCAGGGAGAGGAAACAAGAGAGAAACAGTTCAATAATAGAAATTTAATTACGTTGAATTTTTCTCATAAATGGAGAGCAGAAGTAGACCACCTCAAACAGTGTACTTAACGGCCTCCATTTATCTTTAATTAGTAAATACTTTAATTCTTTTTTTTCCCAAGAATTTCTATATTGTCAGAATGATTCTTTCTGTGTGAAAATAACTTTGAAAGATAGGTTTTGGAAGTGGGGAACTTTCTGCACTTTCATGCCAATTAAATGTTCTGTTTCATCCCTCATATCTTCAATTATTTAGAATTTGTATATTAAGATATCTTTAGTTTTAGATATTTGCTATTCATGTATTAATTTGTGAGGAACTTCCTTTTTCATAAACTGCTTGTAAATTGCAGTATATGTATATACATGTCAATCTATGTGTATTTAAATAAGGCTGGCAAAGTTTTCTTCTTGTAGTAATAAGAGCTATTCAATTGCATTCCCTATTCTGATCTGTAACACAGGATTGATTAATTTGTACCATTTTTGATGCTCACTATTATCTGCCACAAAATGAGTTATCAGATTTTTAATTATCTGGAATGTTGTGTGAGTTATGAAAGACAATTCTCAGCATATAGAACTATTTCAATGCTCAATAAAATTGTCATTTCTATCCTGTTCTTCTCATCATGGGAAGGTACATTATGATCTGCTAAGCAAAGACTGAACTTGAATTAGTATAAACATTGCTTAGCACCGACTAAACCATCAGTGTGTTATCAACATTATTCTCCTACTAAATCCAAAACACAGCATTGTACCAGCTACTAGGAAGAAAGTTAACTCTATCTCAGCCAAAACCAGGGTGCCACACACTTTGGAACTGTGATATAATCTTAAGCAAACTTTCCAAGTAAACTCAGTATAAAAGAAGGTTTCAATTTGTGCTCTACTACAGGGAGTTTCCTGCCTTCTAGACATGGCATAAGTGTGGAAAAAACTTGAAATATTTATTTTCCATTTTCTATTTAATAGAACAGTTACATAATATACCTGTGTGTTGTGTGTGAATATATTTCTATACATGGCCTACTATTTCTAGGGGGCCTAGTCATGAAACGTCAGGGTCTCAGAGCTGTCAGTTAAACTTCTTAACAGGAGATGAAGGAGGTGTAGCACTTTGTGAATAAGCTTATTTTTTTAAAATCCAGTGAGATGGGATGGCATTGGACTTATCTGGGTGTAGCTCTCTTGCTTTTCTTTAACACTTCAGACCTGAAGAGAGGTGCACTGAGCTAGGACATGTAACAATACTCAGCTGTCAAATTGCTTAACTGTTTGAGTGTAAAATTGTTTATCATATGTCTGTCCTCATAGCTGTGCTAAGCTCCACCACTAAATTCACAAATGTTTGTAACTGAACTCTTTTCTATTCATGTAATACATTAGTATGTGACAAAAACCAGTAAGAACAGCTTTTCTGTTAGGGATATTGTTCCTAAAAGGTGATGAAACCTCTACTGAATTAGTGGGTAGGTGGATACCAACAGCCTTGTACGGACTCATAAATACATTGTTTTACTTAATAATATATTGATCTGCATGATATCCTACTAAAGTCAGTGTAAGTTATGGTGTTGAAATATGGACCGAGAGAAGGGGTGCATCAGATAATACAGTAAAATTCTTCTAAGTACTTCCAAAAAAGTCATTTTGGTTGGATTGAAAATATCATAGATCTCAACAGACTGGCATCATTACTTAAAAAGAGGGATTTTACTTTGGAGACTTATTTTCATCATCAATACTTGTACATATTACTGTGAGAGTTATGATAGAATGTATGTGGGAATTTATGACCCCTAATATGCTTTGGAGTGGAGAAAAACCAGATTTGGTGTCTGTAATCTCCTCAGTAGTGACATCAGTGAATGCAAGTGCTTTACTATGTTGGCCTACCCTTGGAGCTCCTTGAGAAGAACATTTCTTTGCAATGCACCTTCTGAAATCTTTTACCTTCTGTTGAATGAAAACCAGATATGGATTAGTATAAAATTTAAAGCATTTTCATTCAATGATTATGTATGAGAGCAATACTAAAAGGACCAGAAGAATGATATGTTCTGTGAAAAAAAATAGATCTAACTTTAATGCAGCCTTTCCTCATGTCTCATGTAGCTGTAAGATCAACCATGTCTAAGAATGTGTGCAAAATTTAAATCACTTCCAGGGAAGGAAGAGGCTGTATCAACCAGTAAGTCCTTCCTAATATGGGAGAGTTGAATATTTTTTTTCTGTGAAGAGTTTAAATTCTGTTTCTGCTGTTTAATTTATTATACATTTGAATAAATTTTTTTTCTTTAAAATTTGAGCTTCTAATTTAAGTTTCTTCTTAAGTACACTACCCCAGTTTTCCTTCAGAATATGTTTGAAATATGATCAATCTTGTGCGTGTATGGTTATAAAAATTCTGTGCAGGTAAATCAAATTTAAAGTCTGGGTCTGCAAAGAACATTATTCCATTATCAGATAAATCACACAGTTTAGGAGTGTTTTTACTGCACTGCCAGAAGTTATTTACTGAATGATCATGAAATACAGATGGTATTTCACCCGTAGTCATAGCTACCTGAACAGGTCGCATAATTTACTATTTAACTACAGCACAAAACAAGAAAATTTGAATGCCAAATCTAATGGTTCTTTGGTATTTCACATAAATAGAGCTTGCTATATTCACTTCGAAATTAATAGTTCTTGGTATCTATTCATTAATAAATTAATTTGTTATTGCACTCTCATTCAGAAGAATTCCAAAATTTTTTTGGTAAAGTATGAATGCAGTTAGGGTGGGTGTTGGTGATGCTGGTTTGGTACTGACTGTCATGAATAGTTCTGTTCATTTTAATGAGTTTGTGTAGGTAAGCACCAAGGAAGGCAGTCAACAGCTGGGTAAAGCTCAACCCCATTCATTAAAATAACCCATAACGTTAGGCATCACTGATGAGGCTGAGGTGAAATCTGATGATTCAGCAAAACCCCCTCAGTACTCATACAAAAAAAAAAAAAAAAAAAGTACAAAAATAAACAGCTTAGGTGGTTACATGAAGTTCCAATATTTCTGTTAAGGTACTATGGATTTAGTTACCATTGGAGTTTCATATTCATGACTTCAGTTACGGTAGCTGTGATGAATTTTATCAGTTTTAGTGGCTGTAGCAGCCAGGGTTTCATTCCACGCCATACTGTGCACTCAGTTCTCACTGTGCTTGGTTTATTTTCGGTCTAGTAAGATGATGTAAATTCCTTTCTATATGAGTTCGGTTCCCTTCTTTGGAGTTTGGTTCACATTTGTAGGTCACGTAGTGTAGTATCGTTCTAAATTTTTGGCATCTGAGCTTCAGTGATATCTCAAAAAGGCCACAAGCAGGGTAGCCATTCATATTTGTGAGTCCTCTGCATAAAGTCTGGAATTTCAAACAGATATCTTCAGAAAGATTAGTGTGTTTTCCTTCAGGGATGCAGCAGACAGGCTCATTACTGCAGACTGACAAAGGCAGAAATTAAAATCGCCTAGTTCAGCAGTGATGGCACTTACAACACTTGTCACTTATGGCCTGGGAGATTTTCAGCAGCATGCTGGATGTTTAGATCAAGGACGGAGTAATAGGTCCGTCATCCTGTCATTCTGCAGAACCATTGCAAGAGGCCAAAGAACCATTACAAATATGCCACTCTGCTTTGACTTTCTTTGTAGTTTGATTTTAGAACACAAACTAGTATATTTATAAACCTTTTTCCATGTTCACTTAAAATAATCTTTTAAAGACTTGCATGAAACCCACAGAATTATACCATGACTTGCTAGCTGCAATGTATCTTTATGCACATTTATTGAAGGAAATATTTGCGCTGGTTTGCCATAAATAGATGAAACAAAAGAGTGATGCCCAGTAATAAAGCAGGATAAAATGAATTTATTAATATTTTCTAGTAATGTTGGGGATGACTCCTCTGAGTTTCTCAGGAATTGCACTCAGTGAAGTATCTGCAAATAGGCAAATATTGCCGGTGAAGTAGGCAGATTTACTGATCTCCATTTTTGTAGATTTTGACTAACTGTCCTTAAAAATATAAAAAATAAAAATTTTAGAAGTCTCCACCAAACCCTTCAATTTTTTTAAAGTATGAATTGCTTAGCTTTCACATTTCAAAGCAAGTCTTAATTTGAAAATTTTATTATGCAACATATTGAAATACTGTACATTGGTCACATTCAAAAGGAACATTTGCTTAATACTGGCAATTTTGAGAAGTTTGAAAATCTAACAAACTGGGAAATTATTTTGTGTTCAGAACTATTTTTGATTACCCTGTCATGTAGAAACAACTTTAAATTCATATTGCATCCACTACTTCCCAAAGTAGCAAAAAAATTCTTATGCAGTCATTGTTCAGGATGTTCAACATGCTAGGAAACAGATCATGTTAGCACTGGGGCAAAGAAGCAGTAGGATTTCTGCTAGTATTTATAGATTAATTAATTTAATGCAAATAGTGATCACTGCTTTGAAAGAGCCAGTTTATCAGGCTCTTAATATTCAGCACATTTGTGTATTAAGAAAATGTGGTTATTTTAACATAAGCATGTTCATATATATATATACATATATTTGTAAATTTTTTTATTAAATATGCAATAAGACAAAGAAATACAGATGTGACTGTCCATGCAAAAATGCACGTGCTGCTATTTTAGTCTCAAAACTGAGACTGGAATATTTGCCTAATAGGTCCTCTGAATTCCCTGAGGATGTGAACATGGATTTGTAACAGTGAGTAGATATCACAGTAGAGTATGTCTTCAAGGATTGCATCACTTTAGCTTTAAAATATATGTTTAAAGACTAATGCTATTCCATTTTGTATATTAATGACAATGCTATTCATGCAATTATAAATCAAATTTCAAATAACAGCCAAAAGCTTCTGTATTTTTACAATTTTCAGCATTTTTCAGTCACATAACACATTATAGACTAGACTAGACACTAATTGCAAGCTCTTACTTGACTTTCCAAAGAGCTTTTTATCATTTGATTGTCAACTGAAACTTTTTCTACCTAGGCCTCTGGACCTAAGTGTGGTAAAACATTTAGGTTTGGGGTTTGTTTGTTTGTTTTTTTCTTACTCAAAATATGGCCAATTCATTTCTATCCTGTCTGCTCTGTTAATAAACCACCAGGATAGATGTTATTTCATTCTTCACGGATGAGGGAGCATATTGTATCTGTGAGGCAAGAGATGAATGAGGAATGGAGAACAGAACTAGAACAGACAGTCCTGGCAGTACTCAGCAGAAAATAGTGATCTGTTGGAAAGGAAGTTACTAGTGTGGAATCTTAGTGGAAAAGTTCTTTGAAAATGTTCTTTTCAGAGAAATCAAATGACATCCAAAAATGTTGCTTGAATCTAAGGCAAGTGGTCTTTGCAAGCCAGGTCTATCTGTAAGCTGCAGAGGTTATACGAATCAGCAGTACCTCTGGGTAAGGAGCATCAACAGTTTAATTTTCTTGGTGTCTGGTGGCATTAGAGAACTTGCCTTTTCTTCCGTCTTCCCCACCTTTATATCTGCCTTTCTATATATATTTTTCCCTTTTTATTTGTATGGAATATGGCATTTTCTTTCATTCGTGTAACAGCAATTTTATCTGTCAATTTTGAAGAAAAAATTCTAGTTGTAAAGATAAGAACCAAGCAGACTACCTAATGCAAGTGATTTCCTAGCAATTTTATTGGAATATCTAAACTTAGCATGTCAAGAAATCATGGTGGCTAAGAACACCTTAAAATGAAGCATCAGAGAGTATTATATCTTTGGACTTTCAGTCTGGCTCCTAGAAGTCATTCTGTGAGTATGCCAGAGAGTGCCTGAGATGGTCTGGAACTCATGAATGAGTATCTGAAATAGCACAGTAAATTTGTTTGTAACTTTGTTGTGGACTGAATAACATATTTGATAAGCTGGAGTCCTTGCATAGGCCACATCTTTCTTGCATAAAACCAGCAATAAAATTAGTAGCTGAATAGAGAGACTGTTATACTGTTTCTGAATTGGATAGCTGACACTAGTCATTCTGAGTAATTATTAGCTTGTTGTAAATATGACAGGCTCAAATGAAAAAGCAGAACTTATATCCTGGAATCTGAACATGGTTACATGTTCCATTTATCCAAAACTGTAAGGATAAATATTGAGTAGGCACTTTAAAACAGCTAGGAAATGATAATAATTCCACTTGGATCATACTGAGCTTTGAAATGCAATCGTATCCACAGCAGACACCATTCTCCGAGGCTGATTAACAATGTTGCAAATCAGTAGCAGGAAAACTACAGAACTGAACATTTTAAACTGATGCATCCAGATGTGTGACAACACATTTGAAAGTTACCTATGGGACTGAAAACATTTTGGAATGGGAGGGAAGGTAGCAGGAGACGAAAAAATATAAGCAAATGTTTTGGGCTTTGCCCCTTACAAGAAGCATGAAAAACAAAATAACATGTTTGCATCAGAACAGTGAAGATGTCCATGTATACAAACACCGCTCTATCACCTGTCAGAACAGTGAAAGAACAGAATTCACTTAGAATAGATCAACAAGTTTATCTTAAACATATTCAAGCACATTCAGCACATGGTCAAAGATTTAATTAAACGTTACGTACATGTAGTACTAGTATACATGTAGTATATCTAGTGAATGCGATGCCTGTTTTCACTTGCCTGGAAGTTTTGGAACTGTCTGGAAAAGTATTTCAGTTCAAAGATTTGGCACAGTTGTTTAAAACTTTGGAATATAACAGCATAACAGGAAATCCACATACCATGCAGTCACTAGAAAACTGGGCTTCTGGCTTGTCCGGTGAAAAGGGTTGCACTAATACCCACCTACACTGGGGTTCGACCAGGTCACCTGAAGCCTGTCTGATCATTTGGACCTTTATGTACTCTGCTCTTTCTTGAAAAAGATGAGTGAAAGGCACGTGGCTGAGTTTAGAGCACCTTGTTATCGTCACCCACCTACCTGCCTAATCATCCAGACTATGCTCATACTACAACTTTTTACTTCAATTAAACAAAGCTCCCAAATGGTGCTTTGATATTTCAGGGAAGTCTGACTGGGCAATTCAGCCAACATGGAAGCTCAAAAGAGACCGTGTTCACTTTCTGTTAATTGAGAAACAGGAAACAAGTAATTCAATTTACAGCTACAGAGACAACCACCTTCTGTGTTAAGGTGAGTCTCCAAGCAGAAGGCATGTTGTCTCTGTTCATCGAGCTGGAAAATATAACAACTAAATAGAAAATTATCAACGCTGACATGCTTAAAATGGTTTCTATTTGAATCACACTTCTTTGCTGAGTGCAGTCTGTGAATGCTACCCCCATCAAGTGTGCCTTTAGCAGCTGAGAGCAAATCATAGGAAGGATTATCTCTGTCACAAAGATTCTGTAGCCTGTCAGCAAGTGCTGTATTCATGCAAGGTGGTAAAAATTCATAGGTTTAAATGCTACACAATTTGAAGAATATGCAAAACTGTATTTTTTTCTTTTAAGTTAGGTAGGAATAAAGACAACATGAAAAGGCACAAATGTGATGAAAGGCTCACTGTGGCTCTTCTTACTTTGAAGTTATCTGTCCATGGAAGTGTCAAGGTAGCTGGACAGTCATAACTTGAGTATAGCAAAATGTGTATTCATGTCATCCACTTTTTGTCATAAGTTCTGTGGATAAAAAGGAAAAAATTTCAGTCCTCTGAGATTCCCTGTAATACATATTAATTTATAGGGTAAACTTCTGAAGGAGGTTTCTAGGGACATTTATATGAAGTTGACTGTGGACTTTTCACTGTCTCTGGGCCATAAGGCACCCAGACAGGGAATATACAGATCAGGTATGTAAATACTTGGCAAATACTTATTTGACAAGTGTCAATATATGTAAATACTTAACAGTTGTTTGAGAAGAAAAAGGGAAAAAAAAATACGAGGGTGTACTAGAAGAGTTTCAGTTGTGTATCATATATTGATGTATAACTGTTACCTAATGGGCAACTTGTGGTTCAAATTCAGTTTACAGGAAACTTCCATCTGGCCGTATTGGCAATAAGTGTTTGGGTTGCATTAACTGAAACAAGCAAGAACCAAATTAAACCACAGTGGAAATGTTTTGAACTATTCCACAGAAATTGTTATGTGGCGTCAGAGGTGGTTGGTTTATGGGTGAAGCTGATTCCCTTGTTTGTAATTTGGAAAAAGCTACTGTGTAACAATCTGCTATTAGTACTTACCTAAAGCATGGCTGGGGAATTTGTCAGGTTTAATAGTATCCCAGTGCATAGAATGAAAAGCACAGTAGCTGCTTTCAGAGTGTAGACAAAAATCAAATGAGCAGAGTATAAATGAGCACCTGAATTCTCCACTTTGATAGAGAGATTTAAAATATTGTGCTAGCTAAATCTCAAGTAAACAACTATGCTTGCTAGTTTTATCTTGGTGTTTATAAAGCTTTGAGTATGCAGATGAAAATGAGTCAGTCAGAAGAGAAGCTGTGTTGTAAAGGAACCAGCTAGTGTGTTCTCAAAAACAAGAGCTGCCAGCCGGGAATTTCTCCTTAATGCTGTTCTTTTCCTGTGCGCTGTCTTCACAATTTTCTTGAGGAAATAAACATATGTATATGCTCTGTTTACTTTGTTTAGGTTTCAGTCCCCACAGGGATCTCTGATTGAAAAACATATTTTCTTGAACAAACATCTGTCACATGCAGAATTTATGTGTAGAACTCTTGTCACTGTGGAAGGTATTTGTTCTACTCTCATAAGCCCCCCCAGGCATGTAAAAGTAGAATCTGGTTATGATAAGGGAAATAATAAGGCACTGAACTTGCATCTATATGTTGGGTTGTGTGTATGTATACATATGTATGTAATAGATGTGGTGGTTTTAACTTCTTAATGATAAAAATAGTGGTTTGTTTCATACTTTTTTTGTCCTTGCATGCTTACAGGAGCTGAAAATAACATCAGAATATTCCTGCCAGTTCTGCATTCTCAGGTATTGTCTGCTAACTTTAACATTCTTCTAACAATACAGAGAGTAATTTAGATTATTTAGTTAATTTAGACTATTTTGGATTAAATGCTTTTCTGTTGAAAAAGCACGGATTCTCAAAATGTATATGGTCATGTGGTGAATGTGGCAGTTGATTAAGGATCCACTAAAAATCTCAGGTTCTTCTTCAGCAGCTTCAATAATCAGGCTCATTAACCGCATGGTTAACCTCCATAGGTCTGGCTCTGATGTAGTGTGGCATAAAGGGCTGTTGAAGGGAAGATAATGCCTTTTTCTTTTTCTTTTTTAAAATAAATGTCATGTTTGATTCTATTTTGGAATACAACTTCTTTGTCAGTGTCTTGAAGAGTTGGATTCCAGTATTTGACCAAGGCTATTATCAGCGTAGGAGATTATAATTTATTGGTACATGCAGTAATATAAAAGTTGATCCAGTCAGTAGTTATGATAAAACTGCTGTAAATTGTTAATGTATTTCTGGATATTGTCTATAACAAGGGAAATCTGGGCACTTAGCAGGTAATCTTAGTATGCTTTTGTTTTCAAGATGAAGTTGGACTGTTACTGTTTAGAAATTTACATTCTTGCTCTTGATTTACAAGCTGCCTGGTTGATTTGTCTGAAGTGTGTTCTATTCCAGGGTTATTTTCTTCAGCTGTTTTGGTTTTGCAGGTTTGGCAAAGTCAGTTTTTATTGGCTTGAACGTGTTGCTTCGTTTTCAGAGAAAATTAAATCATCTGAAATCTAACCAGTCAGCAGTTACTTAATTTCTTCCATCTATGTAACAAAGCCTTGGAGAGAGAGTTTGTGCTTAAAAAATGCTATAGCTTTATAAAATCATAATCCCTGATTGACTTGTTGGACAACCAGTTCAGCATCTCTAATGTACTTCAGACTTCAAAAATTTTAGCACAGATCTTCTTCCTAAAATCTTTCTGTTAAAGAGCTGAAGCCAAAGACAGGACTTTTAAAGACTAATGTTGTAATTTTCTATTAAACATTAATTTTAATTTGAGAAGGGTGCTGTTTTTGAGACGTGGAATCTAAATTGCGTTTCCACATTAGAAAAATTGATCCCCTAAGGCTCAGTGATGAAGCAGCCTCTAAGCACTTAGCAAAGCTTACTTCAATCCATTCACTGTGCCTTTAGAATATTCAGCATAGAAGAGAGCTAACAGCCAGGCATATAGTCTGATTTAGGGTTTGTGGGGATTATTTCACATGATTTTAATGCATTAGGAATGTTCCTGGTGTTTCATCATCTTCTATCAGAATATCTTTATTTTGATTTTATGGTATAAAAATATTTCTGGGCTGCTTGCTGATTATCTTCAACCTAAACCCCTAGTTACTAGACCTTAAGATCTTTCTGGTGTGTTTCTTCTTCTGTAAAGGTACCCTACCTAATGTTTTTTTTTTGTCCTCAACACTTGCATAGTAAGGTAGTAGTATCATCTTACTATGGTTTTATAGGTCTTGGCATTGCATTACTGCGTTATAGATAATTGTGGTGACTTTGTTGTTTTCTTCTGCTGTTCATCCACCATGGGCAGTGCTTATATTTAAGCCATTTTTATCTTAGCCACTATAAAATCTTAATATTATTAGTTAAAATTGAAGTTCTGAACAAAAATGAATGACCATATAACAAAAACATGTTCCTAAACATACTTCTTTGGGCTGAAGAAATAGGGCAAATGCTGTATGAGAAAATGCCCAGCTGTTGAGGTGAGGCCAAGTTAAATAAAAAAATTATACAAAAGATCAAGCGAATATTAATAATACATAATCATTTCCTTCTCTTTTCTCAATAAGAACAATTGACCTAGGATGAGTACGAGGTTGGTATGTGCCTTTGGCCATACTCTTGATTCTGGAAAACTTTAAATTTAACAGATCCACGTATTTGGAGTATTGGTGTTTATATATTATAAAATATACCTTGCAACTATTTTACAACTGTAACCTTAGAGTAGTAGTGTTTATAATATTAGATATATATTGCAAGTGTGCAATTATGGAATATATATATTCCATATACATCATCTGTTGATGTGTTTGGATGTGGTGGAGAGAGATAATAATGAAATTTTACTTTGTCCACACTTCCTATTAATAAAAATAAAGGCTCCTTCTACTACAATATATATAATAGAGCAAAATAATCCCTGCTTTACAGCTGTTGTCAAGAACAGCAGCTATTACTCACCGTACTGTTAGGAATTCTTATATGCATATAAGATCCTTGCTACAGAGCAAAAAGGCAAGTTTAGAATAAAGTCTAGCTAGCAGCCTCTGTTCCCTGCCCCTCAGTGTCTGCTGTACTTTAGCAGTTTCCACAACAATGTAATTGAAGGGAAGGCAGATAATGGGATTTATAGAAGTGCAACTTCTGAGAATGTACATCTACTGGGCAAATTACTAATGTTTCTAAAACACCGCATAAAGTGGGAAGAACTTCTCAGAGGCAGTAACTGCATTTGACTGAACTTCTTGCTGAGTCTTCATTTTCCATGTTTAGAATGTAGATTTTTAACAATATGTTCTTCCACATATGCCTTAAAATGTTTAATAATATATACAATGGACATATGTGTGCAAATAAGAAGTTATATTCATGTAACTGTGCAGATGTTTTCATTATATTAAAAGAAAGTAAAGTTTGCAAAGTTAAGCTCATAAAGAAGGAAAGAATACTCAGAAATTCAAGGTTGCCTGATGTTATGATTTCAATACATACATTTAATATTTCTATATGCAGTTTGGGTGGAATATACTGTCTTAAAAACTTATACATTTTTATCATTGGGCTTTCAATGAAACTTTTGAAATGTTTTTCAATAGAATATATAGAAAATAATTGAAATTTCTGAAAGGTTGATCTGTGAAATCACAAATATGTTGTCCTGGTGTGATGCACTCCTCTACCTTTTAATTGCATTAATATTTTGCAATAATTGTAATAATCTGAAGGATATGGAATAACTAGATTTTCTCAGGCAAGCAGTTTTGTGTTTCTTTTGATTTCTACACATGATTTTTCCAAGGTCAAAGAAGGTATTGATTTCTAACCATACACATCAGGGGCTATTCCAGTCTTGATAAACCCAGAGAAATTATGAACAAGTGAATGGAGTTAAGAGTACATCTTTGCACAAATTTTGAAATTGTTAGGCAAGTGATGAATAGGAACTGTAACAGACTACATAATGAATTCTAAAAAGAAAAGGTGTTGAATCCTGAGAGGTAATACAGTGATGCTCAAATGTCATGCGTGTCATAAAACTGCTGAAAAACGAGGTCTTGTGTTTACAACTTTCATTAAAACTATACTTTTGAGATGAAGCTCTAGACAGACAAATCTTATCTGTAAGACAGTTAAGTTTTCTGCCTCTTCATTCATTGAAAGAGATGACTGTTAAATAAGAAATTAATTTGTCATAAAAAATGTAAACATAAGCTTGCAGTTTTCTTAAAGAAAAAAAGAGAAAAGGAAAAATAAGGGTGTGGGTGGGTGTGAATTACTCAGAAAGGCTTTGTATTTCGTTTATTCAGTAATTACAGTTGACAAGTCCCTTTTCTCATTTATTTCCCAGATGATTCTACTATCTGCCTGTCTTTTTCCAGTAAGTTTCAAATTTCTAGGTAGATGGAAACAATAAGCAAGAAACCTCTTGCAGAATTAAGCAGTGTTAGGCATGATTGTTGTGGCAGCTTCATGCAGAAGATTCCATTTAGTATTGTATAAATATCAAATGATAATCAAGGTCAGGTACAAACTGTCAGGACTACAGCTGTAATAAATGCAGAGGATCAGAAAATTGCTTCATAAAGAAAAGATATATGGCCTTGTTCCAAACCCAAATTCATACCACCAGCAAATTAGAAGAGGGTATTTCAAGAACACTTGCAACAGGCCACAGTTACTGAATGTAAAGTGACACATCTGAACTTATTATTTTGCTGTTTATTTTAATTTGATATTATACACACTTGTCTGTAAACATCTATAATTAAAAAAAAATCTCCTAGAGTTTTCTGCTTTTGCTTCTCTAAATGTTTGCAGTTTTCTCTATCCAAGTTGGAGAATTTTGATTACTTACGTGGTGAAAAGTTGTTAGTGGAAACAGTATGTTGAGTCACAAAGGCTGCCAGAGATGGATCTTTCTTCAAGGCAAGCAAATTCTGACATGGTTGAGATAATTTTTTAAGGTGTTTGCTTTTCTGTCTCTGAAGTATTGTGTGGCTGGTACAAAGATGAACCCAGCCTGTACCTGAAGAAATTAATTTACCAGGCACGGTGAGTTTACTTGATAGAATTAGTCTGAAGTGAGGGAAAACAAGGACACATTGCAAATAATTCTAAGTCCAGGCATTGGTAATACAATGCCTGTAATATATCTCAAGTGGAAATATAAAAAAGACAGTGAAGACAGAAGTTGCCTTTTCAAGTTGATCGAGAATTGAATTCTAAACTATTGGTGTAAGTGTTATGTTGCAACTTCTGATGGTGTGAGCCTCAAAGACATGAAATGAGTTTCTGCCTCTGGGCTATGCCAGTTACAGAGGAACATACAGCAGGCAGCAAGATAAATAAATTCCACATAATTAAAAATATACTGTGGCAAAAGAGGAAGGTGTTCTGTAGCAAAATGAAGTGCAACTATTTTTGTAGGTTCTTTCTAAATTTTCCTTTTTATATTCTCTATAAAATTAATTTTAACTTGTATATCTGATGACCATATGTATGTAGAATAATCATGCACAGACTACAAATAGAAAATCAAGGCAAGTAACCTCAGCTTACTGGCAAATATAGTGATGTGCAAAAATGCTTTAACTTCCCCTGCTGACTTGTGCATTAGAAGCAAAATGACTGTAAATTTAATCCATTGACATTGTTGAATGAACTGAGTCTTTGTGTAAAGAATCATGAGCCAGCATTCAAGTTATGTTTAAGGTCAATTCATTTACATTTGGAAATTAAAAAAAAGGCATATTGAAATGCAGTAAGTCCTGAGTAGGATGTATGAAAGCTCATTTATCAGGCTAGTATGACGAGTATTTTATGCTATTAATGACTTTCCTTCAGACATGCTTATGCACTTGCCCTTCACATCCTCTTTAAATTTCTCTACCTTCTAAGTTTGACTATCTTATGAAAAACACTGCTTACAGTTCCACTGCCAACAACATGCAAATATTCAATGCTCTAGCCTTCCCATAGGAAACTTTACATGTAATTCATCATTATTTAATCTCTTGCATGAGCTTAGGTTAGGTGATCCAGGTGTATATTTTTAATATTTTATTTAGTAAATCATATTTGTTAAAGATTTAGCCACAAGAAGAATAATAGCTCTTTTTTTCCCTTTCCTTTCTATAGGACAACGTTTAGGATATAAGCTTGAATAATTTTTAAAAGCTCTGGATCATGTCGTGTTCCTTATCTAACAGTCAGACAAGGATACATAATAGGACATGGGTCTGAAGTCCTCAGAATCAGAATTTTTTGCATGATTTTTATTTTGAAATCTCCCACAACTGAGACATAGGAGCTATGTGGGGAAAACAATCACAATGTACACTTAGAGGAAACTTAAAGTCCTCTGCCAGTGTGAGAGTGGTGCAGTTCTCTGTTTCCCAAAACTTTGAAATCTCTGTGGTTATATTGCCCATGTTACTGTGTTCTTTTAAAAGAAGTAGGTTATTAAGATACATTAATATGTTGTGAGTTCCCAGACAAAAAATGAATATCTTAGGTGGAGTCCAGAGCATCCATTTTTATTGCAGCAATCTATATGATAGTGCTTTGACATCAGGGGGGCTCTTACCTCATTAAAGACATCAAAAAGTTTCCTGTGCCAAGAACTTCCCCGCATCATGGAAAAATTTCATTTTTCATCTTCACAGAAATTATTTCTAAAAACTGTGCTCAGATGTAGGGAGGAGACTTAGTTTTGAGTTTAAAGCATTGGGGTCCTACCAGGGACAAAGTAATGTTTAATGAGGAAATGCCCATTCATGCCAGTAGTTACCTTTTTCACAGGAACAAAGATCATCATATTTAATAAGCTCTGGCCATCAACACTAGAATGCCACAGGCCAGCAGCCTCTTTTAGCTGACTCTGGAACTGACTCAGTTTTCTGGGGAAATGTTTTCTTCAGACTGGCTAATTCATTCCACCTGTGCAACCTGCTCTTAACTGTTCTCAGCCATGTCAGAGACAGGGAGAGAGCAATGGTGAAAGATAAGCAGGTTGCTGCACTTCTCTCTCCTTGCTTTTTTTTTCCCAACTCCAGCTTTGATTCTCTTTCTTCATATATATGAATAAACAAAGGGAGAGCATTGGCTCAGGTTGGGGGGATATTTTTCCCCTTAACTCAGAACTATCACTGGGTACACTTAGTTTTAGCTGTACTGATGATTTTGAAGAGATATTTACAGTTGTCCTTTAAAGTGTCTGGTCAAATTACTTGGCTACTAAACTGAAGCTTGTCCCAGACACAGCTTGCTTTCTTTGCAACAAATTCCACAAACATTAAAGTGTTATATTTTTCAGTAAGGAATCAGCTTACTGCAGAGCATGCATTATGCAAACACACTAGCAGCCAATACAGCACTGTATGCAGCCAAGGGAACATCAGAAAGACTATTTCAGAAAAAGCAATGAATTTCAGGACTTTCCATCTAGCGTTTAGGTTTGCAATACAAGCTGACTTACCCTGAAAAGACAGGGGTGAACTCTAGGAAACCTGAAGCAAATTAGTTAAAGGCCAATACACCCCTAATCCATTTTTTGATGAAATGGCTTAACGCAATTGTTGTGGTGTTTGGGATTTCCCCCGCCTCTCTTGATCATGTAGTGGTGATTTCTCTCTCTTAATGATCTAAAAATGGCTTGTTCTTAATGATTGTGTTGCCTAGGGAATTCCGCAGTGGTCCAGTTTCAGTCTCCACACAAAGGGAGATGTACCCCAAACTGTTTCCACACCATTTCAGTACTGCTAACGAGATGGTTGATAAAGAGGTCCAGAGAACCTGATAGTGCTTTGAATCCCACAGGTTGATTTTGAGTTCACAGTACCCCACTGAAAGTGTTATTAATATATACATTTCAATTAGTTCTAAAAACATGTACATGATCAGATGGCTAAATCTTTTTCACACTGTGCATATATATGCTATTTTTTTAAAAAAAAATAAACTGTGCACTTCAAGATTTGTGTGGAAGTGCAATTTTATTATTTTTACAATAAATCTGGAAATATTTCTGCCTGAGCATAATTAAACAATATCATCTGTGTCATTCCTTTTTTACCTCCATGGATAGCTCTGCAGACCAGTTTCAACTATGTCTGACAAAATATGGAAGTGTCAAAAATATTAAGCAGCACAGTTATGTCCCATGGGGTGCTAGAAGGTATTTACTTGGTATGGCAACTACCAAAAGACAGCTGGTGATTGATGTGAAGTTTGGCTAGTCTGGTAGCTTAGAAATACGATTAGCAGCAGCTGATTCCTGTATAGACTTCAGAAAGTGCACATTGGTAAAAGACATGTTGCATTTCCCATCCATGGAGATAAGCTTCAGCTGGTGTTCATGCATAACAGAGAAGCTGCACCTAGTCTAGGTTTGGATTCTACAGGAACTGAGAAAACACAACTTCACGATGTGACTTCACCACAACCCAGTTAAATATGCTGTCAGCCCCACTACACCCCATGTTATGTTTTGGAACGTTGGTTTAATCTTATTTTTCTGTGTCCCATCTCCTTTATGTTCTCCTTTTCAAAATACCCTGAGTCCAAAAAATGGAAAAACAGGAAGTGAAAAGGAATAAATATCAGGCTTGTTTCCATCTCAGCCTTTTGTCGTGTGCTGCACTTACATCAGCCCTAGAATCACAGAAAGCTGTGCAAGCCCATATTACAGCAATTTTCATCTTATCTATATTTTAGGCTTAGGCAATGACCATAGCTGATTAATATGTGTGTGGCAAAACAGACCAGGCATAAACCTCATGCACAGAAAATCTGATTCGATCATCAGTAACGGTGACTAAATCATGCCTGACCATTCTTAGTGCTTAGAGCATGCTGAAAGAATTGAAGGAGTTCTTGGATAGGTAGGCTTGCATATCTTACTTTAAATCTTTGGCAGGGATGGAACCATACAGGGAATGTTTGTGGAATGCAAAACAAATGTCTTTTTTAAAAAAGGCAATGTAATTATTTGTTTAACATAAATCTAAAAGCTACAGTATGGACAAATAATTTTGTGCCTGGAAATATAATTGTATTTTAAAGTTTATGTAAGTGAAATGTTTACTACAGAGGATCAGGATAAAAAAAAGCGTCTGCTCTGGTAAAGAATTATGTAGTAGGTTGCATTTACTCAGAACATTACTGTTCCCTTAGGAGACTGGATTTTGATGGTATGTGTATTGACATTAATTACTCTTGTGATATTAAAACACTTTCAGTCGTTATTCATTTATCATTATAAGGAATTAATATCTTCCTCTACACGTCATCCAAGAAGAAATGGAGAGAATCCGTTTACCTTGCAATACAACAAAAATTTGAAATGTATCAGTGACAGGTGTTATTAAGACCTCAATTACTTCTGCTGTTCTTAGATGCCACTCCCATGAAACATACCCTGGGAAAAAGATAGAAAAGGAATTTCTTATTGAAGGCGAATTTGTTTTATTTGACCAATGCCAAGGTGTTGTATCTGGACTCATAATGAGTACCAAGAATGTCCTGCTTTGTGGTTTCATTTCACAAAACTGAACTAATCTCTGGTGACATTCTGCTTTTGCATAAACATCATGTGTAAGTGCTGAACAAAAAGTAACTTTCATGGATATTCCATATGCCACTTCATCATTCTTCTTATCTTGTTTCTTTGGAGAGAGTAATTGATGTTCTGGTTTCAGGTGATGTTGTACCTTTTCAGCCTCCAATAAAAAACAATTCACCTGATGAAAATCCATAGGTGTCCAGGGTTCACTTTTTCTATTGCTTGCTTGTTATATGATGAGTGAGAATTCAGTATCTTACTTGAAAAGAGAAGAGTAACTTTTTGCAATACACGCACTTAGGAACAATATTCAAGAAAGTTTAGAAGTATGGCAGTTCTTACAAAAGAAAAGAAAGAAGAGTGAATCTCCAGAAAAAGAAACTGAGACATTTCACCAAACTTGCTGGATCCAAACAATAGGTTGGGGTTGCTCTTCCCTGGCTTTGTTTGTATTATTTGATAGCTTGAGCAGCTATCAAACTTGATAACTCAATCAGGACTTCAGCTGAGATAAATTTTACCTATTTGCAGTTAGAAGGATAATTTACCTCTTTGTGAAAGATGTAATTAGAAAATGATATACAAATGCTTTCAAAAACATACCGTAGGAACTGAATTTCATACTGTGACATCTTCAGCAATTTCTTGTGTAAATCACAGTACACAATGATTTTGCAATTTGTGGTTTAATAGGACTTGCAAAATGTTTCAGTTCTTAGTCTAGATTTTATATTAGTCTAGATTTTATATTCTGTGTCAGATCAGTGTTGTTTTTTAAGTGTATTTTCTGCATACTTCCCTACAGCTACTTAGACAATACTAAAGATTTCCTTATTGCAGTGATTACTCAGTGCTTTAGGGCAAGGCTTTCTGGCACTCAGCTCCCATTGACCACATTGATAATGTTTTTGGTTTTTAAATCTCCTCATTGTTTCACCTTCATGTTATAGAAACCCTGTTCTAATATTTATCTAACTATATATGGGGTTTGTGACACTTTCTGTTAATTTTTCTTTCAGAAGTGTGATTTCTTCTGTTTTGCATGTGCAAGGTTTATGAATTTCTTTGTTGTCATGATAGTAACGAAAGACTGGAAGATACTTGTAATTGTTTTGAGTCATTTGAAGTGAAGAACAGTCTTTTAAATAAATGTGAAATAATTTTTTTTGGCAGTATCTCTGGTTTGCTGAACTCTAGAAATGTGTGTTGGCAGGAAAGTAATAGGATAAACATCAGAGCTTTACAGCTCTACATAGGATGTGTAGTAGAGAATGCCACTGATAACAGTGCATTTCTGTCAGAAAAACATCCTTTCTCAGTGGCAGACATAAAGGTGAATTTCTAAGATTAATGTGGGTTTTTTTTGTGTTTCTAGCATGCCAACAAACATGCTATGATATTTTATAGTTAACGTGCTCAGAATCATTCCAACATTTTACACTGATATATTTGTATCTTTGGGCGTTTGCTGAACCACTGATTCACTGTTTCTTATTAGAGCTCGTCTGAATCAACTGCCTTGCTTTATGATCTTACAGTGCATCGTTGCCACTTGTAAGAGAGAGATAGAAATAGGTATCCAGAGCTATTGTTTTGCCAGATAACCATTATTCAATGCCCATTTTCTTGATTTTACTGTAAGGTGTAGACTACAGAAAAGATCTTTTAATGTTGTATAATCATAATCATAATGTTACAGGGTTCCATGGCATTCATTTATCCTTTTCCGTGCATGTTTTCCTTAAAAAATAAGGAAATGAAAAAAAGTAAAACTAGAATGTATATATATATTTCCATAATGTAATGTTATGTGGTATATTTTTTATGTCAGCAGAATATTGTACTGCATTCTTATTTGACTACCAGTGTGGGGTGTTTAAGTATACCCAAATGACCATCTTAATTTTAAACTCAGTTGGAGTAGCATTTCCTATATAATCTTTTTGACCAGCTTTGATCCTAGAGAGCTTTGATGAAGCTACTAATTAGTTTTTTGATTCGTCTGTGTTTAGGAAAGGAGATTTATTATAGTAGCACCCATTTTTGCCACTGATAATTAAAAGACTGTCAGCACTTTCATTATATAGTTCTAGTCTTGAAGGAGAGAATCCCTCCCCATCTGGCACTTTGGATTATTTGTGAATGATAAGGGACTCTGAAGGACTTGCCACTTAAGTTAAAATTGACTGGAAACAGTGTTCCTGTGAACCATTCCAGCCATCAGTGCTGTGAGGTAAGCACAGCCTGTCTCTTCTCTTAGGAATACATTGGAACATTAGGAGCCAACTCCCCAGGTGTATTTTTGTGGGAAGCTAAGGTCTGCTGCAGATAAATAAATTCAAAAACCCAACAAAACAAGAAATAGATTTGCCATTTTTATAAGTTCAGCTTTGTGTAACTTCTTCTTAAATGTATAGAAATAATCTATTGTTTCCTTGAAAAGAATGTTTATACCCTGATAGTTTTGTCAGGAGCCAGACTCTGTGTTCCTCATTTTTGGCACGTGGTCTGTTAACATTATGTTATATATCTGCTTTTAAAAATCTGATTTTCAAAATATGCATATGTCCTTTGCTCAGCCTAAGATGCAAGTGCAGTTAATCTGCATTCAGTTTTGTTTTGTAGCTGACTATTAGCATATGTGAAATAACTCGGTTCACACAGGGTAGGTGATTCTTCACATCATTCAATTCCCATGTATTTACCACATCATATTCTAAAGCAAAACATTTACAGGTTATCTAAAGTTATCAGCAATTCTGATTTTACAAGAATCTGCAAAATTGGACTGTGACCTATGAGAATGAAATTCTTTCTTACAGTGAGACATTTTTGTGGCTTTCTGTGCCTTCCTAAAAGCTCAAGGTGAATCCATGGCTGCTTATGTCTGCTTATGTGACTTCAGAAACTCCTGCTCACTGTTGCAGGCAAGGCTCTAATATGCTTCTTTGAAAATTTATGTGTGTTTTATAAAAAGGAGATATAGCACACTGGCAGGTAATATAAATATTACTGCATAACAATAATTCAGTTACTTCTAAAGACTCTTGAAGTAATGCATTATTTTTATTTGGCTGTCAGTGCTTTTTACATTTATAAAAGTGAGATGACAGGGGAGGATATAGGACTGTATTAGACCTCTGCTTGCATTTATGCGCTTGTGAAGGACTATATGTATGGTTAATAAATTCTGTTAAATCAAATTCTTACCACTTACCAGAACATAAATTTATTTTTTCGATCTATTCTCATTGACTTGCTTAAATAGACGTCTCCCCCCTCTTCATTTATTTTATCATTTTCTCTACTGTTAAATCTGCTGTCAGAAATAGTAGCTTCTCATCAACTTCCTCCAGCCTGTAAATTATTTTTTTAGTAAGCAGCTTGTAATTGGCATCTTTAAGGGAAACAAAATAACAGTGTTTTATAATTGGGAAAAAATATGAAGTGAGCACCGTGTATTCTATCAGATTGCTCCAGTTCTGGAGGTCTTGGCCTTTGGAGGGGAAAGGCAGTTCTACTGTTGCAAATTCTAGAAATAGGAAAAATAACACTTCTGTGTCAGTGTTTATCAAGACAGAGAAGGAGAGGCCCTTGCCATTGGACAAGTAAATTGAAATTGTGAAATGAACTCAATTTTCTTAGTTGTTCAGGAAGTTGTGTTTTCTGTTGAACCACATAAGCTATTTGGTAAATCTCTGGATTTTTGGCATAAGACAGAAGATTTTCTTTTACAAACCTTCCCCATCCTCTCATCTCCCAGCAAGCATTCAGGTTGTAGTTGGATTGTTGAGGGCATATTTAGCAAGACTTTTAAATCAAAGCATGATATTACATGTGTTCTAAAATAATTGTTTTCTTGCATTGTAATACAATGTACTAACAAAAGACAATGAGTATTTTCACATTTAAAAAATATATCAAAATGCAATTAAAACTACATGCACATTTGGAGTTGCCCAGGACGAAGAAAAATTACCATTTTAATGCAGTCTCTGGTACTTGTGACCATTAAATTCAGAGGAAACAGGAGGTGACATGCACACAAGTCAGTTGAGGCAAGTAACATAATACAGACTTGGTGGAATTGAATGTTGTTACTTCTCTTGTTAAAATCCCCTGCTGCCAGTTGGCTGGGCTTAATTACTATTTTTGAATTGTGCTGAACTTCAAAGACTGGGAGGTGCTTTCAGATCTGATATGTAAAAATGAGAAATGATGTTGGAAGTTATTCTCAGCCAGATAGAACACACAGTTACTGTCTTATTATTGCAGTGTAATATATCATCAAAGAACAGATAAACAAACCTCTTCTGATTAGTTTCCACCTCATTTATCTACTTCGTTCAAATTAACTATTGTCCTTGACACCTAGAGGTGAGATAGTCAAATCCTAGTACTTACGTGCAATAATAATGATGTTCTATGTATATAAAACCTTTCCTGGTTTTGCACATCAGAAATACTTTTCTACATATGTGGTTTTGTAATGCGTGAAATATTTCATGATCCCACTCTCCTTTCTCCTCAGCTCTTGTAGTTTATTGTTTTAGGATAGAAATACACACGTGACTTAAGCTACAAAATTGCTTTTATTCAATAATAAACTACCTCTGGCCAGAATAAAAAGTCTCCGAATCAGGCAAGGCCACATTACACACTAATGGGGTGGAATGAGGGGCATATTCTACCCAATGTAAACTACTAGTAGGTGTTATCAGTGGACAAGATTTAATTACTCCAAAAGGTACAGGTAGCCATACCTGTGAGGTGTATGATAATTCTGCATTGGTGGTTGTGACCTGATGTTTACATTTTGTCCACTATGGCAGTGCACTGGCTCTAGGTGGGTATTGATGCTGAATCAAGGGCAGAATATCCAGCACTAAATGACCTCATACATCACACTGTCTCACTCTCCGCCCAGCAGTGCTCTTTCTCCAGTACCTTTCCAAAATGCTTTAATTTTTGGAGAAAGTTTTTTGGTGTGCCTGTCTTATGGCCATTAAATATTAAATTTCCATCAGGTGTTAAAAATTATTTGAACAAATGCTGTTATTGAAATTTAGTAAATATATCCACCCTTCTGCATAATGGATTTAAATGTATGTTTCTATGCTAAAAGAGTTTAAAGTATGCATAATTTTGTAACTTATATGGTGTATTGGGAAGCTTTTTGGAAATACAGCCATAGAATCTCTGATTCACAAGACAGCGTTGTGAAAAAAGCAGAGCAGTCATTGTTTTGTCTTACCCAGCAATTCTAAGCAAGATATCACGTACTGGAATGCAGTGCAGAAGACTAAAGCTGTTGCTTTTGTCCTAAGTGGTGAGTGGCAAATGTGGATTTCAAAGAAATGCTGCCAGCATTGATACAGAATAGCCAAAACTCATTCTTGAAATACAGTGGCCTGAAGGGGCTGTGCTATGATGGGAGATTTCAGCGTGATCACATATGTTTTAGCTAGTACAATTTTAGCAAGGGCAATCACTTTAACTAGTATGTGAATCGGAAGATTTGGAAAAATCTAAGATTAGTTTCTTTAGTTAAGACTTGAAGGCTATTGCAAAAATAATTTTAGCAATAAAATTTAATGACCAGCTAGAGATAGAATGTATCTTTTGCATATTATGTACAACTTTAAATTTATGTTTCGTTTTATTGTAGCTTGGAGTATACGTGCATGCCTATATCACACAGGAAAACTAATACATTTTTTTAGTGGTGAAGAAACTGCTATAAACAAAGTGTATTTTAGAGATCTAATGCTCCTTCAAATTTATTCAGACTTTTTGAAATAATTAAATATAAGTTAGATAGGAAATGATAGTTATCATAATTTCATTGACTGCGTTTGCCTGTAAAGGGAGATTTTGTTTTACAAGGATTGATGATTTGTATTACCTGTTATTTAGACTTTGAGGATCAGTTTTTTTATTGTGAGTGTAGTAGACAACACTTCTTTCTCTGAAGGCAATGGGTATGGGAAATGACAACAGCACATACAGAGTATACCCAGGGCGATTCTCTACTTGCCGGCCTCAGCCAGGGCAGGGGATGGGGAATGGCAGGTTGTGGTCAGTTCCATAGCCATTCCTCTATGTGCTCCCCTTCCTCACACTTTTTCCCCACTTCAGTGCAGGTCTTCTCTACAGGCCACAGTTTATTTGGGAAATATCAATCTCCTCTGGCATGGGGCCCGCCATGGGCTGCAGTGTGGGTATTTGCTCCCCCATGGTCTCCTCACAGGCTGCAGGGGAACTCCTGCTCCAGCCCCAGGAACATCCTCCACATCCTTCTCCTCTGGCCTCGGTGCTTGCAGGGCTTTCCCTCCTGCCTGTCCCTCACACCTGTCCCTCACGCCTGTCCCTCACACCTGTCCCTCAGCCTGTCCCTCAGGCCTGTCCCTCAGGCCTGTCGCTCAGGCTGTCCCCTGGCTGTGGGGCAGCACTTTGCCCTTTCCCAGACCGTTTTCCCCAGAGGTGCCAGCAGCATCACTGAGGGGCTCAGCTGGGC
>JAVJGJ010000033.1:9020415-9058374 GCA_035590215.1 Microhierax caerulescens
GTTTGAACTGGTCCTGTCAGTGTGGGGCAGCCCCGGCCTCTCCTCACAGAGACCCGCTGTGGTCAGCACCTGGGCACGCACGCCCAATACAAGTTGCTTCAGGTTAGGCGGCCACATACACTGTGTACATCTGTACAAGTTTGCCCAGCTATACATACACCTTAAGCTCGCTATGGAAAAACAACACAGAGTTCAGGATGGGCTGCAAAATTCAACAAAGAAACAAGTGTTCAGACAGCTGGTTGCTGCTAAGGGCTTGGCCACTGTGGCTGCAGCTTATTTAAAGATCACTCAGGTATGTGCACAATTAAATGACACTCAGTATAGATGGGGCATCAGAGCTCTGCTGTCTGTTTTAGTTAGTGTAGAGTATTTAAGAATACATTGGGAAGATTGAGTGCAGATTGACTTCCTGGACATTCAGCCAAATGATCAATACTCACTATAAATTGCTTTGCAGTTTGTTTCCTCTCACAGATTCTTGCCAGTAGTTTAGGACTCACTTGCTTTTCCCTGCAGTGGGGGGAAGAAAAAAAAAAAAAAGAAGACTTGGAAAGTCCAGCTGCTGTCACACTTCTTATCTGCACCATGCAGTTCCAGAGAATAGGACCGAGAGGGCTGGCCCTGTGCAGATAACTGTTTGGGAATCATTCTGGTATAAGCCTCTGGAACTCCACAATGCCCTGTATGCAGCTGACTCTCCTAAATACTAGAGACTTTTCCTCTCTGCTGTTGCATCCAAAGCTTTTCAGTAGAAGGGGCCACTGGTGGTGATTTGCTAACAACCCCAGTGTTCTGCAAGACTGAAAGCATCTGTTCCCTGGAGCTTTGTTCCTACTGCAGCCTCCCAGGGTTGCATAGAAGAGGGGAGCACTAGATGGCATTTCTTATTATCATGTTTTCCTCTTCTGTTAACTAGGTTTATTTTTTATTGATGTGAAAGAAAGTCAGCAATGACCTTCCTGTTCTCAAGTTGCTCTCAGAAAGAGGAGGTAAAAGTATAGCCAGAAGTTGCCTGTAGCGAGCACCTGAAAGGACAGCAGTGAATGTCAGAGCTGAAGGCTGGTGCAAACTCATCACATTTTTTTCTAGTGGTCCATTTGTATATGTTGAATTACTGATCATTCACCTATAAAACAGTTAATATATAAATAAACATTTTGTCATAACAGTCTGATCACAGAAACCTTTTGTAATTGCAACAGATGATAAAGGATCTAGGGGTTGTTTAATTGTTTTTTAGCATATTTCTGGTGAACATTACTAGGAAAAGCCTGGTTAGGAAAGTCAAATGAGCAGTGACATACCTGACACAGCAAATTGGCAAAATTCCTATGGCCATTAGCTGAAACAGTAAATGGAAGCAGAACAGCTCCTACATATTTATAAGAAAAAACAAACACCTGTTTGGATGGCTATAATCTTTCACAGCCAGTTGCTTTAAGTTGTAATTACAGTGTGTCCTTGTTTTACGGTAGCCTATAGGACAGCCAGCCCTTGACAGGCCCCCACCTCAGTCCAGCCCTCCTGACTGTGCTAGGAATGGACTCGTAGAACAAGGTTTCTTTGTGTCACTTTGGCAAAGAAAGCTGCCATCAAATGCCGGAGCTGGACCAATGTGTTCCAGAATGAACTTTTTTTTTGTTCAACCTCCCCCCAGGTAGGACAATTCTGATACTGATAGTAACTTCATAGGAGGAGGCTTCAAATGAAGAAAAGAGATTGTTAATACAAATTTTTAAAAAGCTAAGTATGCCTTTCTGTTTCTTCTGAAGTAGCTATCATCTGTGATAAAAAGGTATAGAACCGCAATCACGGTGATACATTTATCTCAAGAAAATGTTTTTTACAGTCTATCGGAGATTTTCAAATAAACACATCTTGACATTGATTCAGTGATTTAGCAATGCGGTAGCTCTGTTCTTCCACTACCTGGAAGGGCTCTCAAGAGAAATGAAAATTGAACTGTATCTTCAAACCACTTGGGTTCAGATGCAGAAAATAGTAAACCCCACAGGAGAAGCTTTTGAACACGGAGTTTTTATACTTCAGAATCTGTTGGTGTCAAGGTCAAGTTTAAAGTCTTGACTTTGCTCTGAGGCCTGACTTGTCACCCTGCTACAACTTTTCTAAGTAAAAGCAGTGGTTCTGTAGCCTTCCAAAGGAAAAGGAATGTGTTGGGATGCTGTGGGCATGATCTCTTCCCTTCTTTTTCTTTTTTTTTTTTAAAAAATTTCATTTCTACAAAGTTTAAAATATGTTGAACTTGACAGCTGAAGTATTAGAGACTGAGGTCTGACATAGTAATAGATAGTCCTACAGGCTCTTGAGCAGAAGCTGTGCATGGGTTTTGCTCACTAACATACTGGATGTCTTGGCTGAATCCCTACCTTAGCCTCAGACAAGTAGTTACAAGTAGTTACACTGATTATGTGGCCCCTGAAATTATTATCGGTGTATAAAAGGTATATTTTGTGATCTTAGATTACAGATTAGCTAAAATAATTTGCTTTGTTGGGTCTGAGGTTTCTGCTTCTGAATGCTCATGTCTCTGTGAACACACTTTTAATTTATCAGGCTGTGAAAAATACTACTGGCTTCCATTAATTTCTAAATCTAAACAAATAATGTGAAGTAGAAGTTAGTGACTAAATATGACCATTCTGGTTTTCATTGGAAAATATGTTTGTACTGTCACTGATTGGGTAGAACTGTGGCATCACCTGCTGGAAATATATTAATTGTGGTAAGCAGTATACCTTTTTTGGTCTCTTATCACTTCATATAAGAGCTGTGGGGAGCTGTGCGAGTGACTTTGCTAAGAATAACTCAAAATCAAGAACTGTGATGGCTACTGCAAGTGATTCCTCAGAATGTGAATAAACTGGGTAAATGACAGTGGCTGAGTTTGTCGGTGTCACTTGAGCAGCGGATGTAGCTGCTGAAGGTTGCAACAGAAGTTACAATTACTGACAGTGTGTATGAACTTGAAATTCATAGATGCTTTCCATCTTAAGCTTCTTATTTTTGTTTGCTTATATGCTGATTTCATCATTTTAATGTAGTTCATGGCACAAACTGGCATTTGGAGTCTGTGTCATATATATAGCAGGGGTGTGCTGGTGGGCAGCTAAACTGTTCCACAGGTGCCACTAATGTGTCTCTAATCTCTTCTTTGCTTGGCTTTGAATTGCAGAATAGATAGTTTAAAGCACAGAATCAATAAAGTGATGGGAAGGTAGCTCATTAACTGCATAACACAATGAATTTGAACAATCAGATTTAAGAGCCTTGGACAATAGCAGTCCCCTTGGTGAGTTGTTCTGTCCTAGGCTGTCTCTGAACTCTGCTCTGTCTTTATTTCCATATGAATGTAGACATACTAGTCACAATAGCTGCCTGAGCAGTCTCCTAAGAAAACTTTCTGACTGCTGGAAATATGATTGTTTCTTCTGAGCATCTGTGGTTTTTTACCTCTTTCCCTTTTTTGGGGGGAGGTAGGGTGGGCGTGTCACACAAAGATAAATACCTGCAGTTTTTCTACTATAGTGGAGAAGTTTTATGAGCACCAGCAATATAAATTGACACCTGATTCTTAGCCCATGAGCTATAGCAGAATTCCTGAAGAGGTTTAGCTGTTGTTTTAGTATTTCATAGGTTATTTGCATATGTGTTTAACATTTCCCCATAACCATAATGGATGGCAAACCAGACTCTAAACTTTTTTTTTTTTTTTTTTTTTAAACTGCTGTGATTTTTATTACCTGAAAACCTTATTAAGCATGGAGAGCAAGGGGTTTCGATTCTTGGTCTTATGAACAGCTTTTATGGAAATAGAAACAACGAAGTGAGGGTAACTCTTCCCCCACTCACCCCTTCTAATCCTGAAATGAACCTGATCATTTTGCTACCTATTTCTATGCTGGCATTTCCCCTCTTTCTTCCCCTTTACATGTAGTAGTAAAAATGGAATATTGATACAGTTTAAGCAACTTAGTTGTTAATTGTATATTTTTTGTGGGTTTTATTATGAAGATTATATAAAATTTTGTGAAGAGGTAAGGCATTTATATTCACTATTATTTTCTGTCTGAAAAGCTGTTCTAAATTCACCCAGCAATGTTCTTTTTGTGGTTTCACTTCCTATTTGGCTGCATTATGTGTAGGAGGGTCAAAATACATGCCTTTGATTTATGTGGCAATGTAAAGAACAGCTACAAATGCCATGAGGCAGACAGTTTGAGTCTATCCAATTGCTAAGTGTTTCACTGTGAAAAATGACTCCTTGTTCTTTGGATCACAGAGATTGTACAATTACAATTTTAATCAATCCAACACAAGATTCATTGGTTCTTACTGCACAGAGCACACAGTCACAGTCCAATAAATCTGCTTCTGATGTGCAGATCCAGACTCCTGGAGCCTCTAGAGACTGTATACAAATGATAGGCATGTCTGCATTGCCTATGTATTTGCATGGTGTCAGGCATACAGGAGGGCTTGCTGATACTGTTCTGACTTCTAATGTGGTATTTTATGGCTTGCATTTGAACGATTAGAAATGATGTGCTGGAATTGGTGGATGCAGGAGATCACACTTCTTTTTCTAGTTTTTGTCTTTCTCTAAGTGAGATTTTGGTGCTCTCAGACTCTTCTGTTGAGGTTTAACTCTGGGTGAATAAGATCTTCATATTCCCAAGGCTGATAAGGTATTGCAACATCTGTAAGAGCCTGTCTGACCTGATCCCTTTTGAAAAAACACAGAACTGTCAAGTCTTGGGAAATGAAGCATGTGATGGATGGGCAAAGATACTTCCAGTTGAAAGCAACAGGAATGGTCAGAGTGAAGCTAACCCAGTGTTCTCCATGATACATAGAAATGTTTGTACACAGTTTACCAAAAACTTAAGTATTGGTCTGAAATAGAACTGACTTTTATCCTTATATTCATATATTAAAAAAAAAACAACAAACCAATAAACAAACCAAAACCAAAAAAAGAACTCCCAAAGGCAGCAAACTATTTTTCCTGAAAAGCAATTTTGGGTCTGAGGAAAGTGAAGTCTTCAAGGAGGGATATGTCCTTTGAGGTCTCTGAAGACTTTAGACAAGCTGTAAGCTTCTAACGTGGTTTAATGCTGGACTTGGCAGTCCTGGGTTAATGGTTGGATTTGTTGATCTCAAAGGTCTTTTCCAACCTAAATTATTCTATGATTCTATGACATATTCCAGACAAGTGTGTTAACAACTGTTACTTAGATTCTCTGAAGGTTTTGTCTGAGCTGAACATGATTAGCACCAGTCCTGCTGGGGGTTTTTACACCAGCATCTAAACATTCTCCAACATGCAGGAGGAAGTTAGCAGAAAAGCAGCTCTGTTGCTGTACCCAAATGTATTGCCTGGCGCAGCACCTTAAAGCAGTCTCTCCTGTGCTGACGGTTGGAGCTGAATGTGAAGGACTGGCAAGATGAGACAGACAGACACTAACCTGCTGGTGAAGGAGAGGACAGTAAGAACAGAAAACTGAAGTATTTGATGAACAACCAGAGAGATAACAGCACTGAATGAGAAACCCAAGTATCTTGTGGAAAGAATTATTAGCAGGACATGAAGGAAGCAAGAACAGAAATAGTGGTGAAAAAAGAGAGGACATGGACTGAACTGCAGGGATTACAGAAGCATTGGAGGGTAAAGAGAGGAGCCAGGCCATAGGAAAGAGGAGAAGAACAGGACACAAAGTAGTAGGTTATGCCATTCCTAACATTTCCTTAGTTGCAGCTATGGGATTTTAAATTACAATATTTTTCTGATACAGCATGGGTCCTTTTGGATTTGATGTCCAAATCTCTTCTGTCTTCCTTTTCAATATTTAACTTTTTAGTAACTGAGGAAGTAAGAAACAACTTCAGAAAAGTTAGTGAAAAAAATACAGACTGAAAAAGGCATCTAGTAAATTCATAAAGTATAAAAAAAATCATTTAATTTAATGTATGTTTTTAAAAATACTTGTTAATTTGAGCCAAGCAATCAAGGAACCATCATTTATGATTGACAATATATGATTTTTTTAACATCTTTGTTAACATCCTGAGAGAAGTTACAGCAAAATTGACTAAAACCCAAATAATTTTTAAGATAATTTTGGTAGATTATTTTCTGTCCATTTATAGATATTTCTAAAGGTGGTAGTAGTACTATACAATGCTATATAATGAAGGCTTTGCTTTGTAACAACAGATAATATGATAATGAGAAGGAACATAAAAAAATAGATTTTGGTTTAAGTAAGTGTTTTGACCTCTTATAGGTAGTGTCCATTTAAAGGGATTGCGTACGCATTTCAGGTGAAGAATTTCTGTCTTGTCTATACAGAAATGTATAGAAATTCTGGGGAAATAGCATTGCACTTACCTCTAAACATTTCATTTCACAGTTTGTGCAGAGGTTTCTGCTTTCTGCTTAGAAGCAGCTGCTGTCTTTGGTGCTGGTCTATAGGTGTAGTGTTTCCAAAATGTTTCTGGTCATTCAGAATGAATGCAAAACACTTTCACAACTCTGCTCTTGCCATACTCAAAACCGTGTTTACATTAATGAATTTCTTTTCTTCAGGTCTGAGAGTGATGGTAGACAGTATGCATATATGTTGTCAGTGGTGTTTGAGAAAATGACCCAATATTAATATGAAGTCACATTTCACTTTGCAATTTGCTTTCCAGTCTGTGTTCACTGTTGTTTCTGTGCAATACTGGTATTCTGCCTGCTGGCTTGGTCTTCTGGAAAGAGCCCAGGGAAACAAAGCCTTCAAACAAGAAAGCAAGGTTTTAGCATCAGGATGTTTTATTCTGAGGAACCTTTCAGCCACTCTATCAAAAAGGAGGTAGGATTACTTACTAAATAAATTGTTTATGATTCTGCTGCATAAACAATGTCTTTCTCCTCTTACTCTTCTTACTTACTCTTTAAAGTAACCTGTTCATGTCATCACCAAGCAATATTTTCCAAAGATCTAAGTCTTATTAAACAGTCAAGTTCAACCAAGAGAGAAGTATGTTCTTGCCAGCGGGAAGGTGGCACTGAGAGCCAGGGATTACAGTCTCATAATTGAATTTGAGTCAGACCTCTGAGGGATGCAACTCAATTTCATTGGGACATGGAGATAACAGTACTTCACTGTGGTGGTGTAAGGGTTAGGTAGTTCTTGTTAGTTGTTCCTTAGATGGGAAGTACCACAAAAGCTGAGGACTGTACACCAAAAGCTTAGTGCAGAAGTTTCCAATGTGCTTGAGTGTTTCTGAATGCAATTCTTTCCTGAAGCCCCGTGCCTATCCATTTGCTTTTTCCCCAATCAAATGTTACCATTAATGGACTCTGCCTGTCCTTTTAGAAGCTTTAGAACACAGATAGCTTTTTCAGGCCTGAAAAACCATTTCATGGTTTATTTCATGTCCAAATGCAAAATGGCATGGCAGGCTAGCATTGTTTTCTGACAGATTGTCAAGCCTGAGGCTAGCATACATGTCTGGCCTCACTGAATTCAACCGTGGTAATTTTTAGAGGGGGGTGGCTGACTGAATTCCTGCTAGACTGGTTTCTTTTTAGATTTTTTCTGTTCTCCTGTGTTGTTATTCAGTTTGTCTTTTCCTTCATAACAGGCAGTGACAAGTCCTTGGGGTGGCCTTAGCTTAGAATTCCAGGAAAGTCATGTAGGTAACACAATGCATAAAAATTCACTGAAGTATGTTCAGCTTTTTTCTACTGTTCATGCTTCCACATATGCTGTTCTTAAATTTCAAATATGCCTTTCTCCTTGTAAACGTTCAAGAAAGACAAGGGAAAGACGAGTAACCTGCTCTGAGCAAATTCAGTGTACAAGCTTCATACCTGGGAAGGCTGAGATCATGTACATTATTTGCAGCAGAGAATGCTTTAGGATTTTGAAGATTCTGAAAAAAGGGGCTCTTGTGCCTCTATGCAGATAAATATGTTCTCCCAGTGATTCTGTCACACTGTATGGATCTGAGTAGATAGACTCACAGCACATGCAGTACAGAACTGGCCACTGCAGAAAAGAAGGTGCACACTTTAACTGCAGTTGTTGCAGCAGTTTTTTACCAGTTGTAAGGTAGCATGGGCTGCTCAGCACCTGGAAAAGAAGCAAGAGCTTGGGAAAAGTCATGTCTGTATGCATGTCATTTAAGGTATAGAATTGTGGTTTTATACAAGAACTTCTTTATGCAGTATGTCTCAAGACCAGCACTGGGCAATGATTCTCAGCCTCCTTCACAAATTGTGTTTATTGTCCAGCCTCCAGGCCCGAAACCTTCAACTGGCAGTTCTTTGTAGTCTTCAGCAAACACCTAACCAAGTCAGAGGAAAGCTGGAAAAAGGAAGTTACTGTTCCAACCATGCTTCCTATGGCATTGTCAAAGCCTTATTTTGCCAGATGAAATTCCTCTAATGAATACTTTTAACAGATATGCATCTGTTAGGTGCACCAAGCTTCTCCAAATGGTGGGAGGTTATAGTGTGAGGACACTGTAGCTATCTATCAAAGAGAATTCTGTGATGCCAAAGTGGGTGCAGATTTCTGTCAAAAAGGACAGAGCAAAGTTATCTTCCAAATAGTATATATGTTTTCTGTTATACCATGTTTTGCCACCTTCATTAAGCTTTGCGTTACGTGATTGAAGTAACTTGCCTTCTTTCCCCTCCTTTCCTCAACATGTTGGGGTTTTTTTGTGTTGTTTTCCAGCTCTTTATTAGAGCAGTAGGGATACCATTCATTACTTTTCTTTCACTTTACCTTTTCTTTTTTCCTTTCCTCTTAATGCAATTGGTTATACTCCAAATGGTGCACTGGGAAGGGAGAGTGCTAGAAACTGAGAAAGACATTAGTTTACGTGGGTGACTGTACTGCTTTTAGCATAAGGATGCTGATTTTACCAGCAAACAGAACAAGAATTTCCTCTGCAGACTTCAGCATCTAAAGGCACACAGCTGTATCTTGGCAACTGGTCCATTGGTCTTTAGCTGATTTGGTCATGCCTGATTACAGTGCCAGTCCAGCAAATAACAGTGGAAAGGAACTGAAGCACTATGGGTGATTTTACTGTACCAAACACAATCATTTGTGATGACCTGCTATTTGAAAAGGCTTTAAGAGGCAGACCAGGCTAAAACACAGCTTCAGGAGCTAAAAAACCTATGTGAAGTATTTGTGGCACGAATCTATGCTCTATTGATTTCAGTTATTAGCTGAATCAATCATTTTACTTTCCCTTGCTTTTTTCTCTACATTCTCTTATATAACTGACTCCAGCTGCTCAGTAGATGACACATTACCTTATTTTTCCCTTATTTAGTTTACATTTCAAAATGCAGTACATAGGACATGACCGCACACACTTTTGACCTTGGAGTGCTGACCTTGTAACTAGTGTTTCATAGTATCTACCACTGAAGAAGATAAGGTTTACTAAACTAGATCTGTTTCGAGCCATCGGGCATTCATCCACAATGCTAAAGCCAATTTCAATGAGGCCACTTTTTCACACAGTGACTTTGTAATAGTTTTTGTCTCCTACTGTCTGATTTATTCTTCTGGCAAGGACTGCTGGTTTCCCTGAAACTGAAGAGGCAGTTCTTAATTTTTATTTTTTTTTTCCTAGACAGGAAAGTGATGTTTATTTTTAAGTGCACAACTTTCTATATATAATGCTTTACCACATCTCTGTTGTATTAATTTACAGTTTTCTTTTTGATCTGCCTGTATTTTAGGCTCCTGCAGAATTTGCATTGTGAACCATACCCTGTTGCTATACATACAATGAGAAGTATTTAAATACTTTCCTGTTCTATGGAGATAATTATAAGCTCTATTTTCTGACCAATGAAAGCAAGGCCAATGCTTAAGTCTTCACATTTCACTTCTAATTAAGCAGATGTAAAATGAGTTCCAAGGAATTAAATACCCTGGATATAATTTGAATTGTCCCATTAAACACATTGTCCCAGAGAACATTGTAATTACCACACCTATTTGATAGTTTCTCATCAATTACGCCACCACTAATCCTTAGTAGCCTATGCATTTTCGTATTTTCTTGAAGTTATCTGAATGAATTCAAAAGTAAAGAATATAAATATTTAAATAAGATGTACACTAGGGAGTTATTTGGGTCAAATACTCACTAAGGTCAAAATGGAAGTGTAGCTCCATACTGTTTTGCCTACATGAGGATGGGCTAAGGTAATTGCATATCTGAGAAATGTTTCTGCTGTCTCAGACAGTGAATGACTTGGCACTATGTCTCTGATGCATAAATTAGCCACGGATATTTAGCAACGGACTGGAGGAGGAGGAATCAAAGTAGTGATTAGTAATATAGTTCCACATTTCATGTATATACAGACTTTCTAATTTTTGTGGGATCATGTGGATGCAATTCAAGTAACTGCATACAAACTGATGAAGGTTTGGATACCTAGAGGTCCAATTATTGTCCTTGAAGGCACACTTGCATGTACATAGCTGAACAAGAAAGATCTATTATTGCATGTAAGATAAAATTTTTTTCCTTATCAAATGGTAACTATATTTCTTAAAATATTAGAATGGGGATATCTACTTAGACTTGGGACAGTCAGATGGATTGAAAACTGACTGAATTGACTTTCCAATCTCAACTATTCTGTGAGTCTGTGGATGTCTGCTGTTTAAAACACACACTTCTTCTTGAACTTCATACTTGAATTGGCCTCAGCCCATCGGTCCCCCCTGCCCAGACCCCTCTGCAGACCCTGCCGGCCCTTGAGCAGATCAACACTCCTGCCCAACTTGGTGTTGTCTTCAAACTTACTGAGGGTGCACTCGATGCCCTCGTCCAGATCATTGATAAAGACATTAAATACAACTGGCCCCAGTACTGAGCCCTGGGGAGCACCACGTGTGACCGGTCACCAGCGGGATGTGACTCCACTAACCACCGCTTGTTGGGCTCGGCCGTCCAGCCAGTTTGTACCCACACATGCTCCAAGCCATGAGCAGCTGGTTTCTCCAGGAGATGCTGTGGGAAACTGTGTCAAGGGCTTTACCAAGGTCCAGGTAGGCAACATGCACAGCCTTTCCCCCATCCCCTAGGTGGGTCACCTTGTCACAGAGGGAGACCAGGTCTGTCAAGCAGGACCTGCCTTTCATAGCCCCATGCTGGCCGGGCCTGATCACCTGGTTGTCCTGTAGATAGTGTTAAATTTAATCTCACAGTTCTTGGTATTGGTTGTGCCTTCTAATCTTGTGTCAGATCCCAAGATCAGTCTCTGGGGGATACCACTAGCAGCTTCTTTATTCTGGTAGTTCTTTCAGTGTAATTTCTTGCATCTTTTCATTAATCATCCATAATAACATGTACAGTCACCCCAAGCAATCTTCCAGCGTCAGGAGAACTACACTTCACAAGTCTGTGAACCGTGGGTTGTGTATGACCATAGGGTTAATTTAAAATTAAAATATAATTCAAATTTATTCATAGAAATTATGTGACAGGATAAGGTTGGGGATAGAGATAACATTTATTTTTTCTTGACCAGCTGATACTGGTAGAACAGACAAGTTTTCAGGCACACCATCAAGGTACACAAAGATGCTATCAATTTTTTTCCTATTACTGGCTACTATAATTTTTCCAATACATTTTTATAATATAAAGTTACTTAATTGGAGTCTGTTAAAAGGCTAACTTTTTTCCTACAATATTTTCAATTCTGTGAACCCATTGATGGTTGATAAAGGAGTGTGACTTATTGATGTGATGTGGTAAAATGATGAAGTTCTTGCTTACAGTCAAACCGTTCTGCAGATACTGTCTCAATTTAAAGAAGGAATGATGCCATTATTTCTGATATCAAGGTAGCTTCCTCGACTGACTTCTACTGTAAATCATCATGACCTGTGCATTTATCATTTCTAGAGGGCCTTCTCCTAGTAGAGGAGTCTCAAATGCAACTAGTAACAAGTTGGCCTTTCATATTGTCCTTCAGGATGAATGGTTTTCTGAAGTTGCCACAAAGGGATAACACGTCTTATTAAACTGTCTCAAAGTCCACCCTTCACTTCAGAATGAAGTGGTAGGTGTTGAAAGGTTTCAGTTGCTAAGAAAACTGTGAAACAGAGAAACCTTCAAAACATTGATGATGAGGGTTGTCATGGTTGTTGTTAAATAGCACAGATCTTCATTAGCTTTCAGTGGAGGAAATCTTCCTTTTCAGGATATTATATTTCTACCGTCACATCCAGATTTCCATAGTCATAGTGTTCATATGTGGTGCTGTAGTAGGATCTGTCTTTAGGGCACCAATGTTCCAAGATTTATAATGGCATTGGTTTAGAGCCATGGCAGAATTTTTCTTATGTTGCAGAAATGAATCTCAAGTCTTTCATCATTGTATTATAACTTTCTCTAGGGCAGCATTTCTAGCATTGCAATTTTAAACTATAGCTTTTTCTCGGTAAGAGATACCTCCAAAGAGGGTTTCTCATTATTTTAAGCACTATGTTATGCCTCCAGAGGAGATTTCCTGAACCAAAACCATAAATTTATTCCTTTCCTTTTATTTTCTGGGGTCTTTTTTCTTTTTCAAAATAAGAGCTACTTCCTGAGTCACTCTATCTGACAGTACACTTACATAATGCAACTGCCAGCACAAGATTCCCAGCACTCTCTTTAGAGGCATACTTATATCAAAGAACACATATATATGATGTGACCAGCAGCAATATATGGCAAATGTGCATAAAAATTAATGCATCTGTCTTTTTTCCCCCTTTCAGACAATTAATATCCACAATGAATTTCTCCCTTTTCCCTTTCAGGGAGGCATCATGGCCATATATTCTTATTGTATTAATTATTTTGGTCCACCTGATAACTGGATCACTGGGGGAGGCTGCAAATAAATAGTCAAGATAGAAGAGATTTAGTACATAAAACAGACAAACAAGTAGCAAATATGTCTTCAGACTTAGCAAGTGGTACTTTTGGTCTAGCACATCTTGGACATTTTTTCTTGTAGTGCTTGGTGCTCCAGCACTTGGATAGGCCTGAAATATATGACAGCAAAGCAAGATTTATGGGTGGGATAATATTTAATTACACTTCATAAATTTAGCAACAATAGGGCACTCATTGTTTCAATGTATGAAATGCTGTCTGGGATCTAGATGGATCTAGGAACACAACCATCAAGACAGATGTTAATGCAGGACAAATGCTGGTAACTGCAGACTAGAAATCTGGCATTGGCACTGAGATTTACTGTGTTTGTTTTTTAATGTTAGTGAACAAATGGCTTTCAACCCAGAAAGAATCTGTTTCTGAATTTTAGCAAAACTCTCTGTAGACTAGACTTTTCTGTGCATGTGAACATGATTAATTTCCAGGCTTAATGAGTCTGAGCTCTAGAAAGCCCTAATGTTCTGCATTTATCAGGGTAAACTAAATTCTGCCCGGTTTGTATTCACATTTAATTGCTATAATCAGCTACACCCAACAGAACTGGGCCTTAAAATAAAGTTGGCTTGAAATAATCACAGGATGTTTAAGATAATAATAGTTTACAGTTTTTTTAGTCTTCTGGGTTCAGTCAGTTCAGTTCTTTCTCTGTCAGAGGTGCTTTTTTAAGACAGGTTGGTTTGAACCATACCTTCACTCCCCTAAACAATTCTCTCTCTGAAGTAAGTCAGGGTGAACTTGGGAAGGGTCTTTCATAACTGCCTGCAGAGTGTGGAGACTGCAGTCATCTGTGTGAAATTGTCTATAACCCAGGTTAAGGTGAATCAGAAAAAAATATTTATTACAACCTTCACACGTCACTGCTGACATCCAGGACACTGATATCACACTGCAGCATTTTGGAGATGTCTGATACAACAGGTTAGATCACACCTGCCCTGCAGAGGTACCTAAGACAGCGTGGGGTGAAGTCCATGAACTGCAGAACTATGAATCATCCTGTGCAGAACTCTGCTGCCGTGGTGAGGTTGCTTATGGCACTTACTTATAGTTAGCCAAGATGCTCCTGCTTAATAATGTGTTACAAAGTATTTGTCTTCTCAGTTTCAGGGTAAACCATAATTTAGGTCTCTGTCGGTCTTTCCTTAATGCATCCTTATGACAACTGACTTGGTTGCCTTTGATGTTTTGCAAAAGCAGGTTTACATGCTTGTACAGTGAGAAACTCTGGATTTCTAAGTTGTAGGATCTTTTTTCTGTAGCACTCAGACTCTTAGCTCAACTAACGTTTGTTCAGGCAAGTCATTTTGCCCCTAAGATGTGACTTATAAACTTATTAAAGTGATACAGTAATAGCTCCTTCACAAACAGGTATCTTTTATTCTTTTACCCAGCACGATGAGCATACAGAGCAGAAGCTTGAAGCCCAAAGGGTCCGTACTCTTACCCAAGTTTCAGTCTTTCACAGACCACCTTTTGAGTTCCCTTTAGTCTGGTGAACTCCATCTTCGGTTGGATAGGCAATGTATTTTTGCAGGATGATAAAACAAAAAATAAAATTTCAGACCATCCTAAAAATTTGCCTGGCATGGGGAAGCATCTTCCATTTAGTAAATTCCCCATAGTTTTTCTCAGAAACACTTATATTGCATATGAAGGAGCCTTGTCTTTACTGTGGTTTTGTTTTCTCTTAAATCCATTCTTGTTTTATTTCAGACAGTCTGATATATTTGGATCTATTTGATTCTTAAAAAATGTCAAAGTATAAGGTACTCATTTTTCATACTTTGGTTAAAATATTTCCAGATATCCTCAAAGAGTCTATGGTTCTGCTCACACGGAAAGGAAAATGCACTGTGTCTGTCTCTCCAGCTATGATATCTGGACGTTAACCTCTCTAGCCAGAGAAAGGACTTGACTTCCGAAGGGCTGACTTTGGCCCATTTAGAAGCCTGGCTGACAGAGTCCCTTGGGAGGCAGCCCTGAAGGGCCAAGGGGTCCAGGCAGGCTGGGCATCCTTCAAAACCAAAATCTTAAAGGTGCAGGAGCAGGCTGTCCCCATGTGCCAAAAGATGAGCTGGTGGGGGAGAAGCCTGGCCTGGCTGAACAGAGAAATTTGGCTGGAACTCAGGGGAAAAATGAGGATTTACCACCTTTCGAAGAAGGGGCAGGCAGCTCTGGAGGACTATAAGAATTTTGTGAGGTTGTGCAGGGAGAACATTAGAAAGGCAAAAGCCCAGATGGAACTCAAGCTGGCCACTTCTATAAAAGATAACAAAAATTTTTTTACAAATATGTTAGAAACAAAAGGAGGGCCAAGGATAATCTGCATCCTTTACTGGATGTGGTGAGGAACATTGCCACAAAGGATAAGCATGAGATGTTTTCTTTGCCTCAATCTTTTATAGTAAGACCAGTTATCCCCTGGGTACTCAGCCTCCTGAGCTGGAAGACAGGGATGAGGAGGAGCAGAATTTACCTTTGTTTTATAGCTTCTTCTATCTCATCATCCCTTTGTTGCTGATCTGAGGGTAGGTGAAAGTGTTCAGGGCTGGTCCTTCATGTTGCTCTGAGTTCAGCTGAAGGAACTGAATTCACTTCTGCAAGGCAGAATGAGAGAGTTAACCAACATTTTGACTCCAGATTTCACATAGATCCAAAGTGAAAATCAGATCTGTGGTCTGATAGCACATAATCTTGTGTATGAGACTTTAGGCCTGAGATGATGGAGATTAACTGAAAAAACTGTAAGGAATAGGAAACAATATTTTGCTATCAAAATGCACAGCACTTTCCAGGATTTGAAATGCAAATGTTTGATGTAAGAACCCAGATCATGGGTTTATGTATTGCTCTTTCTGTATCGTGTTTCATGGTCTTTCTGCTTTACAGTTTGCTTTAGGCCTGCAGCTATCAGTTCATTTTTAAAGAAGGTTCCTTTCCTAAATAATTCTCTGCTTGCACTAGATGGGTTAAATTGTCAAGATGCTGTGCAGGAAATTAGGCATCTAACTTCTATTAAAAAATTATAGGAGCAGCATGATTAATTTGCAGTGGAAGTTTACCATCTGCTTTAAAAGAGTTCAGGTTTTGAAACTGAAAGTAGTTTAAAGCCAAGTTCTTTAGCAGTGGTGGGGAAGTGAGAATCAGAGAAGCATGTATCTTAAAACCTACCCATAAATTTGGTGTTAGCTGGTGTTAGCATTTTTTGCATTATAGTCACTTGCTTTAAACAATAACAAATTGATCCAGAGGTATGTTAGACTACAGCTGGTCAGTGAACCCAGGACTACCATATTTCAGATTAGAGAAAAGGACACAGCAGGAGATGTGGTAAGGCATGTGTCCGAGGAGTGTGCTTTGAAGCATTTTTGGTCACAGGCAGGATGAGAAAGAAAGTGGCCCATGTAGCTGCACAGTTAGACCAAAGGCAAGATACAGCTTTTATCCATCTCATTCATGCTATAGCTGGCACTACACCAGGGCTGTAAAATGATAGCATTATCTCCACTAATATTAACTAGAAGCCTTTATATGACTGTCTTAAGAGTTTCACTTCTCCTTCTGTGAAGGATTCCTGTCCATTCCATTAGAACATGGCCACAAAAACAGTCAATGAGCCATTTGTCATGGCCAGCATAGATGAAGGATAAGGGTTTTAGTTTCAGTCTCATTTGCATGGAGTTTCATAAGTGAGTTTATGCACTTCCTCCTAAGCAGCATGAATTATTGGGTAACCCCACTCTCAGTAATATATACTCAGAGCTGGTTTTAATTTCTTCTGTAAATAGAAGAACCCTCAAAATGTTGTATAGAATACGCTACAGATGTAAATTAAAAAAAATTGGAGAACCCCACTTTTTTTTTTTCTTCCATTTCCTGAGCAGCTATTTTTTCACAAGAGAATAAGCTGTCTGCTAGAAAAATAATAGTCCTGGATTCTAAAAGAATCTCAATGCTCAGTAAAATCTGAACCTTTTCAACTGTGTATCTTATGTATTATCTAAACCAAATCAGCTAAAAAGGCTAGACACCTACTCCCAAAGAAAAAATTATACTCATAAAATAAAAAATACTTTGGTAAATGAGATCAGTTTAAGCAAACATTTCAGAATCATAGAGACATGAGGTTAATAAAACATAGATATTATCTGAATTAATTTTCCAGGTTTTATTAATTTAGTTCTGGTTTTCAGTTTGAGGGTATTGGTTGCTGGAAATGCATAGATTTTTCGATTTCCTTTATACTTCATCAATTTGCCTTGATTTTTAGGTCTAATTATCTACTAGATTACACTTTATAGCCTTATCGATATTGAGTATTTAAAAAGATGAAGTTTATCCACTCTGGTCTGTAAATTTGGATTGGTTTCTATGAGCCCTGTACCAACCACCACCCATTAGTTAAAGAATATTCATGTTTTTGCTAGTTACAGTACAAATAGGACGAGCAGCAATCTGCCAGCCTCTTCCCCACTGTACTTTATATCAGACCAAATGTTTGCCTGCAGCAGCAGCAATTCGATATTGGTCTTCATGAAGCTACTACAGAACTCATTACTCTGGGCAAATTGCTTTGTATAGTATAATGTACTGTGCTGGAGTCTAAAGGGACATGAGCCCCAAACAGTGCTTAATACAGACCATAAAATATTTAAAGCCTGATACATTAGTTTTAAAATGCTTACAAAGGTTAAACTTTATCCAATAAGAGAAAAAAAATCATTCTGCTCCCATTAAGTCAGTGATTTAATAGAGTTTTCAGTACAATGCATTTACTCCATGATAATCAATTACCTCCAGCAAATTAAAATATAAATTAGGTTGTCTTGGAGAAAAGGAAGCTCTAAATCAGTTCGTTCTGGCTGTGTATAAATACAAATTTTATAGTTACGGTTTCCTAATGTCAGAACCAACACATCATGACAGAAAGATATTTTTAGCTGCTGTGATTCTTAACCCATCAATTGCATTGATTTAATTTTATTTTTCAAAGCAAAATATATACACTTTCTTTAAAATGTTCCTGCATTTCTTCATTATATGTATAAGGTATGCATGAACCTCATTAGGAATTGTTTGAGCAGCAAGCAATGTGCTTATTTCTGCTCATCAGAATACTCACAAAAACTCAGAGGGTTTTTTTGGCTTTCCTTTTCCTAGTGGCCAAACATACATTGAATTGGAAATCTCATTTCTATTCAAAAGTAGAGATAATAATTATGTTCAACATAAATACTACAAATTATTAGTGGAACACTAATATCATGTAACATTGTCCTAACTAGTACTGCATCATACTGTATAATAACAAAATACACAGGGGACAGAAAGTATTATTTATTCTCAAAACTGTGTTGGGAATGCTGTACATACCAATATCTCAGCTGTACTTTTATATAGTTTTTCTGCCAATGACAGTTCACTGCATAATAGAAAGCTGTCTATAATTCACCAGATTTCAATTTCAAAACTGTATGATAGGTTGGCTTAGATTTTTCTTCGATCAATTATTTGAATATGAAAAAAGTTTACAATTATTTAGCAGTATTTCTGAGGAGAGAAGAAATGTTATTGGTTTCCAGTTTAATAGACACAGTTTGAAAGGTATAATTAGATGTCAACAGATAAGGATAAGGTTTTCTTTCAATTGAAATATGTAGAGCTTAATTTTAGGTATTTACATTCTGATGCCTAGGGATTTGAGGTGACTTAAGAGGAAACATGCTGGAAATACTTCAAGGGAGTGTAATTACATGTCAGTATTGTGGCTGGTAGCGTTATTCCCTTTTTCTCGATGATTTGTCTATAGGGTTAGAAGCAATACCTGTCTATATGGAGGAGTGGTATTCAGGGTAATGTGACTTTAGGTAACCTGTTAGTTCTAAGATTATGAACCCAATACACTTTTGCTGCACTTGTAACCTTTTAGCCATCTTTCATCTCCTTCTGTCTACAAAAAAAGCTAGAAATTCATGCAAGGTATAATATGGGGCTAAGAACAGGGAGGTCATTAAATCTGAGTGATTTTCTAATCAAAGAAAAGCACTCTACAGAACTGGCTGCTGCCTAGGTGAACCAGCTTGTTAAGGAAAAATCATCTGATACCCTCCAATGGGAAGTGCGTGGTTCAGGTGCATTTATTGCTTATGTGCTGTCACTTCTTTAAGAAAGCTAATATTTGGAAACTCTGAGGGTGTACTGTGAATTTTTGTTACCACATGTGCCTGGGAAGGTTAACTGAAAACTTCAGGCTTTTGATGGCTGTAGGTGTTGGGCAAATCTACTTAAGTTCAGGAATACCTTGGGGACAGCCTAGTCCTTGAAGTCAAAGCCCTGGCCTGTGTACCTCAAAGCACAGTGCTGCAGAATGCCAAAATCCAGGTCACCTTTGGGCTTACAGGTGGGGTTGGCAGCAGCAGCATATGCCCTTTGGGTCCAGGAACAGCAATGTTACTTTTCTTTCATCACAGAAAAGCAGGACAGTAATCTTTCTCTCCTGGCCTTTGCATGTGTATAAGCCTAAGACCATATTCTGAGCTTTGTGTGGCAACTTTGGCCCTACATCCGCATAATAATTTAATTGCTTTTACAACTGATTTTTGAGGATGGTTCTCCTGCCATCTTGTGCTTTGCTACAATAGGAAGAACACATATTTTTAAATACTTTTTTGAAATGTATTACCATTTTTAAAAAGGACTTATTTTTATTGTGCTGTAACTTCACGTTTTTGAACATGATGAATTATGGCTAGGAATGAAAAAAATCAATTTTGCAGATCTGTCAATGTAAGAAAGTTCCCTTGTATTCCAGAGGAAGAATAATTGATTCTTCAAAGCTTGGACTCCTGAAGCTGGTAAACTCTTGTATTAATTTTTATGCTTGAATGTTTTGTTGGGATTTTTTACAATCAAGATCATCAGCTTTCCAGCAGACAAAGATTTTTCTTTACTTCTGAAAAATTCTTTCTTTCTGATATCCAATACAGCACAGCTGAGTGATTCTTGAAAAGAAATTCAAACATAAAACCCCCACTATGAACCAGGGCTGCTCTGTGAGTAATTCTGTGATAGCTGGATTCCATATCAGATTAACTAGAGATTGTGTCAGTGTAGTTCTAAAAGAATTATGAGCTTGGTTTTATGAGGTGTAGTTCCATGGTCTCCATTCTTGTTTTTCTGTAGTATTTACCATTTGATACATAATATGTTTTTAGATCTTTTTTCTACCTACTAAATATTATTTTCAGGTTTCAATTAAAGATTTCAGCAGCATTACATCAAGGCTATATTGTTAATATAGTAATAATTAACACTGACCTCAATGCAGACATGGAATTATTGTTAAGATTTATCTAGAGTTTAAAAAATTATGACAATCCTCCTCAATCTTCCCCCTGAAATGTAAAAAAAAAAAAATCTGTTTCCCAGTACAAAAAATTTAAAAAAACCATTTCTAGTGAATTGTGGGAACTAGAATGCTCTAAACAGGTGTTTTCAGAAGAAACTGGACAAAGTTTGTCCCCAGTCCCTGAGAAATTCCACTTGTGGATTCATGAAGAAGTGAATGAAGGGGATGTACTTTTGGACTTCAGTTCTGATGAGGCCAGAATATGGTTAATTTTCTATATTTGAGTCATTGCAGATCAGAATCTGAGAGTGACACTTGGGAATGAATGCAATAGGACAAAAAATACATGAGGCACTGAAGGGTATGTTTCCTTATTAAGTGCAGAGTTAGTTATTTGATCTTTTTGACTAAAAACATCTTATATATTAAATACAGTATTTCAACACAGAAATTATAGTGAATAAATTTGTAAAAATACAATTAACAAATTTTTCCCCTCCAGTTTCCTTGTAACTCTGGTGATCTCTATCAGTGGTGAAGCTTGGTCCTGTTTCTCCATTTCTGCTCAAGAAATACAGAGAAAGTTTAAAGAGGAGGGGTAACTCTCCAGTCATGTCACATTAGAAATGGGAAAAAGGTAGGGGTTACCTCTCAGAACTCTTTTAGAGTCACTATATCAGTTATGAGAACTGCACCCAAAGCAGTGGTTTGGAAGGTTGAAAGAAACTAATAGACTTTTCAGAATGCTGAGACTGAGATGTATGTTTGGTTTGAAGTTGAAGGGCTTCAGCATAGCAGTACCAAGTGACCAGGACATGCAGCAGGCTCATGGGGCCTGCCAGTCCCCACAGGAGGAAGCACCCATACCATCAGTGGGGATTTGGGAGCGAGAAATGTTGAAGTCAGATTTGTGCTCTGTTCTGTGCCTAAATACATTGTGCTCCTGTGAGAGCTGCTGTAGGCTCTGGCCACAGCTTTTGAAAGTTCTGGTAAAGTTGTGAGTGGTTGCTGCCATACCCCACTGTGCACCCTCTAAGGTGGGGATCAAGCAGGTCCTTGTCGCAGGGGACTGGAAGCAGCAGCTTGGCCTGTCTGGAGGAGCAGCTGGACCCAATTCCCCAATCACCAGAGACTGGCAGCACCTGTGGGACTGGAGGGTTATAGAGAAGGGGGTAAGCAAGTCAGCAGGGTTGGAAACATGTGCTGGGTGAGCAGGCTGTGCTGGGAAGTGTTCAGGAGAAGCTGTAAGTATTTTTAAGAGTTAGTGGAGCACTTGCTAAAGTAAAGTTCTACACTTAGAAGGGTGATGTGTTTGAGGGGTGGGGGATAGTCCTCTTTCTTAAAGTGGAGCTCAATCTGAACCTGCTAGGGGCTATTGATTTGCCTGCTCCTGGCAGGAGACTCACTGGGTCCCTTCTGTTGTTATTTTACGATGTGTGCTTGCTCAATCTCCCAAACTAGTGTGAACAGTCAGAGGAATGAAGCTCTTGCTGTTGGTGCAGTGCTGCATACCCACATGGGAAAGTGATGATTTCTGTTTTTTAGAACTGTGGTGTCCTCTTGAGGAAGTAACTGAAAGGTGAACTTCATATGGACAGACATATTTCTGTTGTAAAAGATGTTTTTACAACTTGGGTGCAGGTAAGCCACAAGCCAAGCAGGGTTGCTGGAAAGCAGTATGGGTAGTGCAGAGAGACACGCAATCAGTGTTCCCATTTGTTAAAAGAACCATGGAGAATTAAACATTTGTCATAGAGGCAGACCTTCAAAGCATAGCCACAGTTGTCTTGAGGAAAGATACTGTGGAGTGTGACATCCTGTCTGCAACTTTAAAACTCAATCTGCCTCTCTCTTCCTTGAATTAATTAGGCACCGCTGATAAAAGAAAGTTACACTGTAAGGCCCACTGGCTGGGCACTCTGGATGCTGAAACTTGAGTTAAGCAAGGCGTATGGGGAGTAGTAAAAGCTAAGAAAACTGTGATGTGAAATATGAAGCTGGCTGTGTTACTTAACCTAAAACTGCCTGGTGGCACTTGTCAGTGTTGCCAAATGTTATAGTTACAATTACATAGGCTTATGTTGAATGAAGTTAGGTGGTGGTGATGATGTTAATCAGTAAATGCTAGTGCATGATTAGGTTAGTGTAAGTGAGCAGTACTACGTTTTGTTATGACTACACTTAGCTTGGATTTGCATCTCTAAATGCCAAATCCAATAGGTAACTTTTCTGTCAACTGAGTAACAGTGCACTCAGCTGAGCTAACAAATTGCTGTCCTGGCTTATGGTGGATATCTTTAGCTTTCCTGCCTCAGGATTAAGGTGATAATTCATTCTTCTTCTCTCCTAATATAATTTGAGACTAAACTTCCCTTCCTGTTTAGAAAGACCTCAGATGTTTGTGTATGGTAGGGATTATTTGTGTGTGGGGTGTTTTGTTTGGGTTTTTTTTTGTGTGTGGTGTGTTTTTTCTTTTTCTTTTTTTTTTTTTTTTTTTTTTCCTTCTTTCTGGCCCTTCTGAGGGTACTGAATGGGTGCTGGTGGTCTGGGGTGGAGGAAAGGGGAATTCTGGATGGAAGAACTCACCTCAGTACAAATACCTTGCGATAATTTTCATAATTAGCAAATGAGCAGAAACCACCCCATTCTCACCTGGTTTAGAAGCATGTGGCACTGCGCTATAGTCCAAGTAGGACTGCAACCTCTAGGCATTTTGTGTGCTTCTGGCATTACTGCAGGGCCAATTCCTCTAGTGTTTTCCTGGTTAAACTGTGTACCTGCTTGGGCTCTCATTCTGCTAATATGGAAATGGAAACAAAGATAAGCACAAAGGGTAGCAGGGAAACATGACACATGACATAACCAAGCTAAGCACCAGCCTTGGTTTTAAATTTGCTGTCAAAGTCTGGCTTTCTGTACATGGTTAACTACTTGCTCTTTACTTTCACAGGACTAAACTCTTGGAGGTTGGACAGTTGCCCTACAGAAAGTCAGTACCATCAAGACTTTTCTGAGTGTAGAATACTGTAACTAATCACCTTTAGCAGATGGTGGTGATACTGTTGTTTTCTGCAGTTTGCACTATTTAGTTTTTGTTCAAATCAACAAACGTCTTTGTTCTCTCAAGAAAAATATGTACCACTCAGTAGAAGATATTAGTGACTTAAGCAAGTATCTCCTTCTATATATTACTCCCACCTAAACAACTATAAAAAGTAAACAGCAAAATAAATTGCCTGTCTGCTACTATAAATCAAAAATACAATCTTAGTCCAGTGTAACGCAAGGCAAATACAATAATGGTAAAATCTATAGCTGTAGAGATGATAAAGTATCAAGGGGATCTGCCCTCTGCTGAGGCCTGAGTATAAGATGCATTATTTAAATGTACAGTAGGCAGTAGAAGTGATCAATACTTCACAAGTCTTGACTTTAAAAAGTGGTGAATTGATTTGATCTTAACAGCAGGTAGTTGAGGGCGCAGTAATAGGGATTGCGAAGTTGCATGCTATGGTCTTTGCTCTCTGTTGTTGCAGCCTTTGCATAGCTGTTTGAACCTGGGGGAATTGAATATAGTATGTCTCCGAACTTAGATTAGTAGTGTTTTAATGGTAATAACTAACTACAAAGCAGTGGGGAATCTGGCTAGAATTTTGCACTCTTACGAGATTACAGGATAGCATTAAGCAGTCAATAATGGTAACTTGTTATTAATTCCACTGTTGCCGTTGCTAGAGTTCCAGTAATGCAGCTGTGGTTTTCAGCAATGTGTTCTTCTCCTTTCCTTGTTTTCACCTATCCATTTCATTTGCTAAATGTTCTGAACTCTGAAATGTTCTGAAAGAGTTCTAGCTCTTGTAGATGGACCCATGGTTTAGCGGAAACTTGTAATTCTGGGCTTGTCAAAGACAAAAGACAGATTTTTTTTTGTTTAAAAATGGGAGAGGAAGAAGGTTGTAGGCAAAGAGGGTCTTTCTTCTAACAGTACAACTGCCAAGGTTAATGAGCCAAGCTTTACAGTGCTGCAAGTTGGTGTTCTTGCATTTCTGAGGTTTTACTGGTTGTAATGTAGTTAGTAGTCTGGCAAATGTGAGGATGAAGCCTTTTTATTATAAGAAACACTTTATGACCTGTAGTATCCTGTTATAAGATTAACTGGTCAAGTCTAAATTCTGCAAGGCTTACAGAGGTTTAATTAGCAGCATGATGTCATCTTACATATCTAATTGGTGCTGAAAACTTTCAGTGAAAACTTCTAACCGTTCTTAATATACGTGCCAAGGGAGGATGCCCTTCCCTCGCTCCCTGTGAAACATGCACTGTTCTGTTTGGGCCATGGGATAACTAAAAATACTTGTGTTTGGTTAGGGAAAGTATGTCTTTCCATGGGACACAAGGTATTTCTAGTCATTTTGCAGATTAGGGAAAAACTTGGCCAACTTTGAAATGGCATCAGAGAAAGATATGATCCCAGTAGGATGAAAGGTGGTAACTCTTAGTTTTTGAAAACTGTCAGACATCTTTGCTGCTTTTGCTTTGAAGTTAAAGTTTGTAATTGTCTCCTCTTCCTTTTCCCTCCCCTATTGTCAAGAGATGCAACTAAAGTAGCCTACATTTCAGAGGTGGGCAAGCAGTAGACAGTGTTGTGCCTTTCCTTGCCTGTAGGATACTACCAAAGACAATTTTGTGCTTGTAAAAATAAAGTGGAAGAAAGTCTGAGACTAATTTCCAAAGAATCAAGTCTTCAGAGCTGCAGTTAGTCTAAGGAAGGACCTGTGGGTGGCAAGGAATCTAGCACAATCTTGACAGTGTTCTTGCCCGAGGGTTTAGTTTTCAGGATCAATGCCTAGAGTTGTTTGAGAGGAAGCTCTTGACATAATTTTTGCCTCGACATAGCTATGGGTACTAACTGTGGTCAAATACTGATCACATCAAGTGGATAAGCCGCTGTGGCTGAGAACCGGGAGATAATTATTGCTCTTTGCAACTACCTGGAAGCTGGTTGTAGGCAGGTAGGGACAGGTCTCTTCTCCAAAATAACAAGAACAGGACAAAGAGAAAATGGCCTCAAGTTGTGCCAGGGGAAGTTTAGGTTGCATATTAGGAAAAATTTCTTCACTGAAAGGGTGGTGAAGCATTAGGACAGGCTGCCCAGCAACATGGTGGAATTGCCATCCCAGAAGGTGTTCAAAAGCCATGTGTATGTGGGGTTTGGGGCATGGTTTAGTGATGGACTTGGCAGTGCTGGGTTAATGGTTGGACTTGATAATCTCAAAAGTGTTTTCTAACCTAAACTATTCTCTAAGGGGCACTTTTTATTCCTGTATACTCTGATGTGGAACACTTCATATTTATCATGTAAGTTGGAACTTGGATGATGCTGCTTTTTTGCCCTCTGAAACTGAAAATGGGAAGAGGCCTACTATAATCATGACACTTGCTCATAAATATCAGAATTAGTCTCAGGAAATTATTACAGAAACTGGTCAAAGGAAAATATTGCAGAAATGCCAAAAGAGGCCCTTTAAAATTATTACTTTTCTTGGTTAATACAAGAATTGGGATTTCCTTAAACACTGTAGTCGAACCTGTTGCTCAGGCTTGAGGAAACTTTACTGGTGAAATATATATGCAATTTGACACATTGAGAACAGAGAGAAGTTGATTATTCTGACTATAGCTTTATTGTTAAAGACACTTTAAGTACTGATGGATGTTGTAATATTTGAAAGTGTAAATTATAATTTACAACCCAAAGACAACTTTTACATAGGCTAGTTCAATACTTCATTTCTGGAAATAACTTAATACTTAAGGGAAAATGTAACTTGGACATCATCCATGAGCATACTGAAAATAGCATCACAGAAGATAATGTAGATGGAAGCTACTTGAAACTATGTAGAAAATATTCAAATCCCTTATCAGTAGTGTGTGCTACATTGTCCGGATGATACAGAAGTGCACAGCATTAAGTCCATTGTAAAAAATTGTCCTTGGAAGGTAATGTTGGTCTCAATGGAAGAAATGCAGTCTTTGCTTGTGAGCTGAGGTATGTAGAACGAGATTGTATTTGAAATAAGATGTCCAATACTGTCCTTTGATAGGGACCGGTATGCTGAATGACTAAAATGGAAATGTTGGTAACATCAAGGTGGTAACTGTATGCTGATTTGTTGGGTTTTTTCTTTCAGCTTGTCAGAAATCTCTTCTCTACCACATATTTAGAGTGCCAAAACTCAGTTTCTTTTGAGTGCATGGGCCATGCTTGTCTGTATTGAAGGGTGCAAGCAGCAAATGTTAGGCCTGAGTAATCTAGAGCTGCTGACTTTAAAATAACTTTCAAAGGCCAGTTTCTGTCACTTTTCTCAAAAGCTCTTTACCTGCTCATGGTGAAGGAGGATGATCCAAAGATGCAATTCTTTCTGAAGCTTATGGTTTGCTGTCCAAAGATTTTGTGAATCGATGAGGGTTGGAAGGGCTTGTTTAGAGTGATAAAATCTTGGGGAGGGTATGGCTAAACAGGCTGAATGCAGCAGAGTTTGGGACATGGCCAAAAACCCCTAAAATAAATGATCTTCATGTCTCATCACCCTGTAGGCTCAATAAAAGACACTTGTTATGCATATTTCTGTGACTTCACAGTACTTTTGCATCACAAAGGGAAAAAAAAATATATGGGGTGCAGTAAGAAACAATCACAAAGGAAGCTTATTACCTTAAAGTGAAGGGAGGGCTGGTATAAGAAACTTTAACAGGTATTACATTTCCTTAAGGTATTTTGCAGTTCAATAATTGCTGTCTTGTAGAAGGACAATTAGAGCTGACCTGGAAGAAATAGTTTCATTTATACTAACAAGTAAAGTAGTTCTGCTTTTTTAAAATGTTGCTTGAAAGGCAAGCTTGTACAATGAAAAACTGGAATACCCAGATTGTTTTAGGGCTTCAGAGTATGGATATTTGAAAGCTGAAAGAGCTTAGAGAACTTTTTTTTTTTTTCTTTTCTTTTCTCTGACCTAATCTGCACTTCAGTTGTGATCTTAACCTATTTTATCCAAATAGAGCATCTTGGGAAGGTACTGGTGAGGCTACTTTAGGAAATGAATGATAAAGCATAAAGCTGCAAGTCAAATTTATTTTTAAAATGCAGTCATTTTGTTGCCAAAATAGCTAGGATAGCAGTGACAGAGGATGTAGTATCAATCTTACAGTGTTTTGATTACTTCAGGTGCTATGTTTGAAGGATATGGCTTAAAGAAAAGTTTTGATGATAAGGGTTGGAGAGAGAGGGTGAAGTTAGAGCAAAATAAAAGTATCTTCTGCGATCTGATCCTCTATAAGCTTGCATGCCAAAAGGAAGTTTGTGATGTTTTGGTTTTAATAACCTGGAGAACATAACTAAATTTTATATGGGGAACCTATTCTACCAAACTGGCAGCAAACTAGAAATTTCAGTAGTAATAGATATGGAAAAAATACAGGAGTCTATTTTAACCCATTTGGAGGTGGAATTTGTGTGAAACTAATATGCAGAGGATAGAAAAACCCCCTGACTTTCTAGATTAGACTAAATATTTTATCTGGCCAGAGAAACTCCAGCCTAATGATTCCCAGTCTTCAGTGGATTTTGATTAACTAGCTTGAGGAAGCATGTGCTAGCATGTTGCAGGTTAACATGCTTGTGCTCTTTATTGCAGTTGGCCTTCATTTTTTGAAACTTCCTTCTCTAAGTGGCTTCTTTGGAAGATCTGTTGCGTACAGTATAACCAAACAGATTTATATTTGAGAACACTGCTTCTTGTTTTTTGCTGAAAGACTGCCTTGTGACTGCATTAGAGCTGTTTTTCAGGTTTAGGACCAAGTGATTTGAACTAGAATATCATTCCTGTTTTATATCAGTTTCTGAACAGTATTCACATGTTTAATTGAAAGCAAGATAAGATTCTTCTACCTGCACACAAGAGAACTGAAGCAGACCACACAGGACCTTACTTTTAAAGGTACATAATTTGAAAGCATAAAAGAAAACAAAGGAGGTGAGATTATCCAACAGAGACTAAGCCTTAGTTTGAAAATTAACCTGGTTCTCCAGTGTGTCTTTTTATATTTTTTTGGTTGCCATCACTTAGCTTTTCACTTTATCTCTCTCCTCCTCTCTCCCATATTTGAAGTAGACATGGCAGGGCATTCTCCAAAATTTGTATCTGTGGAATGAGAGGTGAAATTCAATGTCAGGTTGAAAGCCAGATGAGGAAAAGCAATACTTTGAATTGGGACAAAGAAGACTGTTGAAGTCCACCTGATGCTCTGAAACACACATACTTATGGTTTTCTTGTGGTGTCATTTAACCATTAGCCAATTCGGGAAGGTGTAAAGGAGTACGATAGATGGGTAGCAGTTTCCTGGCTGTGTAGGCAGGACAGTAAATAACTTGAGCAGCAATTGAGAAAATGGATAAAAAGTGGGATAAAGCAGTGGCAGTGGTAATGGATGGAGGCTCCCCAGAGAACTGGTTGTGAAGAACAAGGATTGCATGGTAAGTTAGGTTTGATAGGGCTTTCTTGGATATTGACAGAGTAGGAGGTGTGGAGGCAGCTGCTAGATGGCAAGGTGGTAAGCAGCTCAACCCTGCTGGCGCAGCCCATACGTACTGCTACATCCCAGAGTGTGTTAGCTGGGAGATGGAGCAGGAGGCAGGAGTGCTTTTCCAGCTGAGTGCTGGTAGTGCTTGTAGGCTGGATGTGTCAACAGCAAGGGGCCACATGTGAATACATAAAAATGGCAACACTTGCTGCTGCTTTAGTCTGCTTTGGTTCTAACCCACTTATTCCCACCAAGGAGAGTACTGGAGTAAAGGCTGAAGAAATTCTGAAGAAAATCAGAAATAAAGTTTATTTGTTTGGGGATGTATGTAACCATAGCGATTTTCTTAAGCACTGCAAAACTATGAATCATGGCTGTAGAGGTCTAATGTTCCTGATGTGTATTTCAGATAATTGACACAATTTTATTTTCACAAGGATAAAATCATAGATCTGATTTTGGAGTTCCTGTTAGTCATTAGTGATTACAAAGCAAACCACACTGGTGCTGATGGGGGTTCCTTGAGACTATATATATATATATATTTATATATATATATTTACAGATAAGTTATGTCTAGTGCATTAGCTAAAATGACACTGTCGTTATTCATCTTGCTAACTTGATTTTAATCGTCTTTGTCCTTAACAGGATAGTAAGTGCTTTCTAATGCACTTGACTGTGACTTTATCATGACACTTGTATTTATATAGATTAAATTTATCTGTAGCTTAAAAAGACAATGCAACTGTCTTAAAACCATAAATTATTCTAGCCCATCCTTTTCAGGTTTAACATGGCCATCTTCCTATTAATCTCTGCTGTAAATCTGTGAGGATAGGAAATACATACAGTTTACTGAGAGGAAAAATAGGTGGCATGCACTGCGGAGACTACTGGCACTGTGAAAGTAAGCACTGCTGTTGTAATTCAGGCCACTACTTGGTCACATCCAGCCATACTTGAATTCATCTCAAGCTAACACAACCCCTAAATGTGGTGCCTGGCTGCTGGAAAGGGTTTTGAAGATTATGAAAAGCATGATGAAGAACCAAAGGTTGAATGTTAAGTGAGGATCCATATCACTTCCTTGATGAGCATTTTCTCTGGGTTCCTATTTCCCTACAAAGATTGAAAATTGAGTTCAAGTCTCCTCGGTCCTGGTCCAGTAGTATGTCTCTCACTCCCACTGAGCCACCACCAGGAGCTAGTCTGTGGTTGTGTCACACTTTGAACCTACAGGATCAGAGCTGAGTTGTGCAGTCTAATGATCTCTACCACCTGTAGCTTTGAAACCATACCAAATTCCACCAAGGCAAAAAATCTGCACTGCTGTACTTTCCAGTTCTCAGTTGTGTTGTGCAATATTTCAGAGGGGAAAGGTGCTGAACTTGGGATAAATGAATGCTGGGCCTGATGGAAAGGTATCTCTTAACTGATGAAACTAGCATGTGGCATTTACTAGTTATGCTGGACAAAGCTAGGCTCGCAATAAACTCCCAGTTCCCCAGATTGTCCTGGATATGTTTCTATCTTTATGCTGTATTATAAATATCTAAATATGTCAGTTCCGCTTCAGCTGTGAAACTTGAACAGTTTTACTGCTTAGAATTTTGAAGTGAGACTTGGCAGCTGATATTCTAATTTTAAATGCACAAAAGCCCACCAGCTGTCTGTTGGCCGTTCACAATAGATTAGGGAACAAAGATGTTGTTGAAAATTCTCTGAAACATGTCCTATTTGCTACTGAAATAAAGTAATTGACTTTCGTAAATATAATTACAACAATATCCAAAACCCATTTGTCAAATACTTGTCAGTCGATTGCTTAGTTAAAAAGGTGACTTGTCAATTGGTTGTCAAGTGTTTCTGTAAGAGAAGGAAAGTTTTTATTATTGGAAACAACCTTATTTTCTCCAGTAACTCTTTCTTATAACATTATTTTCACACTGCCTGATATAATGTTAGCTTCTCTTTTAAGAGGAAGATGGCCTTCCAGTGCCAGCTGATTTTCAGTTTTAAATGCATGATGCTCAGCTGGCTGCTATTCTGATATTTGTCAGACAGTAATAGAAACAACTTTATTTCTGGGAACACTGTCTTATGTCGCCCAGACTTCATATTACCTAAACTTAGTGTGATGGTACAATAGCAGTATTTTGGTTTACTTTCCAAAGGTAATTTGAATTGCTTATGTTTATGTGACCTTTTTTGTGTCAGTATAGTCATCAGTCAACTCTATACTTAGAAGTACAGATAATTTCCTGATATATTTGAGGGACTTCCCTTTTGTGTGGTATGATTTGTAGTTTGTAAAGCCACAAAGTTCTGCATAGGCCCTCCAACCTCAATCTTGAGAACTTGCTAAAAGCAACATGCATGTTTTTATGTAGCCAACAATGTGCTGAATTATTAGCCTTTTGGATGTAAGGGTACATGACTCATTGTGAAGTAGTTGTCTGAAATGCTGTAGTCCATTGATCAGAGCCATGTTCAGAGAACTATTAAGATATAATCCTCGGCAGCACGCAGGTGCATCCTTTTTGTGCAAATATTATAGGTATCTTGTGGGCTAAATAAAGCCATTGCTAATGGCTATGCACATGCTTTGGAGTGGCAATTGCTCTGTAAACTTGGAGAATTAGCCAGTGAATTGCCTGGATGACTTAATTTTAAGATATTTTTAATTTATAACTGCCAGATGAGTTTGGTGTGTCTGGTATGTTTAAGTGGTAATACAGCAACAGTCCACCTGCCTGCAAACTTTGCTGCATGTGCTTACTAATTTATGAGTAGAATTACAAATTTCAAAGAAACTGTTCTGAGGTACAAACATACGGTGGGTTTCCTGAAACAGCTATAGTATTACTGCTAATGCGTGAAAGCCAAGGAACTTCTGGTGTAACAAGCATGGTAAAAGCAAAGTTAAAATAGCTTTGTTAGCTATCTAGAAACTCTTGCTCTCCAATACTGATAGCAATTTGATTGTAATGATAGCTATGCCACATGCATTATTGGGGAGAGGCATGCACTGAAATATTTTGAAAGGAAAAAGAATTGAAACATAAGCTTGACCTGTACAAGGTTACATATATAAAGTGAAATATCAGTTAACTGTTGAATTTCAGACCTCTGCTGTCTCCTCTGTTTCTCCTTTCCCTTCCCACATAGCTTTTATTTTTTTATCCCCAGGTAGGAATATCTCTTCTTTTTGCACCATCACTTTGAACACTAGAGTTACAGCTACAGAGAACTTGGTATTCAACAGTGCTGAGGTAGCATTTAACTGGTTCAGTTTCTTGCCTGCTTACTAGTTAACCAGTTTAACAGCCAACGATACAGGGGAGATTCTAATTGGGTAGAAAAATAGCATGACTGGCTACATTAAAGATACAACTGGACTTAAAGGTTGACTTTGCTGGGAGCTGACAGTGTCTTCTATTAGCTCTGGCAAAGATATTGCTGATTGATAATTGGGAGTAGATGTGTTCCTGCCCTCATTACTGTTTAAATTAGATTTCTAACTAGGGTAGAGGATAATTTCATTGTGTCAATTTTACATAGTTGTTTGTTTATGCATTAAAGATGGATTCTGATTAGGACCATATGAGAGTGAGTAGTTGGATGAGGATGGGAGCATTTGGGTGAATACATGGGCCTTCTGAACTTCTAACCAGCTCCAACTTTTTGGATTCTGGAAAAAAAAAAACAACAAAACCCACAAACTTTTGAAAAATGAACTGTTGGGGAAAAATACCTGCTTTTATACTTAATCTATTATGAACGTTCATTTCTGTCTCATCTATGGCTGGCTGTGTAGTTTCAGTTTACAAAGACTCATTCTGATGTCGTTACATTTTAAATGAACTTGCAGGTGAATGAAGTCACATATTCTGAAAAACAGGAACACACCTAAATTGTTCTTATGCTTTTGTTAATATCTTGAGTATTTAAAAAGAGTGTGGATGTCACCATATGATTGGCTTCTTCTTGCACCTCTAGTATTTAGGTAACTCTGGTTTTATTTATTGTCTTTGTCTACTTGGGCTCTAGATAGTATAGGCAAAATGAAGCTGAGTCGAGTTAGGAAGGGATGTCCTGTATCTTGAATTTTAGCTGATCCTTAAAATAATATTAAAAGAATAGGATGTTGCCTAAAAATGTATTGTATTTCTCATCTTGCTTCACTATTTTTATTAAAAGGTCACAATACTTTTTCATCTGTTAACAAAATACACTTCCATTAAAATAAGTGTATGTGTTGAGATGGCTTTTTTCTGGAAAATTATTAGAAACAATCCTATTGTGAAATGAAGGGGACTTTGGAAGATGTCATCTCTAGTAACATCTTTTAATGCTATTTTGATGTAAGGATGGAAACAAAAAATTGCTTTATATAATGTAAGCAAGTAATTTCTTTAAAGATTAAAGGTGTCATAATCATTGGTTCTCAGTATAAAACTTTTAACGAGGAAGATGGGAGAGCACAGTTGTCCTAGGTTTGAGCTGTTTTGTCCACAAATACCCCTTAATTTTATTCACTAGGAAATTCTTGCATTTAGACGTAACATGCTTGTGTGCTAGCAAATAAGACATTTATCTTCACTTTATATTTAACTTTGCCTTTGTTTTACATAATTTAATCTTCCCACTGCCTAGTGAAATTGTATTGTCCCTCAAGTAGGATAAAAATCAATCTCATTTTTTTTGTGTGTGCAAGCAACTGCATCGAAGTCTGTTCCTGTATCTGTTTAAAATAAAGGCAAGATATTAATTACTATTACAGATACATGCAATTACAAACTTCATCACTGGGAAGAGAAAAAAATTAGTTTATAGAGCCTCTGCAACATTTGTAAAATTGCAGGATGCTTTCTATAGAAATCCAGAAAATCACCAAAGAGAACTAGAGTCTGAATGGATTTAAATGGGGTGGGGGGTGGAGAGGTGGGGAATTCCAGTGTACTTCAGCATCTGTAAGGGGAAATCCTTGAATCTAAAACTGTTGCCTTGGAACAGACCACTTCTCTTTTGAATGTTTGCTTTTTTCCCCTCATCATTTTCCTGTTTATGCTATTGTAAGCTTTAGGGAATAGATATGAAATATCTGTAGAATTTCTCAAACAGTTGTAATTGCATGATTACAGCTATCTTTTAATTTTTACTAGGGGTCCTAAAGCATTGTGCCCCCTCTTCCTATATGCTGTAGGGATACACTACAGGAGAGTAGAGAACCATTACAATCAGTTTTTGAGACACTAATAGAATACAACTGTATGACTGAGGTCTGATTAAAACAAACAAACAAAAAAAAAACCCAACCAAAAAACCCCCAAGCCTTTGGAAGCCATAGACTATGATGGGACTGCCCAAGTCAGGCAGAACTTGCCCTTGTTAGGCAATCAGGAGTACCTTTTGGTGAGTTTTTTTCTTTTCCCTGATCTTCCTTCTCTTTATTCAGATAGTTTTTATTAGCATGAAACATATGCCTGCATGATACTAATCTGCTATAATCTTTCCTCTGCTCTGTGGGCTTCAGGAAAACTGTTGTGAAGATTTTTGCTTGGTATTTTAGGGGACTGATCTGCAACTGATCTCAGCTTCCTGAGATGCTAGAAATGCTGAAGACTTATTTTAAACCAAAGAAAAATACTTTGTAATTGCTGAACTACTCCAGCAATTTTGCATTATACAGCTTAATAGTAAGTATTCTCAAGGAATTAGTGATTAGTGAGATGCAGTGAAAAGTCCACTTATATTTGATGGGAGTTTTGATATCCAAGACCTTAATCTTTCATTTTATTTACCTTCTAATTTTGAGGATGCTTTTTATTTCTTCATTATAAAGTGATAATTGATGCTAATAACGTCTTTACATTATCCAAGGATAATAGCATTATGGCTGTTTATGGCTATTGCACATTTTACTGCAACCAATTTTTTGGTGATTAGTAGGTTTTTTTCCCCACAATTCTTTAAGTGGCCTTACAGAGAAATGAATATGTGGCTTTAAACAGAAACTAGTAGACCACAAAACATGGAGTAAAATATTTGGAAAACGTGAAATTGGCATGTATGACTTTTTCAGTGAGCTATAATTGAAAGCTAACTTTTTCTACTTGTTACTTGTCAGTGTATATCCGTATTCTTTACTGTTAATGCTCTGCTAAGACTTCCCATTGCAATTTTAGTCTTTGTGTGACAAAATGAGGATTTTGGGATGGATGCTGAGTGACCAGGTCAGTACTCAATCTCCAGACACTTACAACAAATTGTTTTCTATTGCTGCTACTATCAGAAGGCTGGATGGGGTGGGGGTGAGAACCAGTATAGTTTGGATTTCTGTTACCTTTATAATGGGTGAATCATGTGGGAGACTGATCACAGCAGGCTGGACTTTACAGTTGTACCATACTTGAGATTTCAAAAGGTTAGAAACTCAGTGGATGTTATGCTGAAGGATCCTATAATGAGGTATAAATGAAGGCAGTAGATTAAAACATTGGTGATCTTCTAAGAAAATGATATGCTAGTATGACAAAAATGTTAATACACAAATGTTCTGTAACTGATGAAATAAGGCTACTGGAGGGGAAAAAGACATACGGAAATGAAGAAGGAGTTTGGATGGACTGTGGGGAACAAAACATGGGGCCCTGGTATCACAGGGCTGGGAAAGGACCTTCAGGACCCCCTGATACTGCAGTCATCTTTGAGGCAGGATCGAATAGCACAGGCCTATGCTATTCTTGGCAGCTGTATTTATATATATAAATATATTTATATATTTCCTGTACTCCCCATTAAGCCTCTATGTTTTTTTTTATAGTGTTCATTATTTATTCTGAATACTTTTGTCACAGTTTAGGAGCAGATTTTTATATACCTCAGTGCAGTCGTGGAGTCTTGCCTCAGTCTTTGCTTCTTTATGCCAAACTGCTTATGATATGTTGCCATACAGCATCCAGAATAATGTCAGTTTTACAACAGTAGCTGATTGTTTCTGCTGAAGTTTTTTACCTTTTGGTCCTCTGTCTTTTTCCAAAGCACATCTCCAATTTAAGATTACTTGAGTTCTGTCCAGGTTCCCGCTGTATTTTCTGGCTCTTCCAGCTTTGGCAAAGTTTGCAAACTGAATAGTCAATGTCCTTAGTTCATCAACCCTGTCATTATGGTACTTGATAGGACTGACTCAAAGGATTTGATGCTGTGGGTGCCCTGTCATTGCAACCTTTCTCTGGCAGGAAACTGCTGGTACCTTCACTAAAAGGCTAGTTCTGTGCATAGACCACTGTATACTGCATTTCTTTGAAAGACATTCTGATGCCATAATTCTAATATGGCTTAGAGCTTTTTTTGCCAAGACGTAGGTAAAACATCACTGCTATTTTATTTTTATGAAGCACTTTACCTGTCTACAGGAGGAGATTAGGTTAACTTTATAGGGTTTTGTGATAAATCCTGCTTGCTGTTCTTGTTGCCTTGTTTTTTGTCCGGTGAAACCTGATCATTTGTTCTTCTATTTCTCTGTAAGTATTCAGTTCTTCCCCTTCTATAGGTACACCACACTTCCTTTCTTTAAATTTAATCTTTTGTGCTGCAGCTGTATCTCCTGAGTTCTCAAAAACAAACTGCTGATGCTCTAAGGATTTAATCAGCCAGTTCTTTAAATATCCTAGGAGGAAATTCATCTGGCCATGCAATTTGAGTGTTTGAGAAAACAAACCAACCTGTCTCTTCCTATATCTTTCTTCCTAACTAATGGTTTCTTTATATCTCTCTTGCACAGAAGCAAGTTAGTAATCCTCAGTGCACGTAGTCAACCTGTCCTGAAGTAGAAAAGTGTGATTCCAAGTACAAGCAGTAGCTACTGCTATGACCAAAGTGAATTCTTCTGCTCATAGGAATAAATCCATTTTTGTGGGGACTGCTGTTGCTACAAACAATGTACAAAAGGAAGTAAAAATAATAATGTACAAAGGCAATGAAGAAAACTTTAATTTCTTTGGGGAACCTTTTTTATTCAGATCTTTAAAAAATGAAGGCCAGTTGGATGGTTGTGTATAAAATACAGTGTTAGTGCTTCTTATTCCTAAACTTTAAAATCTTTTCTCCTGTGAATTGCTGGAGAGCCATATAAGTATGAAATAATGTGGCATAAATTTAAGGTGCATGGTGACACCAGCTGGTGGTGAAATATATGGGTATATAAAAATGTGCGAGTTCAGATCCTTTCACTGATTGAGATGGAGAAACTCATGGAATGCTGTTAGTACCATGTACCTCTATAGCAGGTAAATGTAGAAGTTTGTCTCCTTTCCAGAAACTGAGTTGTTGGTTACTTCACCAAAACTATTCAGCCTACTCACATGACCAGGAGTTCCAGAGATCTTTTATGGATTCACAAACCTGACAAAAAAAAAAAAAAAAAGTCTTCAACTTCATCATTTAAACTCATACACACTGGAAATCTTGAATTGCACCTTCCTTCCAGCATAGAAGAATAATAGTGTCTTCAGTTAAAATAACAATGTATGGTTGTACACTCTTAGGGATTTCAATATTGTGGACTGAATCTTTTAAGGTAGTAGAATGAATCTAGTTTTAGTGGCTCTAAGAGGAATATTAAAGTTTTGAACACATAAATTTCCTCATGTAAATATATTTCCTCATTGTCCTTTGTTGTGGGTGGGAAGGGGTGAATTCTGACCCATTGTTTTTGGGAGTAGAATTTATTTAGGAACCAGTGAAATAGAGCTGCTATTGCATGATCTGGAATAAGATACACCTATGTACAGATGAGAGTGTAGAGAAACACTTAAAAAGAACAAGGTGTTTCAAAGAAACCAAAATACTCTTCCTCACAAAATATCAAGGTTCTATCAGAATTGTGTTGTTGTTATTAATGAGATATCATCACTTAATTTACATTATTCCCTTGAATTGTTTAGTACTTTTGGGGTTTTATAAAAACAAAACAAAACAACACCCCCCCCAAACAAACAAAACAACACCC
>JAVJGJ010000033.1:9058474-9083154 GCA_035590215.1 Microhierax caerulescens
AAAAAAAAAAAAAAAAAAAACCACCACAAAACAAAAAAAACAACACCCCCCCAAAAAAACAAAACAACAACCCCCCCCTCCCAAACAAACAAAACAACCCCCCCCCAAAGAAACAAACCAATAAACTCCCCCCCCAAACAAACAAAACAACACCCACCCCCCCCCCAAACAAACAAACAAAACAACAAAAAACATGGCTTTGAAACGTCTTGGAGATTGAGAGCTTTTCATCTCTGTTTGTTTCTAATGGAATAATTCAGAAACACGCATTATTAAAAAGTGTTTTAACGCCTAAAAAGCAGTGTAAACAATGTCCCTGGTGTGCCTTGGTATGCTTCTATTTTCATTACTGCAGGCTTGAAACACGCTAAGCAATTTAATGTTTCCAAGCTGCATTGTTTAGATAGGATGACAGTATTGAATATTTTCCTGCATTTAATGGCCATTGGTGTTGTCATTGCTGAAGAGAACAGCTGAGCTGCCGGTTAAACAGTTTTCTTGGAGGATGTAGCTACACCAAAATGGAAGGCACTGCATGGGTGTATGCATGTATGGCAAGTGCACAATCTTTCAACCTAATATTGGATCTTCTTTGCCTCCAAGCCTCAGTATGCAAAAAAGCAATGTTTATAAAATGCTTTGTTTCCCTTTCAGCAAGTACTTGTTTTCAACCTTTTCTGCCTGCGACTCCCCTTTCCCTTTGCATTACTGAAAATATAGGGAGATTTGGAATGTGCAGCCCAGCAAATCAGGTTATTTTTCTGTTTATAAAAGAAGATTAGTAAGTCAAGTTTGCTGCAATAGTATGCACTCTTTTATTACAGTTTTTTTGGTGAAGTTTGCAAACCTCTAGCAAAAATCTTTTCCTGCAAGCATTATATATGTACTAGTGAAGAACCACTGGATCTAAAAACAAACCAAAAAACAACTAAAGAGGATATGACTCCAGAATGGATAAAATTCTTTCTGGTAGTTATCTGCAGGCTATTTGGTTTTCTGTGCTTGGAGCAGTTCTTCCTTTCTTTTTTCTTACTGAGTGTCCAAGAGGAAGTTTGTAACTGCCAGAAAATTCTTATTAAGCCTTTTCATCAGCTGTCCCCTTTGGAAATATTTTGTGTGTGAGCATTGTTAGCACTGCAGCTCTGTTCGGTGTTTTATGGCTATAAGGAAGATTTACCAACGAGTCAAACTACAGAACATTAGAATGGTCAAAGTCGTGCACTTTGCTATCTCTCAGAGTATATATGGGTATTGTGGTTTAATCTTGGCCAGTAACCAAGCACCACGAAGCCGCTTGCTGACAGTGGGATGGGGGACAGAATTGGAAGAGTAAAAGTGAGAAAATGTGCATTGAGATAAAGACAGTTCAGTAGGTAAGGCAAAAGCCATGCACGCAAGCAAAGCAAAGCAAAGAATTCATTCACTGCTTCCCATCAGCAGGCAGGTGTTCATCCATCTCCAGGAAAACAGGGCTTCATCATGTGTAACGGTTACTTGGGAAGACAAATGCCATAATGCCGAATGTTGTGTGTGTCGCATCTCCCTGTCCTTCTTCCTCCAGCTTATACATACTCAGCATGACGTCATATGGTATGGAATATCCCTTTGGCTAGTTTGGGTCAGCTGTCCTGGCTGTGTCCACTCCTGGTTTCTTGTGCCCCTCCAGCCTTTATGCTGGCAGGGTGTGAGAAGCCAAAAAGTTCTTGATGTAGTATAAACATTACCCAGCAACAACTGAAAACATCGGTGCGTTATCAACTTTGTTCTCACACCAAGTCTAAAACACAGTACTGCACCAGCTCCTAAGCAGAAAATTAACTCTATCCCAGCTGAAACCAGGACAATGGGGTATAAAAATTCTGACACTTCATTCTCATAAAAGAAGTCCAAGCTAGCATGGGAAGGTGCTTACAAAAACCCCTATGTGATTGTGATGAGTATGGGCACTTGAGGAGCACTCTTTGTGGAAGCTCACAACACAGCCACTTCGTACCAACACAGGTGCAACAAACTTGTGCCAGTGCCTGGCCCCTTGGCTTGGTTCAGCATCTTTAATCCAGTGTAGACATAGGATTTTACAAAGTTTGAGGAAACCTGGGCAATATTAGTTCCATAGGTGATTCTTCAGTTCAAAAAATCTAGCTAGAAATTCAGAGAGGAGCCATATATACCTAGTGTTTTTCCTTTTTATGCCTCATAAAGTGAGATTTGCAGAAAGATTTCTGAAGCAACAGTGGTTCAAACCTGTAGAATGGGAATTTTCCATAAACTCTCCTCATCCTCCCAGGTGGTTGTCTGATGTAGTACAATGTTGTATTCCTCAGAGTGAAATAAAACCCTAAATATGAAATTGCAGCAGCAGCTTGACTGACTATCACTAGCATTCTTGCTTGCGAATATCTAGTGGCAAGAGAAGAAAATCAGTTGAGTAATTTTTAAGATATTAGCAGTATGATTAAAACAATGAAATTGTAATGCTCAATGGAAAAACACTGTATGCAAATTATAAAAGATATTCATATAAATCAGTTAAAATTACTGACATTATAATAATATCTAGTGAATATATATAAGGTGCTGTGTAGCTGGTGCAGTTGGTACTCTGTTCTGTGGCAGGGTGAGGCTGTTGCCAGCCATAGCAAAATGCTGTTTTTGAGCATTTGTTCTGGAACAGAAATTTAAACAGGTCTTTGCACCTGTGGTGATCCATAGGCTACTTGCTTCTCCCCTGATAAACTAATTCACTATGGTGTCCTGCATTTCCAGTCATCATTTGCAATGATATGAATATATCTGCCTAGTTATTTTTTTTTTTTTACATAATCTAGAGATGGTGCCAATCCCAAAGGCACTTGTACAATGAATTAATTTCTTGTAGTGGATTAAAGTGTATGGATTCTAATTAATTCTGGCATTACCTTTTTTCATAAAAAGAACCATCACATCATAAATTCATAATTAAGAAGGATTGTGCATGGTGAGATTGACCTTTGTACCTTCACTCCTTTTTATTTTAATGTAACTGACTTCAAAAACATATTTGGGCCTTGAGCAGTTTTAGGATGAAAATTAAGTAGAATGGAAAATGTCATGAATATTTACAAGTACGTTGCCTTTTTGTTGCCATAGTTTGTTTATGGTTTGCTTATAAGCTCTTTTATAGGAGACTATAAATGTGCTTTCTAGTGCTAATATTTTATTCATTAAGGATGTTGTTCAGATCTCAACTGAACAGTTGGGTGGTGTCATCTCCCTGTTAAATTCATTATTCAACAGATTTTTCCCTGGAGAAAAGGAACTTTGTGGCTATTCTTCAATCTTTTCACCCACTCCCATATCCTCTCCAGGCTTAAAAAGCATCCTCTACACCATTCAGTCACTCTAGGGAAACTAATGAAAAAGGAAAATGTCTTAGCTTAAATAAGCTGTTATCTGCCCCTTTTGAATCACCCTGCCCATGGTTGAACTTGAGGATAATACTGTCCTTTTGAGTGGCAGCAAAAGAAGAATCACTGGAGAGTGCAGCGGATTTGAGCTCCTTAGTGTCTTGTACTGGCTCATGTTCAGCTGATTGTATCTGGTAACTACAAATAGCCACTGCATGAGGAGCCAGAGCTGGCATGGGAGGCCAGTGCAGTGCAGGGTGATGTGCTGCTGCTGTCCCCTTGCCTGGGGGTAGCTGCTGTGGCTATGTCGCTGTGGGGGGGCTAGTGGTGGTGGGGAGAGAATTGGGTGAGAAAAACTCAAGCTTGTCACACGTGGCAGTTGCTTATGTCTGGGATGTTTGTAGGTGGGGTAGGAAAGAGATTCGCTGATGGAAAATTTGTTTCAGTTATGAAACCACTACCTACAAAACAACTGCTCTCAGTATAGTTTTCAGTTTCCAACAGACAGAGAATGTTCCTGGATCCTGGTTTACTGAAGGGCTCACAGGGAGATGGAAATCTGGCTTTGAACCAGCAGGAATCTTGAAAGTTTTTTATTTTTTCTTTCTGCTCCTGGGAGTATTTTTCTGTCTTTTCATATTCTCTCCAAGTTGTCCTGCAGTTTGGTTTCATTAATACATTATTTTAACTTGGTGTTGGAACTTGTCTACAAATGACTATTGAAATGCAGATCTGTTATTCTGATGAATAAATTGGATGACATCTAGGGAAGAGTGAATAAACCTCCACAAAATAAATGATACCAGGAGTTAGAAAAATCATATGCAGGTACTTTTGTCTTGTGTCCAAATAAAGGCAAAACCTTTGTAGTATAAAGCATTATTCATAAGTGGAAAATCGTAATTTTTTTTTAGCTAGTTTTTTCAGCCTGTGTTCTAAACCAGTAAAAACTTCTAAAAATTCATATGTCTTGTGTTCATCACACTTTTGCTGTAGCATTGCTAATGAGCTTCCCCCCCCCGCCCCCAACCATTATGGTTATTTCTGCCTGTTTCTTCTACCCCTAGAGACGCTGATATTCCTTGTAGCCCAGTATTAAACAGAAAGGGCTGTAAGTCTTGTTTTGATGTTCTTGGAGGTCATTGTCACTGATTCTACTGATGGACAATGAGGGAACTTGTCCTAAGGGTTCTGGGCAGGTGTGGGATCTGGTTCTTCAGATGGACTGATGAGGCTTAGCCAGGTCCCAGCAAAAGCTAGGATGAGGGTGCTAAATTACCTACTGAATTTCCCCTCAGCTTCTAGAGGCTGCAGGAAGTAGAAATACCACAAACCTAATCTGGCTGTAAAAACGTCTTGTATAGTGATGATATGCTCCTCTTGCACCAACCCAAATGCTGAGAAGGAAAACAGTGGTTTTTAAATGACCTTATCACTCTCTCTTCACAGTGGTCTTGCTTTTCCTCCTAGTTTGATTTTTGCCTCTTCAATATTTTTGTTGAATATTAGCACTATTTGGTGTTTACCCAAAAAACAGCAGCACTGACTGTGATTGGGGAGGGCAGGAGAAGGGGGCTTCTTAACCATGGCCTGAGGAAGAGACGTTCTTCCACTAGGGTATCTTTTTGTATTGTCTGCATTTATTGAGCTTCCTTAGTTTTACTGCTTGCTTTGTTCTTCCTGCACTGCTGCTTGCAATTTCTGGAGCTGTTACTGCTCCTTCCTTCTTTGCTTTTCCCAATGTACCTTTGTCACTTGATGAGCACTTGCCTGTTTTGCTGCCAGTGGGACAGGCAGTAGGGCTGGCGTGGGCAGCACTGTATGTCCTGGTGCCCGAGGGTCTGTGAGGGCCTGTAGAGTTGTCCATGTTACTTGGTGTCTGCTGCTGTAGAGTCCAAGCTGCCTGTGGTTGAATTGAAAAAGGGACTTACCTACTAAATTTGGTTTTAATTGACCTTGTTCTGACAAAGCTACATGCTGCAGTATTTTATTGTGCTGCCAATTTACTTCGTTAGTTTGAGAGCCAGAAGGCAGAAATCCCTCAGAGAACCACCATGGTCAGGATGTTTGAGTTTTGTGTGTCTGCATAGTTGTGTTTAGTGTTGACAGAAGCTGTGTTAGGTAAGTAGCACCATGAAATGAAATCTAATATACATAGTTGATCATGTTTTTTTTATGATTGGCATATAAGGGATTTTATTGTGTTGGTGAGATGCTGGGCTATATTTCATTAATACCTGAACTAGTCAGTCATATAATCAACATTAACTGAAGTTTTTCCCTTGATTTTCTGCTTCCCTCCTCAATTGGTTCAGCTCATGGTAACATAAAAAGAGATGGTTCTTTAAACTCAGTGGCATAAAGCAGAAACCAAATATCTCTTTTGGTCCCATGTTGATTTTACCAGCCCTTTTCTGGGATGGGACAGACTGTATGAGAGAAGGATAACCTTTCCCTCTAGCTAATTTGCTCTGATTTATTTTTTTGAGTAATTTCTGAGGGTTAAATAGTGATTATTGCTCCCAGTCTGCTTACACTAAAGCATCTCATTTAGCAGCACTTGGCTGTTTCTCTAATCTGCAGTAGGATACAATATGGCAGTACATAATTAAAAAGTACTTTAAATAGACATCATTCTATGGTTGTTATTTTTCTCTTGGGATGAAAATTAACAGAGCCCAGTAGTATTGCCTCATTGCCTCATCTAACCCTAAGAGTACAAGCCTCATTGGTGTGTGGTCAGCATTTCCAGTAATTTTAGCCCTTGTGTTAGGAGTTTAAATGTAATTAAGTTTATCTAATCCCCCCTGAAAAGTGTTTTAAGCCTGCCATGAGTTTGTTCTTCCCAGAGTTTATAAGATGTACTAAGACACTCCTAAAGATAAAAGTTGAACAACAGAAGTATAATGTGGGTTTTTCTGGCGAGTCTACTTTGAGCTGTCCTCTTTATGCCTAGCTTCTTCAGTTTGTGCAGCACGTCTTGTGAGCAGGAGTGTCAGAATGATGCACTGTGCCCTGTTTGTTTCTGGTTATTTATCTGCACAAAACTCAACTCTCTTAAACCTTGTGGTGTTGTCACTTCACCAGCTGTTCCTGTACTGTCTTAGCATAGCTCTCAAAAATTGTGTCTTTATAACAGGGAAATTATTTTCATATTGGTGTGTTTCACTCTAGTGTATTCTATACATGGCTTCAAATGGATTTGAGGATGGGTGAGGAGAGGGAGTCCCCAAAATAACATCTTTTCAACTTTTGACAGGTGGATACAGGAGCTAGGAAAGGCAGGCAAAAATGCAGGTACAGAGGCTGTACCTGTGTAGGTGATCAGTAACCCTGTAAATCTGGAAGAGCTGTAATGTGTGACTGACTTTTTGGATATATCATAAAAAGCCATGAGAGATGGCAGGGGAATTTTCTGCTAAGCATCTCTTATACTGGTCCTAAATAGTACCACATCCCACCTGTTTTTTGCATCTCTTGTTGTTGCACAGGCAAAAAATAAACAGCACCTTTTGATGTGATAACATATATAGATAATTGTTTTTATCTCAAAATGTATAGCAACTTAGAGGCGAGGGAAGCAGGTTTGAAGCCTCAGTTTCCGTCAAAACAAGAAAATGTGATTAATTTTTAGCCTGTCCTTTTAATAAAGACCTATTTGAGTACAAAATTTTTTGTCTTAACACTTTCACCACTAAGACAGCAATGATTAGGAAACATTTGATGCAGATGTAAGATCAGGGATAAAAGCGACTATTATTAAGTAAACTTCAATAGTAGCAAATAAGGTAAGGGGAGACTGCAATGCTACTAGACCTTGGTCCATTGAAAGATATTTTTCTTGTGTGTATCTGTCATAATAATTTCTTCTGAAACCCCAGACCTTCCTAGAAAGTCATGACATCAGAACTGTATGGTTTGATACTTTCTGCAGGCTTCTAATGTAACATGGATTGTGCATTACCGCTCCATGTATTCCTTAGCTTTCTCTCTCAAAATTCTGGGAGGAGAGTATGCAGGGGAAAAGTAATACTATTTTTGTTAGCTAGTGAAAATGTTAGGTAGTGTAGCTCTCACAGAAACTTTTCCACTTGGTGCTGGTAAGTGGTTGGGTTTTCTTTGCTTTTTTTTTTGTGTCTTTTGGAGTCTTTCTCAAAATCCAGCAGAACACTTTGTATCAGTGCAAAGAACAGCTCTGAGAACTCTGCTAGGTGCTAGCCACCCTCTGCAGCAGGCTGTGAAATTCTCCAGAGGACTGAAGTGCTTCAAGTGAAACCAACTTGCTTTTAACCAGATTCTTGATCCGTTTTGAGGCCTCAAATCAGTAGAATCAGTATAGCACTCAACAGGAAGAAAACAGCTATTATAAATATGTAGTAGATAAATAGTTAATGAATAAGGAAAATTTAGTACTTCAGATAATGAATTAGAACTTCCTAAGAGTGGTTTAATGCTGCCAGAACTCACTGGTTCATGATGGTTCTTCAGAAGTTAATGTGCAGTGCTGTTGGGTTTTGTGGTCTGAAGCTTAAGTCTCATTTACTCAGGCAATAGGCACTGCTGTCTTCTCTCCCTCCTCTTGAAGAAGAGTCACTTTAACTTGTATTGCGTGACTTCTGTCTCCCGCAATAACAGCGGTCACTAAAGAAAGCAAGAATTCCATTAAAGCAGTCTGCCACTTTTTTCTTAATTGCTAGAAATCTGTTACTGGAGTAGTGTAATCATGTCAGTAGAAGGCTATCCTGAGGTAGGACAGTGATGATTTTTTTTTTTTTAATTATTTTTTTTTATACAGCAGTAACAGGTGCTGTTATATGTAGTGAAACTCATTGTGGAAAAAGGTTTCCCCCCACCTCCCAATACCCAAACTAAAACATCAGTTTGAGCCCTCCTTGAAGGAGAAAGTTGCAGAAGTCCTAAAAGTAACATCTTTTTCTGTGTCCCTAGAATTGCCAATATAATAAGTTACTTGGAACCTGAAACTTTTTAGATTAAGACTATTCTCAATTTTTTTTTCAATATTTAATTCAAATTTATCTTGCTTTGGCCAGTCCATGTCTTAACTATGACTTTAGAGTTTCTATTTTCAGTTAATGTTGCTGCCACTATTCCACTATTTTTGGCTTAACCCATAGGAGGATTATGAAGTAATTTCTTTCTCCAGATTTCTTTCTAATGGTGGTCTGGAGGTACTGGGCTCTGTATTACATATAGCTAAACTTATTGGTTAAAATTCTTCTCAAGTGATCAGTGTAAGCTTCATGCAATGCATTAATACACATAAATTGTGCAATTAATGTTAATAATTGTTTTGCAATACTGGTTTATTGTGAAACCCATGTAGCATCACTAGATGGTGCTGCAGAGTAGGTTTGTTTTTGTTTAGTGGCATTTAAATTCGTGGAGCCCAACGGTCAACCAGACCACTGTGTCTGTGCTTGTAGAGTTTTCAAAAGCTCTTAATTTGACTTTATTTCTTTGATTCTGTTGAAGACAGTGGCAGGCCTTCTATTGAAAACAATGACCGCGAATCTAAGTAGTGCCAAAAATTTCTGACAGTACCATTGTTTTTTACCTGATTTAACATCAGAATTGTGGACATGCATTTGATGAAACTTCTTATACAGCACTCAATCCTTTATTAGATAATTCTGATGCAAGTTTTATAAAAGTTTTCAAAAAGCATGGATGTGAAATCCTAGAATACTGATGTGTCATTGCTTTATGATGAAGTATGGGTCATCAAGTCTTGCCCATGTTTCAATGGTTTGGTGTCATCTGCTCACATTTATGCAGAGGACAGCTGCCCTGAAACTCCTGAAACATCAGATGAAGTAAATAGTTGTACAAGGGGTATCTTTTCTTGTTGCCTTATGCTGGCACAGGTAATGGTTTTGCCTGTCATTTTTTTCATGCAAGTCCAGACATTTGGTTGTCCAGCATTGGCTATGATCTCAGTTAATTTCAAAAACTACTTTCACCTGTCCAGACAATAGATGACTTGAATATTTGTTAGGCAAATTAAAAAAAAAAAAAAAAAAAGAGCACAACTACTGGTAATTCTGGCTTGCTGCTGATCAGCTGTCCTTCAAGCATTCTTTCCAGATAATTTTATATGTCCTTTAAGCTAGGTATTGCACATAAACTCTCTCTCTGCATTAGATATGAATTACAGCTTTTAGTGTATGAATCGGTATAGTCTTTAAGCTACACAGTCTGTATCCTGAACAAATATAGCAGATCCAAAACCTATTCAAATATGGCACATCTGTGTGTGTTTCAGTTGTATTTGGTACTGTAATAAGGAATAGGCATGAAAGTTCTGGTTGTCAATGTAAGCTTTTGTTTTGTGAGCTGAGTTAGGAACAATAGCTTGGGAGGGGGTGAAGCACTTATTACATCCAGATTGATGGGGGTTGTTTAAAATGGTGTTAAAACTTCTTGTAGCAAAGGAATTAATTTTATAGTTTAACATTTTATTTACCTTTTGTGACATTGTAAAACCTCATTATCTTTCTCTCTCTCAATCTCCCCAGTAAACCGGAGATAAGGCAACCTAGAAATGAAGTATTTATTTTGCTCTGTAGGAGCAGTATCTAAGTGTTTTTTAACAGATACAGTCTTTTAACTCTTAAGTAATAGTCACTGTTTTAACACTTTTATAAGAACATTTGTATTCAATACGTAAGAGAATACTGGAATGTGCTTAGAAATAGTTTTTCACTCTCTAGATTTGTCAAGAATGCCTCTGAGGGGCAGGTTCAGCCAAGATCTTCTGGGAACCAGGGAAGCAGCTGCCTTCATTAATGACACAGTTCATTAGATCCCCTCTCTCCCAGTTAAGATACTGTAACAGAGTTACCTGATAGGTAGTGACATTAGTACAGTGTAAGTACCTTACTAATCACTGCGTTTTATTTTAGAGCTGGTTTCACACCTGTAGATTCATTGAAATCCTCTCTTCTCCAGTCTGCCAGAAAGCAGGCAGAAAGTGCTTTGTGTCTACACTCATGGATGTGTTTATTTCTTCTAGGGTGTATTGTCTATCATATGTGTTCTTTTATGGGGCTCATAACAAGCCAGGAAATAAATGGTTAAAGTGGGAGTTGCAAGATTTGGTCTAATAATTGCAGGACCAAAAAGTAGCGCTGCAGTGAAGCTCAATTCCCATTCATTGCAATGTCACTAGATGGTACTGCAGAATAGGAAAATCCAAAGTGCAAATTTTGTCCAAATACAGGATATACAGAAAGAACGTTAACCAACAATGAATATGCTTCCTTGAGCAAAAAAGAAAGCTTGGTTTGCACTTCAGAAATGCCTTTTAAACTGCTTTCTTTCTTTCCAGCTGGTACACACGTGCAGTAATGAGCTGAAACACTGAGTCATTAGATCTGTAACTTTTTTTTTTTTTAATTTCAGTAGTTCAGATAAAAGCTTTGGTTTTGTTTCAGTTAACCTGTAATTTCTAGCCATATTGCCTAAAATGATGATGTCTTTGTGGCCCTGTTGGTGTAATGCAGCTGAAAACTTTGCCTAGACAGCGTAGAGTTTCTTCTTAGCCCAAAGCTGTGTTCTGATGTGGTACATAGTGTATGTCATGTTTTTTCATTGGCAAGATAATAAAGGAGCAAAACCAGAATTCTTCAACAGCTGGAGTACGTGGTTTAAAGATACACCATAGAAGTTGACATGGTTGGTGAGCTTCTGTCAGGGACAGCTGGTTTCAAAACCATGCCAAGAACACCGTGGCATTTCCTGTAAGCTTTTCTGCCCAGGAGAAGGGCATTCAATGCAGCCAGGGCAGTGGCTCTCTGTTCACTACTGCATGTCTGGCAAGCTGGTGACTGCTTTTACTGGGGTGCTGCTGGGCAGACCTGTGCACTGAAGGAAGCCTCCAGTACCTAGGCTGGTGGAGGGCCCTACGAACCTAATGATGAATTTGAGCCATATGCTTTTACTTCACAGATAATTGAGAAAAAGTTTTCATTATCTATAGTGCAATATTTTGGTGAAAGTCTAGTTCTTGGTTTCTGTATTGTGTGGGGTTGTTGTTGGTTTTGTTTGGTTTTTTTAAGAATATAATTTTTGATTTTACCTGTTTCAGCTGCGAATGTCAGTGTAATCCAAAGGCTTTAATACCTTCCTCACTGTTGCTGTGGCTTGTTCTGATGAGGGCTTTTAGGGATTTTTCTGTAGTAACTCCTGAATCCTTTTCCTGGTCATTATATTGCAGCTGCATTTCATTTCGCACAGATTCTCCTGTTCAGCTTTGTTTTGGGACCTGTGGTCTGTGGTGATTCACATAACAGAAAACGCCATGTTTCCTCTCCCTTCTTTCTAAACGTTTACAAATCATCTTTGGAGTTTTATAGTGTGGCTGTTAGGAGAAATGGGGGAGGAAGAGTAAGAGGTTGAAAACAAAACAAGAACTTCCCAACACAACTCAAGACACAATTATGAGCATTACCATGCTCCTTAACAGTTGAATTTGAGAGAATAATTAAAAATTATTCACTTAGTCAACAAAATCATCTACCTTTTCTGTATGTAGAAGTGTGGGAGAAACTGTTAATTCAGTTGTATTGACTAGTTTAATTTACATCAGAAGGAACTGTAATAGCATCTTGCTTCAAAAGACATTCATTGATAGTGTACCATGTGATAAACCTGACTATAGCAATATCAATTTAAAACATGGTCTTACTTAAAAGTCTTACTTTTTCTTTTATGATGTGACTTGTTGAATGTAATGCTACCTAGAACAAAGCAGGATTTGAGCAAGAAGTCGAAGCTTTTTACTTTCTGCAGGATCTCTGGCTCTGTGTAGTCCTAGATAGTCTCCCTCCTGCTCTACCACCCACTTCGTGCTACAATGAAAAAGAAATTAAAGCAGCTAACTTGATTGGGATTTTTACCTGTCGTCTTGTGGATACAGCTCTGGTTTGGGTTTTTGACATCTTGCCTGCATTTTTTCATGTATGCCAAAGCTATTTCTTACTATTGCATAGGTAATACAGAAAAGAGAATAATAAAAATAAAGGCCGTAGTTTATTATACAGCAAAATGGGTCTAAATTCCATAGCAAAAGGTTGTAGTTTCTCTGTCAATTTATTAGAAAATGAGGATTTGATTTGTGACAATTACAGCTTTCGAAGGAGGGTATTTTTATAGACATGATAGTGATCACTCAGTGTAGCATGGAGGACTTTGTATTGGGTGTCTGCAATAGATACATGCATGGATCAGCTAGTGCATGTGTCATCTTCTATAGGTTCATTATGCTAGAGAAAAATGCAAATTATTTGTTGACTAAATTAAGTCAGACATTTTATACTATTTTTGAATGTTCACATTTAAATGTTTGGATATTTGTTTTGGGATTTTGGTGCGTAGTGCCATGTGTTTATCAGCCTTTCTCTTGTTTCAGAGTACTACTGATGGCAATATTCATGCCATCAAGAAGCATTTGCTTTAGAAACTTTTAAATAAACCATTAATGAGGTTGTCTTGTTTTGTGTTTTTATGTTTTCACGCTACTTGTTTGTATGACACTAGACTTCACAGGTAGCATAGTTATGGAATCAAACTAATATCAGAAAACAAAGATTGTTAGCTCTATTTCACATATAACAATTTCATTAAATAGTAACCCTACACCTAGACTGTGGTTTAAAGAATACTTGACTATAGAAATCTTATTCAATGTATAAAGATCTTGTGTCTGTCACTGGAGCACTTTTGACTTAAACTTATGCATCTAAAGATGCACAAGAAGGATTCAGAACTGCTGACAATATAGAAGCTGTTGGTCTATGTTAGGGCTATTGGAGAAAATAAGTAAAAATTTAGAATAACGATTTGGACATTTTCAAGCTAATTAAAAATTAAATTTTAGTCCTTTTTGGTAATATCCAGTCAGAAATTCATTTATTTCCTAGAGTAGGTATGCACCAGAGAAATAAATGTGTGACTTCAGAACCAATAACACAGACCATGAATCCAGAAGTACTTTTATCACTTAATAATTAAAACAACAGGTTATTTCCTTAAGAAATTGTGATTTTAATACCTTAATGAATGCAGATTTGAATTTTGCATGCACTGAGTAATTTCAAAGTAGGTAAAGAAAATTATATTGATTTTTTTCAAAAAAACAACAAACCAAAACCCAACAAGAACAAAACCCCACCTCCTTTCATCCAAGCCTCTTGTGTGAACCATCTCCTGCACTTCCAGTCACTAAGCCAGTTCAAAGCTCTCAACATCCAGTAATGCCTATGTCTTCATTTGTTTTCTAATTTATTGCTCTTAGGTTTGTCTCACTAAGATTTGCCTTTTCACTTTCACTTGAAGACAGATCACTTTATTATATGAACTTTGCTCTGGATTCTTTTCTGTTTAACTAGCAACTTTTCTCACTGATTTGTGCCTTTATTTGCTTAGCTATGGTAAGAGTTAGCCAGTTTTTCTCTTAGGTCTATTAAAAGACCGTTATCACAACATTTCTTCTTGAGGTCTTTCTACCCTTATCACATTTGCTATAAATTCATGAACTCCCATTTCACTTCAAGATATTTATGCCATATGGGCCATTTTCTTTTATAATCAAAATGCAAAGGTAAGTTCCAATGTTAAGTGCCCATTCCAAACTTCTACTGTAGATGAATGATTTCTGCATTTTTTGCAATTACTACCTTAGAAGAAATGACATCATGATAAAGACATTGCTTACTAAGACAGAAAATGGCAGTAAAAGCAAAAAGCTTGAAGGGGAACTTTGCTTTTCCGATCCTTCAATTACTCGTTAAGTGTAATGTTAAATTTAGTACACGTTTTAATATATTAACAGAACACTGACTAGCAGAGCAAATTCTACAGACAGCACAGACTCCTCTTCAGTTTGAAATCTGCCCTTTTATTCTAAAGGGTTGCATTCTTATGATATCCCAAAGTGAATTGGGATAGACCTTCAAAAAAGCCAAGCCCCAAAACACAAAAAAAGAACAAACACAGGCAATGTTGTCTTGTATAGTGTCCTATTAGGCTGGTCCTGTATCATGTCCTGTTGGGTATTAGATGGCATTTTACAGCCAGTGAGGGTGTTTCCTAGGTGTGCTGTAGGACAGTATGATTTACTAGTAGCAGCAATGAACTTCATTTGAGGCATTTTGAAATTAAAATTTTCAGCCTCTGGGAACAATTTTTCAAAAGAGAGACTATGTAGGAAATATTATTTTTTTTTTAAACATCTGCAGAAGCTTGCCAAAAATAGTGTTTTACTCATCTGATCACTGAAGAAGAGTCATATTATGTTGCCTAACTGCAACTTTCCTGGGAAAGACAGTACAATGGCTGTATGACTAAAGTTCATGTCATTAGCTTGGTCTTGGACTAAGGACTAGATTGATTGAGGCTGGAAAGCAATAGGACAAAAGACTAAATTACTACTTTGTTCTCCTCTTTTGGAAGACTATAAAGCAGGAATTCTTTGACTTATTTGGACAAAAATAGTTGCTTTGAACTATTTAGAGGAGGTTTAAAAAAAAAAAAAAGCCTTATAGATAATGATGGCCCATATGCAAAGTTCATTGTAGTAACTGTTCAGTTCTGTGAAAATAAAAGGATTGCTAGAAAATTTAAGATACAACAAATGCCTTTATTGCTTGAAGTGGGAAATATTGCCTCTGGATTTAGAATTGGGTGGCAAGTTCTCAACTGTAGAAAATTTGGTCTGTGATACTGTAGTGTTATGCTTGCTGGGAAGAAAGAAAAGCCAATAAAGGAAAGAATAATAGTACATTGATCAACCCTTTATCACAGCAGGGTAACTAAATCTGCTGTCACCAAATAAATCACATAGCCACTTGATTAAACTCATGTAATTTGCTGGGATGCATGCAAGAGTTTAGCTCTCATCAGCAACTGCGGACAAAGGCAGATAAGGAAAGTATTGAAACTGTAAGAGCTTCCAGCTGAAAACTTTCAATTTGCTTCTCAAAGGAGGAGGGTGTTCCAGTGTTGTTTTCTGTATTAATAGCATAAATTGCTGTCTCCTTGCGTTTTGTAAGTCACTAGTACAACACAGAAGAGACATTATCAAGTTCAATCAGCCCTATTCAGTTATCGAATCATCTGGGAGAAAGGAGGGGTGTTTTCTATTTAAAAATAAAGGAGTGGGTGGAGAGTTGAAGGCAGGGCAGAACTCCAGGAGGTTGACAGGGTTGTGCAATGCAATCTGAAGTATGGAGGGTGATGGGAGAAGTGTCCTCTTTCAGTACTAGAGATACAGGAGGAGAAGGCTTTCATGCAGTATAGCCCACGCAGAATGAGCAGTTATTCTAATCTTTGTTTTCTGTTAAATGTTGAAGAATGAAAGTGTGCATTGATGGGGAGCCTTGGGATGTTATATTAAGTCCCTCCTACTTTAGGAAAAATGTGACTCACCTAGTGAGTGAGTGAACAGTTCCCTAGAATATGGCCAAGTGAGTGGTTCTTGGAGCTGAAAGACAAATTGAGGCATGGCTGGCCTGAGACCACCTGTGCAAGCTGGAGCTGCTACCATCACCTGTTGGAGGTGAGCCTTCATGGCATGCAAATTGAGAAATTAAAGCTGAATGCCTTTCCTATGGATCTACAGGTCGGTGTTCAAAGTTCATCTGTGGCTCAGTAGATGACGATGCATTTGATTGTGTTCAAGTGTAATGGTCTAGCAGAGAATAGGCCAGATCTCCATGTGCAGCTAATTATAATGAAGCTTTGTCCTCATGGCACCTTCTAGTCCTGATCTGATGAAATGTGAAATTGTGTAACACGTCTATAAGAAGAGGTTAAAAGGACTTAACTGTTTAAAATTTATTGTGACTATATTAAATATTAGATTTGAAGCCATATAAACCCTCTCAAAACACTCAGTCCAGAAGCTTTCTTTTCTTATGTAGCTTGAACTAAAACTGTTCAAGTGCTTTTCTTTCTTTTTTTTTTTTTTTTTTTTTTTTTTTTGTTGCCCTGTTTTAAGAAATATTTTTTTTGTTTTTGCACAGTGCCTCAAGGTTAAATTGTTTGGGCTAAATTGGCCCACAGTAGAGGACAATTTCAAACTTGATCTTGAACAGGGAATGTGCTACGGAAATTTCATATCCATCATGCGAGACAGCAGTTAAAAGAGCATTACTGCTTTTTCATCAAAGTGATAGCTTACAAGGAAATTACTTTATCAGCTTTGTTCTCTTCATCCTATGTGAGCTTTTTTGTATTGTCTGTTGTACAAAAGAATTGCATAACTCAACCAGAAAAGTACTTTAAATATTTTACTTCTAGATAGATGCCTACAAGGTAATGTTCCCCAAATCTTTTAACTTTACTCTTATAAATGAACTCTTATAAATTTCCTTTACCAGAGCAATAGTGGGTACTGCCTATGGTGCCTATATGTCATCAGATCGAATCTTTAATTGATTTGTTGTATATTTATAAAGATAAATCTGTAATACAAAACTCTGTATACTGTTAGTTTCCTAAATAGTTGAGTAAAATTGAAAATTATATTTTTGGGGTTTTTATTCTTTCATCAAGGCTTTACTACGTGACAGAATACACAACACAGGTACATTTTTGCTTTGGCCTCTCTGTAAGACCAGCGTATTCTCATCAAGTAGCTATTAAGCCAAATTTGCTTTACTTTATTTGAACAGCTGCTGTGTGATAAAATTCATTACACTCGGTAGAATTTTCCTATAGCAAAATGTATTGTTTAGAGACTTTCTCTGCATAGAGAAAAGGGCTTGAGTGCAGCAATTCCTTTCAGGATGGTAATATTATGTTTCTGACTGTGACTGGTCACGGGCTCTAAAAATATGAATGAAAAGATAAACATATAGTTCTTTATATAGCTGTTTCTGTGGAAATAAAGTCTCCTGGTAATAAGTCTTTATACTAAAAAGCCTTGACTTCGTATCAAAAAGTTTGATTCAATGGCTGCTAGAACAAATAGTAGGATTCCAATGAACTTTGGGGTTTGGGGTGTCAAAAGTACCATTAGATCAGGATAAGCTGAGGGTAGGTAGAAGCCACAGTTTATTTATCAAGTTTTGGCTCCTTTTAAATGTAATGAGATACACACTTTGAGAATTACATTAAATCATCAGATTAACTATGATAGTCCTCTTTCCTTAAATTGTGAAAAGTCAGATCTATGTTTGAATGGAAAAGCCTAAGACTTTGAAATGTTAGTTTACCTTCTCTGTAAAGGACTACCTTTCTGTAAGGATAGGGGGTGGGGAGTGTCTATCTAACAGCTAATCTCCAGCAGTCCTAATGTTTTTCACCACTGGCACTGAAATTAGTTAACCAAGGTTTATAAATTATGGGAAATCACAAAAGGAAAAGAGAGAGGCAAAAGTGTATTTTTAAATAGATTCTCAGGCTTACGGTTGTAAGAGATTTTTTTATTATTTTTTTTCCCAGACTAGTTTATTTGTTAGAAAATTTGGTTTCAGTTGACTCAAGCTATCAATGAATTTGAGTACTTTAGACTGCAACGTTTTTAAGCTAGATTCTCAAGATAGAGGAATTAAAGCTGTAGTCCCCAATTCTTTCTTAAACTACTAAAGAATCTTTACAGAGTAAGAACTAGCTGGATCAGTCCAAAAGGACTGCAGCCCATTTTTTTTATTATTTTTTTTTCTCCAATGCTGCCTAGACAACTGTCCAAATAGTGTGCAAGGGTGTGAAGTATTCTGAGCTGGGCAGCTCTGCTCTGCCCTAGAAACTGCTGCTCCTTCCATGAAATCCTTGTCTTACGGAGACTGGACGTGAGAACAGGAAATCGAGAAGTCTTCAGTTCTGAATGTGCATGATTTTTTGGCTATTAAATGAAAAGGATCAGGGATGATCCACGTCCTATTTACTTAATTTTTTGTGACTGGTACTGTGAAGGCTTGTTTTTGGTGAACTGTTTTGTTTTTTTCTGATGTTTTTAATCCATAAGAACGAAACCTGGAGTATGGGGAGAAGAGGGCAGGAGCAGTTGAAAATCAATAGCTGCATAGCTGCATTTTTTTTTAAAAAAAAAAAACAGCCCACCTTTTAAAATGTTTCATTTCAGAAACTAAGCATACTTTTGTGTTGTGCAAATAAGGTATTTTTAGGTCTCAAGACAAGTTAGGCCTCTCTGGGTGGTAAGCAGATGGAATCATGGCTTTTGTGTGGTTTTATATATAAGAATAACCACACATCATTTGCCACTTTTATCTGTGCATCAAAAGGAAATTTGCATGGGCACCTTTTGTACTTGCAGACCACCTTATAGATCTGTAAATGACAGGATTCAGCTGGCTGTTGTCCTTGAAGTACATGCTGTTGAACTGCATCAAAAGGCATCAACTCTGAGTCTGCTTTGTTCAAAATGACTGGCTTTGCTGGAAGCACCTCGATTTGAGATACTCACATGTTTCTTTGCAGTTTCTGTTCAGGGAAAAGAAAAATGTTGGTTAAAAATAACTTTTTTTTTTTTTTTTTAATTGCTAGGTTCAACATACTGCTTACTGGTAGACAATTTATGTCACTTTGGGCCACTTAGATTCATATCTCAAAAGGTGTTTTAGATAGCCAGATCTGATACTAGAGTGAAGAAAGTGTCTCAATGCTGCACACTTTGCTACCCCATCAACAGGATAATATTTTTTTTTTTATCTCTGAAGGTGTTGTGGGATTAAATACAGTGAAGATTGAGAGAGATGACATGGGCACTACAAGTGTCTCTAAAACAAAGAAGGAAAGGAAAAAGAAGGGAAAAGGCTCAACTTGAAGCCTCCTATTACACATATTGGTTATAGCTAGTCTGTTCAAATGCTAATAGATGAATCCATGGAGAGACAAATAAAGAAGAGTTCTTTCATTGGCTCATGAAAAAAATGGATACCTCTAATGAAAGACCATGATCTTTAAGTACAAACTGTCTTTAATATGTGAGAGCCTTTAATATATGACAACACTTATCCTCATGAGATGCAAAATGATCAAAAGGATCTGAAAATGAATTTTTCGTTTCATTCTGAGACCAGTACTGTCATTACGTGATTACACTACTTAGTTCCAGAGAAACCTTTGGCTGCTGCATGTTTTAATAAAATGCATCTGCTAAAATGAGTTTTATCCTAATACCTGAAAATAAGGATTTATAGTAATCACCATGTCCATAATGAGAGCACATTTTAATGTCTTTTCATGATGTGATGGTCCTCAGATGGATAATATTCTACACATGACAAAATGATTCATTAATAGCTGGCAAAATGCAATGAAAGATGGCTAAAAAAAGATTTGTGGCTTTCTAGCTGAACAAGACCACCAATGTTCATAACAATAATGTTATACTTGACCTCTCTCAACATAGCCTAAAATTTAATTAAGAAATAATTTTGAACTTCACTGCCTCTTGATGGAAAACACAAGGATTTTATCTGAAAACATGCTTGGTATTTTCCCTATTGCTCTTACAGTCTCTGAGGCAAGGACATGCTAAAAAGCTGAAGGAAGGAAAAAAAACGTCCAAAAGTTCAGATATACCAAAGAGCAGGCTGTTCCTGTGCAGCATTCTTTTTCACTAGGTAAAATAGGAATTGGAAAGAAAGGAGAAAAAAAAATAATACCTGATTTAGTATTTAAGAGTGTTTAAAATTGTTGGGTTTTTTTATCCTGGATTTCCTGAAGATGTCTTAGTAAGATCTAATCTTAAGATATATGTTGGGGTTTGTGGTTGGTTTGTGTTGGGTTTTGGTTGTTGTTTGGTTGGGGTTTTTTTGTAAATGAAAGCATTGTTTTAAGGTAGATTTAAGATTCAGGTTTATATTTTGCTGGTTATAAGAAGGTCATTCTGCACTCTTTTCTTATTTTTTTGCTCTTTTTTATTTTTTATTTTTTAATTTTATGGATAGGACTGTAGAAAACGACAGTCTTATAATGGAAAGTTTGAAGAAGAGAGTAGAAAATATTTCCTTGGCGAAAAGAAAATACTCACCCCCAAGACACCCTAAAGAAACTCCATAAACTAAAATGAAATACCATGTAGAATTATGGAAACTTTTTTTTGTGGAGAGGACAGAGCAATTAATTCTGCCAACACTATCATTTGTCATCTTTCAGTTTATCCCCAGAGGTGATATTTTTAGCTCTAGTTAAAATCAGAGAGGAAAACATCCTTCTCACTTAAAGTAAGAATAAGTGAAGAAATATATGGCTGAATCCTTCAGACCCAGGTCAGTAAACACAATTGAAGTATAGGAGAAAAAAATTATCTCTCTCTTTCTCTCTTTTTAAAAAGTTCCAATATCTTTTCACTCTCTTTTACATGGTCACAAATCTTTTCTTAGCTGGAGCTTTGTTCTTCACAGGTAAATAGAGTGGCATCAGTCCATCAGAGCTACTTCCCTACTGACACACCTGTGCCAGGTATACAGATGCTGGACATGATGTAAAAGGACTAAGATCGATTTGGGCATTTCTGCTTTCTGTGTTGAAAGTCAGCCTTTGTGCGCCAGTGAACAACCTCTGATGAGCAGTACAGTGAAAACTAGAACCTTCAGATCACTGTAGAACAGCAACAGGAAAAAGGTGCTTAATCAAACTTCCTGTGTTCAGGAAATAGATAGGGGCCCTCTTAATTTATCTTAACTGCCTTCTGTTCAAAACTATTACCAAATATGAGTATTAGAATTAAACCACCCCCTGAAAAACTTAACTGTATTCATGTTTGTTGTTGGTCGTACTCTAAAACTTTCTGGTAAATAATGGTCTTTATTTTTCTGATGCCTGTCTTGCCAAATAGAGGCTGCCTGCAAATGATACAAATATTGAGTGGGACAATCTAAGTCAGTTTGTTATGGAGCCCAGAGAGCGTCAACCATGTAAACTTTGTTTTCCAAATAGGTGCAATACAGTCAAAGAAATTGTTATTACAGCTCTTCCAAAAAGTAGAATTTTAATACTGACTGCTAGAGACAGGATTAAAGCAGTACTTTAAATGGCAGATTCCCCCCCCCCCGTATTTGCTTTACTTTTTGCTATAAATCAGTTTACTAATTGCAGATGATTATTGGGGTTGGGGGGGTTGGGGGGGGGGGTTGTTTGTTTTTTGGTGGGTTTTTTGAGGTGGAAGATATGAACAGAGAACAAGGATTGTCTAACTAGAAGTTTGTATTCTAAAAGATTTTGGATGGTGTGGTAACAAGTTTAATTTGGGGCACAGTTCTAGTACACTTGTGCCTACTGGAGGGATGGCTTTCTGATTTCATTCCACAGTACTCCAACGTTTCTTATAATTTTTAAAGTTCATGGCAGTGAGCAGCATCAGAGAGATGATCTCTGTTGATGGGTACAACCAGCCTTAAATGTTGTAGGCAGTGAATGTGGAAGTATAGCATCTTTTCTGCAAAAGAGTAGTCAGATACCACTCCACTGGGGACTGCTGGAATTATTCAGAGCAAGAATCTAAAAGTAGAAATTTTCATGCTGAAGTATGAGAAATCATCAAGTGTTTTGCTGGCATGACTGTTGCTGCTGAGCAAGCAGAAAGAGAAGGTCCCAGATCCAGACTGTCAAATTTTGCACAGCCATGGTTTTATATATACAAGCTGAATTGTTGGTATGAGAGTTTCATGGTGCTTTTCATCAGCTTTTTGGTTTTGTTGACCTATAATGCTAAGCCTTAAATTTGCTTTAATGGTCTCTGGCGTTTTGTTATGGTTTTGCCAGTTGGTGGTTTAAGGCATCGTATTTGCTAAGGTGACATTTTCAACTGGCTGCAAATTATTAGATTGTGTCAACCTAATGGGTGTTATCAACATCAATGTTATTTTTCACTTGGAACGAAACAGGATGGCAGTTTACAAGAGTGGGTTTTGCCCAGGGATTAATTGATTTTCTATCATTTCAAGTTCTCCAAGACATCTAGCTGGCAACAGTGTTTGAATTTTCTCTCTTCTGTTATTAAACATGCTGAAATTTGGACCTTGGCTGCAGCAAAACAGATTATTCACCACTACACTGAAACAATGTAAATCCACACTAGTTGACAATGTGTAATCCACTGTGTATCAAAGGCCTTGCTTGACTTGAATTAGCTGCTTGATTGTTTTGACAAGATTAAGGCATCCTCAAAAAAAAAAAATGTTCATGCATTTGAAACAGAATCTGGCTGAATTCCCTTATTTATACTGTCATTATTAACCAGTCATATCTTGGGGGGGGGAAACCTGTTCATCTGTCTGCCCTATACCCTCCTGAGCTTGCTTATAAAATAGGTAAGACTAGGAAAGATTGTTGAATAAGATCTGGGTTTTATTTCTTCTGCTATTGCTCCTAGTAAACTTTAGGACATGGAAGATGGACCTTTTATTTAAGCCCCTTTGTCCACTTTTTGTGAACAATATGCAGGTACTTTTCCTGTCGACCTATGCTGATAATTTGGAACAAACCAAAGAAATACCCTCAGACATCAAATATTAATTAATCAATTTTCTCCAGTGTCTACCTCCAATTCTCTAGCTTCTTGCCTTCAATAAATAGAAATTATTACCTTATGGTAATATGACTTACCTTGTCAAATTTAACAGTTGTCATACTAAGAGCAGCAAGATTCAAGCCACTTGCTAGCTGTCAGCCTGATATTTAAAGTCCGGTCTTTTTTTAGAACTTCCCTAGAACCAATTTATGGAACGCTGCGAGTGATGCTGCAAGCAGGAGAGACTCCAGCCGGGCAGGAGTCTGTTCTAGATGACTTAGATTAATGGAATGTTCTTCTGTCTGTCTTATTTTATTCTTCTGCCCTTACAGCTGGAAGCCAGCATCTTCAAACAGTTCCTTCTGTAACATCAGGGAACACAAATAATCGAAGTATATCTTTAACCTAGTTAGAAAATATTATAGGGCAGAGTTTTACTTTGTCTTTGTATAGTCTGTACAAGTGGTGAAAGACAGCTCTGTAAACAAAATTATATAGAAAAAAAATTGCACCTGACAATCTAACCTAGAATGCATGATTTAAATAGATCAAATACAAATTACAGTAATGTACAACATATTGCATTTGAAGGGTACAGAATACTTGGAGAGGTAATTTTTCAGGAAAGTTTGAAAGTACAGCATTATCACAGAATTATGTGGCTGCCATAACAGCCAAGACTGAAACAGGTGGCTTAGACTTTGTAGAATAATCATCTCCTTGGAAATACCCCACACCCACTTTTGCTTAATATGTTGGTATAAATAAAATTCCTTATTTTGAATACAGTACACATTTATAACAAGTTTTTGCTCTTTTTTGAAGTGTATTTTGAGGTTACAGGTGTATATCCTAAAACATGAATTGATGAAAATCTATGCACCATCTACATGAAGCTAATGTGAATTGATGTTGCCGACAAACCTAGGAACACCATGCTAAAATTGTATTTATTTGATTATAAAATGACTTAATACTTAATATACTTAAAAGTTCAGGCACTGGGTTTTAATAGCACCTCCTAAATGAACAGGGTAAGGTCCCAACAAAACTTTTCACAGCTGCTTCATATACAACACTTTTCCCAGCAGCCTGATCCATGGCTGCACATTGGAGCTGCTTAAGGTGTTGGGGCCTGACAGTTCTAACTCCCACAGTTCATCATGACGAGTAGGACTCTGAACTCATACTACATGTAGTGCTAGGTACAGCTGAACCTTTGGCTTATAGGCAATCAGCTTGCTTTAGTCTTTAAACATATTTATTTTTTTTTCTGGCTCAGTTTCAAGCCACTCTTCTAAGTCTAAGTCTAGATTGCAGTTGCCATGTTCGCTACTAAGTTGCAGATCTCTGATAGAGTTGTAAAATTCATCAGGTGGGAGGAATGGAGCCTGCTTGAATAAAAGCTGTCCAATGTTTTGCAATCTTGTACCCTACCATTTAAATCATAGCTAAAATGGGAACTATAACATCTGGTTTTGTGTTGACATTCTTCTGATTTTTAGAATTGTACAACAAATCTATTCCTCCCATGTGCTTCATAGTTGAATACCTCATATAAATGCAGAGCACGCTGATTATTTGTTATCGTGGGGTAGTCTAAACTGCTGTGCAGCTCACACTATCTTTCTTTACTGATGGACAATGCCAAGGCAATTTAATGAATAAAATACCACGCCTCAGTGTTCCTGAACATGTTACAAATGTATAATAGAAAATGACCTAATAATATGGTCTTATGCAATAACTAGATAAATTAAAGCAAATACTTTTGAAGGTTTCTTTAGTTCCCT
>JAVJGJ010000033.1:9083179-9133966 GCA_035590215.1 Microhierax caerulescens
GGTCAAGGGTATTCTAATAAATGAATGTAAAGTTAAAATGTGGAAAGGGTTTTTGCAGTTATACAGCTTTGCTATAGGAATTACATATTTAATTACTCTCATTTATTACAGCCTGTTGTTACATACATATTATGTGGCAGTGTTTTTCTCAACTAGTAAACATGGCAGTATTGAAACAGATTTTAAAAATTATTTATCTTAATTTGTTCAGCGTTACCTTGCATTTTTGAGAGGAAGCACAATGAATCTACAACTGAACAGTATGCTTATGATTCTCCCCAGCCTAAAAAGGGCTTGTGAAATGAAACATGAACAGATGATAAAAGCTGGATGTTAGTAATTTTCCTTTTTATGCTGGAACTTTACTGAAATCTTTTCCAAAGCTGTGCTGTCATTCCGATTGGTTTATGGCATTACATGACATAACAGGACAACAGTTGCTTAATGAACAGCCCAGTGACAGAGAATTCAACCAGGATGGAGGTTCAGTTCCTGTTCGGTCCAAAGGAACTACCAGGCTGTCTGCTGGTCTCTGACCCTTGTTGGGCCAAGGAGAGCAAGCAGGTATAAGAATAGTGTTATGCTTCATAGTGTGGGCATTCACTTGACAGGAAAAGAGTTTCAGTCCTCCTTCAGTAAGCATTTAGGCATTACTGAAATAAAGGCTGGTGGTTTTCAGTATAATTAAGCTAGAGGTGCCTAATTAAAGGGAGGATATAAGGTTGTAAATCACTAATGGTGTTGAGTAACAAACCTGCAGAGAGAGCTTGGGCAGTTTAATGGTCTTTTCTTGGACAGCTTATAGGCTGTTCTGTAGCATTTAATTCTTGTCTTGTGTTGAGTAGAGTCAGGGTGCGTTGCTCAGACAAGGCACTGGAGGCAATGTGTTTTGCAGCATGTTAAATTAGTGCCGTTATTCTGTCACAGTTCTCTCTTTACGAGTGTATTGGTGAACACTGAGGACAGGATGCCATGTACAGATGTCCCCTTATTACTGCTTTCTGTCTGGAAAACTAATTGTGATTTAAGAAGGGCAAAATGGGCCATGCAATCACTCTTGTAGGCTTTGGTACTCTTCCAGCTATTTTTGGTTTTTTGCCCTTCTCTGCAGGAGAATGTGACAGGAGGGGAGGAAATGTCTAAAACTTTCAACCATGAGCTGGTAGAAGTAAAGATATTCCTGGGACAGAATAAGCCAGTAACCTTCAAAGGAGGAGGAGTTGCTATCAAATTTGGGAAAGATAAGAGAATTTTTTGGAATACTTGTTTGTAGAATGTCAGGGGAAGGTAGGAGTAAGAACTACCAGTAGTAATCTTCACAGATGTGTAATGTATTGGGTGCTTATCCTTCAGCACTTTGCATGCTTAGAACCCCATAAGATTCTCAGGTTCAGCAAAACAGAACTACAGCTCCATTTGAAGAACCAAAGGGTACTTTGGGGAAATGTTTTGTAGGTAGTTCCTAGAATTAAAATTAATTAGTGGGAAAGATATAGCTATGGGATGTGGACCATTCATTGTCATATCCATGAAAAACTACTAGCTCCAATGTGTACTTTGCAAAACCCTGGTGTAATTAGAACTTAATGATTTTTCTCATTTGAATTATTCATTTCTTTCTTGATATCCTGACTAATCCAATCATTTATTATAAACAAGGTCTAAGGCAGGACTGAGGTGATGGGTTTGCTGCACAAATGTGTATCTGCCTACCTACAGGAGCTGTTGTGGTGAATGCAATTAGTTTTTTTTGTATGTCAGCTGAAGCTTTACCATCAAATCACTTGCCAAACTAGAGACTATAAAAACTCAAATGAAATTCTGACCCAAAGAAAAAAAGGTGTAAGAAGGGGTAGGAAAGGTGCTTATCTCAAGAAAATTCAGGTTTTAATTTAAGGACCCACAAACTGTATTGTAGGGTGCTGTATAGAGCAATGCTCTGCATTGCTGGGAACTAGTCCTTGCCTGCCTGTCACTCTGCGGTTAAGTCTCATCCATTTTGTTCTGCAGTTTAAGTCCTGAATGTATGATGTTTATGTTTACACAGCCTGCTTTACTGCCGCAGTTCCTTAATGACTCGGTGAAAAAGTAGGACCCCTCCATCCTAAGTAGAGAACAGACAGATGGTCCCTGCCCTGAAGAGCTTACAGTCTGTTTTCTAAGCCTGGACTAGTATTTCCAAAGCACTTAAATGAAATACTTCGTCACGCTATTTAGCAAGCGGTGTCTCCTGCCAGCAGTTCTGCCAGTTCCCCCTATCCAGGGGGCAGGCAGCTGTGGTGGGCTTGCTCAGCCTGCCCAAATCTGCCTGGCTGGTTGGAGCTGTGCCATGAGAAGCAGCTGCCCCTAGCTCTTCTCTGTGTTCTCTCAGCTGTGCTTCCCTCAACAGCAGTGCTCCAAGCACCTGGGGATGTCTTGTCTCCCTTGTGTCCCTCAAGCCAGAGTGGGGAGGAGGGCAGGGTTTGGCCACAATGCCTGGTTTCAGCAGGAATCAGTTTCTTGGTCCTCTAAGTCATTCAACTTGAGAGAATTTAGGCTTTCCTATTCTAACTAATCCATACTATCAAAACAACTAAGTGACTTCTTTCCTTTGAGTAATAAATACTATAAAACTACTTGAAGTCACAGGGAATTAAACATTCTTTACTGCTATGAACCAAAGTATCCACATGCCAAAAACAATAGGAGAGTAAGTACTGCATTTTACCTCCTCTGTAAAAAATACTTTGCTCTCTTTTCTGTCTCTTAGCAGAACAAGGTGAGCATTTCAAAACTACTTGTGTTTTGTCATCATACCCTGAGTAACTTGTGTTTCGTTGTTTGCTTGTGGAAAAGAAAAATACCGCATTGGCTTAGGCTATATGTCCACATCTTGTGCTGTTTTCTCATCTCCAGTGACAGATGTTTCAGATGCTGCTAAGACTCTGTAATTCCCCTGCTTTGCCTGTACCTGCTGTCTGCTATAGAAACAGTTAACTGGAATGTAAAACACCAGAAGCCTGAGAAGCAATGCATTGCTAATGGATGGAATAGTCTGTGACTGGCTTAATTAATTATGTTAAACAACCCAAGCTTTGGCATTATTAACAAATTCATTTAATTGTAGTAAATAATGAGGATTATAATTGAAATGATGACCTTTGTCTCCTGCAGAGATAGTAAGTCGTGCCAAGTTTGCTTCATACCTGCTAAATTGGTGCTGATCAATGACTGGCAATGGCCAGACATAATAATGTATGTGCCTTTCTTAAAAACTCTAGAGGAAGGAGAGCCAGCTCAAACATGCTTTTAGGAAGAAAGTGAGTGTTATCTGATACATAAAAAGGGGAAAGTCTTTGCAACTGAAGGAAGGAAAATGCCATTAAGTGTTGCTCATGCAAATGTATAGTTGCTAATAAAGATAACTTCTGACACCAAACTAACCAAACTAGTTAGTTATAGTACTAAGACCATTCAAGAGCTCTTCTTGAGCTTAAGAGTAACGGGGAGTATATGAAACTTGAATCACTTGGCAGTTTTCTGAAACTTGATTAGAAAGGCAAGACTGAAAAAGTAGTAAAGACTATGCAAAGTCTTGCAAAAAGCCAGAATCTTCATCATGCAGTTGTACAAATGTTTGTCTATAGGGCATTAGGTACCAAAAATTGATGGGTTTAAAAAAATACTGTCTAGTGGACAAGCTATTCTAAGACTGTGCAGTACGGGGTTCACATCTTACACCTTTTCTGCTGTAATATCTGAGATAAAGTTTTATTTCCTGTTCAAAGATCTAGTTGTATTAAATACATATGTTCACCTACAGCATAATATTATACAGCCAAAATGTGGGAATATTGGCTTACAGAGGACCATAATGTATTTGTAAGTAGTCTGCATGCAAAGACATACTATTCAGATTTCTGATCAGAATAAATACACATGTATGCATCTGATGAGAAGATTTTGCCCTTAATTTCTATCTCCCTCTCTTTTTCTCATAGCTCTAGCATACACTTAGCAGCCCACATTCAGCACGTGACTGTTTGCAATTGCCCACCTTCCCTGTAAAAAGTTACTATGATTTCTATCTAAATAAGAGTAAGTGTGCCCATCTGTGGAGAAGGAAAAAGAAAAGAAAAAAAAAAATAGTTCCTTAGCTGCTAATTGCAAGCTTCCCAAGTACTGTTTTGTGGAATGGAGCAGGATGATGCAAGTTTGCCTTGCCTCAGACCTCAGTGCCAAAGGACCCTTTCTGGCTCAGTGGGGAATGCAGAAAGGCAGTGTAGGAAAATATTACTGCCTACACCCTGCTGTGCCCAGGAATGATGGGCTGCTTGGAGTGGAGAGTCACCTCTGGTGTTTCTTCCTGACCTCCAAATGAAGAACGTAAACTGGGAGCTAACCCCTGCTGTTGGAGGAGGAGCACTACCTCTGTGAAGAATATTAGCTATTCCTCATCCATTGCTGTAGTAACAAGTTGTATCAATCTTCTCTGCTACAATTAATTTTGAATAATTACCTTCCTGTTATAAAAATTATCAAGCATGTGCCTAAAAAAGCTTGTACATTGTTTTCCTTCTACTAAAACCGCTGAGATTGCTGCAGTAGACATCAGTGGATAGAGCTGTGCTACTGGGAGAGTTAAGTAATAGCAGCAGCTACAGTGTCACAGCAGCTCAGAATCACAACAGTTTGGTTTAATTCAGAGCTCCAAGTTTCCCATGTTCCTCAATTAATAATAAAACTTAAAGCATTAGAAAAAACCCCAAAACAAACAAAAAAACTCCAACACCCACCCCCAAAACAAAACACACACCCCCAAAAAAAACTTACAAAGCTGTTGACCTTGGATGGTTTTGGCAGAATCTGCATAATGTGTTGGATCTGGGGTAGTTAATTTGGGGAAGCAATAGAGAAACCCAAGCAAGAATTGTTTCTTTCTGTGAAAAAGACTTGGAGAAAGACATTATGAAACATCTCATGGTAGTCGCAGATTGGGGACATACTGGAGCTTCCTGTAGTGAAGTGTCTAAGGCAGAAACTTGTTTGCCTGTAGAAGCTGAACGTTAGAGAAAGAAGCTATAAGCTATCCGCTAGCAATATATGATGCACTAGAAATGAATATGTCAAACCTGTCTTGTGGTGAATGTACTGCAGTGCCTACAATATCTCTTTAGATATGCTTGGTCTTGTCTGTGATAAGAATAAACCTTTTGATGAGTATAATGAAAGCCTGTGAATAAGGAAAGGCTTCACATTGCACAGGAAATGCAGTGACAAGAAATAAATAGCTATTTCTGCCTGGTGAGATTTAACAGCTTACAATTGCTGATTGCATCTTATGTCATTTGAACTGGTATCTGTACACATTAAAGCAGGATCCTAGAGCAAGCCAGAACAGTAGCAGATGTCAATGGAAATGATTATGCATTTTAAGCCTGAGCATAGGAATCCCAATTTTATCCCAGGACCCCGCTGTGGTAAGTTCTATATAAATGCAAAATCTAAAGGCATTTTCTGCTAAAAAGATCACTATGTTGATATTGTGGAATAATAGACAAATACAGTTTGTAATGCAGTGTGACTGCTTTTATGATTTATTTAGCACTTACACTGTGATTGCAAACAGGTTGAGCCCCACTTTTCCATGCAGTTGGAGAATGCAGGATGAGTGATAATTTTGTCCCAAGGAGCTTACGGTCTAAATGTAGTAAGAAGGCAAGAAAGGAAAGCAAGATGGAGTAGGCTGCAGAACAAAACAGTGCTACCAGTTGAAAAACATGTCATGCTGTTGTGCTTTTAAGAAAGGTTTGGACTATTTTCTGCACCCTAAATTCATGTGAGTGGTTTGTACAGACCAGCTGGTGAAAGATGGTGTGAAACTGTAATTTCCTGTTCACAAATTGTTGAGAACTTTATATTGTACCTAATGAAGGTTGTTGATATCAACATGAGCAAAATCTGGCATAAAACTTGGACCAGTTCTCGCCAGTAGAAGCTGCGAGTGAATTATTAGGAAGTTACTTAAAAGGAAAGCAAGAAGTCTAAAGCCCATATTATTGCTATTCCTATAAAATCTGTTTCCCCCAGACAAGATACCAAGCTAGAGAACCACAGTATTATAATATCTATAAACAATTAGAATAAAACAAATATTTTCCTTTTGGTTTGTTTTAAATTGCTTTCTAATCAGCTAATGTTCTTTCCTGAAATCAGTTTTATGTTGTCTTAATGGCTTTGGCTACAAAATGAGATCACCAACTAAATGATTGCCTAAGCACAAGGACCTGTAACGATCTTTTAGGAGGTGCTGTGTTACCTTAGACTGAAAAATGTTGCTGCTGTGCTATCTAGTGCACAGTAACATTTACATGTAGTACTGAATGTTCATATTGCATAAAAATCATTATAATGAAATTCCACATAAGAATATTAATTTCTGTGTTGTCAATACTGCATGACAGTTTAAGGAACAATTTTTTTTTTTTTTTTTTTTTTTAAGAACCTGGTTCAGCCATCTGCTGAGAAGGCAATTAAGTCCCACTGAGGTGGATGCCAAAGTTCCATACATGTGATATATATCAGCTGAGGATTTGCCCCAGTGGGACTTAAGATGCAGTTATGTGCTTTCCTGAACTGAGACCTCAGAGGATTACATTCATCTCATTAAGGCGGCTAAGAGTGCATAAAATATTTCAAGGGGGTTCAAGTGGGGGTGGGGTTGGTAATGACTGTTCTTAATAATTTAGGGGAAAAAAATAGAAGCACGCATAAATACAGAAACAGATTTGGCCTTCAGAGATAAAACCTTTTAATAATTAAACTTTTGCTAATGATCTCAAACATCTCCTGTGATAAATCTTTTCTCCCTAGTTTCTAATTCAGTGGTCTATAAAGCAATTACAATTCAGAATCATCATTTCATTTAATGGACTGTAGCATGTTGTTGGCTTTTGTTCATTCTGGACAGTGTATTTTTAATTAATCATGTAGTACATTATTGGGTTTTGTTATAAATAAACATAGAAGCTAGAGGTCACCAAATGTGGTCCATTTTACTGTAATGTGTTGACTTATTTAAACATACGTATCCTGCCTTGCTTTCTTTGCTAAAACTGGATCCTGACAGTAGTGCTTTTACAGTATTTGCATAGCTGACTGGTTCTGTATGGTAGATGATAATGCAGGAACCATTTGAGGAAAAAACTTTTACAGCTTACAGCAACAAATATGTTTCCTTTCATTCAGTTTTTGGGAATATATTTTCTTAGATCATAATATTTCTATGAAATGTGAGAAGTCAAAACCTGTTTATGGAGTTGTGAGCAAAGGGATGTTTCCTGTTGCCTGTCTGGATTTCATGTGTGCAGTGCTCTCAGTGAATAAGATAAGATGTCAAAGACTGCCAGTCTTTCCTCACATCCATGAAGATAGTGATGCTTCTTTGAGCTCAACTTGTTTGGAATTCCTGGAAACTTGGCTAGCTTAGCAGACCCTGAGAAAAGCTGAATTTTAAAGTTTGACCTGTTGTCTTTAGGAAGCAAGTAGTATCCTATATGTAAGAGACTTTGTGTGGTGTAGATTTATGTAAAGAGTTTACTTCAGAAGTGACTCACAAGAATATTCAGCAGTCAGAGAAGTGAGTAGCTTCTTTTCAAGGAGCTCTCCATGTTCTGAATATGTTTGGTTGCTGAAGGTGGCAGGAATATTCAGCACACGTGTCTGTGATCCTGCTGACAAACCTTATCATGCTCTGAATATTTTGGTAAGGACTGAGATTAATTTTTTTAGAATGAAATAATTTAACTTTTACAATAAAAATCATGTGAGAGAGAATCTGGCAGTGAAAATAGTGCCTTTACTCTTACAGTCCTGTAAGACTCTGGTAACTATTCTTTGAGCAATATATTCCTTTTCATGTCTGTTGAACAGATGTGGCAACGTGTCTGCATGATTTATAGGCTGCTTGCCTGACAATCCTGGGATAGCTAGTTGGTTTTATACTTTGTTGTTGTACCATTTTGTGAATATATTATCAGCTGCTGAAGTCTGTTCTCTCCTTGGATTTTAATGTTGTGAAGTTCCTGAAAGGACAAGGATGCTGAGTTAAGATGCTGAAGGGAGCCAGAGAGTACTATTGTCAAAAATGTCATGCTGACATAGTCCTATTTGCAAAAACAGCTTAGCTTGCTAGGTGCTGCAGGCAAATAGGTTTCAAAAATCAGGTTCCTGAACACCTAAAATCATTCTTGACAGAGTTTAAAACTTCTACATTTTAAATGCGCTCATTTAAATCCCCTCCACTTCTTGCTTCTAGAGTAAGTCTAGTTACTTGAAAAACTAATCTGTGTAAATTCTCATTGACTTCAATAGAACTTATTTTCTTCTGTAATTAGAAACGTGAATAAACATCACAAAGAGCAAAGTCCAATGTGCCATGTACAGCATAGAAATACTTTCTTTGGCTATGAGGTTACCTCATGAATTTTCATACAGGTAACATTTAATTGTAGTTAGTATAAGTGTAATAGTAATTTCTGAAGCACACAGTGTTTCCTGAGCTGGCTTCTTTTGAGTATTACAGGAGATTTGATAATCCAACCCTATTCTTTTTAAGGACAAGAGGAGGACTATTATTTTATTCAGAGGTAACTGAGCAGCATATATTTGTGAACTGTGGATTACCCACACCACAGACACCCTCCTCAAACTTTCAGCAGTTTATTAGACCACTTATAGCACCTTTCAAACATAGTAGTGGTATTGGTCTTAAACTAGCTTAGAGAAACATACAGCTACTTCTGCTCTGCAAACTACCCTAACCATGTTGGTACTGTGGCAATTCTATGCAGAGCCACCCAAGTGACTCTCCTGCACCCTCCCTAACTTGATAGAGTACAGAAGGGTTTGAGATATATGCACAGAGAACAAAATAAGTCATATTTGAGACATAAGTATTCTTACATTTGAAAATGGTTGTTAGAATGGAGATTACTTCTTGATGATATAGTCAGTAAAATTCCTCATAGGAGTGGCAGAAGGAGGAGTAGGAATTTATGGAAGTACAAAGATGCAGTGTTATGGCTGAACACTTAGAATAAGGGTCAACAAATGCATAAATTACCCTTGCAGTGCTTTCTGCAGCATATAAATATTTGAAAAGACTTGTTTATTCTCAGGTTGACTGAGTTGATGTATTTGCATAACGTGAGTAGTATAATTTTTTAGCTGTTTGTAATTAATATTCAACAATAAGCTTTTAGTTGCATATATTCTGAATATCATAAGGAAGTGTACAGACTTATTAGGTGGGGTAGCTGGGTGCTCACTGCTAAGGATTTTTGAAGTCTGTAGTGTTTTCCACTGTTCAGTTCTGGTAGCCCCAAGGTTATCTGTGACTCTGAAGGCAGCCCTGTGCTTTGCAGAGGCCCAGAGCTGCCTCTGTCCTGAGAGAAATCATCTTGCATGCCAGGTCATGCTGGGTGCAGGAGGCTCCATCAAGCAGGACTGGGGGGCTTGGCACCCCATAGGAAGAGTCCTCTGCTCAGGCAGCCAGGCTCACACCGTCCTCTGGCTCTGCTCTGCCCTGCAAAGGATACAGGGGAAGCACGTGCGTGCTGCGGGCATCTCCCAGGTTTTGTTTGGCAAATGTCCTAATGGAAAAGTAAAGCTTGGAGTGTGTGCTGAGGAGAGGAAAGAGGGGAAAGCAGGGAAAGGAAGAGCCCATTTGTTTATTTTGTTACGTGTATATTTCATATTGAATATCTTGCTCTCTCCTTGCTGCTGTCAATGTGTCCATACTGGATGGCAATAAGGAAAGCAGTTTAGTTACTGTATAGCATATTCAAAATTTTATTGGTAAGAAGATAAAACTGGACTACATACCTGCTGTTAAACATCAATCTCACCTTTAAACCTTCCAGCTGATGTCAAATTGTGGGATAACTCTATATAGTTTAAAAAGAAAATGTTACACAAGTCTTTTCTAAGGAAAAAAAAATAATCTTTTGCCTGTTGATGATGAAACTGGGAGCATCCGTTCCATACTGCAGTCTGCTGCAGCTATGCATTTGTTAAAACAAGCATTTCATTCTTGGACAATGCAAGAGGGCACACTTGTATAGGTAAGTATTTGGGTCTGTATTTAAGACAAAACCAGCCAGCTTATGATCATATAAAACTACAAGCTACATGGAGTAGGACCTACATTATAACTTAATAATGGTCTTGTTTAAGGAAATAAAATGGGCAATATCCTAAAGTCTATTCTGGCTTACACCTAATTGAAAAATGGGCTCACAACATTTTCTAAGAGTGTTTTCTTGCTCTTTTGGGAAGGAATTGGGGTCATGAGCTGACCTTATTTCATATACACAGACCAATATTATCACAGATTATTCCAATTAAAAAGAAGAGGCTGCATTTTTTGATTCACAAAAAAATAGCACTTTTTGTCTTCAGCATCTGGAAGATGTTGATCAAAATGCTGTCAGATGCAGGAAAAAATAGAACATTATCTAAGATTATGTATACCTCTTATTCCAGAAATAATGTTGCTCTTACTATTCTTATTTCATTGTCATTTCTCAAAGCTTTATAAGACATTGTGTAGTGAGCCCAAGTCAAACGATACCATATTTGTATATTCCTTTTATTTCTCATGTGGTAATTTACCTCTAATGAGTTGCAATCAAAGCAATTGTTAGAAGTTGGCATTTAAGGGTATACTTTAAACTGAAGTTTGTTTTCAGAGTATCTTGCTCAAGGTCTCAAATGGTCACAGGGAACAAGTAAATGTCATGAATACATCTTAAAAAAAAAAAAAAATTACTTCTGAATCTTTGCCAGTGCTTGTGGTAGTTTTTCTTCATTTTGTGGAGTTCTGCCTGTGGGTATGTTGGTGGCAGCAGTGCTCTGCAGCCCAGCCATTCGCCTGTGCTCCCTGGATGTCACACTGGTTCCCATCAGGGCTTCCTGCATGAAGGAATGCCCTTAATGGGATTGGATTGCTGCCGTGTGTGCTGGTCTAACTTTGTCAAGATCAAATGAAGGGATGTGAAGTCTGTCAGGGTATGATACACCTACCAAGGGAGCAGCACCAAGGTTGAGTCTACTGTATTTTCTAAAGGAATTTTGTAATATGAAGGGTGTGATTTTTTTCTTATTTTTCCTTTTTTTTTTTTTTTTATTTGAAAAAATACATTTATGAAAGAAAAGAGGGAGGCCTATTTCAACTTTGGTGAATCATCCTATCAGAGTATGGAAGTCTTTTGACATCTGTGATGTAAAATCACCACCCATATCTTGAGGTACAAAAGAGTAATAAATCTCCCCTCCCTCTGGGAGAGCAATGGGAGCCTCAAGGAAAACCCAGCTCCATGAGTGGAGATTGATGGAACAAAGCACATGGGCACACGGTATGCCCATTATCCTAGTGTAACATGACTGGCATTTCACTCCAGCACTGCCAGTCCTGATCTGATGGCTTAGAAGGGATCTTCAGGCAAGACAGGAGACTGCTCTGACTTTGTATTTGATCTTTCTTTAAACTGAAAGTAAACTACTCAGACCTGCTTGAAGCATAAAATATTCTGGCCAGCCTGTATCTTGTTTCAAGCATTTAATGTAATTCCAGCCCCAGTTTAGGTGGTGTCTAGAAAGAACTGACTGAGCTCAGGGATTCTTCAGACTAATAGGACTAAGATTAATCACCTATAACTAACTGTTAGAAGAGAATGAGTTGTTAAATTGCTTTATCATATCATGTTAAGTAAAAGCTATTATTTTGAGCAGAATGTAAGTAGTTTGAGACCATGGGAAAGTTTTTTGACGTTATAGAATTAGACATAAAGGACTGACTTACAATGAAAATATATTCTAGAAAAAGAAAAAAAAAGACCAAAGACAGAAGTTGCATGTAAAAATAGAATGGATATTTGATCTGAAGCTAAATTTAAAGTTTCTGAACAATGAATCTACAGTCATCTAAATATTGTTGTGGTCAAGTACAGATTTGTAGCTATGCAAGAGTGTTGCAGAGTCTACTGTTTTAATACATATAGAGAATGAGTAGGCAAAACAGGAATGTATAACTGGAGTTTGAAAGTAATATTTTTGAATGTGGTATTCGTAGAATGAAATGTGAATTTCGAATCATATGAAAGGCTTGGTAAGTATGCTCAGCAACTCCAATGCATGTTCAATGTCATGGCAGAATCATTTGCTGAGTGATGGATCTTCTCAAACATAGGTATCACCTTCATTCTCAGACAATATGTCAAATAACTCTCCACCAAAACTTCCTGGCCCAGCTCCTCAGCTTCAGCTGCTCTTTCTTTCTGTTCAGGAAAAATGATTTGTCCCTAGGCCTCGTAAAATAGGTTTTATAGAGGTGAGTGTGATTTACTCAATGCAAAAGATGTTTACTTTGCCCAAATCATGCCTGTGTTTACTCTTGCCCTGGGTGCATTGAGCAATATGTAATTGTGTCCTTGAGGCTATCTATGGGGATGCTGACTGAAGAGCTATGGAAGTAGTAGAGTGTGTGTAGTGTGAATAGTTCAGGTCACAATCTCTATTGTGTTGGGTCTTAGTCTGTGCTAAAATGTGCTATAAAGAAATATTTTTTTTTTTGTAAATACTGACCACTAGATCTTCTCTGTCAGAATATTATTGCCATATCATTTTATTATTTTTTTTTTTTTTTGCCTTGTGAGCTTTTGTCACTCTAGGTTTAGACATTACTAATCTAAAGTATCCTGAATGATAAAAGAAAGGTGTCTGGTTTGCATTCTCTCCTTGTTCATCATGACTTACATTTGCTTCAGTCTGGAAAAGCTCATTAAGCTTTTTGACAGTATTTCTTTTTACTGTGCTTAATGTGTCTAATGATAAATGCTGCTTCACTCTTACTAGATTAAATAGATTCATGGTCTTTGTTACTACTTGTATATCCTAAAAGAAGAAATAAGTAAGCAATAAACAATAACGGCCAGCAAATGAGGAAGCTGAGATGGTTTGTCAGGCTAAGTTGTAATCTTTCAGGTATTGTGAACTTAAGGAAAGAATAATAGAAAAAGGATGTCCTGTTTCTCCTGTTTTGAAATCTTTCCAGACCTAGGGATGGGAGGTTATTTTCAAAACCGAATATGGTTTGTGCTGTGTGATTCCAGAGGTCAGAGTTCAGCATTCTTTAATAGCCAAATTTTCCATTGACCTCAAAGAGAGCTTTGTAGGAGAAAGGACTGTGGAATTCAGCTCACAGTGGTTTCTGTTCCTTTTTTTAATAAGGAATAGTCTTGGCTGGCTAACACTGTGCATTCTGCTGAAATACTGGTTCATCATTTACAGAGTAAATGTGCTGTTTAATATTAAAGAAATGATTCAGTCTTTTAGTAGCAAAGTTCTTTAAGGTTATTAAACTAGCATTATAATTTCTGTTCTACTGGTGTCACAAATGAGGTTCTGCAGGATGGTCGTGACCAATTAGTAATAGGTTGAGCCTTAAAAAGGCTCATTTTAATCACTTCTTACTATCCAGTTTTCAGTTTTTCAGTGCTGAAGGAAGGTTTGACACTCAGCAGATTATCAAATCTCTGAGCTTTTTGCAGTTTTTTAAAAATACTGCTAAGCAGGGTTCTTATCAGAAGTTAGGTCTCAAAAATTGTCTATTCTTATGCCTTAATTTAGTGTTCATATCTTACATATAGTATCTTTTTTTCTTCAGTGTGTGATGCATAGTAATACATACAGGTGACTCCAGCTGAAAGGGGACCCAGTAACATTTGGGAGATGCTTTTTTAGAGTAAGTTTGTAATCTAAGTAAGCAGGCCTAAGAATACAAAAAGAATAAGAAAAGAAGGGGGCATTGGCAGAGTTAAATTGGTAGGTGCCAAACATTTATTATTAGGCTATATTAATATATTTAATATTCTAACTGTGTACTGCTGTGTTTTAGTCTGTCTTCCACATACTGCGATACTTCTCAATACTTGTTAAAATAAGTTGCTCTTCTACAAAATTACATCATAATTAGCAGCAAATGTAGTGGCGCATATCATCCTAAATATCAGAATATGAAAAGAAAAACAAGATGGAGAGGTACCTGTCAGATTTCAAAATAATATTTTAATTCAGAAGAAAGGGCTTGACTGATATTAAGGGGTGTTTGTGTGGTGACAAAGGCTATTCGTCTTGGTTTCTGAATCCAGAAATTGGCCAGGCTCCCTCCTCTTACAGCTGTGACAAATGTTTCTTACAGCAATGCTAGTGGGAATAAACTATTCACAGATAATGTGAAAAATGAAAGAAGATAAATCATTTTTGATAGTAGAGCTAGAGAAATTTTAAGCCAAAAGTAGAAAAGGGTATTTATGATTGTTCCAAGGAAGCTTTTAATAGCTGTCTGTTCTGTTTTTCCCTCTGCTGTCTAGCACGCATGATGCTGAAAAAAACACATGCTTTTTTTGTGATAGCTGTGTCATTCAGAATTCGGGGACTTCTGGATTTGTTAACATGCGTGGTTATGTGACTGGCCAATGGCTGGAACCTTCATTTCCTAACACCTTCATCCTTTGGGTCACATGCTTGGTTGTTTTACATGCCATGTGTCCATTCTCCTGTATCTATTCAAGTGATACCTTTTTTCCCCATTGATACCATATCCTTTAAAGGTTTGCTAAAAATGTTATAAACGATAAAAAATTATTAAGAATTTTTAATGTATTAAGTTTGACATTAACATAAACATAATCTTAGAGCAAAATCCTTTTTTAAGAAGGCTAGTAAAAATATCCCTTGCTTCAATCCGTAACCTTGGCTGTCTCCCTCCCTGAGGTGTGATAACAACCTCCAGTTTCTGTTCTGCCCTGAGAAAGCTGCATCTGAAACTTCCGAGAAAGTATTAAATAGCCTGTGCATGCAACTGCTTGGGCTGCCACTTCCACTAAATGCTTTTCCTATTTTCCTGTTGCTTTTGCTATGGTAGATTGCCTGCAAGGCTTCATTCTGAATCTGGGCCTTTAGCCAAAATAAAAGCCAAAGACACATCAAAGGACTTGCTCAGAGGATTGCCAAATATTAGATTTAAATAGAACAGAGAGAAGTATTCCTTCTGAAATCCTAGGCTGGGTTTGGAAAATATTGTGTAGAGAAGGAGAGATTTGGAAATTCTGGGAAAAAGTATTTGTATTGGACAAATACATGTGGTTGCCAAACTTATAAAAAAGGGCATTTTGGCAGCAGTATGCTGCAGAAAGACCTTCAGCCATTAAAACTTGATTAATAGAGAACATGACAATTGCAGGAGGAGTGGAGTTTGTATTGTGAATAATCCAAAACCCATGGCATTCACAATAAAGCTTGAGAAATGCAAGCAAGAGATGTTTTTTGTAGATTTTGACTGACAACTAATTTGAACTTGGAGCACTGAGCTCCCAAAGAAGTTTGTGTAAGAGAAATTAAAAGGAAAATGAAATGGGCAAATAGTCTGTTGGTCTGTTAAACTTAGTGCTTCAGCTGCTCATGTGCATTCTCTGCTGTTGAACCTGGGTGGTACTGGAAGCTTGCAGGGATGTGGTGTGAATGGGGCAGGGTGTACCTGCCCCAGCCCAGGAGAGGCTTTGAAGTGGTCATTGAAGCCTGCTGAGAATGTGACTGTATCAAGGGAAAGTGCCGCAAACAATAGGAGCGTGGTGGTGTATATTTCCTAGAAATAATCACGTCAGTTTAATCTGATTATGTCCAGAAGAAACAAGAAGTTGAATCTTAAATGTCTAAAAGCAGAAATAGAAATATAGTTATGCCTGGGAATTTTCTTTTGTGACTTTCTCATTGACTCTGTGACACTCAACACTGCACTAATTCTCCAAATACTGAGAGATATTGCATCCTACCTCCCCTCAAAAAGAGGATGTATCACAATATATCTGCAGTCACCTAGCTCTGTCGTTACAAAAATAAACTTCCAGTACGCTGTCAGAGAAGCCTGTCTGGTTATAGGGTAATATTATTCAGGGTAGATGAAGGAGGGAGGTGATAAGTTTCAGAGGCTCTGGTGTAAGCCAACACTTGAGCTATATACTGGCTTGTTTTGTTCAGTGCTGATAAATTGGTGTCAGGCAGAAAACTGGGATCTCTCAGGCTTCTTAGCTCTGAGAGATTACTGAACAGCATGAGGGCCTGGAAAAAAATATGGATCACAATGCTGAATAGACAAATTTTGCTTCTGTGTCTCTGCTTATATAATTGGAGTTTTAACAAGCTCAGGATCTTCAAGAGTAGGTATGAATTACATCCTCAAAAATATTACAAAGTGAATATGCCCACCAATGAGACTGTCTCCTCTTGCTTAGTGTGTTTATTGAACTGTCCTGTCACTTACTCTTGTAATCTGTTTCCTTCTGCGTACAAAATACTACACCAGATCGAACTGTTGACTGCAAACAAATTATCAAGCAAATGTGTATGAAAAGCAAATTTAAAGGTCTATGAACATCAATCTTGATTCTTAACCTGCCTAAGTAATTGTGAAACACTTTTTCTAATGTCTTCCTAGCGCTAGCAGAAATATAAAAGGTTCTGCAAGTTACTCAACAGACAGTTTTAGGTATCTACAGACTATGCTTATACCTTTTCTTTTGTTCTTCCATCTGTTCATAGAAATTACGGTTCTCTGCCAAGATTTTTTAGATGTTTCCATTTCATATCTAAATTTTAATGTTTACTTTTCTCTCTCCTCTGGAAAGTACAGAGCCCCTGATATTATAACAAACTGCACACTGTGATATGTGAAGGTGTAACATTTTTCTGCAGTATTAACAGCAGTGCATTTATTAACATCACCAAGGGGGATTTAGCATTACATAGCAGTACAATACAGTGAAATAATCTTTTTGAAGATACGGAGATCTTGTAGAGGGTGCTGTCTTTCATGTTGAACTATTAACAAACCCCAGAATAAACAGCTTTTTACCCATTAATGTATGTCTTCAGACAGTCTACCTATGAGATTAAGTTGAAGTGAAACTATACTTTACGTATTTATTTATAAAGTTTCTTTGGGTAGTTTTTAAACATAATGCATAAACATTTGTGTTAATTTGCTATTCAACATGTGCTATGAATTAAATTCCGTGCTCTAGTCACAGAGTATATGGCTTTATGTCAATCCTTAAGGCTGCATGTTTAGGTTTGATACTTTAAACTGTAGATCTGCTTTTTGCTGTTTGTCAGGATGGAGGCTCTTGTCTCAAAGCACTGTCTTTGTTTGGAGAAATGACCCAGGTTCCTTGCTCAGCTCCAGACTTCCCGGGGGAACATGGGAAAAAAATACTTGTATTCCAAATAGAGAACATATTTAGGCATCTTTCAATATGGATGGACACTGATAAGATTATCGAAAGTATCCATTACTCCAAAGGACCATCTAAATGTTTTTATTTCTGTATTTTTGGATCTGCATTCCCATCTGTGAAATGAACAGGTGAGTCTGTCAAGCCTGACAGGAATTTTACAAGGGAAAATACAGTGCAAGGCCTGCATATCAAATTATTCCTCCATAGAAGATTTGTAATTTTTCAGTTTGAAATTTCTCCCTGGGAAAATACTGCTGACATCACTACCACTCACAGTGAGGAATAGTTTTGGTATACAAGGTTAGGAGAAAGTTTCTTTTTGTGTATGTAGATTAGAAAGCCTTGTTGTAGTTCAAGTCTAGAAAGTTTTGACAGAACATTCTAGATTAAGAAGAAAATATTAAACCTTAGTTACCTGTGAGAACAGCTCTTTCCCATAACAACACAGCAATGCTACACGGTGCAAAGGGCCTATTCTGTTCAGTTCATGGTGAACATGAACACTTCTCTCCAGAGCAGTTTGCTGGGTACAGTTCCCCTTTGTTTATAAAATTCTACCACGAGACCTTGATTTTTCAGATTTAAAAGTACAGCTAAGCAGCCTGCTCTGATTAAATAATTATTTTTCCTGAGGGTATTTCTCTTTGGTGCTTTAAAGAGGATTTAAATGTCTCTAACCTGCTAGTAATGCATATGTAGTATCATCATGCTTAAAAACCCATGTTAATAAATCTGTGTGGGTTGGAGGTTAGGCTTTCAGTCAGCTGTCAAGTGTTTTGGGATATCTTTCATGACTCACTTTAAGGTTTGCAACTCAGATTACACAGTATCTCAAATGTGTGCTGTGAATTTTAATTCCGTTTTATGTTCTTTCTGTTGTGGGCGTGGAAGGAAGATCAGAGCAGGGAAATAGCAATAAGATGCATCATTGTATGAAGATATGCTTATGAGCACTTTGGATGTAAAATAGGTGCAGATTTTGCAAGATAAATCATTATGAATCGGTTTTCAAAAGCTGTAGAGATTAACATTTCTCATGTTTGTATTTCACTACTTTGTTACATTCTTAGTATGTATCTGTACCCATTCATGCATACCGATCACTTGTCGTTATCTTAGGCCTTCAACAGAATGATTGCTACAATTGATTTCTATACTCTTTTTCAACTTAATAGATCATTGAATTTTAGCTTTTGATCGTCAGTATTTCAGTTAATTTACCCCCAAAGTCTTTCTCATTGGATTTTAACAAGTTAAGTGACCTTTTCAAGCAAATCTGCTCATAGCCATGTTCACTGAGGTAAAGGACTGCTGCTTTCTAGTAGTACAAGTCCTTGCAAATGGACATGTAAAAGTTTTTGTGTGAACACAATACCCCAGGAGATACCTTGGGATGTTGCTCCTATACAGGTGAGGATGGGGAATGACTGAAATAATCTGTTGCCAGCACATGGCATACACATGTATAAAATTTGGTGGGAGCCTGGGTAGTGTTCCTGAAAGCAGAAGAAAGGTGTACAGCAGTGGTGCTGGAGGGGCTCTGTTCACACAAGAATATAATGCATTATGATTTCTTCACTGCTCTGGGTTTCTTTTCTGACTTTTTCTGCAATTTGTCTTTTCAACATCAATATGTGGTGGCTTTCCTGTTCCTCTTTCATGGCTATGCTTGATCTTGTGTTAAGTAGCTTTCATTTCCTCATTTTAGATGCGAAGTTTCTGTCTTTCCTTTATAGAACAGAAGAATATAAGAAATGGCAGGAGTTAACAGATCTGTCTCAGAGCCTGTCTCTGTCACTGTTGTGAATACATTGGACAAAATAGTAGAACATGGGGAATTTAAATTATCTTTATTTCCTGGTTTAGAGACTGCCCAAGAAGGTTACATCTGTACTTGGGAGGCTTGGTGGAAGTGGCCTCAGTGCACTCAGCACTTATGGGAAAAGCCATCCTCTTCCCAGTGGGGAGAAAACAGAGAGGAGCTGTATCCCATAGGCTGCAAGACAGGAAACAAAGCTATTACCGAGCTTATCAGCACACACTTCTGTGAAGTTATGATGTCCTGCCCAGTGGTGTGGATATGTTGGTGTGAGTCTACAGGTGCCTGCCTTGAACCTCCCTCCCCTATTCCCATTGCTACTGGGTGCAGCCTCTGCCCGTTACCTCATGGACTGAGCTCCCTCACGCTGAGCACCAGTTCTCGCAGCACCAATGTTTGCAGCCTCTGCAAAGGGAGGGAAAAGCTGTGCCACAGACCAAAGTGGCTGAAGGAAAAATTTCAAAAGGGCAATCTTACTGAACAATTATTGTTTCAGGTCTTCCCCCTTTTACTTAAAACCACATGAAAACAAATGATAATGTAGAATTACTACAGCCCTAATTGAGCACACTTGCAAACATTTGCTGTCTTTTGTTCTTTCTAATCTAAATTGAATCTGTGAATAACAATGATTTCATGTTAATGGGGGCAAAAAAGTAACCCTTCTGAGCAGAAGTGTGACTGCATGGAGTCTTGCTGATCAGAGCAATACTTATGTGAGCTAAATGCTGCCTATAAGTGCCATTACCTATCAAAGGTTAATCTCTTACCAGTGCTCCTTGTTCCTGAGGCTGGTCGCACTGAGTCTATGTAACAGGGTTCCTTACATTATAAGAAACTTGCTCTGGCCAAGCCTGCTTCGACCCAGCCAAGCCTGTATCCAGCTGTATCCTCAGTCAGTGCAAGAGGTGTGGTGTCACTTGTTGCTTGCACAAACTTTGATCAGTTTTGTCCTGTTGCTTTCTTTTCACCATCATGCTAATGTTTGGATAGGAAAACTGTAGAGAATGTTGATAACCTGTGATGATGAGTCACTATTAAGAAAGTAAAATATGTTTTATGTGTTAGTATGTCTCAGCTAGCGGATTCAAAGTGTTCTGCAAACCTAAATCTTCTACAACAAAGCACAGAAAAGGGACCCACGAGATTCCACAGAAATTAATTATTAATCACATTTGACACTTGTCTAGCACAAAATTACACTGTATTCCTTAAATTGGAAATTACCATATGGTACGTATTCCCTCCCCTCAGAATGTGTTACATGTGTAATCTTTTCTGGCTAGTCCTGAATGAGTAATTGTTATAGGTGTTGTCTCAAAAATCTGACTAATTCTCAGTACCTTTTCATTTTCCTAATCTTAATTAAATCTGTGACTGAAGAGGACACATGATGAGAATGGAAAAAAATCACCTTGTGTAAATCAAAAGCAGTGATATGAAATCAAACTGATCAGGATAAAAGTGTGTTTTGTATATAAGCTATTAAGGACCTTTTCTTTACACCACCTCCCCTCCCCCTTTTTGTTTAATAAATTGAAGGGACAGATTCGCTGTTCAGCTCCTGAAGCAAACAGAGATGGATTCTACAGCTTGTACAGAGGCCTCTTGTGCAGTAAGAGCTGCACTGCATCTGGTTTTCTGAGAAATGTACTGTGCTTCCAAAAAGCTTAGTCGTTTTTCTTTCCATCTGTCCTAGTTGAACCACTCTGCATCCCTCAGCAACTGCCCAGTACAAAAGACACCCTTTCTTGGTCAGGTTATTTTTAGCCATAACTGGTTACCTGATGCAGCTTACAACCTCCCAAATGATTGTCAGACCAAATGACAAGGCAACACAGGAGTTGTAGAGGTTGCGGGGGAAAATAGCCAGAGATGGGGGAAGAACAAAACCACCCCAAATCAGCCCTGGATGTCAGCCTTCTTGCATGGTGCGCAGCGACTGAGCAAAACAGGGGCAGTACTGAGGAGAGATGCTAGCTCAAGACCTGGAAGCACTGCAGCACTTTCCCCAGTTAAAGCTATCTCCATTAGCTCAAGTGACAAAGTTATGTTTATTTATAGCAGTAGCTATGAATTTGTTACATGATCCTGTATTGTTTATAGGAGAAATAACACATAAATTGCTAATGCCAGTAGATTAGGCTCATGTAAACCTGGCTTGAATAAGAGGACATGTAAGAGTTTGCAGAAGCTGCATTTCTTAATTTGACAATGTCTTTAGATAAACTGATGCAACTTTTCTGCATGCTTAGAGCTGTCTGCTGTATAAATCAGGCACAACTTCATTAGTCTGTCTTGAAACCAATGCAAGAAGGAGAATTTTACCCAGTTCTGGGGTTTTGCCAAGTTTTGGTAAGTAGGTTTGAAAGCAGTTTGTTGTAAATCAATTTGACTATATGCTGTTAAAGTAAGTAACAAGCAAAGTTCACTTCATATGCATCTAAGTATTGGAACAGCAAACTAATAAAACGAGCTGGGATGGTTTAGAATTTTATATATATATTTATATATAAACCCTCATATTCAGTCAAAATGCTGAATTAACCTGTTTTTCTGTCCAGACCCTTTAAAATAGAAAAAGAGTCAGATCTTGGGGCAATTTGAATAATAAGAAATTGATTTAATTTCCACTTTTGAGGGCTTGGTTTTTTTTAAAAAAATGTTCAGATCTGCTGATTTCTAGCTTATTCACTGTTCAAAGCCTGTCTGACAGATTTACTGTATGCTGCTTTTGGCATAATTGGATTGATAAACAACACATACTGCATTGCCCTGTGAAATGAGAAAAACAAAACACACCTTCTGGTAACATCCAGTGCTGTGAAAATGCTGTTTTTCTTAGGTGTCTGACTGAAGGTAAATTTTCCCTTGGAGAACTTCAGGTGGTCTGTGTGGTACCTGCCAAATATTTTTATCATTATTAAAATTCCAGGTGCAGCTTTCATGCATCTTGGGGAAGACTAATCCTTTTTTTTTTTTTTTTTTTTTGAACTACCACAGCTACGTTAACTTTCTTGCCTCGCAGATCCCCTCTGTGCAGCCATATAAGATACAGAAGCAACAGCTGCAACCTCCGTCATTCAGTAAATGTATTGCAAATGAAAGGAATTAATGCCTTGAGCATTTTGTACTTGTTCTATTTTGGTGCAGAACATCATGCATTAATAAATATGTGAAGATATGAACACAACAAAGTCACTTAAGTTTGAGATCTCTGAATTTTTGTTTATCCAGATTCAAAGTCGAGTATTGCCCGCGAGAATATGTCTTTTTGAATAAAGCAGGGATTCTAATTTCCCAGCTCAGGAGCCCAGGAAATATTAACAGAGCAGGGCTTGGGCTCAGGATCAGGAATAAGGAGCAAAGAGGCTCCTTGCCCCCAGTCTTTCCCAGTTCTAGGGAGCAGGCAAGTGAGGCTTCTGATAAATGTGTTTAAATGTGAACTGTGTAATATTTCATAGCAATACCAGATCCAAAAGTTGTCCAAGGAGAAAGATCTTCAAGTAACTTAGTTTCTGGGGGAAAAATTAATTTTAAACACAGATTATAATAAGAAATGAAATGACCATCGGATATGTTTTATTTTATAATCAGTGTCAGCTTTGCTACTGAAGATTAACTGCTGTTACCTATCTGCTGAAATTCAAGGTTGAAAAGGCTTATTGTTGCTCAGCTGACTTCCAAAAAGCATTGTTTTAGTAAGAATATACAGTATATTTGTATTGTACGTGCTATATTTTCAGTGCTGCTGTGCATCTATGTGTATACATATAAAGTGTCTGAAGGCATAATGCATTCGGGCAACACCCTTAATGTGCTTTAACTTGGCCGGCCCTGAGTTAGTCAGGCAGTGGGACTAGACCTTTCATTGTAGGTCCCTTCCAACTGAAATCATCTAGTTTATTCTAAATGCCTGATAAAGTAGTTCCATTTCTTAATTTTTTTTTAGTTTGGGAATAATGAGTTAACAAAAATGTTTAATGTGAACTTGCTAAGAAAAGTTTATGGTAGGTTTTTTGGAAAGGTTCATTTTGAGCTAGGCTTTCCTCTCTAAGACACTTGGATTTGATGGAAATCTGGTAATAATGATGAATGAAGATCTGTATAGCTGAAATGGTACAGTGTATGTTGTAATACCACACGCTTATCTTCTCAGCCCACTCAGTTACTGTCCTGGGTTACTTTTCAATGTGAGAAAATGGTTTCTTCTTTAGGATCATGCACTTTCTGTCATTCTGGACTATTTTAGTGACTATCCTCACTAGTGAGCAGAGTAAGAATCTGCAAAGGGGCTTAAGAGAATTTTGTGGCAGTTCATATCATTCCAGCATGAACCTATTAAAGAGCTGTAACAAAGCACTAACCAAAGATGGATTTGAAGCAAGTGGCTTTATATTCGATAGTCTTTCTTTTGAATAGTTTTCTGATGGATTTATTTTTAACCTTATCTTTCATCTACTTTGTAATATACACTGTAGAGTTAATGAGAGACAAAAAATGGTTTTTAAACTGTGAACAAGATAACCAAAGCTAGTGTTTGAATTTTCCACCCTAATAGTATCTATGCTTTGAGTGGTTTTTATTTTTTTTTCCCCTCCCTCAAAACTTTTGAATTATTCAGTCTTGTAAGAGTTATCCTCAATGTTGTCTACAAAGGAGAAGTTTTGCTGAAATTAAGATGGGTTATCTTGGGACTGAGAGTTGGTCCCAAGAGTAAAACTTTTCAGAAAGCAGCCCCCCCAAAAAAGGCAATGACTCAAGAAAGCTTGAGTACAATCCTGAAGTGAGCGAAGAAGTATATTTTTCCATATGAACTGTTTTTAGACAAGATAACTTTCTACCTTTGCTTCAAAAAATTCAGCTGACATATGTATCATTGTGTGTTTCAGTTTCTTTATTGATTTTTCTGGGCCTGTGGCATTGTAGACTTTATATTCCACACTTTCCCTCACCTCACATATTGAGCGTATACACTTTGCTTCAGCAGAACTGTAGTTTTCTGTTATGATCCACTGATAGCAGAAATGTGAAAACTTGCTATGGCTTGCTTGTATTTCTTATTCTGCTGTAAAACTCCAGATGTTTGATGAAAACTTGAAAACCTTTCCTTGAACTAAGATGTATTTAAAGGTATATAAAGTTGCTAAAGTTCTGCACGCTTTCTTTGATACTATAAGTGAGGAACTCAGGAATTGGTGTGTTATTTATGTGTAGGTTAATGCAGCTTTTGGAGAAAATTCATGTTGTAAGCAGAAACTCTGGGAAGGGGTCTTAAAGAATTATTAAATTGATGGCATCATAGTGTTAATAGATTTTTTTTTTTTAACCATTGAAAACCCTCTTCTGAGTTAATTGATGCTTTAAAAAAAAAAATTATAGAAGGCATTTTTCTCCAGGATTATGTTCATTAAGAACATATTTACTCACTTTACAGAGTCTAAATATTGTAAGGAAAAGAGCAGTAGCCCAGGAAAGACTGAAGAGACCTGTTTGTTTATTTCTGGACTGCAATTACATCCATATAATAATTTCTGGTTTTAAACAAAACGCATCAGAAACTCCACAAGCCCAGGTCCAGCCAACAGCGTGTGAAGTGTGATACAGCAGAACAATTCCAAATATTTGTCCAGCATTTCCCAGGAAAATGTCTGCGCATACGCACCTGATAGTAAATTCAATGTGGTGATCAGTCCATACCTCAAACTGTCCAGGGGGTTTGGGACCAACAGGTGTTTCATTAGTAACTGCACTTTACAAACTAGACACTGTTTCATGCAGAACTTCATGAAATCTGTGCCCTGAGGGCCTGTGAAGCTGAAGTTCCAGAAGTCCCCAATAAATGTATCCAAACTTCACTTTCCTCGGTGACTTACCTGGTAACTAGCCACAGGATTTGGTGATGAAAATGTCTGAATTGAACACACATCTTGGTTAAGAACCAGTGCTGTGTGTCATATGAACAACTTCCATCAGCTGAGGAATCTAAGAAACGTTGTGCTTTGAAAACTCTAACTTTTGGCCTCCTTATAGCACATAACATACAGAATTTCCTTTAAGAAATAAACTTAAAAAAATAATAATAATTATTTAGTTCTAGGTTGGACAGAAGCCAAATTTCAAATTTGAGATTTGCTATGAATGAAGAATTCTGTCCAGTTTCACTGTCAGGCAGACTCATTCCCAGCTGAGATGGCACACCTCTGCTGTTACCGTCTGGAGTGCTTAACATGCACAGATGCTTCAGCTAAAGAATATGAAGCCCAAACCTTTTAATCTTCCAAGAGCAGAGGATTACATTCAGCAGCAAAAAGTTCATCAGTATTGTAAGCTGTGCTGGTTTGGGCTGGGATAGAGTTGATTTTCTTCGTAGTGGCTAGTATGGGGTTATTTTGGATTTGTGTTGAAAACAGTGTTGGTAATACGGGGGCATTTTTGTTAATGCTGAGCAGTGCTTATGCGGTGTCAAGGCCTTTTCTGCTCCCCACCCCACCAGTGATAGGCTGGGGTAGCACAAGAAGTTGGGAGGGGACACAGGTGGGGGTTAGCTGACCCCGACTGACCAAGGAGATATTCCATACCCTATGATGTCATGCTGAGTATACAGGGAGGGGGGCACACATTTGGAGTGGTGGCGTTTGTCTGGCCAAGTAACAGTTGTGCATGCTGGAGCCCTGCTGTCCCGGAGATGGCTGAACACCTGCCTGTCTGTGAGAAGTAGCAAATGAATTCCTGTTTTGCTTTGATTGTGTGTGTGGGTTTTGCTCTACGTATTAAACTGTCTTTATCTCAACTCATGAGCTTTCTCACTTCTATTCTTCCAATTCTCTCCCCTGTCCTACTGCAGGGGAGTGAGCAAGTGGCTGTGTGGTACTTGGTTGCCAGCTAGGTTTAAACAATGACAGATGGTGTGTAAGTACTAGTAAGAAATGTGGAAAATTATAGGTCTTATTTTACAAACAGTTGAACTTTTAGTGAAGAGAAGTATACTTAAGCTCTGCAGATGAATGACTTAATGAGGGAAACACAGTTGATTCATCTCTGGGAGTAGATAACTCATGCAGATGAGGGTATCACTCAGCCAAGCCAACTGCTAAACAAAATAAATCATTGATATCTTTGGGGAAACTGTCAGTTTCCGGGGTAAAATAATAATGGATTTGTGCTATGTGTGAAAACTGAACTTAGTCTCAAATGCTCAAATTGAAATTGAATACTGATAGAAGCAGGATTCTAACAGTTAGAGACGTATAGTTCTGTAATGACAAGCATTCCTTATGAAACCAATCACTGATGGCATTTCATCAACAGAGACAGACTGTAGCTAGGATCTGTGACCTGGTTTTCAGATTCCTGATGTTCCAGGACTGGATTCTGTTGTTGGTCATTTAAAGACAGAAGTAGCTGGATAGATGTACCCAACAATAACTGCTTTTCTGCAGTGAAGTACACCACAGGTTTAGGTAACAACTATCCAGAGCACAGCTTCTGCTTATGAAGGGTTAAACACAAGAATCGGTGAACTGATGAAATAGGTTTTGATAAGCCTGGGAAAATGTAAAGATGTGTTGGGCTAGTGTCAGAGCCTGATCATATGGACATGTTCTAAAAGACTGGAAATTCCCACTAATAAAGAAGGGGGGGGGGAGGAACCTTAAAAGGTCAACAGACATGTATTTCTAGTCTTGCAAATTATGTTGGTTTTTTTTTTTTTTTTTTATATGCTACCAAGGTGGGTGAGTAGCAGCAGGGGGAAGGGGGAGCCATTTGAGTTCTCATCGTGTGCCGGAGATCATTTAGGTCTTTTATCAGGGCAAAGGAGGAGCTCTGCAAAGGTAGGGAATAACGCTTGGTTCTTTCTACTGAGATGAGCTTATAAAGTAAAAAAACAAAATTCCAAAATTAAATGTGTTAATTAAAATAAGACAATTAAAAAAAAAAAGCTATCTCTCTACTCTTTTCAACCTTCTGAATGTGAATACAATATTAAAAAAAAAAAAAAAGAGCCAACAAAAAACCCTCACACACTTAGATCTGAGGCATTATATCCCCTAGATGGAGAATCCCAAAGGATTTGTCTGATTTTTTTAGTTCTTGTGGAGATAGCAAACAAAAGTGCATTGGCAAACGCTAAAGAACCTGAGGAAGAAAAACTTGTGAATGTGTGACAACATAGTGGGCCCTAAGTTACTTTGGGGTGCTATTTGAGCAGGAATATTCAGATAGAGGAGTTTATTATAGTTTAATAATTTGTGCATTTGTACTAATTAATATACTAAAACCAAATTACTTTGACATTTTGGGGACTAAATTAAATAAAATGTCTATGGTATGTTAATTTGAGCTCATAAAAGGCTAATTTGAATATGTAATTTGGATCAATTAGAAGCCTCTTCTCAACTTTAAATAGTGATAATAGAAATATAAAAAAGCTGGTTAGCTGTTAGGATTAAGAGTGATACATCTGGGAAAAGCAAATTACAGTGTCATTTTTAAAATGCAAATGTGCTTTAAAATTTAAAGATAATATGCACACACACACATATATATATATATAAAAACATGAGCAATATCTGCAAAAAAAATAATTTTTCTTCAAAAAAAAGCTTTGTAGAGAGTAAAATTTTCATGATTAGGGAGACTATAGTAACATTTTTACTTCCAAACTTAAGTGTGGAAACTATCAGAGAAGCTGAAGTAGCTTTCATTTTTCTTCCAAAAACTTATAAGTAAAAACAAAACTACAGGCTGATATTGGTCCTTTTGAATTGCCATAGTGAAGTTAAACTGGACAAAGTCAAGGTAAATGAGATTAAAACCTCCCCTTGAAATTTTAATAATATAACCAAAATATGTAACCGTTTTTTAGGAACAGCAACAGACTTACCTTGAGGGAAAAAAAGTGTGGGTGACGACTGGTTGGTAATGGATTTTGAGAGTCCTCATATTCTTTATAGGATGGGCAAGTCTTATGGTGAGTTTTAGGAGAGGCTTTTTTCACAAATTATTCTTTTTTAATTACTTTCTGTGTAATTGGTGCACGGTTGTTACTGTGTCAGGTGATCATTACTACCTTTGCAGTGAGAGGTTTCAAACACCAGGCAAGATTTAAAATGTGATTGTCCCTTTTCTATGCCTGTGGTAGTCGGTGTGGTGTCAGCCTGATGTTTCATAGTCGTGTTTCAGCATGAGCCAATTTCCTAGTGCAGTCAGGAGCAAACAAAGCCAATATGCAGGAATGACCAAAACATTTAATCTTAGGTTTATCCCTTTAGATGTTTGGTGTTTTCAGGGTCTCTTTATAAAAACTGGTTTATCTCAAACCAAGAAATATCTTTGCATGGCAGCTAGAGCTGTGGTTGCAGCATGGTCCAGCATAGCGTCGCTGGCTTCTCATTTCCTCTCCTCAGCTCTCTGTAAAAACCTGCTTTGGATGGGTCAGGAAAACCAGCTGGCAAGCAGCTTTCTAGACATTGCTCAAGTCCACAGCAAAATGATCTACACCGCTGTTTCTGATAGCAGTTGTAGGTTGGTTAAATTTAGCTGAGGTATGCTTACATAGTCCTTAAGCATGTTGTCAGTTTTGGTGCACACGCATGCCCTGCTGACATGCTTTTCTTTAAGTGATACACTCTAACAATGTCTTGCCAGGGTGATTGTTGCCTGTACCTTAGAGAAGCAGCTGAATTTTCTGCCAGCAGTCCAGAATAGTGAAGCTTCAGGAGCAGTTATCTATTACATATGTGGCAAAATCAGAGTTCTGGAATGTGTTTTTTCAAGATAATTTAAAAAAAAAAAAAAAAAAAAAGTGGAGAGAATATATTTTCTTACCCTCCATTGAAATGTAAAATCTCAAGTTGTAAATGCCATTAATGAAAACCCAAGGGTGTATTTGGAACTACAGTATTTTGCGTAGCAGCTTTATGCACTCCTGCTATGCCACTAGGCTTATTAAATTATAATTATAACTTTAAGAAAATTATTACAATAGGGTGGAAAACCTACAGAGCTCATTTGAGAAGAGACGAGTATAATTAAACCCACAGATTATCATCAATGGAATTCAGCTCCAGTTAATTTAAATCCACATTGGGTCATTCTCACATACTGCTTTCCAGAGACTACAGAACAAGGCAGTCTTTATGCTGCAGGATGATTAAGATCACCCTACCCAAGAAGTTTGTATTAAACTAAATTGCTGCATGTTTATGAGGACAAAAATGTTTACAGTATACAGCATGTGCATTAAGTGTAGCTATGACTTCAGCTGGCTTCTTGCCCTCAATTTAAAATAATTTCCATCTAAACTATACATTACATCAATTCAATTGTATATGAAAACCACCCTTACAACGTTGAAATTGCTTTTACCAGTGCAGATCCACAGTGAATGGCACGTATGCAGATTTCTTATTGTATAAACCACATGCAATGGAAAAGATGATGTTGAAAATGGGAAAGTAGATTCTTTTCTTGTTGCAGAGGATTTGTGGCAAGTAATGATTCCTGGGTTTAAAAAGCTGCAAATAACAAAACTGTTTGGTTTGGGGTTTTTTGCTGGTATCTGAACAGTGACAAACTTCCACCATGGCAAAGCACCTTGCAAACCCAGTCTGCCTGTGTGCTATTTATACCTATCGCCCTCCCCCAGCGTGGCTTCCATTGCTTTACCTTTTTGAAAAGTCTGAAGAGGAATTTCTTAGCAAATAGCTATGATAGATTTTAAGCATGCTTAATTAACTCCACAGATGGTTTGTCATAGCTAAAAATCAGAAGTAATTTCAAAAAGTTTGGGCACTGTCTCGCACAGCAGCCACTCAGCAGTGTGCTGTAGGTGTGCAGCAGCGGAGCGGGGCTGGGCTGGCTCAGCGCGAGTGCTGGGAGCTGGAAGGGGCTCTGCCACTGGTGCCCCCCCCACTGCCCCTGGAGGGCTTTCTGGGCTTAGGGGTGGCTGCCCCACAGTGCAGTCCTGCACCCTCTCTCCTGTGCCACTTATGACTTGTCAAGTCACCGAATTTTCACTTTCTTCATGGGCGTTCTGTCCAACGGGATCAGCCAAATTGGAAAACAGAGGAGTGCTCCTGCCATACCACTTTAACGTAGGTATTTTATAAAAATTAATTCTAACTATTGAGAAGCAAAAATATAACTAAACCTCAAGATGGGAAAAATATCTTTTAAGCAAAATTAGGTTTGTCTTCTAGAGAAGCAGCAGGTTGTTCTCAGCACGTATTTTAGAAGATCTCTCACAGAGAAGCTAGCTTCAAGTATTAGTCTTGCTTATCAACATGTAGCACATTTACTTGTGTGTAGTAGATTGGCGTTTAAATATCCTTTTGCCTTTTTCCTTTCTATTTCTTGCCACTTCAGTCAGTGCAATTTTATGTTACTTCAAATACACTTTGCCAGTGTCTTTTGGGTTGTAGGAATCTTACTGATTTCACCATCTATTGTTTTGTGGGATCTACTATTCTGAGGCGATGACCAGCAAATTTTTTTGTTGGTCTTTGTGGGCCTTTTTATGAATAATATAAGCTTCCTCGTGTACCCTCCCTTGTTCTTCTGTGAGCCCAACAACATCAGTGAAACACCTTAATGGCTAGAAATGTTTTGGCCTGGATTTTGTTTGAAAACACTTTAGATCCAAATCAAGCACCCTTTGAAAATTGTTTGAACGTTATCTTTAAGAAGAATTGGACTAAACATTTAATGATGTTTCCCTTCAAAATAAGTGCTTTAAAATTGCCTGATTTTATACGTTTCCTAAATAGAACACTTAATTTAGAATTATATAGGTGGTCTTGTATATGCTGACTTTTAATTCCTGTTAGTTCTTACTAACAATTTCTAACTAAAATATGTGCTTCACTTGAAGTTGTGTATGTATACTAGAAGCTGACTGCTGATGTAACATGACATGCTTCATTCATGTATCACTCTACAAATCACTTACAGCAATCTGCAGTCATTATGAGCTAAATATAGACTTAGTGTCCTACCTTGCTAGTCAGTTTAGCCACTAACACAATCCACAACAGAGCGGATAGGACGGTGAAGTATTACTCTTTGTGTTAAGAAAAATAAATTCATGTAACCATTTATTAAAACGTATGTGTAAACCTAGCTTTATGGCCAAATTTCAAGACGAATTACTGCTGAAAGAACTAGCTACATCCTAGAAATATAAACGTGACCCATGATGCAATAGTATTATGAAACTCTGCTGATAACATGGGAGAATGATGCATTTTATTGTCTAGGCTCATTTGTCCATTCCCCTCTATGTTGACTTAATTCAGTGGAGTGAGCTTTCCTGGTCTTCGTATGTTGTTCATGCACAATAGCAAATACAGGGATTTTGTTTTGGTTTTAATAGGTAACATGATATAATTTTACTATAAAGCTTTACTATCTGTAAACTGCTTCCTTGATGTTTTCTTGCAGTTTGAGAGCACATTGGCCAGTGGCCAGCCTGTAGCTGGACTCATGTCAGAAAAGCAGTAAATGCACAGAGATCCTTTAATGGACCCAGGCAGAAGCTATCAGGCTTACAGTCTTGATATATTGGTGGGAACTCATGGACCTTCTTTTAGGGTGCTCCTCTGAAAACTGTGAGGCAATGCAGCAGATGTCATGTTTACATTTTCACCTTGCTTGTGGACCAACTGAGAGGCAGAAAATGTATTAGCCCCATGATCACCTCAGCAGTACAAAAGGACTGAATTTTGGTTTACCATCTGCTATATTCACCCATTAAGAGGTAGCATTAATATAAGGATAAAGTTATATAAAACATATTAGAGGCGTAAACTGACTTTCTGGAAGTTTCCTAGTTCTGATGTTCTTTTCCAAAATGTGACAGAGTTGGAGGATTCTTTTGATCTTCATTTTACATGCATCTCACCACCTCAAAAGCAATTAAAACTCATAGTTTTAATTCACAGCTTTCCCTTAAATTAGCAGAAATCCAGAACACTTTTATTTTATTATGCAGCTATTTATAAGGAAGTTCTGATAGCTTCATACCTGGGCATACATTTTATTTTTTTTTTATATACACATGATGCATATTGAAATTATGATCTGTAGAATTTGGAAGAGAATGTGAGTAGAATCTATACAAATCCTGTCTGGTCCAGTCATATCAGTATGTGGCATGGTCTGAAGAGCCATTTGTCCTATAGATTAAGTAAACATGGGGAGATGTTACAATATATGCATGAAAGGAAGGCTAAAATCTGCAAATTCACAAGCCTCACAGTTGTTAAAATTGTCCAGCATTCTGACTAGGCAATGTCCTAACTGTTTAGTACAGATGTTGAGGAGCTTAAAAAGCAGCAGACATCTGGCCAGAAAGTTCTGTTACAAAAAAAGAAAAACCAACAGCAGGCTAAATACTTGGATCAGAAGACAGTGAAAAAAATATGGGTTTTTATCCCACCTATTAAGTTAGGAATGCCCTTTAATGTTGAATTACTGAATGAACTCCATCTTAAAGTATTTAACTTTATAGGATCTTTTAATTCTACCTCTACTGCCCCAGAAACCTATCACACTGAGCTTACCTCTTATCTTTAGATAAAAAGGCTTTTTTAACTCAGCAAGTTGTGGTGGATTGAGATAATGCAAGGTTTTGATAGTAGTAAAACAGCTTTAGCACAAATGAAAGAGACTTTTGCCAGGAATCTTCATCAGATGTTAGTTCTCATCACAAATTTGCCACCAAGTGCAATACGCTTTCAAGAAGACCACTTTAAAATTAAGAGGAGTTGGATGTAGGTCAAAGCAGAATTGTCTCTTCTCAATGTGGGGCTGCCTAGAGATAAAGATTGGAACCTGAAATTCATATCTATGGGCAGCTATCTTAAAGCTGCTTCTTTTTAAGACAATAGTAAAATGCTGCCAAGAGCTATTGGTCTGGTCATCTGCATATTCCTGAATTAATAGCAAGACTTGTAAGGATCTGAAGCACAATATAGTTTGTTACAGATTTGAGGGTCAGGTGGAACTCCTGTGATATAGAATCACAGAATGGTCAGGGTTAAAAAGCACCTCTGGAGATCATCTAATCTAACCCACTGCTAAAACAGATTCACCTAGAGTAGGTTGCGCAGAAGTGTGTCCAGGCAGGTTTTGAATATTTCCAGAGAAGGAGACTCCACAGCCTCTCTGGATTGTTTGTTTTTTTTTTTTTTTTTTTTTTTCCTTTGTCTGCCTGTGGATCCATAAAATTTTTCCAAAAACTTTAAGATGCCTTAAGAAGCTAAATCAATATTCTGGAAAAGCTGGCTCAGTCATTGCCTTCTGGAGAAATTAGTGCTTGAAAAGGGCAATGGTGTTACAGTGGTTAAGTGTGCTCGCTCACCTTGGTAAGTCAGTTCCTCTGCTACGATCGGATTCAGTATCTACTGATGACATTGGGAGACTCCAATAAAAAGTAAACCTCAAGCCACTACACCTTTTGATTAATATTTTCAATCAATTTTAATTGCTGAAGAATGTGGTTTGGAAGCCCAACTAGGAACCATATCTCAAGTCAATTTGAGAACTTTGGCATGAAAAGAGGAATTTTAACTTGATGATCTTCTAAAATGATAAAGGTAGATTTAATCATTGCACAAATGTATTCAAACATCAAATTACAATCAATCATTAGTTCATGGATTTTTACCAGTGGAAGTATATTGAAGATGAATGCCTTTCCATGGCAAGTGTTTAGATCCATTACTATGGGACAGTATCTTAGAAATCAGTAAATTATATATGTTATTAGTTCTTTTTCTTATCTATGCCAAATAATGAATTGCCTTTTATGATTTAACCTTGGATGGAAAAGAATTCCCTGGAAGAGTGCATGTGTAAAGGGGAAAACAAAGCAGCAGCTCAAACTGGTAGGTGCCTTAATAGTTCTTATGTAATACAGCATCACAATCTATCAGTAAACAGAAACAATACTATTTGATCTGTATCAGGTCAGATGACTCAAAAGCCAAAATTTGAAATTGTTTTGTTCTATTAATAGGTGTTAATTTTTTACATATATAACATTCTTGGGATGATAGGGAATTATCAGGATCTGCAGTTCCTATGTCATTGCATGGGCTATATACTTTTGAAAGACTGAGTCCAGAAAGACTTTATACTACATGTAAGGGATGATGAAATTCTAAACAAACTTACCTCTAAAAGCTGTTGTCTGCAATTTGTTCACCTCTATTTTCTGAGGTTGAAATCTAAACTGACTAGTCATACGTGACCTGAGGAAGCAGAATTGCATCTAGAGTAGAATCTCGCATCTCTCTGGGTTTATAGACTTCAAAAGGTGGATTATATGTTTTCAATAGCAATTTTCTAGTCCAATAGTTTACTGTATCAATTACTGTACACTGAGAAATGTGCTACAGTTCCTATTGCACAAATGCACAGCAGATACAATATCATAATACAGCAGTTTCAGAATTATTTGGTTTTTCCTTGCTTCATCTCCTGTTTTTCAGACTTCTGTACCAAGCATCTGGGTTGTTACATCAGATATATTGATTATTAATTCAGATTTTCTTATATAAACAATAAAGCAATGAGCATACATAATATTAAGGTATTTAAGAAGCATACATTAAAGTGAAATGATATTTAGCGATAGCAAATCTGGTAAATGAATTAATGAAGGAGAACATAATCTATAATTCTTTGGAAATAATCTTTCTCTTAGGCAAATATATAAGGCTGTAGGGAAAGGAACAAGTCAAGATGCTGAGATCTAAAATGGTTGATATCTAGAATACAGGAGCATAGGATTTATATAGTCTGATTCAATTCTCACAGGAACTGTGCAAAATAGCCTTAGCTCTAAAAAGCACACACAATACCTACTCCAGCTCTCAACATACACTGCAGTCCACAAAACCATCTTCCGGAACTAGGACAAACCTAAAATTCTGGGGAGAAGATTAAAAGAAAAGGCAAATGGTGAGCTACAAGAGGAGAAAAGCTAAAAAACCTATGCTGGGCTTCTAAAGTGGTTGGGAAAATGCTAAAAAAACCCCACAGATGATCTTAGGATGGTGCTTGTCCACTAAAGCAAAAGCACTTTTCTGGAGCATGAAATGACTAAATAAATATGTAAATACAGAGCACATGCGAAATAATGGAAGAGACTTTTTTTTATACAGAGGATGCTCTGCACTCTGCTATTCATCAACCTGTACAGACAGGAAGCCTTAATCCTAAAGAAAACAAGGAAAGAAGTCACAGAACAATTTGATGTATTTGTGTCACTATCACTCCCTCAACCCCTTTCTCCACCTACAAGTAGACTGAACCTAAATTTTTGCAGTCTGTTCTGCATAACTACAGTAAGATGCACAATGAAAAGTTTGGTCCTCAGACCTTTATCATCTCAGATTCTGTACTTTACTCTTTAATGAGATGAATCTTGTTTAACAACACTCTCCCTATTGCTCTTCAGAATGCTACACATGTATAGTGAGTGATAATGAAAAGAAGCATAGCGTTTTCTTTTGTAATATATGCCATAATTTACATGAACTTGTCATTATCTGAGCATAAAGGATGTGTAGAAATGTTTTGTGCTGTTCTATTTGTCCTTTACTCAGTAATTAAGAGTGCACTGGTACAGATGTATTGTAGGTAGATATTATCCAAGTCCTGACAAAGGACCAAAATTATTCATCTAATCTGTCATCATGGCCATCCTGAATACTAACTAGAGCACTTGATCAGTATTGTCAAAAGACACTTCCACTGCTCTCCTACCAGGGAACATCTTTTCTGGCAGATGCTTTCATATAAACTACAAAGAATTTCTCCTGCTTAATTTTGCATTTTTCTGGCCGTGAAGAAACATAGCCCTATAAACGTGTCTGTCTTCCTTTCTTTGCTAAATAGATTTTTATAGAAAATGACTTTGTTAACATGCTTTTCTTGGCAGTATAATTCTTAAAGCTGACTTTTTAAAATACATACAATTCTATCAGTCTTTCACTTCTGTCCATGTGGTAGGTGGAGAGCCTGGAGTGGAGAACCTAATTCTGTTCTTGGCATTGAGAATTTTGATTCCATTGACTTCAAAGGAGTTTATTCTTATTTATACTGTGGATATAGTAGCAGACTCAGGCTTTATGATAATAGACAGTAATGTGCCGTTTTTACATAGCTTAAAACTCACTTCCACTCTAGGCTGTGTATGTAAGTTCCCCTTGACGTTGCATGCACCATGAACATCTGGAGGAGAGAGGGTTTGATCCTGAGCTGGAGAAATGGTTTGAACTACCACAGCTACTTGCCTCCTTTACAGGAAATTTTATCACACCCACAGGTATGCAGCTTGTCATTTGGGAGATGTGTGCTTTGCAACCTCAGTGAGACACAAGAATTTATAAACTTAGCTAGTTTTCCCAGTATTTCTGCCAACCCTTGTTTATTATTCAGGGGGCAGGATCTGTTGCCTGCTTTAGGAGTACTTGTGGAATGATCTGCTTGGGGCTTAATTAGTTCATCTTAAATTCTTCTAGTCCTGCTCTTATCCCTAGTGATAACTCAATTTTTAATATGGTGTTTTGTTACTATATTAGACTTTCCTAAATTAGTGCTCAAGCTGTATTGATTTAGAAAATGCAGTATGAAGCTTCTGATTGTCATGTATTTTGAATGCTGTGAAGGTAAAAGCTGAGGAATTGTAGAGGTTTATAATTTGGCAACATTTGGAAGAATTTCTGAGTGACAAAGCAACTGCCCAGAAACCAGGACATCACTTGTAGCCAAAATTCAAGTCCCTTCTAAAGTTCACAGGTATACTGGACTAGAACACCTCAACAGAAAGGCTGTGAGCATTTTTACCACAAATAACGTATTTCTTTCCTAAATTGCCTCCAGAAGTTTTCCAAAACTCATACCTGAAATTTTTTAGAAAGCTCTGTGGCAGATACCCAGGATGGAAAACTTCAGCCTACCAGAGTTACGAACTATATAATGTTGGGTTACGCATTGGGATCACTCAGGCTACTTAAAGACTTGGTAGCAATACCACCTCTGTCTAAAATTAATACAAAAATACTCCTGTTCTATAAGTAAAACCTGGCATGTTTACATGTATGCTTTTAATAACATAGCTAAAAGTTTGAACACCTTTTACTCTACCAAACATATACTCTGGGATGACGGTCCAAGGTATCAGATCTCAAAATATGGGAGATGCTTCCTCATCAAAGGCATCTGGGCTCATTTGCCAACTCTTTGGGCAGTTATGCTGGCAGCTTGATTTTACCTCTAGGTCATTAGTGTGGATAGGTGGCTAATAAGCTTTTGGGGTTGCATCATTCTCCTGACACCATTTTTAACTTATTTTGTACTCTGAAGAACCAATGCATTTTAATTCTGTTCGTGTATAAGGCCTTGCATAAATTCATTGATGAGGTTTCTTCATAGATCTTCTCTTTGATTCTAAAAGCACGACTGCTCTTGTTGTAAATTATGTTTTCAGAATACTAAGTATGCTTGGGGTAATGCACACATTTTAAAGTACCCCAAGATCTATTTTTCTTCGCATTTGAAGAAATAGGTCAGAGCACTTCACTTGTAATGGTACATTCTTGTGTGCAAGCCTTTCACTGTAATAAGTCCTGCTAAAATGTGCAAATCCTCAATGCATACTATGTTGAATTTACTTTGACTAATGAATAAACATAATACTGCTTTTTATTCTGTGAATGTCTGTAACTTTAGATTTTTGTTTTGTTCTGCCACTTCTAGTAGTCTTACTTAATCTCATCTTCAAATCCATGTGTGCTGAGAAGTCAGGTCCTGGCAATGACATAATGGTGTCTTGATACCTTGTGAGAGCTTTAAGATGTAGAAGATAGTGCCAACCAACATCCCCCGTGGTTTAGGATAATGCTGTTCTGCCTATGGTGCTTTACTGTAACACCTTTTTATGGTCTGTGCAATTCTTGTAACGGTTTAAAAAGACCAATCAAATATTAATGACAAAATCCTGGCATTACTTTAAATAGATAAATCAATAACAGTAACATTACAGTGCTCTGGGAAGGTTTCAGTTCAGCAGAAGTATGATTTTCTTTATTTTTTTTCCTGTGAACGATTATGTGCAAGTGATGTGAGACATGAGCCTGTTGGGGAAAAGAGGGATGGTGGCACAAGTGTACCTGAGGCACTGGGAGGGCAGGTGCTGCGACATGATGGGCATCACTGGCATTTCCAGCAGTCTCTAATCCCACTCTGTGCATGGAGCAGCCACTGGAGCCTGTGGCCCATGTCACTTCCCACTTTTTCCCCTACCTCAGTATCATCCTCTCTTTCATTATAATTTGCAGCCATCATTCTATGAAGACTTCAAGTTGCTGTTGCTGCCCAAAGAGGCAGAGGGGCCCACTGTCCCCTTTCTTTGAGCAGCTGCATGGTGACCTGGCCTTGGTGGGCAGAAACAGGTCTGCGGTAAGCAGGAAAGGAAATTAATGGTGCGGAACCTGAGTTCTCCCTATTTGATGTGTTCCTGGTATATATCTATGGTTTATCTCTACCCGTGAAAACTTACTTTGATGGTAATTTGATAATTTCAAATTCAATTTTGAAATAATTGTTTAAAGCTGCTGAGGCGTAGCAGATGAGCTCCAGGTAAACAAAACACAGCATTGCTATTCCACAGTCAGTCTCTGTGTGCAAGATATTTACTCCTGTGCTCTTTCTAGTACCTGAAATAAAACTTGATGAAAAATAATTTCTCATTTTCAGAGGGATGCTTCTTGGTTTACTTAGAGCATGAATAATTATCTATATTGAAAGAAATATCAGGAGGCAATGCAGCTGGTTGTGTGAAAGGTCTGTGTGGTGACTGCTGGTTTGTGCGTAGGAATGTGCACTGGGAGCTGTGCTTTTTTTGTTTTTTCTCTGGGCCTGCTTTTATAGCCTGGGATTACTTTCTTCAATGACAGAGAAAGAACTTGTTAAAAAAATTCCTGACAGTGGTGGGGTTTTTTTCCTTTAGAAAATGCCATTTCTCTCATACCAAAATGACCTAAAAAAGTGGTGACTTAGACTTTATTTTTTAATAACTTAAAGGAATTTTTATAAGTTTTATGCTTGATTTATAATTTAAAATATTACTATGTATGCTGTGCTGTTTCACAACTTGAAATATAAAGGGAAAGGAAAGCAATATCAGAATGAAGTATTTAGGGAGTTTTTTATTTTATGAAGAAAGCAATTTTAAGATTTAGATTTTTGTAGGATATATCCCCAAGGTTCATTTCAAAATATTCTGTGCAGCAGGAATTGCAGACTTTGACCAGCTCCAGCTGGAAGGCTCAGTTCCTTGAGCCTTTATTAAGCAATCTGGGATTCATAGAGGGAAGTGCAACCCATGTTGTCACTGTATTAGTCTTAATGAATTGATTTTCACTAAAGGATTTTCACACTGTAAAATATTTTGATTCGTTTCTTAAATTGTCATCAAGAAGTATAATGTGCAGTCCCTAGCTGGAGCTGCCACAGATTCTGTACTTTGTTTTGTGCTCACTTCTGTATCGGAAGGTGCAGTTTCAGCTCCCTTCAGCTACTGTGCGAGTTGCTTATGAAGCTTCTCTCCTGATGGGCAGTGGCTGGTGGTACTTGCTGCTTTGCTTCTCTGACTTTCCATGAGTATGGGAGATGGCTTTAATCTTCAGTGCTTCCAGCAGAACGTCAACTGGCAAAATCTGTTCTCAGAGGCAATGTTTCTTTTTACTTTTTTTACTGTCTTGATTCCAAGTTATTCACTAAGAAAAGCAGGACAGCTTTTGCATTCCTCTGTGTCTTTCTGAGTTTGACCCTGCTTTGAAGGACAGATTAAAAAAAAACAAAACAAAACAAAAAACATTTACAGAACTTGCGAATTTTCTATATGAGTATTCACACAATTAGAAATTGGGTGATAGCTGCAAAAAGTGGTATCTGTAATTAAGACACAGGAAGTGCTTGTGTTCTTGTCCTTGTCCATTAATTAGGATAAATGTCTGTTTTTCTACACAGCTCATTAGGAGAGAGCGTAAAGGTTACCTGAATGCATGGGGGAAGGGGGAGTTTTCCTTAAAAATAAAGTGAGATGATGAGTGTGGTGTAGTCAAATGCTCAGGAGCTCAGGGAGGCATGACCAAACAGCTGCATACTGGAGAAGTGGAATGAGTGACTGGTAAGTAATAATGGTAGTCCCTTTGCTAGAAGAGACACACACACACATTTTCCTTTGCAAATCATGAATATTAGTGAGTCTGCTTGGACTGTATGCTAAGCATTCCTGCTCTGCTGATACTATGCTTAAACTCTTGTTTGCTTTTGTAGCAATATTGATAATAAAAGGCCATACTCAGATATTCAAAGGGTGAATATCTTTACTTTTCACCTGCTCTCAGCTAACTTTATTTACAAAGTGCTCTAGTAACTGGTTCAGCAGCTGTAACTTCCATTGTATTCCCATAGCCACCTCTAAAGGTTAGCGCAAGGCTGTATCAGTCACTAGCCAGCTGAAGTTTTAGATAACTTTTTTTTAATGCTTCAAAATCTTTGTCTGGGTTATAATCTGCCAAATCCCATAGTTTTAGTTTTCCATTTCAGTTTAGGCAGGTATTGTGGTGGTGTTATTAACAAAATTACTTAGCTGTGTAATTTTTGCTGTGAAGGATGCATACAGAATTCAGGAGAGGAAGGACAGACCAGGAAGACAATGTGGGGAGTTGTCCTGTGTGGGGGAGAGCAGCTGGAGTGTATGGAGCTCTGCCTGGGGAAGGTGATGAGCCAGCTGAGAACTTATAGGTCAGAGTTAAGAGGCAGACCAACAGAGGGTGACATTGTGGTGGTTCCTACACACCACCTCATCAGGAAGAAGTAGTAGACAAAGCTTTCTTCAGGCAGCTGGAGAAGCCCCATGTTTGTAGGCCCTAGTCCTCATGGTGTACGCTCATGACCCAAATATCTGCTGAAGGACAACACACAGGACATCAGCAAGCCAGGAGGTCTTTGAAGTGTATCAATGACAACTTCCTAACACAGGTGGTTGAGGAACCAATGAAAGGAGATGCTCTGCTGGTATTTATGGACAAGGAAGAACCGGTTGGAGATGTGAAGGCTGAGGGCAGCCTTGGCTGCAGTGACTGAATTGGTCCAGGCAAACAGCAGGATTCCAACCCTGGACTTCAGGAGAGCAGACTTTAGCCTGTTCAGGGATCTGCTTATAAAAATCCCATTGGATACAACCCTGGAGAGAAGAGGGGTGTCCAGGACAGCTAGTTGATTTTCAGGGATCTCCTTCTCCAAACTCAAGAATGAACTATCATGATGTCAAGCAAGTTTGTTAAACAAGTGGGTGGGATTAGGCAGGTCTCTTGCCATGCTTGCTTTGCTACTCCTGCTTCTGCACTGGCCTGACCCAGTGTTTGAGCTGAGCTTTTGACATAGCCATGAGTATCCCTTCTGACTCGGCATTGTGTCCAGTTACTGAAGTGTGAGGTTAAGAAGCCACCTCAGAGTGCAAACATTTTGGATATGAAAACTGAAACTGGATCTAGTAAACTTCCAGTGAACTGATGACATTTGGTTATAAGGTGGAGTAATTAAGAAAATTTATCTATTTGCTAGTTCCTCAGAGACTCAGGGTATGGATAAATGACAAAGCTTTTAGCATGTTCAGAGTTAGTTTAAAACGTTGGCGTTGCAAATCTCACTTGGCTGCCTTTATAATGACTTCATTTTTCATTATTGGAATTATAAAAAGGTTCTAATGTATGTATCTGTCAGGTCTTGAGTTGTATGCAACTTGTAGGGAAAGAGGATATCTCTGGGCTCAGATAAAGCCACAATCTTATTAGAGTTGTCTAGAAATAGCTTATCTGCTATTCTTAACTACTAGCTGCAGACAGTGTAAAAATAATTGTACTGCTGTTGAAGGTGTCCATGATCTAATTACCTGTTGTAACTTGTTAGGGATACCATATCTATATTAATCTGATACTATAGTCTGCAAAGAATACTTTTTCAGAAAGAAAAAGTAAGATCTGTAATACGTTTAACAAATTTTGCCTTTATGTCTTTAATTGCTCTTTTAATTAATGCTGGTGAAATCATGGCAAATGTGAGGGGGGAGAGGGAAACTACCCATGGAATCCTGTACTAGATTATGAAAACTTGCCTCAGATGGGAATATGTAAAAGAAGGACTGTTTAGCATAAAAGCAAGGTAGAAAAAACCCACAGAGTGCTAAAAGAAATAAAAGGCGTTTCTTCTTGTTGCACCCTTGTTTCTTCCTTGTAGGCTTGCACAGATTCTTCTCAAGACTTGCATAAGTTCTGCTCAAGACTTGCACATTTATAGTGATGTTATCCAGGTGCTGGGTGGTCAGGGCTGTTGTGTGCCATCATCACATTTGGACTTGGCTTAGACTGCTGGATTTGTTAAAAGTAACTTCTGTTGCTTAACTTTTTAAAATAGTAGCCCAAAGCCATGTAAGCATGAATATTTTTTTTTTTTGTGGACCCATCTGAAATACATACGTGATGTACTACATATTGACCATAACGTGGGGGAAAAAATACTAACTACTTTCTAGTCTTCTGTTCCACGTTTCTGTGCTATCTTTGTTTGAAGATTGTGTTACTGCTTGTATGGCTGTTGTGGTTGGTTTCCCTTTATTTTATTTTTCCTGGACAAAGGGATTTTGCTAGCCACCCACCTTCTTCAGTGAAATTAATCTTTTAATTCTATTATCTGCTTTAGCTTTGACCCCAGCAAATTATTGTTCAAGATCATCTGGTCACTACTGCTGCTATCTAATGCTTTGACAACAGCACTTGTGCTTGTGAAAATGCTGAAATCTCAGAAGTTTTTATTTCTCTTTCTCTTGCTGTTAGCTGGCTGAGACAAATGGCAATTGCACCACTAACTATAATTTAAAGCTTGTATCAAAAGGTCCAACGTGTGCAATCAAAAACTTGCTCTGTGTGTATAGAAAAGTGGGTATAATTGAGCATGTGCTCTAGATAGGGAAGAACCCAAAACTGAACGTATCTGAAACTATGAAGCATTAGTTCATAGTTGCTAATGTTTGTGTGCATTCTTAATGTCCATGCATATGGACAATATTAACATAGGATATCGCTTTGCCTTGTGTTTATCTAATCTAGGGTCTTTAGAATTTAGTGATTGAACTAAATTCTAAATGAACTACCTGACATTAAGGTAGTTTGTTCTTCCTATGTGATTTCCCACATTCCAAATTCCAGAATATTGTCTGGAAAGACCTTTTGCAAGTCTCAAAATCCCGTTACAAATGTTTTTGATTTGGTTATTGCTTTCTTTTGGTAACCTGACTTTTTGGTTATTTTGGCTCTAACAGCACTCAGTGAGCATTGCGTGCTCTGTTTCACAACTGTGATCTTATTGTATGTAGTGTACTTCCTAGGACACAACACAGAATAGCTTCCATACTTCTATGTCTACAGTGCTTAAACCCAATAATAATACTTTTTTTAACAGTAAATACAAGTGTGGTCTTGTACATGCATGTGAGAAACGCCATGACTGCTCAGCGTACTTACTGAGATTAACCATGTGCAGCCTCTGTTCCAGTCCTAATTGTATAGGGTTTATGCTCATAAAAATCATTATTCCTATGAGTCATCTCACTTTCTTCATTGATGCTAACCCATTCCAAGGTAGCTAATTAGGGAAAAAAAAAGTTTGTTCTCATATTCCCTGCATACAGGAGAACCTTTATAGACATGTTTATTTTCTGTTCCATTTAGAGGAAAAATAGAACTCATGAAGCTTGATGCACATCAGAAAATCTCAGGCTGATAGTTTTCTTCCAGTGGATCGGCACTGGAAACAACATGTGCTGCAGTAAAGAATGATGCCCCAATTCAATCTGCTGTAGGTGGTATTCAGCTCCATAAGTGAAGGAATTGGTCCCACCCAGTTGTTTAACAGCAAAGTATCTTGAAAGTCATTGGCATTCTACTTACAAACTCCACTGCTCTGTAGTATTGCAGCATTTCTTTTTGCAGCATCATTCCTGTTTTAGCCAACAGTAAACAGCAGGTAATGTTAGGGGCAGTGCTGAATTTTAATTACTTTCTTGGTCAGTGATGGTTTGCTGGTGTTGCCAAATAGTCTTAGATTGCACAGTGGGGGCCATATATTGCACAGATGAAAGTCTGAAGGAATACTTCAAATCGTTTTCTCTTGCCTGCTGGCTTGGAATTTTTTTACCTCTTCTCGTGAATGGGTTCAGCAAAGTTTGAAATCAGTTGTCTTCTATTCAGGTCACATTCATCTTTTCTGTAAAAAAGACCACTGGGATATATTGAAAAATTTATATGGTTTAACTAGGATTAACCTGAACAAACCATTTTTTCTCATTGTGATTTACCACTGAGATTTTAGCTGTTTTATCATGTAAATTATGACAGCTTCTGTACAGCCTTGTGTTTAATTCATTAACACAGTTTGACTGTAACTACTGTCTATAACATAGAGTACCCGTCCAGTACTGAAGACTCAAGGGATGTGATGGAGAGAAATCTTTGCAAATGCCTTGACAGCAAATACAGAGCTTTGGTATCACACTTTAAAGATGGAAACAGTTTTTCTTTTGGCAATTGTGTTGTGATTTTTGTTATTGTTTATGGAAGCAAGTAATAGATTACAGCTAGAATATTTTTTAATGTCATTTGGTTGTTCAAAATGTCTGTATCATACAAAGGATTACCTTTCTTAGTGGAAAAAAGGCCTATTCCAAAGGTCTTTCTGTGCTATGCAAGTTTTGATGAGAGTATTTTTCCTAGGGAAACCCAAATAAAACTTGGAGTAGGGTGATTTCTGTCCACCGCTTCAACTCAAAACTCTCAAACTTCTTTTTTTCCTTTTGTTAACTTAAGCAGGTTAAAATGAGATTATGAAACAGCTCCTGAATTTGACTCTTTTTTGTCCAGCTGTATCATATTTGGCATATGTATTAGAGCAGCCGTGATTCCCTGGCTTTGAATTCTAATACAAAGTACATTTGCAAATGGTTTTATCAGTTTAATCAACTGAAGCAAAATCTAAGATTATGAACTTGTAGTAAGCAGAGAGACCTCTGACTTCTCCTTACAGCCCTTGGGAATTTGTATGGGGATGCTGAAGGAAGGAATCATGGCCATCATGAGTACAAAAGGACAGTACTAACCCTTCTGTTTCTTGGTGAGACAGAGGGTGGAAGGGTGAGAGCTTGTATTGTAGCCAATATAAAAATGATGTTTCTGTTGTCCTGCCTCCTGCTTGCCATGTTCAGGGGTAAAGATTTTACCATTGTGAATAAGGTCCCCGAGTCCAACCAAAGTGTAGCAGCCACTGAAACTGGGTATCAGCGATCAATGCCCAATTGCATACTTGACATCAAATGATTAAGGGATTAATTAATAAAGTCAAATACATTGTCAGAAGTTTGAATTTAAGACAATTAGAACAAATGAGTTGCTAATGGTTAATTCAAGATATAAGTATTTTTGTATGTCCTGCTAAGGGCTTCGTTAAGCACCAGAAAGTTCTTTCTATAAATGAATCTGACTATTTTACCACAAGAAGCATGCTCTAGGGGAAGGTAATTCCGGCAGGGGGAGATGGCAGCCACCAACTCAAGAAACCCCCCAGACCCAAAAAGAAATTAAGACTGAGTATGTGAACTAATTAACATGAGAAGCAAGAGAATTACTTGACAAATAGGAAACTGGGTGTTAAAGTAATGGAGGAATTATGTAACTGGTAACCAATGAAGGCTGACACCTTTGCTTGCTGAGCTGTGAACTTGTGATAATAGGAGAGCTAGGTATTTGTGGGTGACCACCTAGCTGCCTACGTTGTGCAAATTAGGATAAAGGAACAGAGATACCTCAACTTGATGCTTGAATTGGCACTGTGCACCATGTAATGAACCCGCCTATGGGACAACATACTTGGATCTGTGACATGTACGTTTTAGTTATTCAGGCGGTTGGGAACACTTTACAGCATTACGTACAACAGTCCCTGTAATCATGCTGTCCATTTGAAAGTGTTTCCAGGGTAATAGATGTTTTTTAAACTGAATTGCTAGGCCAGAAGAGTTAGGGAATTGCTATTTTAAACAACAGAACAAAAAATGTAATGGTGAAGGAAATATGGCTCTTTGAAAATGTAAAAATACAGATCCCACAGACTCTGGATATGAAGTTGTCGAGAGCAGTGTATGAAAGCAGCTTTGTCACTAAAGAAATAGTAAAGCCTAATAATTTTTAATAGGCCTATAAATCTCATGATATACAGCTACTGTAAACACTTCCATATTTTTCCAAGCATTTATGCAGTGTTGTTAAATGTCGTTAAAGATAAATGATTGCCAGAGTTAACCCTTTCCTTCCAAAGGAGTTCCTAGCTTACAGGGCAGGGGGGAGGGGAGGGTCTGGGGCTAGAGGGGGTGGAGAGTGGACAGAGCAGGAGAAAAGTAAACTCCTGAATGGAAGTAGCTGATATATTTTTATGAAGCCTATAGGTAGTCATGCAGTCATATACTCTAGTCTGTGACTCCACATGAAGAACTGGGGGAGCTCAGGGCAGAAGGGACAGATGATTTCTAGAGGGATTTTGAAACCAGTTGTTCTCTGGGCAGACCCAGCCCTTAGCTCCTAAAATGTTTAGTAAAGCCAAGCAATGAATGAGAGAGCTAGACACAGATGAAAAAGCCTGTTCTGATTCCTCTAGCTGTTAGGTGGCCCCTATGTACAGTAAAGGATAGCTGTTTCTGGAAAAACAACGTGGTTGTGCTAGCACTGCTCCAAAGGGATGCAGAAGTGCTGTGGATGGAGGGCTGCGCTAAGCCCTGGCAAGACCATAGCACCCTCCCTGTGCAAGGGTGAAGAAGAGAGGTCGATAACATGGTGCTTGGTAACTGGCCTGACAGGGGTTTGCAGGGGATGCAGTTGCTGTAACAATAAGATTTGGTAGGAGATGCAAATGGAGACAATGGATTAACTAGACTGATAAATCCAGACTAAGTTTTGGTGGGGTTTGTTGTTTGGGTTTTTTTTACATACAACCTGATCCTGAGAGAGAATCTGATCAGTCTGTAGGTGCAGCACAATGAGAACGTTCCTTCTACCCATTCCTCTTCTGCTGCTTAGCATGAATCCAGCTTAGCTAGACAATGCAGAATATTGCAGGAATACCTGCTGAGCCTCAGACAGAAATGTTGCTAAACATAAGGCTAAGCGTAGAACATGTTTTTTCCTTTCTTAGAGATCAAATAGATCTAATGTTTTGGGAACTGGGGATTCCCAGTGTCTGTATTGGAAACTAGGATTGGGCCCCATATGGCTGCTCCTTATCAGTGCTGTCCTGTTGGTCTGCCTTTGCCGGTACAAAGGATTCAGGTATTTTGCAGACGTGATGTTGCTTTTTTGTGGTGTGGAGCGAGGGATGTGAAAATGAGGAATTCTGGGGAAGTCCCAGGGAACTGCAGGCACAGCCACTGCTAGTCCTGCAGGCTATGTGCTCCGTAGAATGGGATGGAGAAAGGCCATGTAACTGCTCATCACTCATATTGTGGCCACATCCAGCCCCGGCTTAGACAAATTCCTACTTTTACCCAAGTTGTGTGACCCCTATATAACAGGACTTGAGTTTAAAAAACTCTGGAACTAAAAGAATGAAGTGTATAACAGATTTGTAGGAGGGTGCTGTACTAGGAGGCTTACTGTGAATGCCATGTAGCTTTGGGGGGATTCTGGGTCCAGAACAAAATTGTTGACTTCTTTATAATGAGAAAATTTAAAGCCTAGTTCTCTACTATGATTCCCCTTTCAGGCTTAGATTGGTGGATGTAATAATCTTGATTTACTAAAGACATGAATTGCATAAAGTATGACAGCCCTCAGCCCTAGCAAGATGCTTTGTCTCCCAGGGATGCATGTTCTGAATATTTTCAGATAATGCTCAAATGGATATACCTGTCATAAGTGAGTAACTTTTCTTTATGCCTGCAGAAGGAGTTAGTGCGTGTTTCAGTGTCTGAACTGCTCTGATGCTATTTATATTTCAAAGTCTTTGGAGTTGGATAAACTGGAGGACAGTTTAAAGAATTAATTTCTACTTTGGATTTTTCTTGTTTCAAAAAAATACTTCTTTAAAAGTGCTAAACTAGGCCATACAGACCCAAGTAGGAATGCTATTCCTTGGAATTATTTTTATTACATTTTAAATGTGAGACTGAATAAATAATACACAACATGCTGTATCGCTTTGTACACAGCATACGTAAAGGAGTCATTTCAACAACCATTCTGATATAGCTGCCCCTTGTGTGAAGCACAGAAGTAAACCAGAAAACTTGCCCACATGTATCGTGTGGTTTGAGACAGATTTTGAAAGATTAGCATTAAGCAGTGATATATAATACTGAGGTATTGCCTTGGAAAAAGCGCTTGATGGAAGTACAAGGCCTTGGCTCCATTTTGTGCGTGAGTCTCAGTGAAGGTCCTTGGCACTGGGGTGAATTTCACTCCTGTGCTTGGGGGCTTAGCAATGCCTGCATCTGTTTGTAGAAGAGAGAACGGTCATTATTTTGATGCCCATTTGAAAGAAATTCTGAGCTGAAGACTAAGAGTATCTATCATTTTCTGAGTATCTGTAAACAATCTCATGATTTACATTAAGATAAAGTTGTAGAGTAGCACTGCATTATGTTGTGCCTGTGGCTTTCTGGTAGAGTGGCTGCCAAATCAGTTAATCAGATCTACTGGACAAGACCCATCTGTGAAAGGTGAAGATTTGCTCTATTTTTTTCTAAATGCACTTCGAGGTTTTATTGCCAGACACATTTTACAGAGAGTGCTGTGAATTGATGATGATGGTGGTGGTGTGTATGAACTGTGCAGACCCTCGCCAGAGAAAAATGACATCAGCTGTACAGACATAGTTTTATATGCTTTCCAACCAGCACATAATGCTGGTTTTGGAATAAAACACAAGTAATGCAGGGCAGGCCCTGGCTATCTTAAATATTAACAGATTGGTTTTCAGACAATAAATAATCTAATGTGAAGCCTGGGTAAGAATATAAAACTAACTTGTTGAAGATTAGTAAGATTCCACTTTTTAATACTTCTATTACTTCATAAAGAAAACAGTCCACTCTAATGCTTTCCGCATTCTGACATGTTACAGCAATTTGAAACAAATGTTGTAAATTATTTTGGGTTTGCATGCAAAAGTGAAACTCTGGCCCTATCCTAAGGCAGTGACATTTCTTCACCTGAAAGCTTTGTATTTTCTGAAGGCTCCGTTGCTGAAAAACTAGAATTAAATGCTGTAACTTGAAATGCAGGTTTTTAAGGACTTCTACTACATGGGCTTTAAAACTCATAGCCAGAATTAGAAAAGTTTTATAATTAATTACAGCTTAGCAAAAAAGATAACAGAGCTCTAAATATGAAAAAAAAAATCTTCTATTTTCCTTAAAAAATATTTTATCTTCCACATTTTTGTTAGTCACTCATGCTACTTAACCTGCTGCCAAAATTATTTTTCTTTTAGAGTTTGAATTTTATATTATGCTCAGTTGTTTTATTTTGTAGTTTTGGTTGGCCTTCAGGGTACAGTAAAAACATTGCATCCATCTGCTGAAAAACTAGCTGCACCTGCATTTCATTTGCCAAGACACATGCTTTTGTAAATTAAATAACTGAGTTTTCTGGTGCAAAGGAAAAGGAATCTCAGCCCAGACAAGTGAAGACAAACTGCATCAAATAGGAAATAATTCCCTTGTTTAGCGTTCACATAAACCCGTTTTCTGGCTGGTTTAGCCAAGGAAGTGCTGCTGCACGCCTGCAGATACAGGCAGGGGGAGCTTAAGGATCACAATCCAGTTCTGCCTGTTGTATCATTTCATTTTTCCAGTGTCGCATTTCGTGGAGTGTGGGGCTCCTGCTCTTAACTACTTGTGTGACTCGCTGATATTAGGTACAGCTGTGACTCAGTTCCTCCCAGTTTCATTGCTTATATTCCCCTAAAAGCTACAAGGATTGGAAAAAAAAAGATAACCCAATCTTTCAAGCACACTGGAGGTCAGCGGGGACGGTGGTGTTGGGGTATGACATTTCAGGTTAATCACAGGCTAGAAGCTAGTGCCATTTCAGCTCTCCGTGTGACATGCATCCACTCCGTCCACTGAAGTTGCAGCATCGTGTTGGTGTTTGTGCTGTGCCCCATGCGCTTGGGAGGAAAGGCAGCTTCCTTCCTCTCTTCTCTCAGAGTGGAGTGGCTGAGTGAAAGCAATGACATGAGATGGCTGTCAGGAGACCCTGCCAACAGCCAGCAAAGCAGCTGCTTGACCATCCGCAGGCATTAGTCAAAGCAGGAGGCACCCTCTCACATGAACGTCACTCCTAGGGGAGCCTGTGTATTGAAGTCTTTGGTTGGAAACTCTCCTCTCTTGGCTTTTGTCTGATTTTGTTCATGGTTTGATAAAGTACGGTTATGAGTTAGAGAATGCTTGCTTTTTTCCCCCTTAAAAAAAAAAAAAAAAAAAAAAAAAAAAAAAAACAAAAACACAAAACA
>JAVJGJ010000033.1:9134066-9151603 GCA_035590215.1 Microhierax caerulescens
TAGAAAATCATTCCCTGAAAATGAATACAAAAGGAACAAAAACCCTGAGGGTAAGAAGTTCAGGACAAGATTGGCTTACCAAAACCAAAACAAAAAACACTTGAGAATTTAGCTGTTTTATTACATCAGCTAGCTACACATTTGCCACTTTCAGCCCAAATGCAGACATCTCATGTTTCAAACAAATGTATTCCACCTCACATGAGGTGGAAGGCTTTCTCTGGATTTCGTTCTGCTGAGGTGTGTTTGTCAAAGAGAGCAAGCAGGAACACAGGGGAGTGGGGCATGTTGGAGACACAGTGGTAAAGCAAACATGAGAGCATGGACTGCAGGAAGGGAGCGCTTGGGTGAGGAACCGTGGGAATGCCATGCCCTTTCATGGGCTTTGGAGGTGGGGATAGGGCATCTATAGCTTCCATAACTAAACAGCAGGTAATTATGGAAGTATCTGGCATCATCACAGCTCCTCTTCCAAATGGAAAGTCTTTAATTTCTTTTTCCCCAGTGGCCCAAAAGGTATAATGCAAGCTAAACCTGTTTCAGGCACTTTGGCTAAGATCACAATCACCAGTCTTCTTTATTATAATAATTTATGCTGCAATTTAATTTCTGAAGTAACAGTAATAATAATTCAGATGATGACAGACTCTTAATTAAAATCACTATAGAAGACTTCAGCTTTTAGCTGCTTCACTCTTCCTACTATCAATACATATTGGAGTGTAAGTTTGCTAAGATAAAATTAAAACAGCCTGGTGACAGCTATAAGCGTTGAACACACCCTGCATCTCTCCGGATACGTGCGTAGAGATAACTAGGAAAACAGTAAGCATTTCTAACAAGTTTTTGCCTTGATTTTACTGTTTTTTAAAGAACAGGAACAGGTAAATAACCAATAAAAATGCATAGTAAGTAACTGTCTGATCTACATCTTGGAAGATTAACTTCTTAAACCAGTATTGAAAATAATGAATTAATATTGAACAGAAGGGGAAACTGGCAAGTGTGAAAAACTTCAAGAGGGACTGCAGTCGGCTCTCAGACAAATTCATGTTACCAACGCAATTCAACTCTAGAGTTTCTTGTGGAGGGGTTGTAAAGTCTCATGCTTAATTGGAAGCAGCATCTCTGTTAGAAAGTGGGATAGGAGGGAAATCTGTCTCTCTAAATAGTTATGTATCGTTTCCCACTGTACAACATTTTGTTCTTTTCTAAAACACAGTAAGAAAAAAGATCAAATGGACCATTAGCTTGACTTGCGTGGCAATGCCCATTTGCCCTGTGTATATCAGGAACTGAGAGGCAGTCACATGAACAATTTCAGTCCACTGAGGCAGCAAGTTCCTTGTTGCTTTATTTTACTCTGAAATTCATTTCAGATACAAGTAGACTGATAAATAGATGATGATGAATAATTGAGTTAATCCAGGAAAGCTCTAGGGCTACATCTATCAGAGTAGGTGTAAAAACAAATGTATGCAAATATCTTTCTATATCAGGGTGGATTATCTGTTTCAACCTTCTGAGGCATCTGTTTGCTTGGGTCTGCTAGGTGGGTATTTATGTTGTGGGGAAGAATCACTTTCAGTAACTACTTAGACTGAGACCTGAAGCAGTGTAGCACAAAGAATGTTATGTAAGAACATACATGTTCAGTAGTAGGAATCACTTTTTAAACTGATGGAAATATTGAATAAAAGAGATGTTTCCCCAAGCATGTAAAAATATAGACTTTGTTATAATCGGAGTGTGTACATTAACTTAAATGAAAGATGTCCAGTATAGTCTTGTCTTCAATTCGTAATAATGATATTCTCCTAGGGAAAAGGAAAAAAAAAATGCTTATAATCTTCTAGGTTAGTCAACCAAGATCAAAACAAGTTGGGAGGAAAGGATCTTTTTTCATCCCTGTATTTTCCCTTCTTTAGGAGGAGTTTCAAGATAAACTTTTAATAGGAAACTTGAAGAGCAGAATCTCTTCTAGTGCCTAGGGATCATCAGAGACCTTAGTAATTGCTGTGTTTGAGATCTTCTCCACACAGGAAAAAAAAAATCCATGACTCTGTTATCAGGCATGTGTTGTTCATTAATAATAACAATGTTAATGGGAAGAGGTAAGTAAATAATGTTCCTCAATCTAGAAAGGTCTCAAAGGGATCTCTCAATCTCTCTCCGCTCTTGTATGTAAGTCCACATTTATACATATAATTTAAATTCCCCTGGAATGCAGAAAAAACATCTTAAAGTACTGTTTTCTGTGAAATGAGCGTTCTCATTCTTCAAATAACTCTCCTGCAGTAAGAAAGAATGAGAATGGTGATGCTACATGCCGTTCAGATCGTAGTATTTTTGCATCCTTCATGGTACTTAATGTGTTTTCCTCAGATACCTGTGTTATAACAGAGAAGTAAGTCTAGCTGCGTAAGGCCTTTTTTGTACTTTAGGTTGGTATAAAGTGTTTCCAGGTAAGTTTCAGCTCACTGATATACAAACAAGCAAAATTCTTTCTCCAGCTGACATCAAAGCTAACACTCGATCAAAAACATTTAATGAAGAAACTCATAGGTAGGCTATTAAAAATACAACAAAGCAGTCAGCGTCTGGCAAAGTTAAAGGATAGATAATAACATTCATATGCTAATGCAAAGCTGTTTATTTGAGGGAAATATAAACCTATTAATTTATCTGAAGTTGCCATTAAAGTTCATGAATTCTTTTCAGAGATAAGAGACATTCCTATTTGAATGTAGATAAATATTCATGGGAGGACTTCATTTGGGAGGATAAATTTGCTATTAATAACATTATATCTGTTCAAGATATAACAGACTGCTACTTGTATATTGCAATAAAGGTGGTTTGTATCATGTGTAAAAGTGCATATTCATAGGTGTCTTTCAAGGCTCCTAAAGTATCACCTATCTCTCAGGGGTTTGTTGTTTTTGGTTTTGTTTGTTTGGTTTTTTTTTCTTTTTTAAATACTTAAAATAATGGGTGTTCCAGTGTTGTTCTGTCTCTTTTGAAGTTGACTAAAATATTTCTTTTTTCTCTTTCCTCCTATCTGTGTGGATTTAATCTCTGTTTCTTGCAGAAAAAGGCAAGTTTTCACTAAACAGATAGCATTTGTCTAATACCTCAAGGCTTAGGGAAAAAAGATCAGGTAGGGGGCAAGTGTGTGGAAGAAAAATGCATTGAAAGCTCATGTCCAGATAAAGTCAATGATTTCTCATGTGAGGGGAGTGGCAAGAAAAAGGGAACACAAGAACATATGGATCTGGTAGAGAGAACTTCTCTGACTCTTCTTAATTCTCAGTGGGTTTTTTTGTAGATATCGTTTACATAATGTTTTGAAATAGATCTCAAATAAATCTGGTTTCATTTTTCATGTACAAAGTACCTGTGTAATTATTTAAATGTACAGTTGATAGCTGCTGACTTAGCACTGCGCAATATTCCAGTGGTTCAGGTGATTCGATATAGTTAAGCCAGTGCCACCTGCCTTCCTATGAAATTTTTGTCTTTAATTTGATGTCTTGTGTCGTTTCTCTGGTGCTTAAGGAGTAGAGTTCATCCCTGAACCATAAATGTTCTTTGAGAGGTTTTTCAGAATAACTTATTCATTTTTATAATCGATTTTCATGAAATTGTGGGATTCTAACATGTTTCAGGTCTCTAGCACTACAAAGTATCCATGAAATTGGTCAATACATTCAAAAACTTTTGAAGAGATTGGTTGACTTACAGACTGATAGCTTAAACTTTGATTTCTTAGGGAAAACTAGCACTGTGCAACATTATTCAAACAGGTATAAGTGCTTTAAGAACTATCAGACCCTTAGATAATGATAAATATTTGATGATGAGGAATCAATGAGTGGGTGTTTTAGTGAATTAGTATCAATATTAATTTTATTCAGCAATTTCACAGATAATAGTGAATTAAATATAAAATTGCCAATGATAAAATTTGCAGATGACCCAAGATGGAGGTGCATATCAAGAACAGGGCACTTGTTCACGCTGCTCACTGGTTAAGCCAGTTCCCTTGGGCTTTAGCACAGCCCAGTTCGAAATTACACACCCAGCAACAAGCAGCGCGGTTTTATCTGCACAGTAGGGATTATATTGTGGAAAGCTCTAACTCTGAAATGAGCTCCAGGAATCTGCCTGTAACACATTTAGGGATGTGGAGGGTGGTAGGGTGGTGGTGGAATGTGGATGGCCTGTGGCCCCCTGGCACTCAGTACATTGGAGGAGGGAACTGGAAGTTTTGGCGGTGCCAGGAACCCTCAGACAGCACATCTGGAGAGAGGGATCTAACCAAGTCAGAGCTATCAGTCTTCCTTGCTCCACCTTGATGACATTCCTCATATCCAAGGATTGTGTTGCTCAGAGGGTTTCTAATCAGTTCCTCAGTAATTCAAAGGAGAAGCATCTTGTTTTCTTTCTTAGGTACTATCTAGCCCTAAGTTGTTATCACAGATACACAGTTGCTAGAGTACTACTGCACTGGTATCACTTCCAAAGAATTGAAAAGAAATAAAAACATATATTGTCGGAGCAGATAAAAGATGCCTAATGGGTAGAAAAGAGCTGATTTCTTCTAATCAGGTAGAGAAAAGAGATGGATTAACACTCTTGCAGTTGAATATTGTGCACGGATTTCATTGGATTCCCTCCAGGCTTTTCAATGAGAGCCTATACCACAGTGGCAAACGCTGGGGTTGTACTCTCCAAGGAGCAGCACAACACAATTCACATTTTATGGTTCTGCAACAAATCTACTAACTTTTAGTGGCCAATGTGTTAAATGTTTTATCTCATTCAGAGACAAAACACTGTGTGGATGTTACAGATGGTGATATACGTGCTTTTGGAAATAAGATTAATGCCTCCAATCCTAGCTGCAAATGGCTAACTAATTATTTTACAGTGAGTTCTTGATGATGATACAGTGGAAATCTACAGAATTAGCTTTGGTGAATATTTTTATTTGAGAAACAAAAGCTTTTAAGCATAGTATCTATTTACTGCAAGAAATTCAACTCTACCTACAGAACAATGACAGAATTCTATACAGCATGTGAGCTGCCTTCAAAGTAGCAGTTAAATACTGAAGGGAGGAATTGTGTACTGGTACTGTCTGCCTGTGGACAATTCTGAAATTCACTCCTAAGAAGAAATTCTTTGTAGACCTGTGCATATGGTTGCAAACTGGGAGCTCCTGGGCTTGGCCAGGCACACTCTGCACGAAGCCAGATCATTCTGCAGGTGACCAAACCAGTGGCAGAAAAGAGATGACACTTTTCTTTGGACAGATGAAGTATCCAAAGACAAGAGACAAAGGTCAGAGGAATAATTTAAATTTTTCCTTCTTTAACAACATATATATTTTAAAGAAGTATCTGTAGAGCCAAATCAGTAGCCAGAGCCACAGGCCATAAGGTTAGAGTATAAAGTGTGTCAGTTTTAACTGTTAATGGAAATGAATACTGCTGGAGCAAAGAAGCAGAGGATGCACAGGCAAGAAGTGAGACTGATGAGAAAGTCAGGAATGAGGGGGGCCTGGTGGGGGGTAGGGTTATGGCCACTATGCTGCCATAATAGGGCTGGGAAACAGGGCTTCATGTAATTGCCTTGTAAATACAAAAAATTGCACTGAGGAAATACCATTTTTACCACTAGCTTTTTCTCCTTACTGAAACAGTCCGCTTTTTGGATCCCTGTCGAGGCTAAAATAGCCTAACAGTAATAACAACGACTGAAACAGTAACCAAAGACCCCGTGCTGCAAGCTAATCTGGAGATCAACCAGCTGTGTTTATTCTTGGTGAAGAATATATAGGCTGCTTTCTGAAATACCATGGCTGCCTCCTCCTGAGAAAGTGCATTGGGTTTTCACGTATCGTTACAGACACTGAGGGCTTGTTTGCATTCCCTGAAAGTGTGTTTTATTAGTCTGGTTGCTTTTCTTAATGGAAACAAATATTTTGAAGTGGTTAATTTACAAGAATAAATACTATTCAGCAGGTTCCTAAACTCCCCGAGGTGAATAATACAGACATGGTAAAGGCCAGCTCTCTTATATTAATAATTGATGTTTGGCTTCCTCCTAGCTCAACTGTAATCTATTCATTCTGCTTTGTAAAAGTGCAATTAGAGCTGAATTATAGTAATCAATAGAGCAGCAGCATTTAGAGCCAGGGAACATAAATAGAGGGAAACTTTGCACATAGGATGTTTCTTGAGGTATACTGCAAAAACTACCTTAATAGGATGGGATTTTAAATGATCGCAAAGGAATTTAAATTATGGTTGATACAGATATTTTCAGAGGTTCTCTTTTTAACCACAACCAAATCCTAACAATTTGACTGAAATAATTTTCCTTCCTTTTACTTCTGTTGTGTCTCCTGGTCAGTCTATACGCTAACAATGTGACTGGGAAAATGCAGCTTTCTTGTGCTTATCCAAACATCTATGCTATTTGTGTGCAGGTGAAAGGAATGGAGGGGAATGTGATGGGAAGCAGGTCCTTCATTTGGAAGACTGAGTGGCAGATGTGGGAGGCTGTAAAAATGAGTAGCGTTAATGGATAACTTGAAAAGGAACAGATGAAAACTCCCATGTGCTACAGCCAAAGGAAATACATAGCTGGGGGGAGACAGGAAAAAGGAGCCAGGACCCTCTGGTTAACCATCCCAAATGTAGAGACTGTTACGGAGAGAAATGTTAGTACCCAGACTTTGGTGTTCAAAAGCAGCAATAGAGAAGGAAAAGCCCTGGAGGCACTGTGTTCCAGATAATGAAAATAAAGGCGTTACAGTACTGAGATGAGATTGGTTACTACAAGCCTATGGCACTGTCCTGTAAAGCTTGTTTACATGTGAAAGCTCACACTGAAATATTCTGAGTATTTCTGTGATTTAAGCAGACTGTGTGGTTTTTTGCACCCTTGGAACTTAGGCATCTTAGAGAAAAACCAGATCATGTTTTCCATCCTTTGTTTCTTCATGCTTCCTTTCATGCTGATGTGTTAGTTTGGAATAGCCTTCTGCAGCATTTATGAAACCCTTTCTGGACATCATGTATTCTGCAGGGCTGGCAAGAGCAGCTTGCGTTACGTTTATTTCTGTATTTCAGTGTTCAAAGCCTGTAGTACAGTGTTATCTCTCCTTAATATTTTATTTACTCAAGGTTAAGGACTCTCTGGAACTGAGCTGAGGCTTTACTCCGGTGCTGGGTCTTGCCAAAATCCAGCTTGTGCCCCCATTGCTGGACAAAAGCTGCTTTGGCAGCACAGGACGATGGACGCTCCTCTCCACGCAGAGCAGCTCTGTGCGGGAAGAGCTGCCAATAGATTAAGTTGCAGGCTATGGCGAGCTGGATCCAGAGCTGGTGACAGTCACTGGGAGACTGTCAGCACAGAAGCACAGTATAAGTGATTGTTAATATTAATAATCACCTTCATATTCCTCTTCTCGAGAGCATTGTGATGTTTGAGGTGAAACTAAGTGCTTTCAGTCATCTAAGAAGTGGGTAATGGCTCAGTAATGTATTCCCTGTTGTGACTTTTGGACTTTATGCAGTGGCAATAAAAGTATAAAATGTGTTTAATTAAAGGAAGAGACAGATTTTATTGAACAAATGTACCAAATAAATAATGAAAAGTAGGACCATTAACATGCTTGTCCAACTTCTCGGGCACAATTTTCATTTTGCTGTAGAAATTTTAAAATAAAACACCTGTTAATTAATGCAATTAAATTTTTATTAATGCAATTAGTTTTTATTTTCCTGGTGGCGATACAGTATTAAATAGGGGCTACCAACTAGATAGGAGAAAGGCGTTATTTAAACTGATATGGAAGGAGATGCTTCCTTGGCTAAGAGCTTTGCACACTTGAACAAGAAAATTAAATAATTAAAGCTCTCTTTAAACAATGTCTTTTCCTAGGAAGCATTAGCTTGTCACTGTGTAATGCGTGCATCACTTCTGATGTGCGTTATGTTTTAATAATGCCTCTATCTCCCTCATAAGGCATATTAGCTTCTAATGCAACCCTCTCTAATAAGTCTATACTGTCAGTTGTCATGCAATCCTGATTGCTTTCAGTGAGTAGCATGTCCTGTAAATATTTTCCTCTCATATATTGAGGTATAATATTCCTCAGGTTCTCTGTACATAGAAATACACCTTTTTATAGTATTATCATGTGCATTTTTTTTTTATTATTCTTTTTTTATTTATTTATTGGCATAATGAAATGATCCCCTTCCACATCATGGAGTAGCATAATGCTTATTGATTTATTGCTGTACCTATTTATGTTCCTTATAAGATAGGTGCTTCCCATGCATCAGCAAACCCCTGAAGTGCTTCTGGTAATAGGAAAAAGTGCCTGGGTGGCTGTAAATATAGAAAAGAAGGTTTACAGTTTTATAACACTTACAGCAGAAAATTCCACTTATGCTGACTATAGCGTGCTCAGCCAGGCTCTCTTACAGCTAACCGCCACAGGATGACTGCTTGCAGGAGAATTGAGTTTCTCTTTGGCCCTGGCCTGCTGTCTTTGGCAGTGTTTCTCAAATGTAGGCAGCAGTGTCCTCATTTTCTCACATTGTTTACCCTGCACTGAAACAATTTCTCTTAATGCAAAGAGGCAAAAGTTGCTAGATATTAATACTACCCTGCAAAATGAGAGTTAGACACCGTAGTTGGGCATCAGTTTAAAGACTTTTCCAGAAGCTACATCAATTTAGGGTTAGGAAACCATTAAAATGTTGTAGCTCACCTACATATCTCCACATATGTGCTGTCTGGGAGGAGGGGAAGCAAGCAAATCAACAAACAAGTCATTCCTACAATAAATCTCTTCTGATTGAACTTGAGCACAGCACAGTATGCTACAGAAGAATGAATAAACTGATGATAATAACAGAAGCTGATTACATTGTGATGGGCAATAGCAGCAAATAGGCCTTATCTTGCACTGTGAAATAGAAACTCGTGGCCAAACAAATAAGTCTAGATTCCCAGAGAGAGCATTTTCAGCAATCTATGGGCAATGACCCTCAAAATTGTGTATTCGAAAAAAATAATTATTTTCACAAGTGCAGCCTTGGCCCTTAGTACAGCTGAGGATAAGGTATTTGCGTTGCTCAATTGCACATGCAACCTATCATCAAATTTTCATCCCATTGAGAGATGCTGGTATTCACAATTGGATGCTGATCAGGACTTGGTCACATATTAGCATGTATACTTTCTGCTCTTGCTTTGACCATCTGTTCTTCTTTCTTCCTCTTCATTCAGATAAACAATAACTTTTTATAATTAAAGTAAGAGAATTTTAAACCATTGAAAATGGACCAGGGGCTTAACCTTTTGAAGACTTCTCTGAATAAGCTGTAGTCCCCTGGGGGTACTCCACTTAGAGTGCACTCTGTCTGCTTCAGCACGTGGAGGATGGAAAACAAGCTGATTTTTCGCACAATCCCAAAATTTTGCACATGCATGCACACTTTTTTCTACCACTAGAAAAAAAATAAGTATTTTGACAATTTTTTTGTAAAATACAAATACATGTGGAAAACCCCAAGGTGATGTCACTTGTGAGCTCCCCATACGCGTTATTTCTGCCTGAGTCAAGGAAGCACTTGGGTGGTTACTTCACTTTCAGTAATGTTTAGGTTATACTGAGTTGTTAGTTTACTGACACTAAATTTGGTGAGCTCTAGTACCCTTGGATTTGAAGAAGCTTAAGACTGTGCTTAAAATTAAGCACAATTAAAATTAAGGTGCGGATTCCACACCCACACCCCCCAAGGGATTACTTTCTATCATAATGCTTGACTATATTTGTCCTGAAAGAGGTTAAAAACTTACTTTTTTGTGTATCCTGTTACAAAGAATAAAATGTCTCTCTATGCTTTTCCTGCCCTTGAACAAAATTCATTGAACTTTCACAAATACAATTTATACCCAGTGCTTTCTTCTATTAATGGAGGACAATTAGTCATGAAACTCATTGCTCTTTTTAATACACCCAAACCCAGCAGAACAGAGCAGAACATGGCATGTAGATCATGCTTAAGAATGCTTGTGATCCATCAAGTAGGTGTTCCCTCTGCGTGTGTGTGGCTGAGGTAAACATCCTTAGAGCACAGTGAATGTCACGCAGAAAAGCAAGGGGAAATGGATAGTTTTAGTACTACATTAGCTGCTAAGAGGCTGGTAGACCATAGGAGAAAAACAGCAACATAAATCTCGGCAGGATGATGAAATTCTGGCTCCCTTCCTCCATGTGCTCCTGACTGAGTGTGTTGTACCCTTGTGTCCCCCTCCTGGCAAAAGAGGCTGCAGGAGGATCAGCTGGATGAGTATGGACACAAGGAAGGAAAGCTCTCCTAGACGCTATATCTAACTAAGAGCTAATCCAGCAACTGACCAACATCGATTGTTTCCCAGAAAAATAACTCCATAAATATAAGCAAGTATCACCTTTTTCCTCTGAAGAAGTTTCACTGTAAACGTTTCAGCTACAGAACTGTGAAATAATTAATTCTCTAGTTAAAAATGTGCTATCAGTATCAATATGACAGTTCAACTGTTCCTTCCACAGTTCGTGGTACATACTGAAAAACTATCCTAAATGAGAAAATTGTTTATTCATTGGTAACTGAAGAAATTAAGTAATTTATTCTACCTAAGTATAATTTTCTTGTGAAGGTATAACAAAAATTGAAATAACTCCAAAGAATATTTTACAGCCCTATCAGAAAAAAAAAAAAACCAAACATCAAAGAGCACTAATTCCAATATTATGCTTGCATAAATCAGTTTGAAATATTAGTATTGTAATGGATTTTTGTATCCTTTACAAGTAATGTGAAATATTACCAAAAAATAAAATAAAATATGCATCCAACCATATTGTAACAGCAATAATAATAATTAGTGATGGCTGCCAAAGGTAACTTTTTGACTCTAAAATCTCAAGTCATATCTTTCTCCTTCTTAAGAGTGTTAGAAAATAATTGTTGCTGGACTGTTGTCTTATTTTGTAGTAGTAAAGCTCATCAAAATCTTCCTCTTATTAAAGATGTTGCATTAATTACTGTTCAGCAGTGCATATCTTTAATCACAGATTTAGTAGGTAGTGTTTTTGTTTATTCAGTGATAAAAGTTGAAAGGAGCACTTGCAGGATAGTCATGGAATAACCACATGCAGTGTCATAGGGCTTTTAAAACTGGGAGGAGGGTTGTGTAATGTTTTGATTTGACTGGATTCGAAGTTGATCATTTTCTGAAACTCAAACTTGAAGTTCAGTTGAGCTAGTTTCCAACTAACTGTATGTTAAATGGTGATGTTTGGAGCACTCTATGTTTACTTAAGGAGAGAAGAAGGGAGCAGCCTTGTGAAGTCTGAGGCAGAGTAAATCTAACTTCAGTTCTGTTGTCTTGCTCTTGTGCAGATGCGTTTTTTAATGTTAGTTCCCATTTTTCAAAGCTGATCGTTACCCTTCAGGTTTTCCCTGTCAATTTGTTTAGAATTGACTTCTTCCAAAAAAAAACCCTTCTATTGTTTATATATATTTTAGGAAAACACAGGATACAAAATAATTATTAAAGAGAAAAAATTGTTTTATGTGCACATGGACTTACTAGTTTATTAGATATATATTATTGTGTGTACCCGTAAGAATGTAAATTTAAATCTCTCGACACACAGAAATATATGGAGTTTTGAAATGTAAAAATGCATGATAAAATTCTAAGCAAGCAGTACATATTTATCACAAAGCAATTAAATATCTTGTTTTGTTTATTCCAAAACTAACTTGGCACATTAATTTAACATGAAAACAGTGATTTAATGAAATCTTTAGAGAATTAGTATCTGCCCTTTGAATAAGTTATCTAAAATGCCATTTTATTATGCAAAGCTATGTAAAATAAATTGCATTCAAGCAGTGGTTCAGAAAGTAGCTTATTGTAACCTGATATTCACAAAGAAATGACATGAAAGATCTGGGGATCACTCCTTTGCTTTCAAGATGGGGAAAATTAAGCAGAAACAGTCTTTCATTTGAAAATAGCTAATTTGACATGGAGATAATTATCTTGGTACTTTGAAATGTGATTAACTCTTATTATAGCCAGAAAAAAACCCTACCGGGAACAATGAAAACAAAATCTAAATGTGGAAGCATGCATGCAGACTGTCACGTGTATGATTCATGTGACATAGCAGGTCTGATCTTTTTTCAAGAGGGTAGCAATTCTCTTGTAAAAATATGCAACTGTGTCCTCAAACTAGAAATTCCTATTTGCATACATATTCGCCCCTTGGTGTGAGACAGCATGAGCAGTGATTGTGTTAAATGACCTCTAACTGTATGTATGCATGTGCACAGAGACACCTGCACATACACACAAATTATAGTTGGCATCCAACTTAATGGAAAACCAGGATGTTCTTTTTTTGTTCATGGATAATCACTGTACTTCTAGCGAGATCAGTGCATTGATTCCAGTAAAGGGATGCAGAAAAGCTACCCATGCAAGCTATTTAGATAACATTTTTCCTTTTGCCAAATAAAGAAAAACACTGTTCTCCCAATTTCATTTGATACCTCATTTGAAATATGAGGACTGGTAGTATTAAATAGCTGGTATTATTCTACATGGATGAAAGTTGTCTTCAGCATTTAACTTTCTTTTAACTAACCTTAATAAATTGTTCCTTCGCTGCTGTTTTCTGACAGTTGCATCCACAAGCAATTCCCATATTGTGCCATGTTTTGGTTTTGCTTTATTTTTTAAGCATTTCCCAGTATTTGTCATAAGCCATGGATTTAAGCCAGGGATCATTTTCCTCAGATGTGGTGACAGATAGATGCAAAGTACATGCAAAGAGAAACCAATGAGGATTATAAGGTACTTTTCATACTGAAGGCAGTTCCTTGGAACTGATCAGGGAGAGGAAGTCTAGAAGTCTGGTTGTCATTATCCACTTACACATGGCCCTCAAAGATGTGGGTGGCTTTCCACTTAAGCAAATGCTCTCATATGGTTTTATGGAAAATAGTAAATAGGGTTATGGTTTTATAGTTAGTATGTTATACAAAGCTCTATACCTTTTCCCAAAGGATCTGACTGGTCTAACTCTTCATTATAGAATATTGGACAATAAATGGATTATTAGTTGTTTGTGTTTATTGTCAGTTTAGCGTTCCTATCAGAATAGCTTTTGAACAAGCAACGGTGTGCTTTCCGTTACATTTTACCCTATTATCTCAAAATTGCACACTGGGATTTATTCAATGAAACCATTGCATTCTTTAAGTTATTTTACTGACTTTTTTTTTGTGGTTTTTTTTTTTTTTTTTCTGGGGAGTTGTTTGTTTGGTTATTTTTTTTTTTAATAGAGTTGGCTAAGGCTTCTTCTGGTTTGTTTCATATACATACATAATTTATTGACTGACGTGTTTGTACATAGTAATGTAGAATATGGCTCCTAGGCTCTGCCCAGGCTGGCTTAGCTCTGTGCTCCAGTGCAATCTGCTGGAGCTAATGGGGAGCCAGAAAGCCTAAATAACTGTACTGGAAAGCAAATTACAACTCCAAGTTTGTATTCAAGGCTCACAGCTTTGTGATGATGGATGTCTTAATATTTGCAGCTTAAGCCAATTTCTCGGGGGAACTTGGCTTTCTAGTGTGAGATTTCCAGGCATCTTATGCTCCCAGCTTGATATCTGGCAGTTCAGAAACATTGGGTTCCCCACCAGCTGAGCCCCCATATCTTTAGGAATTTGTAAACGCTGGTATGTTCATGTATAATTTCCCATGATGATGAATAACCACTTGTTTCAATAAAAAATCCAGCAATAAACCAAAGCTCCTGAAATATGGTGTTGTTAGCTCTTCCCTTTCTGCTCTTTCACATGCTGCACGTTACCTGGAGCTCTGTGATACAGCCCCAAGGAGGCAGCACAGAAAAGGGATCTCGAAGGGAATGCGCCATGATAGCAGTGAAGGGAGATGAAACCTCAAGCAGAGAAAGAAAATTCTGTAAGCCCTTTAAGATGAGCTCATGAATTCACGAGGGGGCAGGGGGAAATCAGCAGGGGAATGGGGACTGTTACAGTGGCGTATGACCAGACCAAGTGAGGGAAAGCATAAAGCAATCAGGGAGCAGATTAGACTCATTGCCAGAGTAAACTTAGTTACACAGAAGTAGATGAAAAATGGACTGCTAAATTCCTTAGGTGCCACCTGGAAGCTGGATATTAAATCCAAATATCTGGTCGTTCTTAAGAGTTTAGGAATTCATCAATAATTCCACAGTGGTTTTGAAATTGATAAGGAAGAAAATTGTGGGTTGGGAATAGTGTTTCTTCTCTATTTAAACCATTTCTGTTTTTTTAGTCTGGGTGAGGTTGGCATACACAAATGACAGTTTCTTAGACATCCTCTGCAGAGTTAGGCTGCTTCACAGCATGGTAGGTATGAAAAGCACACACACACAAATCTTAATACCTTTCTCTTCTGTTAAACTGATATAATTGTTTCTAGGGACAAGGAAAACAGATGTCATATTAAAACTGTAGTTTGCTTGTTTGAACATGATAAACCATGTTAAATGCAGATGGATTAATTAGATGGAGACTGTTACCTGACTTTATATTCCTCTTTAATTTTATATAGTTGTACTGAACTGAGACATCTCTCTCAACATTGCTCTAGTTTATATGACTCATCTTACCATTCCTATGTTCTCATTAAAGCACAGGAACAATCTCATTTGCTTTTTTTATTTTTTAATTATTTATTTAGAAAAAAATCCTTTCTCATTTAGTTTTAATTTTAAATAAAAAAGGAAAGAATCTGGTACTGTAGTAAGGACTTGCAATAGCTGGGAATGAAATACACACTGTAAAAAGTGTAAACCAAAAGATTTGTACTTAAATACCAGGGAAGATCTGATGGAAGAGGGGCTGCTCAAATGACCCTGGCAGCTCCTCTAGTATCAAAACATCACAAAGAAGCTAAAGCAGCTTAAAAGCCAGCCTAGTATCCTCATGCCCTTGAGCTGCAAGTTCTCTGGCCTGTACAGAGCACTTTTGAGCATGCATAACTAATTTAAACTTCCATGTGCTTATACAGCAATAGTCTTTCACCTTTTTTTTATGTTCTACCCAGTGTCACTTGTACCTTCTGATGTATCCCACAGTGACAACTTTTTAAAGTTTCCCATGAGAACCCTACTGAAGTTGAGTGAAGGGCATGAATTGCCTGTCATCACAGTGTTGGGGTGCTGCACACTAAAAATTCTCCAGGGTAGGGAAATGTTGGGGGTTTTTTTATTATTTTAATTACTGCTTAAAGTTCCTTAGACAAGCTGATACATAATAATCATGCTCACTGGCTTTCCTGTTTTGTATTTAATATAGCAAGGAAAAATTTATTGCTCCAATTATCCAATTTTCAGGGCAGTGGGGTTCTTTGCCTGTCTCTCATTAGCTTCCATTTCATATTACCCTGCTTCATTCTAGGTACTGGCACACTTGCTTCCAGCACAGCTCCATAGCTTCTTCCCAAGCCCCTGAGGCCATATGCCTCCTGGACGGAGCTGATGTGGGGCAGCAAGGAACTCTGTGCCTCCCTTGTCAGCTCCCCTCCAGCACAAAATCCACCCTCTGTGCTTAGAGGGCAGCTGAGGCTGTCATATCAACTACCTTTAAAAATTATCTGCATAGCTACTGCTGGTTTCATCATCTTGTTTCCCATACAGTTAATTTTCTTTCTTTTTTTTTTTTTTTCCCCAAAAAATTTTCTTTATGAGAGCAAATCCAGTCAAGGATTTGCAATGAGATGGTGATCCCAGAGCTGAACGTGTTGACAGAGCTTGAGTACTAAGAGAGCAACGTGTCGTGTTGCTACTGTGTATATAAACCGTGATGCACCTACAAAAAAGCACCAAGCCCCTGGGTTACATCATCACAATTCATATTCTGTGAACTAGGGAAGAGGATGCTGCATTTCTAACCTACTTTGTTATTCTCTTCAGTAGGTCTAACATTTGCAGAAATGCTCAAATAGAGATAAATCTTTTTTAATTCCTTTGGATTTCATTGTAATGGTGTTAATCATGATGAATTCTTTCAGTATTTAAGAAAATCAATTGTCAATTAGCTTTTATGGGGAATTATACATTGTGGTTAGTCATCAGTTGGGCATTATGGCTTTATTTGACAACTATGTTATTAAAATGTACAGTAATTTGCTTTTATTATAATCTATCAAAAAGCCAACACAAGTTTCAAAAATAATGCGAGCTTTGGAATTATAATTAGAGCATGTTTTATTAGGAATTGTTTTATAATGCAGTGTTACTGTTCAGAATTAATTATTTTGTGTGAAGAAAGTTTAATTAATATATTATTTACAGGAACCAGATAGCTTACCTGGGTTTTTTTGTAAATGCTTGAAGAATAGCTGTATTAACAAGAGGTGTAACAAGACACGAGTCTCCCAGGCATGTGACTCTGGCAGAGGTGCTCCAGAGCAGAGGACCATGCTGAGGGATCGTGGGCAGCTTTCTGTGAATTGGCAAAGCCGAGAAGGGGGGGCAGAGGGAGAGGGGGTGCCCCAGCCCCCCTGAGCAGGAAGCGCTGAGACCCTGACTAGCGGCTTCTCTGGCTCAGCATTGGCAGGACCAGGAGTGAAGGCGGCCAACCCCACACAGGTACCAAAGCAGCCCCCAGGCAGTGTGGGCAATCAGGAGTGTGGAACATGAGCCAGGGCCTGGTGTGGAGAGGGTGCCATCCCCCCAGTGCCTCCGAGAGATGAGCTCCAATAGTGGCCATTGCCCCCTGCCCCCAGAAGAAACCTAGCCATGGTTTGGCCGAGAGGCAGCACCAGCAGGCATGCGGTGGCCCAGGCAGAGCTCCCACATAAACGCGCAGCTGCCCGGCTCAGGGCTGCAGGGTGCGCTGAGCCCGTCCCTGCTGCTGGAGGGCAGCGGGCCCAACACTGCGTAAGGGGCACCCAGGTGGGCGAGCTGCTCAGCCCGGTGGCAGGGCTGGAAGGGCAAGTAGAAAGGTTAAGGAGTGTCAGGCAGTGTGAAAGGGAGTGGGCTGGTGGAGCTGCTCTCTACCATTACTGGGACAAACACACCATGTGGATGCATCACAAGACACGGATGCTCCCCTGCACACTCGCCACCAGGCAGATGGAAGGGTCAGAAGTGATAGGGAGGAGTGGAAACAGGTCACTGCTCGGGGCAGCAGGTGAACCACCCCCAGCCTACTTCACCTTCCCAGGTGCCCCTATACAGTAGGTGTGTGGCTCTGGAGCCTGAAGGCAAGGAAAATGGTGATGTGGACAAAAGCCCGCCCAGGCTGGAGTTGCTTAGGGAGAGTCAGTCAAGCCCATGCATCACAACCAGCTCTGCTAGGAAAAAAAAGACAGATGGTTGTCATCAGCAACTCCACTCTGGGAGGAACGGAGGGCCCGGTACACTGACCAGA
>JAVJGJ010000033.1:9151703-9169231 GCA_035590215.1 Microhierax caerulescens
GAGGAACGGACGGCCCGGTACACTGACCAGAGCCAACCCACATGGAAGCTGCTGCCTCCCTGGGGTCAGGGTCAGGGATGTTACTAGAAAATCCCCTTGCCTGGTACAGCCCTCTGATTACTGCCCGTTACTGGTCTTCAAAGTGGGCAATGACAAAGTCCAAATGACAAGAAGTTTGAGGCCAGTCAAGAGAGACCTCAGGGCCTTGGGGCAACTGGTTGAGGGATCAGCAACACAAGCACTGTTCTCCCCTGTCCTGCTAGTTGCAGGGGTGTGTAATTGGAAGATCACACAGATCAACACCTGGCTCCCCACCCAGTGCCAATGTCTAAATTTCTTTTTTTTTTTTTTTTTTTCTTGATCATGGGTCAGTTTACATGATACTAGGCCTGCTGGAACAGATGAGGTTCACCTATCTCAAAGGGGGAAAAGGATCCTAGGTCAGGAGTTAGCAGGGCTCATCAAGAGAGCTTTAAACTAGATTCAGAGGGGGAAGGGAATAAAATCAGGCTGATTAGACATGAGCCTGGGGACATCATACCAGGGTTGGAGGCTTGATAGCACAGCTGAAGTGCATCTATGCTAGTGCCCAAAGCATGGGCAACAAACAGGAGGAGCTGGAAGCCATTGTGCAGCAGGAAGACTATGACATAGTTGCCATCATGAAAACATGGAGGGATAACTTGCATAACTGGAGTGCTGCAAGGAGGAGCAGCTGCGGGAACTGGGGTTGTTTAGAGGAGACTCGAGGGGAATCCTATCGCTCTTTACAGCTACCTGGAAGGAGGCTGTAGGCAGGTGGGGGTTGGTCTCTTCTCCCAGACAACAAGCAACAGGACAAGAGGAAATGACCTCAAGTTGCACCAGGGAAGGTTTAGATTGGATATCAGGAAAAAATTCATTTACTGAAAGTACTGGAACAGGCTGCTCAGGGAGGTGGTGGGGTCACCATCCATGGAGGTGTTTAAAAAACACAAAGATGCAGTGCTTAGGGACATGGTTTAGTGGTGGACTTGGCAGTGTTGGGCTAATGGTTGGACCTGATGATCCCAAAGGTCTTTTCCAACCTAAATGATTCTATGACTCTATGAAGATTTAAATAAGTAGATAACCATTCTAAGGTAAATAGGCTTGATTAAATAATGAGTGGTTTAAAAAACTATTTTCAAAACACTGGACCAGTTCCTACAAATTTGTATAACCAGATGAAGTTTTGTTCCCACTTAATCTGGAGATTGGTGCTGTACTGCAGGATTGGTTCAAAGTTTATTCAATCATTTCCATAAGCAACTTCAATCATACCTTGACCTAACTTAGCTAATTCTGTAATGAAATGGCATTAGTATGTAACATTAGCAACAAATGTTATTAAGCAAATGAGTGCATTATTTTCTAGCTACTTTGATTAAAGGCTACATGTTGGCTATGGTTGTGACAGCCTGTGTTTAAAAAGGAGTACTTTGAAGACATTAAACTATGATGGATACATGCTGATCTCATTATGCAGTTAAAATTTGGAAAAGTTCAGAGAAGCTTGTGGTATTTCAGATACTACTACCTGTGGTACTCGGGGTAGCGGGGATCAGAACACTCGCCAAAGAGCACAGCAAAAATGGATTGATGCAAACCCAAATAGTATCCTATGCTGATATTCTTCCTAACTCTGGGTATACCAAAGATCATCCTTATCTTGCTGAGAGTATTTATTGACCATAGCTTTTATTACAGAGCCGTCAAGTACCAATAATCTAAAATATATGCAAGTTTTAAAAGTCTATATTCAAGTTTTAAACCTTTTTGCTTATGAGGAATGTACTACTGGCCTTTTTCTGTCTCATTTGGGAGACAAAATGTGAGCTATATATTTGCTCTGGAATTGGTTTGGTTCTGAGGGAGCCATAACTGTTGCTACTCAAACCTCTGGATTCAGCGTATCTTAGAATTATTGTGCTGTTGTATTCAGTGGAGTATTTTAGTGTAGTCAGTGCAATGTGAAATCAGTCTGTATAAACCTTGGCTCTATAAACATTTTTACACTGAAATCTCTACAGTAATGATGATAACAATAACATTACTGGTAACTGTCACCCACTATATATAGTGTATACTTTGTTCAAAGAGCTCTAAATAAATCTGTAGAAGCCTGTTGCTTCATCACAGATATCATAAAACAAAGGGTAAATTACTGCCACTGAGAAGGATAATTACCAGTGCCACTGAGCTACTTCCTTTCCTTGGAGCATTAGAAATACTGTATGGGATCACAGCTGGGCCACCCTATCTACAGCATCAACTGGTAGCAAATACTTCTGGAAAGAGCACAAGAAACATGCAAGACTAGCATTTTCCTTCCTCTGAGTTTACAGTCCTAGTTGCCAGCAGTCACCTGCTGTAGGCTTCTCTTGAACCAGAGACTGAGCCTGGAGCATTGTCTTCAAAAGTGACAGGTGGACCTTCCTCTCTGAATTTCCTGATCCGCTTGTTAAACTACCTCTATTTTTCTGCTTTCCCTTCATTCTGAAGCAATGATTCCATGTGTAATCCATATTTCTTTTGGTTTATGTTTGTTTGATGATTTCTTTGCATGGTTTTTTTTCTATCCCTTTTATTTGTTGTTAATTTAGGAGATTGTCTGAATGGTGCATTGGAAATATTTAACTGGTAGCTGAACAGTGTCTGGTTTATGGCAGATGTGCTTCATCCTGAAACCAGAAAATTCTTCTCTGATCCCTTAAATATGTCTTTAGAAGAGCAGTGTTTTGAGCAGTGTTAGTTCCTGTGCAGTCTCAGAGTTGTGAAATGCTTCCTGAACATCTTCCCACCCACTTACTCTCCTTCTCCGTGTGGGGAGACTCATGCAATTACAATTTGCACACTGAGAAAGGGAATGCTGTTAAATACTATGCTGGCAGATGTAGCCTGCTTCTAATACATGCCCTTAAGATTTCTGTCAATTACTCTTCTTGCTACATTGTTCTCCTCTGATTAGTGCTGCATGAAACATGAGTTTTAAAAGATTAAATTCAGGTCAATCAGTGATTAAATGTATTGGCCCAGTGGGAGGTTGGTGTGAGTCCATGAAGAAGCTGCAGAGCATATAGACCACTATAACTTGTATATTGAGCTGGCTACTGGTGGACTACCTCACCTTAATCAGCTTTTCAAGTTACCCATGACGTTCTGCAAGTCATTGTATTCCAAATATTGCCATTCTTTATCATTCTGCTGGGGTTAAAGTGGTCATGGGGGAAAGGACAAGCGCTTCTCTGCAGTACCTAGTCATGGCTAAATAGTAGATACGCCATACCTAAATTACCTTTCACAACTGAAAGAAAATGTGACTTTAAACCAACGTGTCTGAAAAATATTATGTACTAGTATAACCATTTGGCAGAATGAGTTGGATATATCAAAGATTAGTACATATATGAAACAGAAATAAATTATGCTGCATATAGAGGGGTTTCTGTGATTACGCTGAAGGACATTACTGGGGAGTCAGAGATTGGAGACAAGTGAGTGACAAGCTAATCTTGGCCTAAATAAAATATGAACCAAGAATAATGAAAACACTGAGACTTATGTTCTCACAGAGTGAATTGGAAGAGTTTTATCAAAAACTACAATTAGTTGTCAAAAACATCCCTAAGCCATGACTTTCTTGTGTAGTTTAAAGACTTCAAAGCAGTGTGTCATTCAGGAATACACACTGCAGTGCAACTGGGATGCAGCTTAGAAGATAATGTTAATAGCAGTCTTTAACATCCTTAGATGAAAGTGGTTTTATAAACATTAGTTAAATGAGTTGCTAAAGATAATTCCTGTCAAGGACTTCATTATTATTTAATTGTTGCAATTTATTTCAAAATAGAAATACTAACAGATAAATTTAGATGTTTCCAAAAGCTGCAGAGGAAACAAGAATGGCTTTGCAGCTAAGTCTAAAGAATGTGAGATAGAGACCAAATATGTGCAATGTTTGGTGGTGTTTTTTTTTTTCCTCTTGTGAAGAACAAACTGATACTGATAAAACTAATTACAGAAGAAAATGGAGAAAACTGTTGTATTGTCCAAACAAATACAAATCAGCTAAAAAAACATTCCCTTAAAGCTCACTTGGGTAAAGACAGCGAAAAAGCAGCACACAAGAAGCTGCGAAAAATGTTAATAGATTACATCTCACTTGGGAGAAGCATACTGATGATAGACTACTGATGAACGAAAGACAGCTAAAAACCACAGAACGAGGCAATTTCTGCTGCCTCTGAGCTTTGTGGAAGGTAAATGGAAGGGAAAATTACTTAAATATCACAAACATGATGGGGAAAAATGCAGTCACAGATTCATGAGATTTTTCTTCGTACATTGCTAAATCTTTTCCACCAAAGGTACAGAGGCTGTAACTCTGGCCATGCTGTATGCAGGGGGGGCTTTGGCAATCAGGAAATTGTAATTCATTACTGTTCGTGGTGCATTTATTTTGCCACTTAAGATTGAAGCCCCACGGTACTATTCAGTTTAGTTCATAAAATGAGACAGATTTAGGCTACCGTTGTACCTGCAGGATGATATACCTACTCCTGTGTGCTATATGCTTGGTTGCAACAACCTATTTCATGCTGACTTTGGATCTCTGTGAAGATATTTATACTTTCTTTGTACAAAAATACTGTATTTGTTAAGACAATAATTATTTCTAGACTGATGGGCTCTGGACATAAAGCCTGCCTAATCCATAACCACAAGCTAGACCATAACTCCGTGATTTTATCACTAATCTTCCAGACTTCTTTTAACCTACCCAGTTGATCAATCCTTGTGTTTTTTACTGGGGTTATAAGTGCAGTGGAAGTGAAGAGCCCAGAGTTTGTAAGTGTGCTTACAGTGCAGAACCTGTGGAGCATCACTCCTGTCTATGCGAGAAGCTGAGGGATGTGATACCTACTGCAGAGCAGGTGACCTGCTGCCATTAAGTAGAAGTATGTTTGCCTGGGAAATGAAATGAACTGAAAAAGTAGAGAGGAGAAAAAATTTGGAAGATAAATAGCACTGGCAATGGCAACCTTCAGTGACCTCAGCGGGGCAGCCTAGAGATGACAAGAAATTCAGTCCGAAAAATGTTGATGATTTATAGACTGTGAGTAAGAATGGCCTATATCTATTGATATAAATTATAAGTAAGGACAGATTATCTGTCAAAAAAGGAAACTGTCTTAAAAAACAAATGTTTCTAAAAAATGATTGGCACAAAATAAGATGATCTTTGTCACATTCAATTAAATGAAATGATCACAAACAACTCTTCCAGTAGGTTAAAAGAAGTGAGCAGGACAAGCTGAGTGGCACTGTGATTATGGCCTAAAAAATACTACTGGATGAATGTTCAACCTTCCAGAAGCTGATAATGAAAATACCCTAGTAAAGTTTAAATTATTGCATTCTAAGTTTGACACATACTTATTTGCATGTACAAATATATATATGTGTGTATATATATATATATATATATAAGTAGTTTTTTTCTTTTCTTGTATCATAATGCAAGGGTTTGTCTATCAGATATACAATGTCAGATATGCCTTATGAGCTAATACCAATGTTCTTTTTAGTTAGAAGCAACAAAAATATTTTTAAGTATTTATCTTTCTAGTCAATGTCAAGTACAGTGGGTAGGAAAGAGATATTTTGTACTCTATTCTGAAGTAGAAGTATTTAAAGAACCGGAGCAAAGAGTAAATAGAGGCTTCTGCTTGTGTAAACGTTAAATTCCAAATAAAAACATCTAAATCAAAGCATATTACAAGTGTAAAAAGAAAAACATGTTGGCCTAAATATGCAGTCTTGTTAACAGGCAAAGTTCATGTCATTATAGGCAAAGAATAACTGCTAGGTCAGGATTTGGCCATGCCACTATAGATACTTCAGTAAGAAATCTGTGAGCCACATCTTGTTGTGTGTATGAAATTCTAGCTTGCATAAAACTTCATTGTACTTCAGACCTTTGGAATATACACAGTTCCAGGCAAACTGCTAGAAAAGCTACTGAAACTCATGATACTTTAATACTTAATTCAAAATTACAGTTCAGTTGGAACTGAAAATAGAGGGGAAAACCCAGCTGTAACCTGTCACAGCTGACAGGTGGTGGTGCTGTATGTAGGGGTGACATCCTACAGGTGACAGTTTGGACTGACATCTGAAATGCTTCATCACACTTGTTGCAATCCAGATGGACACCTCCATTTATTTTTATGTCATTTTTTTTCAAATAGCAATGTTACCTAAAAGGTACCATCATCAGCCACCAACTATATGTGAGGTAGGCATAAAATAAACTGCTTGGTACCCTTCTCCTGGTCCAAACACAGACTAATACAAAGCCCCAGTGCTGTCACCCTGTGAAATAAAACTTGCCTCATTTAGCTGCTTCTTGCTATTCCTTAACTTCTACAATGTAGACATGGGAGATTAATTTCTGTACCCATGAAGTCTATCCTCTCAGAACATATATTCAAGCAGTTTACATTTTGGTTTTGAGTACCTTTTTTAAAACATTAAATCCCCATACATATAAAATTTCCTGGACCTGCTAGGAAATTATGCGTTTCTCAATAGCTCTTTTGATCGTCCTAGGGCTGTGCAAACCAAGAGAACCCTGCAGGAAGCTGGCACTTTTCATTTATGATCAGAGGTAGAGGCTGACGTGTATGCAATTACTTGGAAATTATATGATCGCTCACAGAGGAAAATTTGGGGTTCTGTTACTGTGTTACATGGTGAGAGTAAACCAGTTCTGTCCAACACTACTGCCGTATTGCTTGGAGATTACGTACAGACATCTGCATATTGGTGATTTGTACTGCCGATTTTTTTACTAAAGATAGCTCAAATACAGGCTCATGCTAAGTCCTGAAACAAGACGAACTATCATTTGTACGTTCACCTTCTGATCCCAGCTGTGCCTCTAGGTGCAAAACTTCTGTTTGCAATGGAGGAGGACAAAGTCATAGTACAGTTGCCAGTTCTGTAATCGGCTGACAGAAGATATCAGCACTATGCGATATTGTTAAATGTGGATATGATCTTCCCCTACTAATTCTACTGCCATTTATAGACAGAAAAGACAGTCTTCCATGTCTTATGATTCCAGCTCCTGTAAAAGCTAGGTAAAACCAGGTAACATATGCATCTCTAGTATGGTTTAATTCCAAAATTGCTTATTCTAAATTTCTAATACCAAAAAAATGTGCATGTAGTAAACTATGGTACATTACATTTTGAGTATGCATTGCTAGAACAAGGCAATGCTATATAATTAATGTCTTGAGGTTATTAAAATGTTATAATGCAGAATATTTCATGAAGAAAATATATCACAGTTGTGACACAAACTGGTTGCTAATTGTGTTAGGGCAATAAATGCCAGAAGTTCTGTGTTTTCTTTAAGCCAGATAAGTTATAATCTGTTGTTTCTCTCTTGCATTTCATTAGGTGCTAGTCATAGTTGATGCAGGATATTAAACAATATAAGAACAACTCTAATAGACAAAAAGTCCGTATAGCTCAGTACCCTACCTCTAACAGTGGCTATAAGAAGATACTAAGGAATGTATGTGAGAATAAAGCATGTATTTAGTGATATTTCCCTCAGTGTTTTCCCTATTTTGCAACCTCTTGACCAAAGTAATGTTTTGTAACCAATTTTATTCTTCCATTAATTTGTCCAGTCCGTTAGCATAAGGATTTCTCAGCTTACCCTTTTCTTGTATCAAGAATCCTTTTCATTTCAACATTATATTTTCTCCCCACAGATATAATCTTCAAAGATACAATGTCATACATTAAAAATATTACAAACCATCCATTCCTGTTGTCATAGATTCATAGAGGTGTACAGTTGGCAGCCACCTCAGAAGGTCCCCAAAACCCCATCTGTTATGCCTGAGTTGCTACTAGGAAGAGTAATTTACAATTTTCAGTCCAGACATTCCACATCTATTTTCAGGATACCTGAAAATTGAACTAATCTTAACTACAGTTGGAAAGACTTGTTTTCCTCCCCCCAGAGTCTCAATTAAATCTCTTTGCTTCTGATTCAAGTCATTATATTTCTTGGCTTACACCCAAAGGTTACAGGGAATAGCTTACTTATCTCTTTGTATTTTTGTTTTGAAATAGCTTTAAGAGTGTTCTGTCTTCTCCATCTTTTACAGTTGTTCTGCTTATATTTCAGTCATATGTAAATTTAAGCATAGCTGTTGCAGTCCTCTGGATACTACTCTAGTTGGGCCACAATTCTCCTTTATTTAAAACACTTTGAGCAATACCTCATCTTCAGGTAATGCTTTACCCCAGTGATAAAGTAAGATGGGTTTTCACATCTCCCATACAACCCTCCATCCCAACGGGACAGACTTTTTCATCACATTATGGTCCTGTGGACTCATCTTCAGCTTGTAATCTACTATAACCCCAGATCCTTCTTTGCAGATCTGCTGCTTAGTTACTACTTCCTATTGCAACACGTTCTAGCTTTGTAGAGCATTATTTGTCAAGATTATTTTAAACTCTAACCCTTTTTTCATCAATGTTTGCAGCTCTAAGCAGTTTACCACCACATGCAAGCTTTAGAAAGCTTATTCTGTCTTCTGACATGTAGTTCATTAACAAATATACCAAGCGATGCTAGACCCAGACTCCTGCAGAACTCCTCACAGCACGTCTCTGGTTCAACAGGGGACTAACTGCTGGTAGTTCATCGGTAAGGACTGTATTTGAAGCAGTTGTCCTCTACAATACTTCCACTTATATCAGATTTATCAGTAGACATGAGAATGTCTTGGGAGATTGTGTAAAAATCTTACTTGAAAGTTTGATAGCGACTAATATCCCCGTTTCCAAAGCCTGTTATCCTATTATAGCAACAAATGTGATTGTATTGACATGATTTGTTCTTGATAAATCCATGGAGGCTATTACTTATCACCTTATAGTACTCCAGCTGCTTACAAATAGGATTATAGCTTTATTTTGTATTTTAATATGCACAAAATCTGAATGAAGGCTTTAACAAATTGAAGCATCATTTGTTTTGAAAATGGGGTATTAAAACAACTCTTCACCTAAGGGACTGCATTATGTGTTACCTGTCATAGCTGTTGTCCTCTTAAAATTTCTACACAACTTCTCTAAATACAGTGAACCTTTCTGAAGTCCTCAGTGCCCCCTTTTTCTCCTCCCATTGCAAATACTATCAACAAATAATTGCAATACATCCAGTGGTTACAGGAATGAGAGATTGCACCTGGCTGTGCCACTTCTACCAACCCAGGATTTGATAACACACGCCTTAAGGCAAGTGTAATTAGCAGTGCCTGGGGCTAGGAGATGGAAGTGTGACCAAATTGTTTTCTGAAACTACATTCCTCTTGACGCCATTTCCTTATTTACTAGGAGGAGTTTATCAGTTTTGTCTTATCAGTTTTAGCTGATTTGCTAAACAGACTCTCACTGTCTTTCTGTAGCGTTGGACTTTGACTTCATCTGGCAGAATCAGGTGCCTCGGCTGAACCATACACACGTTTCAACATCCCTGAGCCTGTTGTAATATGGGCAACACACCATTTCTTGTACTTGTCCACTTGCTTCAACTGCAGGAACTTTGTGTTGTATGAATCCATGTGAAAAGGAGAGGGAGAAAGCAATCTAATAGATCTCTTCTTCCATGAGACACAAAGAAAATTATACATTAGGATTAATATTTGCACGCACATAGGATGTGAGTTGCTCCACAGATAGCCTGGACACAATGGTTTTAAAGTTTCAGTGACTGCTACTTGCATAAATTGAGATGGAGTCCCTGAAATACATGACATTTGTGTTGTAAGGCTGGTGTCTGGCAGAATCCTAGCTCAATATATCCAGACACCAGCATCATTACAAACCACATTGTAGTCTCTGGTTAATACTGCTTAATTCTAGGAATCTGAGTTCTTTGTTTTATTATTTTATTAGTGAATAAGCTTATACGAGTTGCATTTTGAAAATTTTCTGGTGTTTTCTGTAGCCACAGGAACCAAAGCTGGGAAGATAATTTAACACTGAAGATATTGGGGTCTGATGGCAGCTTGGGTTAGGATCACTTAATGACAAAGTATTCTGAAGCTTAAAGATTTCAGAAATACCATATTCAGGATGTGCCCAATGCCCCTGTGGCTCTGACTCAGCTTATCTGCATCCTGGCAGACTCATGTTACCTGCAGGAATGCAAAACAAATCCAGCAGCAGGCTGTAAAGGAGGCGAGCCTGCCTGGCTCCAGTTGAGTGTTTGGGGAGCACGTACAGTATTATCCACTGGAGCACTCTATATTGTTGTGGTTTGCCTCTTCGATTCCCAAGAGGAGTATGGGAATGCAGAAAGGGTGTCATTTTATCTTGGGAGTAGATATCAACTTTGCAAGCAGAACATATATAAATTCTGTTCATTTTTCTCTAGAAGTACAATGCAAAGGTATAATTTGAAAAGTTGAGATCCAGCTGAGATCCAAAAGTTTTGAAATGTTGAGGTCAGTATTTCCTTGTAGGCTTTACGTGACATCATTTTGTGTCCATGTTATGCTAAAACTTTCTACTTACACAAATCTGTTCTTCCCCTGCTTTTAGTGCATAAAAGCTCTCGTATTTTAATTAAAAACAAACAAACAAGCCAACCAAAACCAAAACACCTACTTAAGATATTTTCTGCAAGAACAAAAGATTGTTATGGTAGTTTTTAAAATGTTGTAATTATGCTAAATAATTTTCCATGTGCAGCGTATTACATTTGCAAGTAACTGCTCGGGTTTTGGACAAAAGTAAGTCTTGGAAGCTGTTCCCTCTTCGCTTGTTGATGCAGTTGCATAGGGTTGAATTCCCAGCTTGCAGGAAAAGAAAGGGAGGATGCTCTGGAATGATACTCCAGAGGTGTGAGGTGCATGCCCAGTTGTGCTGTGGTTCCTGTGTAATGTTGCCATACCTCTAGCTGTTTGCAGGTGGTCATCGCATTTCTCTGTCCTTTTCCAGACCTCTAACTTAAGATGGTGATTTGCAGGACTGTCAGGTACTTTAAACGGTAGCTGAATCCGTAGGAACTCTATTCTGAATGCACTAGGTGCTATAGCCTGGGGAACCACCCCAACCACCACCAGACTCTAGGCATATCAGACCAGGCCCCCAGATAATTGACGGACACTTTTGAGCTGAGCCTGTGTAAATGGCATATTTATAAAAGGTTATGGCAAGAGAAAATTTGGATTTTCATGGTGATTGGAAAACATATACTGGTCAGCAAAACTGCAAGACTTTAATGGACATGAAGTGCTAGAAGTCCTTCAGAGATGGCATTACCTACATTATTAATATGAAAAGTATTTTTTGTTTAGCCATCTTTTCAAAACTATTATTGAAACATAGGGAAAATAAATTACTGAGAGCAGGAAATCTGGCATAGTTAATATAGATCACAGCCAGAGCTTCCCAACACTGTAAATAACCAAAAATTGTCTTAGGATGTGAACCATTTGAATAATGAACAGTCCTACCAGCTCTGTGGAGGATAAAAGCAATTAACACATAGAACAAACATCATTTGTAGGTAGCTGAGAAAACCTTATCAATGGAGGACACCCAGCCTTCGATAGCTTTAAAGTCTTTCTGTCTGTAAAGTAGTTACTTTTTGCCTTTTCAGGGTTGAAGAAGGGTGATTATTCTGACAGTTGTGACTTCTACTGATGAGAAATGTATTGCTCTGACACTGCAGGCTCCTTTAACTGGGGAACTGAATACTGTGTTCCTCAGATATATCCAAACTGCTTCAGAACGCTCTTCACAGAATTTCTTCTTCAGGTCCATTTCTTTGGTGACAGTGGCAAGTGTCCTTGATAACCGTGCTGCTGTGCAACACGGCCTTTGAGAACGCTGCCTCATTTCGTTTGCAAGAATGTACATTGATGACCGTACAGAGGCTGTGTGGGAAACTGTCTTCCGTTCTGACAAGTGGACCTATCAAATTGGAAGGGTGAAAAAAACGTCTGTTGTTAGCCATGAAAATGAGTTAATATACTGAATATTCATTTAGAGTCTCTGCACTAATCATTCCTTTGGCAGCAGTAACCATTAAAAATATTGTCCCTCTTCTAAAGATACAGAAAAGGAAAGATGAAGCTTTTGAAATGTCAAATATTAGAAATTATGTTTTGATTTTAGAATCTTTATTCCCCTTACCTGAAGAGCATTTTTTTTGTTAAATAAACATGAACTCCATTCAGCAACTTCATGAAGACTGTTCTGAAGGAGAAAAAGTAGCTAGTTGAGAAGAACCAGACACATGGCTGCTGCTTCGAACCTTGGAGGCACTCAGAAGAGGGAGGCAGTGCAGGAGGAGACAAAGTGGAAATACAGATGTAGTAAAGCCCAGCAAGCCATTGCTGCTTATGAAGACAATGAATCTTCAGAATTTAATAAAATATAGTGGTATTTTTCTGTGTACTTGACCACCTGCACTTCCAGCCCCACGGGGTATGCTAGCCATGGAAAGGGTAACATTACCTATTTGTATGGTGGCAATGTCTGTAATTAGTGGCAGTGGTAAGGGCTCCTTCTAAGGACATCTTAGCCCACAAGGGAATTATGAGCTCATTACTGGCAACTGGAGGTTTACCCTTGCTCACTCCAGTCATGCTTCCCCTTAAGGAGCCTGGGCTTTCTGGAGTCCCTGGTCCCAGAGAAGACAATACAATAATTGGACAATATTCCTGGCAAATCACAGTGTCGCTGAGGTTGGAAGGGACCTCTTGAGATGATCCAGTCCAGCTGCCTTGCACAAAGCAGGGTTGCTCAGGGCTCCTGTCCAGTTTGATTTGGGTATCTATCTTCATGGATATTCCACAACCTCTCCAGACAACTTACTCCAGTGTCTTGACAACCTTCACAGTAAAAAAATATTTTAATGTGATCAGACGAAATGTCATGGTTTCTCATTTGCGCCCATACTTTCAATACCAAATCGTGACTGGTTTTGGAGATCTGAGGCTGTAAACTCTTTATATTAATTCTTAAATTCTAGTAAACCCTGATTCTTTTCTAAGACATGCATTAGGAATGCTATTTGCCACTATGAAGAGAACAAAGTCTTGGAGGGGAGAGGATGAAGACTGTCAGGTCTGCACTACCTAGTAAGCAATACTTCAACTTCTTCAGCTGTTATGTCATCAGTCTGGTGAAAAAGGGTATTGCTGGCATCTCATGTTTACAGTAAAAGCTGCCAGGTTATTCTCAAACACGTTCAATGTCATGGTGCCGCATTAGCTGAAATTGGTATGATTTGGTTCAGTCAGTTTGATGTAATTTAAGTAGCAGCTTATTCTGTGCAAGGAATTTTATGTGTGACCCTTTAAGCCCAGCTGTGATATAGCTACTCTGGCTTTCACTGTGTTCACTTGTCAGCTCAGAAACTGTCCTGGCCATTTCTTTGCTTTACAGGGGACTAATTTACTGGTAAAGCAGTTACTTAGTGATTATGTAAACAAAGATTTGGCCTAAAAAATGTACCTGTGGGCTAAAAAACATTTTTAGGATGAGGTAAAAGTAGCCACCTGAGAGCAGATGAGCAATGCTACTTCAGGAGTCCCAGAGCTTTCTTCCTTGAAATAGAAAATCTGAGGAACGATCAGCCCTGTAATACAAGGCACATACACAAACGCCAATTACTTACATAAAAGTCTGTGAACATCTCTTTCAGTACTGGTTTTGTGTGACTTATCATACCAAAAAGAGTTCTTGAGAATGTTTTTATGGACACAGTGCTAAGGTGTAAAGCTCAAATACAAAAGGGTGTAAAACATGTATCTGTGATCTTCTGCAGTAGTCGTTGATGGTCTTTTTTTCACTGAATTGTCTGAAAGCAGGTGAGCCAAATGTGTCAATTAATTAATTCTGCTTAAAACTTCAGTTTTAACCCAATTATCACAGCTCTACGCAATGTATATGTGAAGCTAAACACTCCAGACCCAGAGAATTCTGAGGATTGTATTTTCTGTTCTGCAACTGGAGGGAGCATGTTAAAGCAGTGCAAGACAAAAGCATTCACAGAGCAGCAGTAAATAAGTGGAAGCAAACAGGAAACAGTTTGGTGTCTTTGTTTTGCTTTTTTGGGTTGTTCTGGACGCAGCACAGCTTGTTTCTCCTCATGTACTATTGGCAATTAATTGTTAGTTTTGTTTTGTATTGGCAGGACCAAGGCTGGTTAGAAGATCTACTTCAGGCTGTGTTTCTCCGTGCCTTCGGAGTCAGCACCAAGGTAAGAGAGGTTTCAAAGTTCTGGCCTTCATTTGGCTTAGTTTATAGGCAGTATGAAATTATAGTTTTCACACAAATCACCGAGTCTTAAAATATCTTTGATGGCACATCAACATTTCGCTATGTTAACACCAGAGGTTAGTCCAAACTGAGCGGTCCTTATGAAGCATTTCCCCCCCTCTCTAAAACGTGGATTTCCCTTTTTACTTCCCTCTCAACTTCTTTCAGAAAACTGTCAGCTTTCCCAGTGTCCTAAGCATCTGATCTGATGTTTAGATACAGGTAAGATCAAGCCTTAACTGCAAGTAAAACAACTATTTTATAACTCTTAACATGACATGCTTATTTTTGTCCAAATCATCATAAACTTACATTGCTATCATTCTAGCTAAACAATTATAAGCTGCCTCTGAACAGTGTAAAAGAATTTTCTTTCTAGGTAGGTCTTTATTTACTTTTCCTTCACTTCCTTTGAAAACAAGCAAAGGAAAAAATACATGGGATGGAAAATGATTAAATCTCATAGAATTCTATATTGAAACAACATCACTGTCAGAAGTTCATAGCAAAACCTTTTTCAGATGTTCCTTGCCATAATGCAGTAAAACAAAACAAAAATTACAAAAAATGAAAATAAATGGTATGAAGGAAACCAATGGCTTTGTAGTTCAGTGTCTACCTTGCATGAGCAGCCCTTCAGGAGGGCTCCATAAACATATTCTGGGTCTGCTGTAGTTATCTCTTTGACTGGACACACTAGAAGTCCATACACAAATAAATACACATTATCGTAAGTCAGGAAGAAGTGCTCACTCCAAGTTTTTATTAAAATTAAACACAGGGAAGTATTCCAACATACTTCTGGTTGAGAATCTAGACAGCTAATACGTTTTTAGGATCATCTGGTTTTACAGTATTCCAGAATCTCAGTTAACCCTTTTGTGAGTGTACATTCACAGAGCCATGAAAGTGAGCAAGCACCTCATTATTTAGCCAACAACCACAACATCATCACCAAGAAACTGGTAACTCGGAACCTCAAGGTTATAGGGAGCAGGACCTTTCCTGATTCTGCCAGAGGCATCATAATGGGACCCATGGCAAGGGCAGTAATAACCGCCAAAATCTCCAGAGTTAGCAATGGGCACACAACCAAGATGAGTGCAGACACCCACCAATATGACCCATTCTGGTTTCTTTACTCTGTCTAAGTCATGCTGCGGATCCCTCAGTTTAGACAAGTCAACTTCAGCTTCCTGATTAATCTCTGCCTGGGTTCTGTGACGCACAAAAAGGGGCTTCCCTCTCCACTTGAAAGCCATGTTCTTGCCTTCTGGAATGTCAGATAACTTGATCTCAATCTTTGACAACGCTAGCACATCAGCAGAGGCACTCAGGCTGGAAATAAACTGGGTGACAACATTTTTAGCAGCATATGCAGTTGCTACACATGTTGTTGCAGTCAACAGGTAGGAAAACCCTTTTCTAGCTTCACTGCTGCCTTGAGAAGATGTGGTGGCGTCTAGCACATCTTGACGACGATAGGCAGAGAAGTCAGGTACCACGACATCGTTATGGATGCAACGAACACTGGCAGGTGCTGCAAGAAAAATATGAAATGACAAAACTTTCAGGTAAAAAATATTATGCTGTATATTAAGTTACAATTTTTTAATTGCATTTTTGGAATAATGGGTAAAAGTTATTCCCAAGTCTGAGAAGGATTCCTCTAGTTATAAATTTTAATTTTAAGTTGTAGGAAGATGGTTTCCAGAAGGTATTTTTGACAGATAAATAGGTGATTTGTGAATCTAGTTTTACCTATTTGAAAATTACACAAAGCCTGGTAAGGGTGCACAAAAATCTGTGAGAAGTTCTGGGTTTAAAGTGAACTGTTTTTTCAGAAGTCTTCAAGGAAAGACTCCTGGAGGATACCATGACTAGCTAAGAAAAGACTTATCTGTTTTCCATTCAAAAGTTTCCCTGAAAAAAATTACTACAAAGAAATTTGACTTAGTAAAGATTGCACATCTGTTGCTTAACACTTTTGTGCTTTCTTTTGACTTAAGTAACTTCTATGTCTTTTATAATCTTCAGTATGTGGTTAAACATTTTTAAGATTAAAGAAAGCAGTATCAGGCATCCCTCTTTACATTGAACTATTGTCAAAGCCAACCGCCCCAATAAATAATTTTTAAACCTACAGTTCCCTATTTGCCAGGATCACTTCATAGAAGGATTTAGGGATAAAACTAATAATTATCCAATTACCAGGCCTTTCAGGTGGGATTCCCACATCAAGCCTGTGTGCTAAACTAACATGAAGTGATGGCTAACCAAGAGGTGTTCCATTAGTTTCTTCAGAGAGCAAGAAAGCGGCTTCCCTCAAGGAATATCTATAAGCCAAAGCAAAGAATGCATGAAAGACAGAACATATGACTTTCCAGAGTGCAATGTTTCTTATTTAAAAATAAGTATTTAGTCTTTATTTTTTTTCCAGCAGTTGGCAAAAAGTTAACAGAGGTTAATAACACTCTCTCAAAAGTACCTAGAATACCTCTTGTGGGTTTACAGGCAAAATAATGGGGAAAATATTTACATTTATTTACAAGTAACACAGCATAGAGCAGGTATTTGCTGTAGGATTTTAATTGCAGAGAAATTAAATTCAAACCTCTGACGGAGTAAACCATGCCAATTTATTTCCGTGTCAAGACTTAAAGTATTTCTCATTTAGTAACAAGCAATACGATTGCCTTCCTTATATGCAGCAAAAAGCACGCTTGACGTTAACTGAAACTAACGTAGCTGCCGTTTAGTCGTGGTTACCGGTTTGCAGCGCTCTCAGCGGGACGCATCCTGCGCGGGGCAGGTACCGCGGGAGGCGCCCGGGCAGCGCTGCGGCCGCGGCGCATCTTCCCCGAGGCTCCGCGCAGCCGCGGGGGAGGGGGTGCAGGAGCGGGAGCGGGTCGGGGCGGGCGTCCCGCCGTCGTGCCTTGAGCGGGGCTAAGAATAGATGGCGGCGCGGCCGGGAAACTTGGCCGGTTTAGGCGCCCGGCGCGGGGGGAGCGAAGTTCGCGGGGGGCGAGGGCGGGCAGTGGCGGGGCGCGGCCGCCAGGTGGCAGTGCGGGCCCTCCCAGCCGCGCCGCAGCGCAGCGCGCCCCGCCGCGGGGCCGTCCCGCTCCCGCCGGCCG
>JAVJGJ010000033.1:9169859-9204468 GCA_035590215.1 Microhierax caerulescens
GGCCGGGCCGGGCCGGGCCGGTGGCGGGGTCCCCTGCTGCGCCGCTTCGGTGCGGTGGGGCCGGAGCGCTGCTGCGCCGCGCCTCGCCTCGCCAGGCGGCCTTGGCCGTCTCTGGGTCGGGAGCTTCAGAATTAAGCTGAATTCCGTGCTCTGCTCGTAACCTTTCATGTTCCAAACTTTTTTTATCTCGAGGCACCTTTCCCCCTCTCCAGAAGCTTGGCTGCCTGATCGCTGCCACCAGGCCGTGAGGGCGAGCGGCGCTGCCAGCGGCCCAGGCCGCGGTCAGGCACGGGAGGGCCCTGAGCTTTGCCGAGGTTCGGCGGTACCAGGGGCACGCTCGGTATGGGACCAGCCCGGTACTGTCTCTCTAGAAACTACTGCCTGAGCATAGCCCTGGCCCATGAGTTTCATGGTACTCACACACTTAAGAGTTCTGTACGGTGTTTGCCACTTTTTAGTTCTTTGTTTCTTTTTTCCTTTTTGCTTTGTTGGCTTTTCGTAGTCTTCCTGGATCTGCTGCTGAGTGGGAGGAAACAAAATTTTCAGCTTGTCGTAGGAAATTGGTGAGGGATAGGTTTATACATTTTAAGTTTGAAGACTGCAAAGCACGTTTTACAGCGCACTTGTTGGGTTTGTAACCACGTTTCTGCGGGCAGCCTTTAGCTCCCACAGCTTCAGTGTGTTCCATTGCTCATCAGCACGCTCCGTCTGGAGCTCAGGCTGCTGGGGAAGTCAGACAGTTCCCCAGAAACTCATCATCAGTGATTTCGAGGGTGAAGGAACATAGCAGCTGTAATTATTGCTAAAAATATATTTCTTCCATTCTCAATCACAAACACAGGCAGAGCGATAAACACTTGAGTCCAATTTTTGTCTCCGCTCAGGTCAGTTTCATTCAGCTGTGTGGATGGTCCGGGAAGCTTGCATACTGTTGCACCTTTAGAGCTGCCTACAACACCCCCACCCTCTCCCTCACCCCCACCCCATAATTTAAATGCTTTTCCATTAAGGGAAGAGATTTCAGTACTCTGGGCATCTTTGAAGTGTTTTGATTATTTGTGAAGAATGTACAAAGCTGCTTTCCTAAAGTTTGAACGGATTATTCTCCAAAAGTTCCTGCCACATTTTTCAGCAGCAAAAAGCTAAATAAAAAATTCTGTTTCCAGGATTTGGGTTTGTTTTGGTTTTTTGTTTTGGTGGGTTTTTTTTTTCCTGCTTGTCCTTTTGTGGACACAGGCAAATCAAAGGACTGAGAAATATTAAATACTAAAGAAAATATTTTGGTAGGTTTAAATACATCTTCTCTGGTCCGATAGACAGCAATAGATCTGGCTTGACCTGCCAGGGTAGTCCTAAAATGGTTGATGGTGTTAACTCTGTGGAGCTTCTCAAAGTGAAATAAAATTGGTTTGGTTTTTTCTTTGTTTTTAAAAGTACATCTTCTAAGATGGTATGCCAGCAGTATGCAAGACAGAAATACTGATTCATTTGTATGTTTAGTTTCTTTAATTAGATAATATGTGTGATTTCACCCTTGTGACTGCACTGAAAAATGAACTGAAACAAAACAACGCTGCTGTCAGCTCCTTCCCTCGTGCAACAAGCAGCAAATGACATCCTCCAGGCAAATTAAAACCAAATCCACTCCCAAGAGCTATTCTGGAGGTGGTAGTTCAGTTAATAAAATTAATCTTGGCAGATACAGGCCATTCACACTGAGGAAGGGCAGCATTTTTAAGAGACAAGAAGGCAGAATGCCATAGTAGTCTTTCCTCCCCTTTGCAACAGGGAGGCTGCTGGCTGCCTCCACAGAGCTACAGCCTTGGTGTACAGAGAGGGCCCTGGTCAGGCAGCAGCACTGTAAAACAGAGTAAGTGTCTCGTGCTCTTGGAAGCGCCAAGCCAGCTCTGCTGAAGGCTTTCCTCTGGGCAAGGTTCCAGTTCTCTGTAATAACCACTCAGCTTGGGTTGATGCTCTCACCCCAAACTTGTGTGGGTTAATTGCAAGGATAAGAGATGATAGATGTATCACATAGATGGATCCTGGACTAAAGGAAAGATCCGTTCTTTCGCTAACAACTAGGGTGAATAAATAAACAAATAGCTGTGGGTTTTTTTCTTCATTTTTCCAAATTTTTTTTACATTACAGCATCGGTGTCATGCTTGGCTTGTCACGGCTTCTAAGGGTAAGATTCAGTTCGATACTAGGTACGTACCTGCTCCAGTCAAGCCTTTCAACTAGTTCAGGCTTCTACAATTTTCCCAAAATGCAGGATGAACTTGACACAGAGATATGTTGTGAAGACATTTGAGCTGTCATCTTCTAGAAATCTAACCACAATTTTTCAGCTAGTCAGCACAGTCTATCCACATGAGGCTGTGAAGCTTTAGTGTTTCATACTTGCTGTGTAAGGAGCTATTGTTTTGAAATTCAGCTCTTGCTAGTGGTGTTGCGACTAAATTTTTTTATGATTGTGCATGAAAAAAAAAACCCTGCTTCTGTGGAGTATTAGTTTAGGGACTGGCCTTATTAAGATTTATTTAAGGGTTTGACTTTTTCATGTAAGTAATTCACTGAATCTTTTTAACTGTTGTCTGAAATATACTGAAATATGGTCATTCCAATTAAGTGGGATGGATCATTCCAGTTCTAGTAGTATTGATCTATAATTTATTTCTTTCCCAGCAAGTTTGACATCTAAGCCTGGATAGATAATGATTTACCTAATTCGATGTACCGTACCGTTGGTAGCTGTAGTTAGTAGTGATGTAGTAATTATAGGACATCATCATAATATTGTAGAGGAAAGGTAATTTGTAGAAAGTAGTGGAGCTATGAATCAATGTACAGGTGGAAGTAGACCATATTCAAGCAGGGGGAGAGAAAACTAGGAAGACCGATTTCAACAGCACAAGTTTTGGAAACATTATTTTGTTTAAGAGGCAAAGAGCTACAGAAATATGATCTTATTTTTTGTTCTTTAACATATTACAGAATTGTCACGGTCATGGTAAAGATCTGATCAGAACCAAACAAGTTTAACAGGGCAAGAGAAGTTTTTGCTAAGGCCATCAGATATTAGTGTGCAGTAGATTCCTGGTGTTTCACCATGAAGCTGAGGATCTGAGCTAGTATTTGTAGAAAGGTTGTCAGTTGTGGGTTTGGGGGATTCACTGTTTTGTGGGCTTTTTAAGGATCCTTGAGTTTTGACAGTTGTGCAAATTTTGAATTTTCTAACTCAGCTCAGCTGTTTGGGCTGGGGCAGATGTGGCCTTATCCCAAATGATTTATTTTTCTGGCTGGCTGATATTCCCAGAGATGTTTGGCAAAATGCGCTTGCTACTTCTAAAGTCTTTTGACAGAATGAGTTAGCTGTGGGTTTTTTTGGAAAACATGGTTGTAAATTTTTTAAAGGCATAAGTCAGACTTCAAATTACAGTGTGGTCAGAAGGTGATTAAATGAAAATATTTCAGCAGAAAAGGTGCCATGTTGTGATGTCAGAGTCCAAAAAAGGGTAATTTTAATTTTAAAATGACTAAGCATATTCTAGTGTGTAGGTCTTTCTTTGAGAACTGCTGTTAGGCTTATGTTGCCGAGCATCAACACTGAGCAAGTGTTTTCCAGCCAAATCTGAAAGTTAAATACCAATAGAGCATTGTACCATCTAAGCAGACCTCTGCGATTACTTTTGTGCATTCACAAGTGTTATCCTCATGAAAATTTATACTGTTTAATGTTCCTCCCATTTTAAACTAAGATAGAAATTCATTTGCATTAATACAAAAGCTATAAGATAATAGATTTGCAGTATTATGAAACAGTTGGAACATGTTCTTATAATGCTTTTGGGCATGTGCAGTGGTGCTTCGGTGCCTTTCTTTACATAGTGTTTTATTCTTGTGTTTATCATTTCTTCCGATATCAACTGCAGAACTTGGCTGGCTTTTTGCTAGAATGTTGCTCACCCCAGGCAATTTGATCTTACACAAAGTTATATTTCTTTTGGCCATCTTGCATTATTTTTATGCTCTGAAAAGTCAGTGCTACTAAACTTGAGACTTCAGGGTTTGCGTTTGCTTTTTTGGTTTTGCACTGATAATAATTTTGTTTTTCCATGAATAAGATTATTCAGAAAGAAGAAAAACCCCACAAAGAAACCACTGAACTTCACTTGCAGAACACTGTTAGTAAAGCAGGTGTATCCTGCTGGAACGTGAGGTTTTTCACACTGTGCTGTAGAGGATGACGGAGAACAAGTGCCATGTGGCCCAGGTGATTCCCCCACACCACCTCTAGTCATGTTGCATGATCTTATTATGTCTGTAAAGATGGGGGAGTGCAGATGGTGTAACACAGCCCAGCTGTACGCAGGAGCAAGTTGCTCAGAGAGCTTATGGAGTCTCCATCTGTGAAGGAATTCAAAGCCCAGCTGGACACAGTCTGCTCTTGCTGACTCTGCTTGAGCCAGGGAATTTGGACCAGGTGATCTTGAAAGTCCCTTCCAACCAAAGTGACTCGGTGACGCTCAGACTTTCATGTTGGTGTGTTTAATAAGGAGCAAGGGAAAGCGGCTTGCTTGGAAGTATTCAGGCATTCTTGTGGAATACAGTCCAACCATTGCTGCCCTGCCCTGTAGAGTGGGTCCGATGGCAGCACCTGGCCATGGTGCCTGCACGGTGCCCTTGCTGAGCACCGATGGACAAAGTGGGAGTGCGCTGAGCAAGGAGAAGTTCCTGGAAGTTAAAATGGAAGAGTTTCCTGCTTGCTTGGTACTATATAGCCTTTCCATTAAAAGCTGTTTCTAGCAAGAGTACTTCTTTTATTTAATGGTAATCTTTGTGTGTATAGCTATGTTGCCATTTTCTTGTGTAAATTTTCCAAAACAGAGGATGTGTCTTTTATGTAGTGGTGTGTCTCGGGGTCTGCAGCCCGCAGGTATTAGATGAATGTTTGTTGACTATTCAGATAAGGGCACCCCACTGCCAGCATGGCTCCAAATGCCTGTGGTTTGTTCCTTTGCAGAATTAATGCTTGTTACAATGTTTTCTGTTTTCTGGTGTGGTACTAGGGAAGCTGCTAAATACATTGGAAGGTAGATTTGTATATGCAGTTCAGTTTACTTAAGGTTAAAATTATGGACGTTTTTTCATATTGAGACATTATGTTTCTTTGCAGTTGTCCTACCACTTTGAAAAGTCACAAGAGGTGATCAGAAGGAAGGTATGTGAAAACTGAGGATACAAAAAGGACAGTAAACATGAGGAAAAAAAATCTACTAACATTTGGTTGGTGAAACATTCTTCTCCCACTCTCCAAATTAGTTGAAAGGACGACGCCTCACTGCTACAGTCTAACCTATTCAAGCTTTTTCCCAGTCAAGGAGGAAACTTTAGAATATCATGAGCAAAGAAGAAATCTGATTGCAGCATTTTACTACTCTTTCTATTAATGCAGGAGTAATAGGCAGAGTTCACAGCTTTAGCAGCCATCTAATTCTAGATCTCTTATATCACTGCTTGATAAGGCTGAGATATATTGCCTTGAGCAGGAGGCCATGGAATATCTGGTTCTGGGAGACATGCACTCAATGTTTAGAGTATAAAATGAGATAAATACAAAGACAGCATGTTTCTCCTCCCTCCCCCCCCAAAAAAAAAACCAACCAAAAAACAAATAGAGGAATCAAAGCGGATGAGGCATTCCACTGGGCAGGAAGAATGGGATTTTCTGAGTCTATTATAGAGAGGAAAGAAAATAAAACCACTGAAGTGAATTAAATAAAAATGAGAAGACCAAACCTAAGATTACGTCAAAGATTTACATAATTGTCCAGATGGACAAAAAGAGTCATATATATGTGAAATTGATAAGGTCTGATCACACAAATCAGAAATGGGAACAAAAGGTGTCCAACCAAGCAGAAGCCAAAAGCTAGATGATAATTGCCTGAGGCAACATCAAAGACTGCTGGGCAAGGCAGCAGCCGAAGGCTAATGAAGTTGCCTGGAGCATCATCAAGGACAGCTAGTGGAAATGTCGGTCTGAAGGAAAATATTTTCTCCCTTTCTCTTGCTTTGTCTCTTCATGTTTCCTGAAAACTCCCAGACACTTTTACCTCTTGAAGGGCATGTGTTTGACTCACAGCTGGCTTCCACTACTACATATTCTTTGCTTTTTTATGATGCTGTGTATGGAAACAAACCCAAACTGTTTTCAATTCTGTGGCCAACTTTGACTAAAAATTGAAAAGCTTTACAAAGGAGAATCCAAACTTCCTTTGCTTCGCTTTGGTTACGTATTGGGTATAATTACTCCATCTGAAGAACTCCATCTTGTGTCTGACGCCCAGCTGACAATGGTTGTGGGGGGTCAGGGAGAAATTCTCCCCATGACTGTACACAGAAAGGGGTTAGGAGTGACCGTCTATTCTTCAGTCTGCTGAGCGGCACTGCCGCGGTTTGTAGTGGTCAAAGCCCGGGTGTTATTCCAAGCTTTAGCTGTACATGCTGGAACACCTCACTCTTCCGTTATTGCTAAGAAATCTCTCATAGTTGCACAATTAAGCATAAAGGTTCCAGAAATACAGCATTTATAACATTTTGGAGGCCTTACATTATTGATTAATCAGACTAGAGATCTTTCTAGGACTAAGAAAAGAAGTAGGGAAAGGGAATAGTAGCACCAGAGCTAAGCATGCTACTTGATCTGGGGCCAAGTAATCTCAGCTGCTACTACCTGTGTATATACATGCCACTATAAAACCTGTCTTGGGTGAAGTGGCAGAATAAGAATGGCAACATAAAAAGAGTTACAAAAAGAAGTAACTTTTTCTCGATTTCATGGTGTATAGTAGAGACCTCGATCATCATTAGACTCTCCTGTGAGCTTTTTCCTGATACAAGGTTGTTGGACCTTGGCTTCTAACCAGCTTAAAACCAGCATGAAGCAGATAATGGCAGAGTAAGAGCTTTTTGTAATACTCGGAGCTGCTGGCAATAAAGAGCTATACCATTAAGAACTAGCGCAATGAAAGTGTCCACATGTCATAACTTTTTCCCTTTCCTCCCCCTTGTAATAGCTGTGCAGAGACTTCGCCTGTGGCCTTTTCTCATCTGAGGCTTTAAGTTGCATTGTAGGACTTGATTCTAAAATAAATTGTAACTGGTTTGCAACATATGTATCTCCCTTGATTTCAGCTGGATTGCTGCAGATCTGTGTTACTTAAGCAGCATCTAGTTTAAAAATACCATGCTGAGAAAAAAAAAAAGCTGGCCCTGGTCTCAAACTGTGGTATTGATCTCTGTGCGCCTCAGGGAATCGGGAACAATATGTGTATAACATGTACCTGAACTGAGCTAATTGCACGTTGTAGTCTTAATCATCTAAATGCTCTTGTGACTATGACTGAGCACTTGCTTCCATAATTGCTTGTGGAAACCTGCTTATAATGCAAAAGATTATTTTCTTTTAGTATCTGCTGGTTGGTTTTTATGTGATGCCTTTATTTTCTGTCCTTCTGTGTAGAAATGATAAAAAGAGCCTTTTCCTCTATTACATGCAAAGGTAGGAGAATAATCATGCTACTGAGGCTGTTCCTAGTGGTTCCCGGTGGAGTTCCTCCAAGTTTTCAGATTGGTTACGTTTCACGTTTTTGTATTTTTAGTGACCCTTGGTGCAAGAAGTAGACATGTACTAATGAAATCTGCTGAGGCAAACTTACGAAGGATTCTCAACTCAGGGAAAAATCAGAATATAATAGGGAAAGAATTAGAAAACTTTAAAAGTTAGGATGAAATTTAATTTTTTTAAATTTTTTTTTTTTTTAAAATTAAGTTCAAAGTCCAAGGTCATATAAGATCATTTAGAGATTCATATCAAACGTTTCTACCACAAAGTAGAGATCTATTTCAGGAAGATACAGGAGAAGGAAGAAAATCTTGATATATGGTGGGTGATCAAAGAATAACTGTGCAGTGTGTCTGTAAATAGGTCAGTGGGATACCAGGATACATGAGTTTTTCAGTAGATAAAGGAAATAATAGTTTTCTTAGACAAAGCCACTGCATGTCCATGCAAATAGAAGGTACCTCCTATATCACTGAATATGGAAATATTTTTCTCAATTTGCCAAACTCATCTTTCAAAACAGTTCAGTGAATGGGTTTCTGGGGCTAATCTCAGGGGATCAGATGATAATCTTGGTAGTCACAAGTTTCTGTGGAATGCTTGTTCAGTTAAATAAACAACTAATCTGAAAGGAACAGTGTGACTGAGAGCAAATACACTGGTTTCAGTTATTGAAATACATATCTTTCTAAATCTAGCAAAGGATGTTAACGTGAATGAAAATGTAGTTTGTGACTGAAAGCTCATTCAAAGGAAATGGAAAATTGCGAAAGATTTTTTGCTTTCCTCCAGCCAGGGATATAAATCAGTTTAATGATGTTAGTGTGGGGTTATCTGTGAAGGGAGGTGAAAAAGGGTGAAGTTTTCTGTGTTTACGTAAATGCACACATACAATTTTATATTGTCAGTGGTAACTATGGGTGTCTCACTGAGATATGAATTATTTACATTAAATACTAATTGAACTAGCTAGAACAAGAAGTCCTGGTACTGGATTTCCATGCATGTTAGTTCTCTTTTCTTTGTATGCTGCTACAGTCTCTTTCATTTTTCTTTGTTTTGAAATAGGTTTAGTTACTGCAGTTATGCTGAACAGTGACCAGTTGTATCATGGCATTATCATGAAGACAAGTACTGTCTGAGGAGAGAAGAAATCTGAAATTTTCACTTGTGTACTGAATACATTAGAAAAGGCTGTAGTTTCCAAAGTATCTTTCACTGAGGCATATCACTAATTCTATGTTATGGCCTTTCCCTGCAAAAAGTTACTGCTTTTCTTAAAACAAGACTGCTGCACTTGGAAGCTGCCTTGCTATGTAAAATGGATAATATAATAGAAATGTTAGTAACTGATCATGAGACCATTTTTTATTAATTTTCTGTAGGGTAAGGAGAAGAGATGCTACCGTGGCAAGGATATCTCAAAAAAGTAGATGGTACAAGCTGTCTCATGTCTTCCAAAGGGCTATATTACTATCTGTCCTGAAAATTAGTATAAAGAAGTGCCAAAGGAGCAGGCGAAATATTGGCAGGCAGTTTACAGTCCAGAATGAGAGCAGTGTAGGATTAAAGCTCTTGGTTCCACTAATCACAAACGCATAGGTCCCTTTGCCATCATTAGCTTATGCGGGACACCTTCATGTCCCCCATATAGAATCTTAAAATAATAGCATTACCTTCTTTAGCATCAAGAATAGCATGAAAAGAACAGTATGATCATAGTGTAGCAGGACTGGTAATAATTTATTCCTTATCTAAATTTAAAATAAGTAATACTTCAGAGCAAAAAAGTTGTCTTGTATTCTGTCTACAATCACTTCAGCTAATGTTTTGCGGACCTAGCAAGTGTGTGCAAGGACGCTGATTGCAGGAAAAACTGGGGATTCTAAAATGCTGCTTTATATTTTCAGAATTTCACTCTGAGGACACTGTAAATGGAGAAGCTTTTGAAAGTGTGAACAGGGTGATGCTGTTTGGTTCTTTAACAGCAACATAAGCCTCATTAAAATGTTTTTCTCAGGTTTGTCTTTACAGGAAGACTGACCACAGTGCCATACTGGAATACCTCTGCAAAGTAAGCTGCAGGTCCTAATGATCACATTAGTGCTGTGTTTGTCAGCCACATTGGGGACAGCTCTGATGCTCAGCCCGTTGGTACAGATTGACTGCTGTCCACAAGGTCAGGTCCATGAGGTGAAAACTCTTCGATAAAAGAGGAAATCAGTTCAGCTGACAGTGTAGACTCATTTGGTAATAAAAGTCACTTTAGTCAGGAGTAACGAATAAATTAGTTATTAAAAAACGAAGACTGCTGGCACAAAGTTATGTGGTACTTAGGAGATGAGCTAATTTTTGGATTATTTTTTTTTCTGGTTTCTTCCTTTATGTGAACTTACAGAAAACTTCTGATATACTGACTTTTCCTTCATCTCCTTTAATGAACTAGACTGACATACTTCAGGTGAATGACCTCCTGCTTGTTGTTCCAGAGAAGCAGGACTCTTCAGCAGACTTGCCTCTGCTGTTCTGTGGTCTCACTCTCTGCTTCCAATTCTTGTAAAGAATGATTTCAGGAAAATGCATTTCACATGTCCTTGGCTTTGCTTTTCCTTACAGAGATCAATGATGCTGCTGTAGCTTACGATTTCCTGTTTCTGAGTTATTCTCACCTAGGTTTCTTACCATATGCCCTTTCATTCTTGCTGCTGCCTGTAGCCATGAGTAGGTCACAGAAGGATTAGTACTGGCCCAAGCCCATGTGATTCCCAGAGTGGTTCACGTTCAGATACTTGGTTTGTCTAGCAATGAAGGTCCGTGAGTGACATTTCCGAAGGAGAGAACTTGCCTGTTACGAGACAAACAGAAGTGAAAACCGTCAGAAAAGGCAGTCTGTTTGCTGAGAAATTGGGATAAAACTATGGATCCTGTAGAACATATGTGGCCAGATTTCTTAGAAAAATGAGAAAATACAATTTGTCCAGTTGAAAACTGCCTATGACATCAGGCTGAGTAAAATGGAAAATAAAGTTTTATATTGAATAGAAGTGTGTCCTGGCAAGCTCTTGAAGGGCAGGAAAAGAACTTGACAAAAGAGAGAGGAAAGTAATTCTGATTACATTCTTAAAATGGGGTCACCATGATTCTGTAACAGCCTTGTCCTTCCTTCAAACAAACAAACCCCAACTACTATAGTTTTAAAAATATAATAAATCAGGAAATAATATTAGACAGATGAGGACTGGTGAGTCATACGATTCCAGGGTTCTGATCTGAGGCAGATCTTGGGGAAATGGAAGTGATGGGAAAGGGCTGGTGCACAGCAGCATATCCCAGGATTACAAGTAACTGCATTTCTAGGTCTGATGCTGTACTTCAAAGCAGAAGATGATCTTTATCAAGACAAGTTTCAGCATGGCGTGTGCATTCTTGGGCATCTGACACACCAGAGCCTGCTGTCAGAGATAGGCTGTGGTACTGACTGCTAACCCTGGTCTGAGGCGAGCTGACCGTAGCTGGGTGCGCACGCACCTGGGGCAGTGGTAAACGGGGGGCTCCTCGCATCGTACGCACATGGTGGCTCCACTCAGAGTTTGCTGATGTTAGCGTGTCTGGTTTTGAACATTAGTTATGCAAAGTTAGAATTAATCTGTTAGGAGAGTTTAATTCACAGTTGCTATTTGTTATACTAATTCTTATTTATTTATAGAAATGGATGAATGCTTGTTTGTATACTGACTTCATTCCCTGGCAGAGAGTTCAGCAGCAGGGTGATAATTATAGTGTTATGTCCAAATTTACTTTCCCAAATACAGGATAAAAAGACAAAAGTAATATTATTAGTTAGAGTTAAAAGCTAGTTTTATGCTTTACATAAAACATCGTGAATACAGAATCACTGAATCACATCTTCAAGGCAGTTCTGGACTGGTTTTTTTTTCAATACACTGCTTCTTAGCAGAAGAGGCTGTAAATTGTTTTATGGATGTTTATGAGCGCTCCCCTATGATCCATGTAATAAAATATGTAGGATTGAGAAACAGTGGGTTCTTTCCAGAGTTTTAACAAGTACTTTTTTTCACATTTGGTAAATTAAAATGCAGGAAATAACAAAGGGTGTATTTGCTTGCATCTACTGAATTCTGTAGATGATTCAATTTATTCTGCTGGGTTTAGGATACTGTACTTCTATGAATATATTCATTTATTAATGTTGAGGGGATGGACAGCTGGATTTGGAGTAACTGGAGTTTAGTATTTGGAAGAGCTGGCTGTGGTCTTTGTTTTCATGTACATCTTTGTATAACCGTAGAGATTGTTTTCCTTCTCTTGTTTTCTTTTGTTTTCTGTTATTTTTTACATTTTAAATGTTGGGGGGTTTTAATTTTTTTTTTGTCTTAAAAAAAAAAAAAAAAGGACCTCAATAGCTTACAGGACTTAGACCTCTGTCTCCCTGTACTTTAATTCCCTGCGAGAGCTTCTGCTGGAAAAGGATGATCTGATATAAATGCATTCAAACAAGAGCACTTGAGTCTTTAAGATGCTTCTTGGTTTGTTTGGTTTTTTACTTTTGGTTAATGCTGATTAATAATTGATCTTTCTATCTACCATGACTTCCCTTTCCAGAAGAAAAAAGTGATTTGACATATTACTTTTTAAAAAAAGCTTAAATTAATGAACACAGTAAATGTAGGCATACTGGTAAGCAGCATCCTGACCTAAAGAAGCAATTAAAAATAAATCATCCATCTCCAAGAAAGATAAAAATAATATTCAGTAAGAGCTGTTTCCACAGCTTGAAACTGAGAATAAATTTCTTAAAGCAAAGTGAATGTTAAAACCACTCATTTTTGTGGAAGGAAAAAAGAGCCTAAAAATACATGATGCACTAAAAGAAAAACAAGAGCAAAGGCTGAAATAGCATAATCCTTTCCTCTTCAAAATAGGGAAATGGGAAGGGACAGAGTAGGGAAATAGACCTTTAAATTTTGAAATTCATTATCTTAAAGGAATTGCTCTGAAACAGCTCATTGGTAGTATTAATGCTAGCAGGAGAGTGTGTCTGTGGGAGCATAGAATGGAAATTATCTGCGTAAGTTGTGGAGATCACTTGTCCACATAAAGTGCTCGTCAGACTTACACAGAAGTATATGAACAGTGGTATGATTATCCTTATGCCCTCCAGGACAGTGACTGACCTTGATTCCCATCAATGTCTGAACTGAAATCCATATTCTCTTCCTATCGTAGGCACTGTGTGACTGTGCTGCACAATCTTAGGGCCTGACCCCGCTCTCACTGAAGTCTGCTTTTCACTTTAATAGCAGATGAATTGGGCCAGCCATAGTTACTTATGACCCCTGTCCAAAAAACTATCTGTTTCAGTTACTAGTGATGTCCTTTCAGTTTGTAAAATAATTTGGTGCTGTAGTACAGCCTATAAATACCAGATTGGATTGCTGTGGCAATGGAAGAATCAATAATTCTTTTTATGCCTAAAAGAATGGGGTCAACCTAGCTGACAGTTGTCTTTGACTAAACTCCAATCTATAATTCTCTAGTGGCTCAAGCAAATCTACATGGAACTGGGAAATGAAAATAATTACCTTGAGTTATTATACAGCTTGTTTGGAAATGAAGTGGCACCTGAACTGGTCAGGGAGAAGGGAACAGACTGCTTATCAGAAGCACTAGAGGATGGAGTTCAAGGCAGTAGGTCAGAGCTGAAATACTGGCACTGTTGAGCTCATTGAGTTGTCTGTTGACTTAAGTGGAGGCAGAATTTCACTTCAGATGTCCCTGAATAAGGGAAATTCTTTGAACAGTTGACATGTGTCCACCCTCTTGTCATCTGTCCCTCATTCTTCTCCCTCTTCCTTTCATTTCAAAATTAGAAATTGTCAGATAATTTATCAGTTCTTTTTGAAGCTTAAGAAAACTTGGCAGAGAGTACAAAGCTAAAAGTAACTTATTCTGTAACAGTTTCAGATCCATGCTAATCATTAATTTTGAGTAAAGATCTTTTTCTTTTCAAACTTCTTCTCAGAGGGCTATTTCTCCATGGGGCTAATGGGACTTCATGGGCATGGCAAGACTTCTGGAAGCCCTCAGGGAAAAGAGCAGCATCGCTGCCAGGTCGTGCAGTTATCCAGGGGAATCCAGTGACTCTAACAACTACTTGTGTAGGAACTTCGTCACCTTGTTTGATTGCATAATCCCTCACAGAATCTGAGGTGGTTATTTGCTTGATCTAACAGGCCCCATCCCTTGCAAAGGAAATCTGAAAGGAGAACAATTGTGGTGGTTGACCTGGGTGCCCACCAAGCTGGTCTATCACTCCTTTCCTCAGCAGAACAGGGAGAGGAGAAAATAAGATGGAAGAAAAAAAAACCACAACAACTTGTGGGTCAAGATAAAGGCAGTTTAATGAAGCAATAGCAAAAGTCACACATGCAGAAGCAAAGGAAAACAAAAGATGTTATTCTCAACTTCCCATCAGCAGGCAATGTTGTTCACTTCCTGGGAAGCAGGGTTGTCAGAAGGCAAGTGTCATAAATAACAAATACTCCCTCCTTTCTCTTAGCTTTTATATCTGAGCAGAGGTCATACAGTACGGAATATCCCACTGGCCACTTTGGGTCAGCTGTCCTGGCAGTGTCCTCTCCCAAGATCTTGCCCACCCCCAGCCTACAGGTGAGAGAGGGTCGGGGGGGAGGCTGGAGAGGCAGCCTTGATGCTGTGCGAGAGCTGCTCAGCAGCAGCCGAAGTGCTGGTGTGTTATCACCACCTTTCTAGCTACAAGCACAGCGCTGTGAGGACTGCTATGGGGCTCAGCCAGACCCGGTACAGCCATATATAACTCAAGGTAATTATTTTCATTTTCCAGTTCCATGTAGATTTGCTTGAACTGCTGGAGAATTATAGATTGGAGTTTAGTCAAAGACAACTGTCAGCTACATTTTCTCAATATTCATATTGAAGATTTTAAGTGGTTCACAAAATGCTTTTTACATTTTTAAATTGCTTCATGAGTATGGATCAATCAGCAAAATATAGCAGTAATGAGTTCCTTTTAATAGCAAAGAGCTCACTAATTACCATGCTGATTATATAAACCAAGTTTTTAGCCAACAAAAAAGCTCCTGCAGGCAGTGTCCTTCCACCTGCTGGGGGGTGGGCAATTCTAATTAAAAAAGAAGAGAAAATAATTTTTCTTTTTAGTCTGTTTCAAATCCTAGGGAAAAAAAAATGCTCGTTGACTTTCTGTATGTGACATCATCTGAAATTAGTGATGCTTCCACAGTTCTTTGAAAAGACTACCCCCATCAAAATTTAAAAATGGCTACCACAAACACAGGTTTGTTTTCTATTCAAAAGGAAGGTCTTCCAGGTGTGAGGTTTAATTTGGGGTCTGCCAGTGACCAGGAGTTTGCCATGGATTTTGTTTTGGCCAGGGTGTATTTTCTGATTTCTTGCATTACACCAGGCCCTGTTCGGCAGCAGGGTGGCCAACGCTGTGCACGGGTACCCAGCAGGGAGTCTCTGGCTGTCTACAGACCTATTGTCGGTGGACTCTGGGGACCTGGCATCAACTGAGTTTGTCAGAAGAAGGTTCCCCACACTTTCAGAGAAGATGGGTTCTCTTGTAGACATTAGCTATGCTAAAATGAAACTTTAAATGAAGATTTGAAAAATGCTTTGGGTTTTTAGCTATTGCAAAGCCAGAGGATGGCCTGTTGGTTATGGCATTAGGCTGGAATTTGAGAAACCTGTGGTTTGTGGGCAGCTTGGGCAAATTGGTTTGCCTCCAAGCCTCACCTGGAATGCGCCTTGTTAATACGTGAAAAATCATGAGGTGTTAAAGGTAGACTTAGGCAGAGGGGAGCAAAGGAAAGCAAGCCTGAAAGTTTTTCTTATTTGTGTTCTGTATTCTCTATCTTTCTGTATTTTCCAAAGGAAAAATTAATTCTGGGAGGTGCATAAACCCTTTTCCTTTAGATAATTTGGAGGAATTAAGAGGGAACAGTGGAGTGCTCCTTGGGACTACTGCCTTATCTAGACCTAGTGAGTGCATGCCATCCACGGCACTAATACAACCTTGTTGCTTCCTAGAAACAATAGTTCCTGTTGGATGTATGGCTATCACACAGATCAGATTGTTGATGCTATGGAAATAGCAGGTGTCAAAAAGTTCATTTTCACCATTTATTTATCTAAGAAATTTCTAATGCGGTTTCACCTTTATTCTGAATGAAGATGCTTTTTGTTGTTGTTGTTGTTGTGGGTTAACTGGGAATGGTTCATAACACATACTTTAGAATCTACAAGCAAAGATGTTGAAGGCGATGCCAAACACAATAAGAACTGACACAAATCCCAGTTTTATCTAGGATAATCACAGATGACAACTACTGAATATTCAGGGTCTCATTTTAAATGTGTATGCGTGCTCAGCCTTGCTCCTTGTGGATAACTCTTTATCAGAAATTCAAATCTTTAGTCATGTTGCAGTCAGAGACCAGGATGTGTACAAACTCCCTGCTCCTAAAAATACCATGCTGGTAGCGTAAACATAAGTGTGAAACAAAGCGGATCACTTTTTCCTCAGTTGAATTGGGTTTGTTCTGTGGGCAAAGAAAGAAATTTACTTTTTAGTCCTAGAAAACTAGTATTTTTTGAGTTGTACAATTCTTTAAAATGTAAATGAGAATCCTCTGCCTTCCTTTTCTCTGTGGGAAAACAGATTATTACTTTTTCTCTTGGAATACTGTCATTCAAAAAATCTTAAATTTTAATAAGAAAAAAATTGAAAATATGGATATTTCATTTTAGTGGGATAAAATTGTTTCTTTGAGTGTCAGGCACAGAATAGTAATGTTTTTGCACAGAGAAAAATGTGTAAGAATTGTATTATTGTACATTTTATTTAATTTATTCTGCCTGCAGGTACTAATTTAATTCCTTTTCATTGATTTAAAGAATGCATTTGAGCTGAAATATTATGCTTAAAGGCATCAGCAAGAGATATAACAGGACGTACCTGTAGTTCAGAATGAAAAGATAAAAGGAAAAGAAACTGTTATTCCTAAGGAGAATTAAAAAGGAGGGGAGGAAAGCCCTTTTTAATAATGGTTCATTTTCTTCCATTTTAGTACAAAGTGAAAAAGGAAATAAATTCATGTTCCAAGCCTCAGACATAGTGTAAGGTCATTTATGAGGATGTTATCTTCATGGGTGAAGAAAAGTTTGTCAGAAGTTGTTAATGTTGAAAGTATGGAAAGTGGATTAAAATATCACAAGGAAATAACAGATTGTCAAGACAACAGAATAAACCTGTATACCTATTTTCCAATTTTCATCTCAACATGAAAACACAGCATGATACTAAGTTTCAGTGAAAAGAAACAGAATATGTAAGGTCAGTAGCTTGGTAGGAGGGGAATCATATTTTTGTAAAGCAGGTACTGGGTTTGGTAATACAAAAACACATTCCTAAATTAGTGGTTGTGCTCTCTGTTGCAAGAACTGTTCTTGGACAGTGTCCAATTTTTCTCAAGTTGTATGTAAAGCCCTGGAAAACTTCTTTTCCAAATACACGTCGCGGTGCAGATTTCTGGTCAGCGTACCATTTCTATTGGAAAAGTAGTTTATTGACATAAAAGGGCCAGCAAGCAGCGTGTGAAAGGGAGACGGCTACAGAAACAAACTGTCCTGCTTTTCAGTGTAACTGGAAGAGCATCGTACGAAGGAGGTAATAGGTTCAGTCACATATATCTATATATGGATACAGTGAGAGAGATGAGATACCAGAGGAATGATGAGAGCACAGTTTGAAGACGAGATGTCAACAAGGGCCAGATTTATTCTGCAGAATTAATGCCACTGATGTGCATGTCTAGGTGTGTTGGAAGGGCTGATGGCAAGGGAGAATGTGTATAGATATGTCTAGATTTTGAGACAGAACACCTTGCTTGAGGAACTGAAGAGGAGGGAGGTAGAATTCCGTGAAAACATCATCAGAAGTGCTGGTAGGAAAAAAAATGGCATTTTTACTGAATTATAATTGTCAACTGTTTCATACAAAAGGGGGTTTGTACTTTCACCTCTGGATGATTTTTTAATTATCACTCTAGTCAAGCGCAGTTTGACTAGTCAATTTCAGATTTATTGCAAAAGGGTAGCATAATATTTCTCCTGTTGCTCTCTTGGTTTTTGCACTGACTGTAGGTATCCTACCATTTGATTTGTGTGTCATTTTGCTGTCCACTTAGAAGAAAATTATGTTCTTTTTTTCAGCCAAAAGGGAGTGTGTCAGGCATCACTCTGGTTTACCAAGTATTGCTGTGAGATGTACGAGCCTGCCAATGCCAATTTTAGAAATTGTCTGCTGTTTTGAGGCATAATTAAAAAAACCAAACAAACAACTACTCACAGGGGAAAAAAAGTGTTTTCACTGAAAAATACAATTTCATATGATATTTTCTGGGTAACTATACGTTTTCTTTTTGGCTTTGAGAGTATACTCCTCAGCAAATCTATCCAAAATCATGGCACAGTACTTAAGTTATGCAATAACATAAATCCATTCAGGAAGCTGTCTTGGCTTGAAGCATGGCTTGCTTTTTACCTACCTGTTGCAACTACATTTGATTTGCTTTCTTTGCCTTCCATCCCTCCCCATAAGCCATTTTCCTGTTTCATTGAGGAAAGAAATGAGAAATGTAAAATTGGAGAGAAAAGAATATTAATGGACGTATGTGACAGCTGAAATGCATTTGAATTACAGGTTTTTATCTTTTGTCACTAGTAGTGCTTAATACCAAATCCTCTAGAGCCATATGATTAATACTGTTTTCATTTTCATTCCTGTGAGAGAGACGTATTTTCCCCTACAGAGTTTTCCTTCTTTTTGTTTGCATAATTGTCTGCTTTGATTGTAACCATAAAAGAAAAACCTGTTAAAGGCATCATCTCACCATTCGTGTATCACCTCTACTGCATGTTTTCAGTATCATTAGGACCTTTTTTTTTTTTTGAATTTGCAACAGTCTTTTTAAATAGCTTTTTCTGGATGAAATACAGTGTGGTAAAATAATAACTACACCTTCCCTCTTTCTCCAGGTGTCTTTTCTTTTCTTTTTGGCAAGGTTGCTGTTGTTTTGTTGTTTTGTTTTGTTGTTTTCTAATTAATTTATTTTACTCGCTACACTCTATTATGTGTCTAAGGTATTTTGGGGTGAAGGGAATTGGTTACCTAGACATGTATTTTGTTAACATCTACTCTGTAAATTCTGGTAACTGGTCTGTGTCAGCAAGTCCATAATTTCAAAATATTTGTTTAAAAGGGTTTATTTTACGCTATTTCTCTATGGTGTGTCTATGCAAGGCTTCTCAGCAATCTCCCGAACTAACCGCTTCCCTTCTTCCTTTAAGGAGGGTGGTTTCTCCTTGAGAGAGGAGAGGGCCCCACTGACAAAATACACTGTGCTCAGGTGTCTGACGCTAAAATTCTCTCCCCCTGTTCCCTTGATCAAAGAGCATCTCAAAGTAAAGAAAGCTAGATTCTCACTGGAGGTTTTTTTGTGGTGTATTTTGGTGCATTGTGCTTCTGCGTATGGAGAAAAGGAAATATAATTTGGATTTTATGAGCTGTGAGTTTTGGTTGTACTTTCAATGGCTGTGGGGGTGTAAAACACTCGGGCTAGAAGTGTGTTTACTGACTTCCAAGTAAATAATAAAATGTCATAATTTGCTATCCACCCTAAGAACTATGTGCTGAATACATCGTCCTACTCCTTTTATGAGTTCAGGAATTACTTTAAGGAAATTAACTTTTTTTTTTTTTTTTTTTTTTTTTCAGAATATTGGGATGGAATTAAGCACTATAGTTTCGCTATTGTGAAGATACATTTATTCAGATGAGGTTTCCTCTTCTGCTCACTGGTATAGGACTTTTGTATTCTGCACGATGATCAGCTCTATGCCAACTTTAATGCTAACATTTGGCACTAAGCTGCTAGGCTAATGGAGCCTACAGTAGTTCCTTAGGTACACTGACAGACTTCAGTGAATCAGACTAGCTGTTTTAGTTCTGTATTTCACTTTCAGAATATTTCCTCTGTGTTTGCCACAAGGAACATCTTCAGCTGAATGGTGGAAACTTTCTATAGTTTATGAAAAATCCCAGGGTTTTGTTGTGCTTTATAATAACTTGCTGTTTATTTCTATCACAAATGTTTGCAGAGACCTACTTTGACAGATAATAACTGATTTAAATAGTCAACATCAAATACAAAAGGTTTATGAATACTAAGCAAAACATCTTGACAAAGGTGAGCAGACTTTGCAAGGGTGAGATAGTCTGCATGTTTCAATGTCTCTCTTAGTGGAGTCACATCTTTACTTTCAATTTTCTCTTTAATGTAACATACATTCTGTAAATATTGTTGCTACTGACAAGAACATCAATTCATGTTATTCATAAAGAGACTTTCAGTATTTGAACAATGAATAGCAAGCAGGAGGAACAATCACTTGCATTTTTATTTCTTAACATACATCCCTCTGCTAAAAAAAGGAAGCAGAGTCAATTTACGCTTATCAAACACACGCTGCTTTTGGGAAAAGGGTTGAATTTGAGCAAAAAAAAATATGCAAGTGAAGGCAGGTACATTTGTTAAAGTATATTTATTTCATATATATATTAGAAATTGTTTTCCCAATAAAAGTGATGGAGGACTGAGATATTTTTGCAAGAGTTAGAAAATTAGTGGTTGTGAAGTGATCATTTTAACAGACACTGTAATGAATAGTTTTGCTGAGAATAATTGGTGTAAGAGATCTGGATGTGGATGTCCCTGTGGACAAAAATCTAGTTAAGTTCAATCACCATAATAAAACAATACTAAGTATGATGGTATGTCAGTATGCAGTAAATGTACTTTGTGTTCTGTCTTAGTGCTTACCCTGTGCTTATCCATATGCTTTACTTCACTGAAGTCAATTGGACCATGTGCATACTTCAAATCAAGTGGGTGTACAAGTGTTTGCTGAATTGGAGTCTTATTCAATATAGTCATCAATGTGAGTAAATAGCAATTTCAGTAAAACTGGGAGGCTACAGTGAAGTGGTGTTGACACAATTAAAGAGCTACAGATCCTAAAAGAGTGGTTTGGGATGTGGGTAGAAAGTAGAAGAATGACATCATCTTGGAGTGTGCTTAACTGGTGTGGAGAAGCCTGATGGAAAGAAGGTGCACAGTATAAACATGTATTTCCCATTTCCAAATCCAGTGCCACCCTGCCCTGCCACTCTGTTTGCCTAGGTCCAGCCAGAGCTGTGTCTTTCAGAAATGGAAAACACTTTCCTGAAAGGACAGTGCACAAATGCTAAGGAAAAACTTACCAAAATCTTCAGAGTGTTGAGTAAGCTTATGATTTCAGGGCTGGAATAGAAGAGTTGCTGAATACTTCCCACTTTGTAATCATTACAAATTGCAGGTGCTTGTCATAGCTGAAGATTTAAGTTCAAATCTGTAAAAAAATTGAGTCATTCTGACAGTGCAACTTGGCAAATTGCCAAGGAAGTCTAGGCAAGAGTTACAGCTGCATTAAACAGCTTAGTTTGGTGTTATCTTCTGCTTTTATTCAGCTTGAGAAATTGCTTTGCCATGGAAAGCAGAGACCATCAAAACCAGAATTTTTTTATGAGATCTTTATATACCAAGAGATACTGGGAGGGAAGCAGCGAGCCATGAAGAGACCTCTACTCCTGCCTTGGTAGCTCTGGAATATGTGGAAAAACACATTTTGTTTCTGGTCTTTTTTATCTTCTTTTCTTGTCTTCCTTTCTCTTTCTCTCTTTTTTTTTTAAAAAAAAAGCAACCAAAAAACCCCTCTTTTCCAATGCCCAGAAATGCCTTTCCTAAAAGGGATAAAATTTACAGTCATTTCTGCATTTACCACTCTGTGTGCACACGTGTGCATGTCATTTTTATGCATAAAGTGGAAGAAAAAAGTGGTGTTCTATTTTACGATTCAGTTTAATCTGGTACATGTTATTTGAAGAATAATAGCTAGCGGTATTGACAGTAATGCATAAATACTCTCTGGCGTGACTGCAGCAGTAACATTATTATTCTGCTGTTCCCTATTGTTGCTTTAAAGGACTGGTAGCAGAGATGGAGTGGGAGCAGGTCCCTCCTTTACGAAATGCTTACAAGCCAATATTACTTCTGCAATACGTGTGAAAATCCCTGATGATTATTTTACCCTCCTGTCCTTTAGATAACAATAAATACTCAAAATACTCAACCCTGTATTTTGTTACTGACAACAGCTGTCAAAATGGAATTCCTATTGATTTGCAGTGAGTATCAGGAAAAATTTATCTATGTCCTTTATGATACTTGGGTTCGCTCTGCTTCTAAGAGCCTAAGTGTGAATAGATCTACTCATGAGATTTTACAATAAAAATGGTATTCCGGCACTTCCACCACAATGTGCTTCTCACCGTGTTTTTGTGAAACACATACTGAATGATGAACAGCAATGCAGAAGGGAAAACAAGCATCTGCTTCCTGGAAACAAACATCCATGAAATGTAAGTATTACTTCTTTTAAGGTGGAGTGTTCAGATTGGAAAAGACAGTATTAACTGAGCATTTTCCTTTTTATTTTCTATGCAACTCTGTTGTAAAAATAACTCTTTTTTTTTTTTCAGCATTATAGATACATATAGATGGAAAGGCCTGTTCAAAATAAGTACAGAAGAGTTCTGCTTAATGATATTCAGTGAAGCCACGGGGCACTTAGAGAGCTGAAGTCAGGAGGACATACAGTTCATCATTTTTACTGGGGGTTTGTACCACTGACAAGAAAAGTTGTTCTCCCTCTCTTATTTTTGTGTGAGTGTATGAGGTTGCTGGTCACAGGCGGTTTTAAGTCCTTCTAAATATGCATTTCCTTTAATTCATTAAGAGACTTTCATGTTCCAACATATCCATTACAATGACAAACTGACACAGTAAAATGAAAAAGCCTGCAATTACTCACTTGGTTTGTATTTTAATCAAAGCTGTTGTAATATGACTCTAGGGAACCATAAACAGCAAAACAAAGGCTTTGGATGTTATGTGGGACCTCTATATACAGAATGTCTAAGTGGAAGGAACTAGGGAAGAACAGAAATGCTGGATTTCTTCCCTGCACCCAGGCAGGATAATTTCACGTGTAGTTTGAGCAGAGTCTCAAGTCTCTGGCCAGCTCAGGATCAGAGAGATAAAAAAAAAATCTCTTCTCTGTTTTGGCTTTTGAACATTGAGACCATCCATTGAAACCTTGTTGAGCCCATACGTTATTTTTATGAGTCATTGTTCCACAATAGACCTTAAGGAAGTAAAGCAATAAAGAAAACATTTTTGCTTGTGTTGTGGTTGTTAGGCAGGTAGTAATTGTGTCATTTACTTCTCTTATAAAGTGGATTGAGTATGGGTGCATGTGTGTAGGCAGGAGAGGAGACAAGTGTACTGCTCCTGATTTGTAGTTTGTGATTTCAAGAGGAATTTTCTCATTTTGTGTAAAGCAAGTTTGATTCATTGCCTGTGTCTCTCAGACTGCAGAGCTCTGACATCAAGAAGTGAGTGGCAGAGGGTGTAGCAGGAAAACAAAACTTGTTCATACAGAGGAGAAGGTGTTTCCACTGCACTTTCGGTGGAATTGCACCTCCTGAACTTGCTGGAGATGTGCATTTTGGGTGCCCATCCCTTTGAAGTAGCACGACAACCTATGTGTCACAAATCAATTCTCTCAGATTTTTTTGTTGGGAGTTTTATGCTTTTCTGTATTGCCCACAAAATTTTTACAAGACACTAATTCTGAAAGAAGGTAAGTAAACAAAACTGCTCTGAGGCTGGTATGGCAGGTGTGCCTTAGAACTTCTTTTTTGTCTCCAGGGTTCACATAGAAACTACTGTGGATTTAATGAATATTTGGCACCTGTATAGCAAAGATATGAGCAGGCATTCTTATTTTGGACCCAAATCTGTCTTTACAAAAGATAGAATAGTAAATTCTGTTACGAAGCCAGCATTTTGTAGTGGCTCTTCCTTCATGGAGTTCCCCCGTGGATCTAAGCGAGATGCCCCAAGGTCACCTGCATGCACGGTAATAACCAGGCCGCCTTTGTAGTTTTGTGAGCAGCTGGAATTTGTATCTCCTCAAAGAATTTGCAAAACACCCATGGGGTAAGTCTAAGAGGTTCACTTCAGAATTTAACAGATGCAACACTCACTGTTTCTCTCATCGCTCTTTACAGCCTGTCACACGATGCATCAACCCACCTTGTCAGTATATAAGGTATCATGAGAGAAAATGGGCTTCCTGTATCTGTGAGCAGTTGCAGGTACAAAGTTGGCCAGAGCCCAGGTACCAGTCTGTATGAATCGGGAATTGTATTTTACAAACAAACTATTACTTGTTAAGCTGATCATCGGTTTTCCTCATTAGGGCAAATCAGAGTGCTATTTTCTCATGTTCAGAGAAACTGAACATTTTCTGTTTGTCAGCACAAAGCTCTTCTCAGCTGTGTGACTGAAGGAGGAGCAAGCGCCTATGATGGAGAAAAGTAGCCCAGCGCATAATCCAGATACTTAAAAATGCAAAATGTGTGACGCCAATACTCAAAGCGATAATTCACCCAGAAGCAAAAATGGAAATATTTTTCTAATTGCTGTCTGAGCCAGATTCCCAAGCTCTTGGCAAGAAGCAAGATGGCCTCTAGCTACTATGACCCCAGTGGAGAGGCATTCCCCTTCCTGGGCAGGCAGTGGTGGTGCTGTGGGCTGCAGAGATTTAACCCGCCATCTTCATTCAAATGCCTGGTTTGCACTAGATGGCACTATAATAACACTTGTTACATCACTCAATTTATTTCTCAAAAAAAGTCCACCTAAACCAGTGGAGTTATCTTGAAGCGCAACAGTGTTTTCATTCATTTGCTCCTTTTGCTTTGTTGAAAGGTGAATGCTGTTATACACATATATGGATATATTATTATTAAGTCTGGATGTGAGTAGTAGTCCAGAACCATTCTGAACATACAACCATACCTCTAGTGTTTGCTCAGACTGCCTTGCAGGTTACACTTTCAGTCATCATTGGATTATATGGTGCTCTTTTAAAGCTCTCTAATTTTGTCATTTCTGTTGTAATTCCTAGCTTATAATGTTGATAGAGCTTTGGTGTTTAAATGTGTTTTAAAATATTTTTTCTCCGCTGGAACCTTCTACTCCCCCATTTGTAAATTCTTATGATCAGCACATCCATTGTATCTGAGTATCCTTTCAACTACTCACTTCAGGTGCATTTCACAATACTTTTTCTTAAGCCTTAACTTAGGTTAAAAGACTTTGCACCTGTGTCTTATAATACAACTTTTCAATTTTGTGTGCTTGCTCAGCCACCCCTTCTAATTTCTAAATGAGTTTTACCTCTCTCTGGCATTAGCAGCTGTTTTTGGTCTGATTAAGTCTTGCATTTCTGTGATGATTCTCATCCAAGTAGATCCCCTAGTGCTTTATAAACTTTATTAACTGGTGGAGCATACTACCTATCCTTTGCCCTTGAACAAATTAATAAACCTTTAGAGTGAAAGACAGTAAATTATTTTGATGAAGGTGGAAGGTGATGATGGAAAGTCTGTGAAATCATATACAAACTACTCCAGGCTCCAGGATTCTTCCACCTGAATAGGACAAATGAAATATCTCATCAGTGTTATATAGATTTCAGCAGTGTCAAAATGATTATGTGAACTAATCCAACGTCTGTGGCTTTTTCTTCAAAGCTCTAAAATGGAGGTCATCCTGTCATCTAGAAAGGAACATCAGCTGTCCTAGATCTTATTTGTTGTGAATAGTGATAGTATATGTAGCCTTGGCTCTTTACTGCAAAGAGAAAGAGCCTCCAAAATCCATCCATGAGTGTTTACTAAGAAGTATTGCTCTGCAAGAATGCTGCTAAAGCTTAATGTTATTATATTTAGAGGCTTTGACTAACATATTGTATATAGATGCATATTCAATACAACTGTTCTTTAATGTCCCTGAACAGAGCGATTACTGAAATAAAGGTCTGGATATTTCTATTATAGGACATGGTATATGGAAACATGGAGTTACCCTTCATTCTCAGTCTTGGCAGGACAACCCAGTTAATAACGTTATGCTTTCTAAGACTCCCAAAGATTTTCAAAGCTCTTAGTGAGCAGGAACTGCAGTTACATGTGAAAGAAAACAGCAAAATATGTATGTGGACACAGTAAGTGTACTGTGGCACTAGTACAGCATGTAAGGGAGGTTGTCAGCTACTGAAGTGTGGGGTTTATTTACTACATCTGCTAGGTGTTGTGCCTAATAACGCTGTAGCTAGAATGAAACTGGCTTTTCTCAACAGCTTTTCATTGACTTCAAGGGGGATAATAGATTAAGGTACTTTGTGTATTTATTTACAAAGCTGTATTATACATGGTTTGCAAATTATAACCAAACTTTTCATGGCGCTCATTACTCTGAGGCAGTGTAATTTTGGAATCTGAAAATCTGGTGTAATCTTCAAATTATCTTCAACATTCCTGCCTTTGGCCCCAAACCTGCCGCACTAATGCAGTTATCTGTTGGCATGTATGGGAATTTTGCATTAAGCTTCATAGCAGGATATGGGTGATTATCTCTTCAATTTGTCTCTTTTCAGCGTTTCCTAAATGCAATGCAGCACTGTGTTTTAATGCAATACATCCTCTATAATTTAGAGATATTGCAGTAAGTATTTCCCTCCCGCTCATCTGTAAGGTTTACTGTCTTTAGCACAGTGCTGACCCAATGAATTGTTTTCGCTGCAACTGAAATCTGGGTTTTAGTTAAGCAATAAAAATTATTTTCATTTAAGTGATTACATTAAATTATCTTATTTCTCTAGCTTTTACATACCATGCCTCTGTAAGATGGATTTAAAGAGTATAGGATGGGAGACAATCAGAACAAGGTATTGGAAGGGCAGTGTCCTTGCCCCAAGAGCAGCAAGCACCAGCTGCTTCACAGGACAGTGCAAGAAGCATAGGAATAACCAAATGGGGTAACTTGGCAGTGCCTATTTGCTTTGATTTTAATTTTAACTCTGACCGTTGGGAAGTTTATACCATTATATAAGCCACTGGAGATGTGTGTTTATATTTTTCTACTTTCTGTAATGTAATAAGGAAGTTCTTATTAACAGCATCTATTATTAATTTTTTCCTAAATCCTAATCTGATGGATAATTTGCAAGGTTGAATCCCTAAATAGGCTATTGCATGTATTGGAGGTCTAGGATTCCATGTTGTTGATTTTTATTATTTTTTTGTTAGCGTAGCTGAAGAAAAGGGGGGGGTTTGCTCTTGTGGTAGTGTGTCCATTGAAAAAATAAGTAACAGCTAACGCTGAGTGAAAGAACTGTGAACCTTGGAGCTGGATGTGAGCCTGAAAGATTGCTGTTCTCTGATACTTTTAGGTATCACAGGCTACAGATGTCAATGTAGCTTTAGTTTAAAAGCAAATTTCTAAATTTTGTTGTTTGTCTAGCACAACAAATATGATGTGGAACAGTACCAAGGATGTTTTATTCTTCATTGCTTGTAAGATTCACATGCAGGCAATATTTTCAATTGCTATAAAATTATTTTGTCAAATTGTTAAGGATATTTAAATCATAATATGTTTTTAAAAACTCAGGAAACCGTTGTTTATATTCTGTGGGAATGTAGAGAGCATTTAATCTGTGACTATTATGTTTCTGTTTAATTCTGTCCTCTTCACTTTTTTGTTGAAGCTGACTGACAATCTGTAGATTTCAGTTTGCAATGCTCAAATATAAATGAGGAACATGACATTAAGTAATACAATAGTTTATTTTATATGGAATCATTCAATTTAAATGAATAACAATTAAAATAATTAAATATTATTTTCATAATTATTTTGTGCATGTGACATTTACAAATATTGCTGTTAGATTTAGCCCTATGGTCAGGCTTATTTTCCATGTGAAGTGAATCACAAAGTCTAGAAGGTGTATGATGAAAAATGCAGCATTTAAAGAACTGGAAAAGCTCTTAAATTTATCAATTCACTATCTGAATTTGCTTGAAAAAAAATGTCATTTTCTGGGATTTTAAAAATATATTGATTTAAATGTTCTTTCCTACTGAAAGTAGTAAACTTTATGACATTTGACTATAACGTACTCCATTGTTTAACACTATCCCTGAATTACTACTTCACTGTATTTTACTCATTTTTGTTTGCAAGGATTAGGAAGATATCACCTACAGTAATTAAAGTTGACTTCCAGAAGCCCTGCTGATAGAAGTATTAGCACCTGATTTTATGGGCGTGCAGTGTATAGTACAGAGAGCATAATGGGAAACAAGTGATTTAAATCTGAATGGTGGACACTGAAAGACCCAAGCTAATTAATAGGCTTGTGAATGAAGCTCTTGAGGAAGCCCACCAAGAGCTGATGGGCTACCTTATAGCTTTACTCATAGCACAGTGATTATATATTGAGCTGCACTGTAAATCAATTAAATGTTCCTGCTAGCACCACATTATTGCGTTTATGTGGTCTGATCATTTTCTTTTAGCTTTACATCCGTGATGTTGCAGGTTCTATACAAAAGATAGATTGCATTTTAAAATTAAAATTGCCTTTAAAGAAAAAAGAAAAAAGAAAAAAGAAAAAAGAAGAAAAAGCAGTGCTGTGTTGAAAGTCAGGTACAGTTATCAGTATGCTTTGGTGTCTGAACTACATGTGAAAAACAAGTGAGCACATTGGTCCTTGAAAATAGGAATGGACCAACACAGAGGCCAACAGACCTTTACAAAAACTTGAATTTGGGTCTACTAAAACATTTTATTAGGATGTAGTAGGCAAATATTAGCTGTCTGGAATCTAAATCTTTAGGGCAGCTCTGAACTTCAGAGATACCCAACCCAAAATTTACACTTGGAACTACTCTTGTGTAGAGAAGTGGAGGAGCAAAAAATACTTTAAATATGGAGGATTCAGATGAAAATGCGATTTCATTGTGTCAGCCAGAACACCCACAGTGTAAGAACCCACACCCAGCAGAGCTGTGAGATCATCTCTGATAAATCAAAGCCCAGTAAGTTTGTCAGTCACTGTATTAAATAAGAATCTGTAGCTGAAGGCAATATTGCTACCCCAGAAATACCAAAAGTAACTAACTGCATGAGATTCACACATTTATGCATTTTCCTGGAGTTGATCTTTTTTGGGGATTCAGTGAGCCTAGACCGGCAAAATCTTCTTTGCACCACTTTCCTTGTCTAAGTCTTGGGATTCTGCTACAAAATGGAAATGGAAACCACCAGTTTCACCTTTCTTCATGAGGTGACTGTGCAGCTTAACTGCCTGCTCTGTCTTTGGACCCTCCTGATAAGCATCCTACTTTCCCTTGGCATCTCAATTTCCCAAGACTAGTCTGTATAGACACGAACTATATCATGACCCATGCAGTTCTGTGCATATTAGTGGTACTCCTTGTGTTGATGAATACAGACCAGTATGCTTAGGATTATTATGCTTTCATTAATTTTATTATAATTTCTTTTCTTACATGATTTTTAAAAATTTCATCTGCTTCTCAGCTGCCCAGGTTTGTTGGTGGTTTCATATTTTTTTTTCCCTGAAGTGAAATATATTTTTGTTTTACAGCTTGAATTTAATTTTAATATAGTAGATTTATGGACACGTTCAATAAGGTGAATTGATTTCTTCCTTTTTTGTGCTCCATACAGTTCAGTGGCAATGAATACAACTAATGATCAAAAATCTATAAAGAAATTTCAAATTTCTTTAATATTTGGAAATCTCATTTGCATGAAGGAAGAATAGGTGAATATGTCCTCTGTTGTAATAGTGTATAATATAAATTGCCATCTTTAATGAAAAAATAAATTAAAAATATTGCATGCACAATAAAAATGGTGCCATATAACATAAAAGGTATGAATGGTATATTGCTGAGTCAGGTGTAGTTTATTAAATATTACATAATCTCTCAAGCATTTTGAAAAAAATAAAAAATTGGTTCCTCTGTGTTCAAACCCATTTGACCAGCACCCAAGCAGTTCATAACTGTGCAAATAGTTCTAGGGGAGTGAGTATGCTAAAAGTGTTTGATTAGCAAATTATTTATTTAGTTGTACTCACAGACACTGAAGCAGAGACCTTTAAATCTGGATTTTGTCATTTTTTCTTACTGCTGGGGTGTGATACGTGGTATAATACAGTACTCTGTGTTTGAATGCTGGAATTTGGACACCGCTTTTTATTTCCTTAGGTATTCATTATTACTTACCAAATTGTTTGGTGAGCTTAAATTAGTATGTCCTGATTTGTCTGCTTCTTGGATGCGTTACTTTCAGAAAGTAACAATGCAGAAATTGAAGGGTATGATAATTTGGGAAGCTTACCATATAAGAGCTGTGGTCAAGTGTCACCAGCTCGCTCTCTGTGTGTCTGCACTGGCAGTGTCCCCATGTCTGGAGGCTGTGGGGGAAGGTGTCCAGGGCAGGTAGAGCACCTGCAGTAGCACCACATCAGGCATCAGCTTCTGCCAAATGGAAAGGAAAAGTTTTGTCTGCCTTTATTTTCCCTCATAAAATGGAGCCTGCTGCTCTGTTATATATGCAAGACTCATTTGTGTCCTTTCTGGTGTCACCTTGCCTCTGGTTTCAGTGGAGCCCCTGGGGGTGCAGTCAGTAGGGCAGAATGCAGGGTGCCTACAGGGTTCCCGCCATTTCTCCTCACACCTGTTTCTCAGGCCGTTATTCCTCACACCTGTTCCTCATGCCATCGTTACTGATGCAGTTTTTCCTCACGCCTGTCCCTCAGGCTGTCCACTGGCTGTGGGACAGTGCTTTGCCCTTTCCCAGCCTGGTTTCCCCAGAGGCGTTGCTGAGGGGCTTAGCTGGGTCCTGTGTGGGGGTGGACACGGAACTGGCTGGAACCAGCTGGAACCGGTCCTGTCAGCATGGGGCAGCCCCGGCCTCTCCTCACAGAGACCTGCCGCAGTCAGTGCCTGGGCATGCACGCCCAGGACCCGGGGTGAGGGGGTATGTGCGGACAGAGACCACCCTACAGGGCATTGTCCTGCTGGAGCGTGAACTGTGATGCACTTTGGCATCTGTCTTCAAGTGCTGCCATTAAAAACCTTGGTAATTGCTGGTGACGTACTCAAGATTAATGAATTCTTATGCAGTGCCTTTGAAGCAAACCTGTGCTACACAGTAATGTCTCAGCAAGGGTGGCTGAAGAGTTTTGTTGGACAAGGAGATGGTCTGGTCCTGCCTGTGTTAGCTGTATTCCCGTGGCTGCCGAGGAGGGCAGCTCAGGAGGCCATGCTGCCTCTGAGGGCAGGAGAAACGCTCTCAGCTTCCCAGGAGAGACACCACCGCTGCGTGGCTTTGGACGAGTAGCCTGGTGAGTACCGGGGTGGATAAAGCTGGCTTTCAAGTGCACTTGCAGTTGGTATCAGCTGAATGCCACCCCACTGAATCATTCCTGTTCTTCATCTGATTTTGGCTCAATGCAAGCCTTTTGTGGTAAACAAAAATAAGTTTTATTTACTTTTTTGTTACCAAAAGAGCGCAATGCTTCTGTGGTGATGTAAATCTGTCCCCTGGTGCCTTCCTTGTTCCCTCAGCAGTAGCACTGTGTCGTGCTGCACCTTGCCCTCCCCTGGGCTTTCTGCCTTGTGATTCAGCCTGATTTTGAGTCTGTAGAAACCTGTGTAACCTGGGTTAGATCACGACCTATTTTGTGAATTTTCATGGTGCTAAAACAGATGCAGTATTCACTAAATCATCATGATCTTGCTGATCTGGTTTGATATACCTTGAATTTCTAAACCAGCCTCCTGTTGTGTACAGCTGTTCTGAAGGAGGTGGCACCTTTCACAGGTAAATATGGAGAGATGAAGTGATAGGGGAGATCCCACAAACCACCTGCTTCCCTCAGGCAAAAGCTATTTTCTTGTCAGCATGCTTAGAGTTTTTTTTTTCAAAGATTGCTCTGTGTTACCCTTCGTTGGTTACTCCCTGTCTCCTGATGTAGGTGGAATAGACCCTACCTCAGTCCACACCTCAGAGATGTGCTGTGTCCTTTGGTGTACTAAAATGGAGATTACTGTGTGGTTGCTAGTTAGACAAAGGGAGAAAGAAAAGGTGCTGGCTTGGTACTGTAGTGGCAGGGCATTTGTGTAAGTGGTCATCTGTTTAAACCCTACTACTTTCTACGATTTACAAGAATTTTGCAACTTAATTTTCAGAGCAAGAAAATTTATGTGACTTGATGTTAGCATGAGATTGATTTGTGCTTTAATATAGATTGCCCATGTAACCCTGGTTACATTGCTTGGCCTCCTGTCCTGTGAAATGGGTTGCTAACAATTCCCTGCATTGAAGATATGTCACATAAGCTCACAATCAAACTTAAATTTCTGAAACAATTATATTGGTAGTGAAGGAGATGTTACTAGCATAGAATTGTTATGGCTCATTTTAGAATGCGTTACTGTGACTTTAATGCAGATACGTGGCTTTTTAAAATTTGCAGACTGCTCTTTTCTTGGTGAATGTATTATTATTATCTGATAACAGCGTCAGAAACAAAACTGCTAGTAGCTTTATCCTGGATGCCTGGAGTGCGTGTAGTGTCAGGACGCGAGTGGAAGGCTTCTCTCCACAAGTTGGGAGTTTCTCTAATGACAGTGCCTAAATACACCTGTGGTAGTTTGAGCTAATTGATGTGGGGAAGTGGTGGTAAATGCAAATTGGGATCCTGTCTCTTCTTTAGCGCAAACCACTGGGAAAAGGAAAAGAACTGTGAAAACCATGCAGTTGTGTTTTCCCATATTTAGACAATGCTTAACTAACACAACTGGGATTTTAAGGAATCCCAAATTGTGCTAGGTGTGTGACACAATAAATTTGACCATCTGTAGCTGAGTTGGCCATGTGTGGACACCAATTAGTGTGATACATGGTAATATAATTAGGAGAATCAAGATAAAATTAAGAAAAAGGGAAAGGTAAGCTGAATATCAGGTACTTTGTTGCTATCAAGGGCTTTTAAAACTTAACTCCAGAAGCTGTAGGCGGGGGCTGTGTAAGGAACAATTTTATTCTGAAAAGGCCTGAACTAGCTCATTTTTATCTCTTACGTTCTACAGTTCTGTGCCCAGTGAAGCATTCTCTAGATAGCCCCTGACAGCTGGTGTGCATGGGAAATGTTGACTTCTCTGCTAATGATCCAAAACAAAATAAATATTGGTTATTGTCTGCTGCCCCATGGAAGCTGTCTGTGCTTCTCTCTTGCAGCAGATAGTAGCACTGCATGTCTCTGATCTGTGCAACATCCCTGTGATGCCCCAGATTCTCTCCTCACTCTTTCCCAGTATCAGCCAAATTCGTACAGATTGCATTGGGATCTACAGAAGAGCATGGGGAATCCTCAAAAGTTCTTGTGTGAAGGGTGTATTTGTGCTTCATTTACTAAGTAGCATGCAATGAGCAAGCAATGAATTTGAAGTGGACAGCAGTCCTTGTTTTTCCTTCCTAGTTCCCTGCCTAGTGATATTATAGTATTAGTGAAGGAGGGGGTGGATGTTGGAGAAGAGAAATGCTATTACGGAAGAATGAGGAATATATATGCCCTACATAAGCCATCTGGCATGGCAGGGCTATGTGTGGATGTGGCTCTTAAGATATGAAATCCTTTTTCCAGCTGGTTGGCTTTTGCAAAGGATTTAAGTCCCAAAGAAGTTTTGGGGTAATAGATGAAATGACAGCAAAATGAGTTTTCAAAATCAAAGTACTATGTCAAATTGTGCAAAGGATCTTTAATGTCAGCAGGATTCTCTTCTAGGTGAAACTCAAGTGCACAGAAATAACTTTAGCGTACTATGATTGGAGAGATCAGTTGCGCATATAAGGACTTAGGATTGTGTACTGGGCTCTTGATTTCCAGGTCAAATAAGTGCATGGTATCAAACTTTATATTCTACCCAAGTACTAGTTTCAAGCTCTCTGAATTTTTGTTACCAGGAATTAGGACATAGAAATACTTGCCAGTACTTAATTGCTGCCCCTGGACAATACATCAGTACATTCTCGTAATAAAATTCCAACTCCCTTTACATCACTATTAATCTCAGTGATGCACAGCTTTAACGGTATTTGGAGTCTGTCCAAGAAAAGAAGTTTCTTAGATTGGCAGGGCAAAAGGTTTTTATAAGAATAATTTTTTTTTTAGATGCTGATTTGTAAATCACTGAAAAGGAAACCAATGTTTTGAGTCTTTTAAGCTTCATTCTGTTTTTAAAGTTCTGTAGTGTCCACCTCTTTCTGCAGATATTAGATATCTGAATACAGTTAAAGTAAAATTATTAAAATAGCAGCATTACCATGAACGGTCAAATTGTCCTCATTTGGACTTGCATATTTCTATAGAATCTCTATACTAAAATATTATAAAGAAAATAGTTTTCCTCTACAGTGTAAATTGTATCTTTTTTTCACCAAAATCTGTCATAGCTTATTTCCATTAACCTAATCACAATGTTCCTGATATGTTTTATAAAAATAAGGAAGTTTAATGTCAGAAGAAGATTGCCACCATTTATGACTTCGGGGTTTTACTTCTTGTATAATTTACTTATCTCAGCATGTGTTGTTTTATACATTTAAACTACTTTGTGATTCTAGCATTACAAAGGGCCTTCTCCTTGGAAATTTTCAGTCCTGTGGATATGACAAGTGGTCAAATGAGAATGCCAAGCATGTGAAATTGTTTTGGTATATATACAAGCAGTGTACCATGCTTCTATACTTGTTCTTTGAAAATAAACAAAAAACGGGGGGGGG
>JAVJGJ010000033.1:9204478-9231517 GCA_035590215.1 Microhierax caerulescens
TACCTTGTTTGAATAGTGTTTGTTTTAAAATAAAAAAAACACGACCCACCCACCCACCCAAAAAAACCCTAAACAACAAAACCCAACAAAACAACCAAAACCAACCAACCAACCAAAACCACTAACAAACCAAAACAACAAAAAAACCCCTAAACCAAATTGAGAGAGGATAGTCAGTAAAAAGACATTCTAACAAGTCATGAAACCTAAACAAGGAATGACAGGCAGGTAATACATTTCATACTTTGGTTTGAAAGGATGACCTATCCAAGACCAAAGGCCGCTTTGATCTATTGTACTTTCTGGGCAGAATAGCAGTTAGGCAAAATCAAGGTCATTCCCATCTTTTCAGACAGAATATACTTTATGTTCTGTTTGCACTGGTAAAAGAGCTGCAAGAAACATTATACAGGTGAATCCAACAACAATGTAGAGTCCTGGGATGGTATCCTAGAAGTCATTGACACATTTGCTGAGATTTCAGTTACAGTAATAACATTAAAGAAGATACTTAGCTACTATATCTAAGAACAGTATCTAATAAAGGTGGGTGAGAAATAGTTTGCAGTCTCCTTCCTCTTTCTGTTTTTTCTTGAATTGGTTAGAAAACCAGAATTTTGGTGATGGTATTGAAAAGACAATCTGGAGAGGGGAAAAAGAAAATTTATTCAAGAGAATAAAAATGTGTCATTTTGTTAATTTTGAAACAGTGTAATCCTTTGTAAAAATGGATTACTTACACATTAACTTATATCTCAAAATGCAATTTACTTTGGGTGAATGCTAGAGATGTTTTTCATCTCTGTGACTGCAGGTGAATTGTGTTCCTCCAAGCAGCTGAGAAGGGACAGCAATCTGTGCTAATATTTTATCCACTTTAAAATTTTTCTTCTGAGATTTTATCATAGGTTATACTTCCGTAGTGGGAACCTAAACCTTTCTGTTACTTCTGATAATTACTTACTGGCACACATGGCTCTGGAAGACTATTAATGTAGTACTCAATAAGTAATTGTCAGCATACACTAGGATGGAGAGAGCTGTATCTAGCAGAACTGGTATTCTGTCTTCAGAAGTAGTTCTGGGTAGCGTGGGATGCCCTGGAAGCCGCCTGGGGAAGTTTGCAGTAGTAGAACTGCTCTCTTATGAACTCGAATTTCAGAGACAAAACTGCCCCACGATGGGACTTGCAACACTTCCACTGTTATCCATGTGGTGTGGAGAGTAGGAAGTGCTTGAGATACAAAAAGTCAATTAACAAGAGAGGGGTGGAAACCCCAGCAAAGAAATTATAAGCCTTGAATTGTAACGGAAGAGGAAGACACCAGCAAGTTTCTGTAAAAATATAATTTTGTTTTTCTGTCCAGTAGTGCATCTTCATTCTTGTGTTTCCCTCATTGCATAATTGCCAAGTATCACTGTTATGAGACTGGTATTTCCCCCACTGGCACTATAAACCAGTTTTTCCTAACAGTGAGTTCTTCAGTGCAAAGGGTAACTTGCTCCAGAATGAAAGTCAGCAAAGTTAACCATCCATGAGCTGTCCAGATTTATTACAGCAGAATCATTGGAACTGTAATTGTTTATACTGAATTCCCTGCATCCTTAGATAAAGCTATGTAGGGGTTGTGTAGAGAGCTTCTATTTCAGTCATTTAGTTGAAAACATTAATTACATTAAGATTTCTGATATTTTTTTACTCTTCAGTTAATAACAATCATCATGTTTTCACAAATGTCAATAAATTACCAATTACGTTTTCTTCTCATTTATTGAAACGCTGCTGGGAATTCAGACTGCTTGATAAGAGCAGCATACTGGAATATTATGGAGAACAGCAGTATTTTGTCTGATGTAAGCCATGTCTGTACTACTGAAAAGCAGAAAGTTTTAACCAACACAAAATAATGTGTATGTTGTTAAGTTTTATTGTGCAGTGGCTTGAACATTGAGTATTATGCCAAGGTTTATTTTGAGATCTTAGTAATTTACAAAGTCTAATCCAAAAACATGAGCTTTTGCATTAATAAGTTCTGTATAATTTAGTCAGGTTGTATTTGCATTAGATTTCTTCATTGGGGTTTGACAGCTCATACTGAAGTCTCTGTTGTTTTCATGTGTTTTGCTATTGTTGTGCTGGTATAATTGAAGCTGGAAGTGGCATTAACTCCAGCAAGATCACAGCTTGTCATAAGAGCCTGTCTTAGGCCTGACAATGTGATCCTGTTTCTGCCCAAAAAGAGTAGCTGCTTGTTTAGGAAGAGTTCTGAAAGTAGGGTGGTTAACAGTTTACTGTACTTGCTAATGGTGTGCAATGGAATCTGCTCCAGTACATCCAACTTTTTCGGTTAGTATTTGCTTTGAATGGGTAACACAGCATTACAAAGACTACACTACCAGTGCAGTCTTTGGCAGTCTTTATTCTAGGGACTTACACAAGCTATGCGAGGACGGAAACAGATAATTGAATTATCACTGTGGCAAAATGAGTAGGAAGATATTTGCATGCACAAGGTCTACTATTCTAAAACCATACACTCCTGTCACATGTGAGAAAGAAATTAGCATCAATCAATGTGTATAGCTGCTCTAAGATACTAAAATCTGTGAATTCAGAGCTGACTAGTGGGTAGATGTATTGTGTGTGTGGTCAGAGGGATCCTAAGAAGCAGATCTCCAGCTTGCAAAGGGAAGAGGAGGACTGCTCTTTTCTGTGACTATCAGTTAGCAGCAGCACCTGCAATGGAAAGGAAACAGGGAATTCTGAGGCACAACAAATGTTTGGTGTGGAATCTCTTCCGCATAGAAGCTCTTCAATGGTACCTTTCTAGCTGATAATATCCTCTGGAAGAAGATATACATAGGGAAATAATATGTAAATCAATAGATTGCATCACTAACTGAAGAAGAGGTTTAACTATTGTTTCTTGCTACATCTTTACCTACTTTTTCCTGTGCTGATGATGAACAAACCACTTAGCTAGGAGTTTTCTTCCTCTTGAAAAATGGGATACATTTTTAATATGCCCTTGATATTTGGTCTTTCAAAAACTTACCTGTTTCACAAATATATTGGTTTATCTAGGGCTCATCCAAAGAAGTTGTGTTTGTAAAGAAATAGTACAAATTAAATACCCTTTTCACTATATCTTAATATGTGTAAGTACAATAATCCTTCCAGGAAAGTTTGCTAGCTTTGCCATAAATGCCTTGTTTATAACTGTGAAGATGGCTGTATATAATTTTTATGTGTAAAGACATTGTAAAGGTACATAAACTGAGCATTACTCTAAAAGATGCCCATGCTGTATAAATTATACAGCAGGCCTTTCACACCTATAAAAGATAGATAGTTATCTTTTGTGAGTATCACCCTTTGCTATAATGCTCTGTTTCATGGAAATGAACACAGTGCTATTCCATTTCAGTATCTCTCATTAATATATTCATGAGTCTTTTAAAGGTGCTTAACAGTTTTAATAATCTTGAAATGTCTTTTTCTTTCAAGATACTTTTACATGAACTTTTGTTAACTCCAGTGGAACGACAACTGTAATTTTCCTGGGAGGATAGCATCAAATGGTATTAGGATTTCCCCATTTGCCATGTTCTCTGGGGAATGTATATTGCCAAAATCCCTCAGGCTGGATGTAAGTTCACCCATGTCCGTTGTCACCTCCAGGGTCCTGGTTCCCTAAAAACATGTCTATGCGTACTTCTAGAAAATGCAGTGTTTGGGCTAGTCTATGCATTCATCTTGCCCTGAAACAGTGTCAAGGGACACGTACAGCAACTTGGTATATTGAAGCCCTCAAAGGTACAGCAATATATATTTTTTGACACAAAGTCTGCTTTTTATAATCCTTAAGAAACATTGCATCCACCAGTTGGTGGAGTATTCAGAATGGCAAATACTTGCTCCTTTTTTTTCCACTTTTATTTTGCTCCTTTCATTGGTCACGTTGCACCAATTTTTCAGAACGATTACAGATTCTAAGTTGAAATTACCTAAACTGAGCCTACACTCTTTTCCTGTGCATGATCCCAGTTGCCTGCATGGGTTTTCACCAAGTGACTGCTTTCACTGTTTGTTTTCCTATGTTTCTCTTGAGGATTTATATGCTGTATTATTGTTTAAGAAGGCCTTATGTTCATTTTTATCTGCCATTGGCACCTTCATTTAACAGTTGAATGTTTGTTCCATTTCCCACATAACTGATGATTAGGGAATATACAGAGGTTCTGTAACAGAGTGTTTTTTCACCAGACTGTTGAAAGCTTATTCCTATATTTTGTTCTTTCTTTTCCTAATCCATTTTTAAACCCAGTAATTTATCTTCTGGCTACCTACTTTCCCATACACTATACCTAGTAGTATTATCTTACCCAGACATTTGGTTTATTGGAGGTTTGTCTTGAGAGTAAATTGAAAGCATGAATGTATTGATAGCAGCTAGCTAGCATAGATAAAAAAAATGTGATGAAAATGGAATGGCAAAGGATTAAGTACAGATGAAGAAGCAGAATATATCTTTTGGCTTTGCATAGTTGTGTGTCAGTATGGGGATCAGTTCCCTCTTTGCATGTCTTCACTAATTCTTTTATGTGAAGGTAACTGAGGCTAATCAGCCAACTTTACCAGTAGATACAGCAGAGTTGTGTATCAGTGGCTCTGCAGCTGTACTCTAAAGAAAATGTGGTTTTGTTCAATGAAGAAAATCCATTGAGGAGATGTATATGCTGGACAGCTGTATAATCAACACTGAGGCAAAAAAACCCATGTTCATCTCTTCATGTCTCTCTGTCATGTGTCTCTCTTTTTGCTGATATACTATCATTTGTGACTTGAGAGATCTCGCAGAAATATTAAATCAACTAGATAATCCTTTACGCTATTTTAGATACATCAAATATTTGTACTACGATTATATTAACAACTCCTGAATTAAATCTGAGCGGGATTAGAGTCATCAGTTTCTTGGCTGCCATTGCATTTGAAGATCCTGCTGTCTTTTGATTCACAGTAAAGTCTGTCTTTATTCATTCTGTGTCACTCTGTGAACAAGCTTCTAAATGCCATTAATGGTGTTCAAGAATGTGTAACATTGTTCCTAGATTTTGTAGGACCAATACAGTCTTATAGCTGAGACGTGGAACATGGTTTACTCAACCAGCAACTCATATCAGGACAACAAATCCCCAGGATAGGCTTAAAAAAATAGTGTAAAAAACCCCAAAACCCTATAGCAAAGCAAGCTTGAATTGGGCTCACGTTACATCTGCATGATCAAGACAGTCCATTAGACTTTAATCTTCTGAGACTAACTCAGGCTAATACTTAACTGACAGATACTAAGACTTTCATTTTTATACTCAATTCAGTTGTATAACTTCATATTAGCTGAAAGACTGATAGGGCATTCTTTTTATCAGCAATACCTATATAGCATGGCAATGTAGAAATAGCTTGAAGCTGCTAAAACACTTTACTTTCTGAGTTTTCTAGATATCTGTCTGACATTACCTCCTGAAGTTTGTGCAATCTGTGAAGGATGATAGATGAATACTGAGCTGTCATTTGGACAACTGCAGCAACTGGTGAGCTGAATGCTTAAATTTTAATTTTTTAATAATTCCATTAATAGTTTCATTCAAGGAGAGGAACAACTGTAAGAATTATAAAACCTTCATGACCTCATTATGAGTGTTACTTAACTCCTGTCTTTCAGGCTAGCTGGAGTCCATGTGGTAGACACTTGCATAAAAAGATGTTTTAAAATCTGTGCACGTGGCCACATAGCTGAACAAATTACTTGATTTATGGCAGAATATAAATTCAGAATTGACACTTGAAAATGCAAAACTTAAGGCTTTATAGGTGAACAATCCCATTTTATAATTTAAAAACGTCCTAAACTTTTCAGTAGCAGTGTATAGTTTAATCCCTGTTGTCTCTTACTATATGTCATGCAATAGGAAGCTTTTTCAAATTCTGCTGTTAAGTAGGTAGATACCTCTGTTTAAGTACAGTAGGTGAAGTACACATTTATCAATTTATATTGTGTTCATTTCTATTAATGGCACTGAACACTTCATATGGCATCATTATAAAGGATGTCTATTTGGACTTGGCAAACTTGTTCTGGATTTAGTATTATATAACAAGAATGCTGTGGTGCAGGCTCTGTGGCCTGCAACCCATGTCTCTAGCCATTCTCAGAGCTGGGATGAAGGACTGATTACTCCTCTCTCCCAGTCATGTGAACTTGCAGTGTAAGGGACCCTGGAAAATGTGTTGTTAAGGGAGAAGAGTGTGAAATTATCTATTCTAGCCTTTCTCCTGAATACAGAAATAAACATGTCAAAATATTCTTTTACTGAATATGTATACCATACGCTCATTATTAATCTGTCTGCAGATGAACAAGAGCTGAGTATTTGGAAAATTATTCTAACCTTTGCTAGTTGCCAACATATCCTGTAGTAAAATAGCAGGAGCCAGGTATGAGAATTGGGACCTTACCTATTCCCTCAGGGAGCTATTTTGAGCAGCAACCACTTATTCTATTTTGTCAATAAGATCTTTGTCAAGGTAGCCCTGAGCTCATGACTGAGGACTAGCTGCTCCTGTGCTCGCTTCCTTCTGACCTGGTTAGGTAGACACAAAGCTGATACGAAGAGGAGTCTGAAGCTTTTCCCCATGTATTGCACTACTTTCAGTGGTTTTGTTGATGGTGTGCCTGGAGGGAAGTTTCTGGTATCTTGGTACCCTAGTGGTGCAATTTTTAATTTGCTGTTCATTGAGAGTCAAATGAATAAATGACAGAGGGCTTGAGAGTTTAGAGGCACTTGTTCAATAGAAAAAAGCTAGTGGCAGCACTAAGTATGCCATTAATATGAATATGATAAGCTCTTATGCTCTCTGTGCCATGATTTAAAAGGTGGGACTTCATAACTCCATAGAGAAATATGACCAAAAAATATTACTGGGACTGTGACCTCCTTCCTGTGAGCTGTGCTGGGTGCGATGGTACAGCTTAGCTCAGCAAAGTCCTGCTCAGGAGTAAGATGCAAAACTCTCTTGGGGGGAAAAGTACTTTCAGCACTTGCTTTCTGCTGTCGGTCATGATGTTCATGTCAGTCACCTTGTCACTGAACACCTAATGGATTCCATGTTCTCAAGCAGTTATCAGGTACAGGACTTGAAATTTTTTAGCAGACCTTAAACTTGTTAGAAGGTTACAGCCACCTTGTCCTTTTTCTGGCATTCCTCCCTGTGACATCTGAGTGCTATGTCATCTTTTCTTCCTGGAGTGGGACTCAGCTGTTCTCTCATTGTAAGTGTCTGTCTGGGCAGCCTAACCTCTTAAGGAACACTGAAGGTGGAGGTTTTTGTTTTGGTTTTTTTTTTTGCTGATGTTTTGCTGATGGCTTGCATCCACTTCTAATGTGTGCAGCAAAAGCATAAATGGAGCTGTTAGTTTGTACCTTTTGTGACTACTTGCAGAGTATTATCCATGGAGCCTGAACCCAGCACCAACTAATGAGTGAAAGTGTTTGAAAATAGCACCCTTCATACAGGCCATGATTTGAAGTGAGTAGAAACACTACTCCCACCAGGAGCAATCATGTAAAGCCTGTTCCTATGCAGAAACTGGATACAAATTGTATTGTTAACTCACTTGCTTATTATCATGCACATCTAGCTGGATACCTGCATTTCTTCTCATTCGCCCGCACTGTTCAGTGATGAAGAGCCTTTTAGCAGCAAAAAGATTTTGGAAAATGGCAGAAAGCACTGGAAAAACACTGAAGTGTGCCTCAGTTTATGTAATCTGAGAGTAAGTGAAGTTACATGGCAGAGCTTAAGATGGTCTAACAGCTTTATCAAAACTGGAAGAAAACTTCTTCCTATTGCTCCTGCCTGCCTTGTGCTCATTCTGATGTTAATTGAATGTTTTTGAAATTTAGCTAACTAGCCCAGCAAAAATAAAGAAGTCATCTTGCTTACTGAATTCAGTCCAAATGAACGTGAGAGCTAGTGCAAGAAAAGGGGTGGGTCTGGCCAAGAGGTGGGATAAAAAGAGCATGTCTGCAAGGTTTGCTCCTTGTCACTGTTTGGGTTTGCCATTAGACTTTATTCTGGATTGTATGAATGAGCAGATTGGAACAAATGCTGTTTGGTTTCTGTGGGTTTCGTTTTGGCTTTTTTTTTTTTTTTTTTCCTAAAGTAAGGCCTGAAGCTCAAGGGATGCAACCTAGTATTGGCTTCTCCTCTGTTTGCGTGGAAGTTCTCTCCTAAAGCTTCTGTCTCTAGAGAGCCCAGTTATCAGATACCTTGCAGCCTTTACCGGAGAGCCCTGCTGTTGAGTTTTCCTTTTAGGCTTGCATTAATATTAAGAAAATCAGCCAACCAGGCAATTTGGAAAGCAAATTCCAGGACATATTTGCCCCATTTTCCAGAATTTAGAGCTCTGTTTACCTTAGGTTCACAGGAGTGGCAGCATTGTACTTTAACAACTTCTCACTTGGCTGAATACTTGGGCTGCTGCTGGGATTCATCTTTAGCACATGGAAAACTCTTCTGATGAAGTTTTCCGTGGGGAAAAGTAACGAATACCAAGGTGTGGCCTGACAGGGCTAGACTGGTGGTATTTCTAAACATGCTTGTAAATGACTGTGATGCCTCTATGCTGCTCTGCTGTTGCTTCTGTGAAGGCACAGTTGATGGCTCTGAAGGCATTCAGTCCTGACTGCATGCCATGAGAGACCCTGGTGTGGAGGCACTGGCTGTGACATTCCCAGACTGGGATGTGTGGTGTACAGTGTGGAGCTGTAGAACCATAATCAGTCACCAGTTTTGTACATTACCTCCCACAAGATCCTGCCTCTTGTGTGGAAAATCCCAGCTTTTAGTCTCACTGTATTTTTCATTTTCTTTGTAGACCTGAACCATGTCTGTGAACCTCCAAAGTTTTTGCATTGTCATGGATGTTACTCTTTTAGTTGGCTGACTTGATGAGCTAACCTCAGCATTAAACTTCAGTCTGGGCTGAAATACTTTGGAAATGTTGGGACTTCTATTGCAGAATAAGAATCTGACAGATCTCTTAACACTTCTACAGACAAGAGCTGAAATAACTTAATACCAAGACAGTGAATTACTAACTCTTCATCAAAAGTTTCTGCTTGGAATCATTTGCTGAAACCAAAGGAAAAGATTATATAATTTTATTTCAAAACAGTAAAGAATCAATAACTGGATTTTTGGTTTGTATTTTAGTAGGAAAGGTAAATAAAAGTTAATAAGAAATTTCTATTAAATTCAATTTAAATTTACTGTAAAGGAAAAGCAGCTAATATGTCTTTTTGGATGAGAAAGGGGAAGAAATTAATTGTTCTTTGTGAACATAAGCTTTCAGTGGTTAGAAACAGTGAGTGCAGACAATACATTTTATTCCTGTCACTTGGAAGTGAAAAGCAAACACAATTACTGAGACATTTCATCAGCTCTGGTAAGGAATCTGAATATCATCGATGCATCTGCTCGTGCTCTCTCTTATGATAAGCTCAGTGTAGCAGAAATGGAAAAAATCGGTATCCACATGAATGAGGTAGAGGTTGATTCTTGGTTGTGTGATCCATTTTAATGAACACCGTACTTTCCATTTGCTCCCCTTTCACACCAAACAATGGCGTTCCCCCTGAAGCACCTGCAAGGTAATAAATAGTCTCCCACAGCAAATAACAGAGTTCACCAATAGTCCAAAACATTTTTGTCAATAAATCCATTAAGATTTACATGAAAGACATCATGTGTTGATGAATTGAAGGGACGGGGGAGAAAAGGGGATAGGTTGGGGTTTAATAGAGGAAGATAGTTGCTCTCAAAAATTAATGACCCGTAACACTGGAATATGAAGTTTTGTGGTTGTTTTGTTGGTTTGGTTTGTTTTTTTTTCTCACAAGTGCAGTGCAGGCATATATAACACAGCTTTCTATATCTTTATGCAGATTAATGATCATAACCTTCCTACTACAAATGAGGTACTTTTTCTTTTGATGCAAAATGGTTAACCCTATACTGTAGCTGAGATCTCAGTTTCTACTTTTGGGGAGAAAATTCCAGAAATGCTACACTATCTTGTTCTACAAAATTAATTTCTTCAAATGGATATTTGGAATTTTTTTTTCTCCTATCAGAAATAAATATGGGAGTTGCCTGAATGTATAAAATGACTGAAAGATATTACTTGCCAATATTTTTTAGTAATATTAAATATTGATTATTTTACTGCATGATTGCCAAAATGAGTATTTTCATACTGGCACACACTTGTAGCAGCTACTAAATTACATTGATCTTGAACCTTTTTACCTATAGGGTTTCATAATTCTGCATTTCTCAATATCAAATCAATCCAGTGCAGACTGCAGACTCTGTGAGTCCTAACAAAAAGACAAAAGACCAGTAGATTTTTTACAACTAGGACAAAAATTCAAAATTTCAGACTTACCCACCCATGCAGTTTTAAAATTAGGAAGGAGGATGTGAGGACTTTTAAAAATTATCTTTAAAATTTGTAAATGTAACAGTTTGTGGTGTTTATGAGGTGAAGAGATAATAGGACTCATTAGAATACAGTTACAAAGACTTACAGCAATAATTCTGTAGGAAGAAACACTGAAAGAATACCCCAAAATTCTTTTCCCTTGCTGCTCTGGTGAAAAGCATCTATCAGACACTCCAAGTGCCCCATTTCTTTCTAGCTTTAGTATTGTTAAATGTGCACTAGAGCTAGATGGAGATAAGCCAATTACTTTCACTTAAGATTTAGTTTGTTTTAAAGCCAGTTTGCAGAAGTGCTTGGCTAGGACTAGCAGCCACCTATAGAAGGAGCTTCCTTATAAAGAAACCCTTGTTTTCTTTTCTTGCTATTAGGAAAAAAATATATGGCAATAGTTTGGAATATACTTGTAAGCTTCAAGATGCTCTGTCATCTTAAATTCTCTGTCATGAGAACACCCTGTCATCTTAGCTGTTTATGCAATATGTGTTGGATGATTTTATGAAAACAACATAAAAGAACTTTCCAAAATGGTGCAAAAGTCAGGGATGGTCCCAAGGGTCATTAAGTGATAAAACCAGATTTCGATTCAGACTCTAATTAAGGAGGACTATAGGCTTGCAGAAACTGTTTCTGTCATGCCTGCCAGATAAAGCTGAAATGTTTTGTCAGATGAGATAATATTACAATAGGATTGTTTTTTCCATTATAGTTTGAAGAAAGAAGTGGTAATCGTTACCAGAAAAGGCTGCATTTCACTTTGAGTGATGTAGGGTCCAGACTTCATGGATTGATCTGGAATCAGGAATGTGAGTCCACCTGCATTCTAGCCTGATTTCCCAAAATCAAAGATACTGCTTCAGGCTTTTAGTTTGTAACCATGGGGTTTAGGAATATAATGTGTCACATGTCAGCTTCTTATAGCATTTATTGTTTACAGGTAGTAACTCACTCATGAAGACGTGGTAGTTTGTTCTCCCTCTGGTGCCTAGCTTCATGGAGCTGTGAGTCTGCTGCAGTGTTTGAGTTACCACATCCCAATAATTTAGCTCAGATCTTGTGTTCAGTGCTTGCTCCCAGCAATCTCTTTGAAAAATAATATTTTTAATCCATATATATTTGTTGTGCTTAAAAATGTGGTCTACCTCAAATGTCGGCCTGGCTTACTGGTGGTAGCACAGCTATATCCAGTCATTTTTGCCCTATTCTGTCAAATGTTGTAGTGGCTGAATCCCCATTACGTGGTTAGAAAAGTTGACATGTCTTGACTTGGTCTATCCTGCTCCCTCTGATGAAACTGCTCCAACATCCAGTACAGAGTTAATGTCAGCAATGTGTAATGCGTGCACAGGACCGTACAGTGCTTTCTGAGCATCTGCTCAGTCTTCTGCCTGCCTTGTGTATTTGGTAAGCCATCTGAAATGGCTGTCTCTATCAGTGCCTCATATCCCAGCTCAAAAGAGGTTAAGTTTAACACTGCAGATGTCTCTCATGAGGCACTGAATAATCCTTCCTTGCCCCAGTTCAGAAGGCATGTAATTCTGTGGACCTATTCCCCACTTACACTTAATCATGCCAAATGTAACATGGAGGAAATCCAGAGGAGAGATTGATAGCGTAAAGAATTAAATCTAAGGTCTTTCAAGATTAGGAGTTTCACTGACCATAATTATGTCTCAGATTTCAGCAAATAACCGTCTTGGCAGAATGATAATTCTCATGGCTTGCTACAGATACAAAATATTTCAGGGCTATGAAGTATTCGCTTGGTCATAATTAGAAGGATTGAAAGCAATTCTTTCTTAATAATATGCTTCTTTTTTTAATGATTCAAGAGCAATTTTTCCCATCACATGCCAATTTATCTTGAAAGTATTTTCTTGATTGCATTTAGATCTGAAGAAAATATTAAAGGAAGTAATTGTGTACTCTATGTATAGCTCTGTATTAATCTTGATGTGAGTAGGTGTAAACCATGTTGCACATACAAAGATTTTTGAGTGACTGAGCAGTTAACAGATGAACATAAGTATGTACTGCATTTCAAATATTATGCCTTCTATTTTTTGGCAGACATTGTAAACAGAGTAAACTGAAACTCCAAGCAGTTACTTATCAACTGCATTTGATGGTAATCTGGACTTAAATAGTGTCTGAAGGAGATTTCCGCTTGGATGAAGGCTGGCTGAGCAAGGCAGTTGACAGGATGTCAACCTTGACTAAATGGCAGTGAGGGTTTTTGATCTCCTGAGTAGAAAAAAAAAATAAAATCTGTTGGAGACTTGCAGCGTACGAGTGAGTTTTTTTTCAATGCTCAAGGGGGTATGGCAGCATGTGCATTTTTTCCCTTCACTTGGTATTGCTTTTAAGACCTTTGCGTTGGAGACGTGGAGGTTGCCACAGTGTTCCAGGTCACGAGGTTGGAGTGCTGCAACATGCTCCACTGGTGGCAGAGCATAGAGCTGAGAGCCACTGGGAGAACCCAGCCAGGGCAACTGTGATAACCTTTTTATTAGGCAGCATGTCTTGCAAGAAATCTGCTTCACGCATGCTTTGTGATTCAAATTTCTATTGCCTCCTCTTACTTCCAGGTATACCATAAAGAGCTTGGTTTTGATATTTTTTTTTTTTTAATAATTCCTATGGATTATGGCTCTGGTTACTTTAAAAAGAACAACTGTATACAACAGTGGATGTGATATGATTGATCAGGTGGTATTTTTGGCTTATGTTAGTACTTCTGTTAGAGAGGGCAGGTGGTCAGCCATTCGAATGAAAGAACCCTCGTATATCTTTATCCTGATGGGGCAACTAAGTCTGGTGGCATTTAGATTAGGTTTGTTAGTTTTTTAATTGAATTACAAGGCCATTTTTTCCAGGCAATTGATAGATGTGTCTGGGTAAGAAGTGGTCAGAAGGAAGGATTTCTTCTCAATTTAGCTTGGGGATTTTCTTAAGGATTGTTAAAAATCATTTTTGATGTTGCTTTAATAGAATGATGCAATAGGTTCTGGACAATAATGGTGAAGGTAGCACTTGGAAGTGTACAACAAAGAAGTCTTTATTTCCCTGAAGCTTTTCAAACAGTTGGTTTAACTAATTAAATAGAACAGACTTCCATGCTACCACTTGGATTTACCACCTTGATTTTCCTCCAAGAGCCATTGAGAATGCAGTAACTTTTTGCCTAAATACTCTTGCAGTGTACGCTGCAATATGCTGATATCTGCTGGTTGCATTAGAGGGAAACCCATAAGGGCAGCTGACTGCAAAGTTGTTGGATTTGGGTGTTCTTTTCAGTGATGATGTTGGGTTTGGTGCTGGATCAGACTGGAAGTCACTTGCAAATAAGGCTTATACCATGCAGAAAAGATTTGTGGTGGTGGTATGCATGGTCAGATACTCCCTTCCTAGTCTTGAATAGGCTCCAATGTCTTTGCAGATGTCTCCAATCCTCCACAATATGTGTGAGCCTTCAAAGCACAATGTTAAAATGGGTTTATCCCTTGTAATCAATTAAAATTTTCCTTGGCAGTGATAGCAATGGTTTTTACTTTATTACTTTGTCTGCAGGAGCAGGAATCTGGCACCAGGCAGCCCTGCCCACCTGCCCCCATTTTGTGTGCTGTATTGGAGTCTGCTGTGGCCCCCCAAGCTGTGGCAGCTGGCATTACTGAGTGGTGTCAACCCATATGAACTGTGCAGGCTTTTGAGTATAGGGAAAGATAACACGTGGATTTTGCTAATCCCTGCAGGGCAGCCGCCTCCTGCTTGCATCCTGCCTGGAGAGGAGGGGTGGCCAGTGTCTATCCCTTGTGCTCTAAATGTCTTCTGATCCTCAGGAAATGCAAAGTTTTCTAATGATGATCTTGTGGATGCTAATATATTACATTCTTACCCAGCTAGTTAAACACATGTGTTACTTTTCCTTACAGTGCAGTTGCTTCCAACAGGAAAGTGCCAGTTTTTCCAAAAATTTTCATTATATTACTGCTTTTTCTAATGGCACATACAGGCATTTTTTACACCAATAAAGAGGTCTTTCCAGCAATAGAACTCTGGAACAGCAGTCACATCCAGTTGCTAATTAGATAAGTGACAGATGCTTGTTCCCTTCTTTTCATCTATCAAATGCACACCTCATTGCTTTTTCTTTTGCATTTATCCATTCTTGGAATTCATATAGAGCAGGAGTTACAACATAGACCCTCAAATACTTTCCTTTGCTGATCTGTATGCCTCTGGCTTACACTGGTGTGTCAGACCCACTCTCTGCAAGAAGACAAAATGACACTTTTCATTAAGACCTGCAGGCAGAACTGCAAACATAGTCCACATGCATTCCTGTTGATGACAAAGGTTGGAGTCTAGTGTGGCCATGCAATGGTATCTCTGTTAGGAACAGACAGGTTCCCACTTCATACACTGTCATGCAAGACAGAGAGCCCCCTGTTAGAACTACCTGGACTGGGGCCCCAGGGAGAATGCAAGTCAGTAGGCAGGGACAGAAACTGGCTCAAACTGTCATTCCATCCTCCTAAATGTCAACTGAATTTGTGAAGGGAAGAAAATAATAATAATAAAAAAAAAAAAGTGCTTGCAATCATGCTGAGGATGAACTGGGCCCCTTGGAGCCTGGCTGCCCCCTGAGCGGCATCACAGGTACTCAGCCTTTCAAAAGGAAAGAGACGTATTGCAGAGAGAGGAAAGGTACATGAACATAGCGTTGCACTGCTGTTGGTATTCTTTGCTTATTTGGCTGTTCTCCTATTTAGTAGGATAATTTGCCTGTGCATTTGCCCTAATTTTTTGCATAAATGGGAGAAAAGTAATGGACATCTTCTGCATGCATATGTGCTAAAAGCGTTTGGAGACTGACTCTTAACAAGGCATCATTAGTCCCGAGAGTTAACTTCCTATTGAGATGAATAGGGCAGTTCACATATTAGGTATGTTAAAGCAGTAGCAGCCAGGAGCAGCATCTTAGCAGCTATCAAGATTGAAAATTAACTCCTCACGTTTTTAAAGGCAGAGTTCTATCATGCAGAGCTGGCCTTGGCCAGGAAAGTAAAAAAAATTATCAAATTAGTAAAGACTAATGACTGTCCTTTGGCTTTCTTCCACATCCAAAGTTAAGCTAAAAAGCAAAACAATATGATGGAACTGCTGCGTTTTAATATTTTTTGCTGAATAAGTTTCAGCATTTTTTTAAATTATTAATCATTAAGTTTAGGTAAAACTGGTGCTTTCTTGCCTTCTTACCACATCATTATAGAGACATGAATCCCAGAAATCTGCATATGCCAGTGCCATCATGGGCACTAGGTTGTCTCAGCTATGGAGTTTTGTACAGTAGAGGCTTTAACTTCTTTACTTTTGAATCTGCATTCAAAAAGTTGGTTATGAAGGCAGCTACCAGCCCCATCAGCATTCTGACACTTAAAGATACCAAACATTATTGTTTTATTTCTTGGAGGACCTTTTGTACATAGTTTTCTTCTCCGAGGGTTCAGTGAAATAAATTTGACTAGAAGAACTTTATCCAATATTGAAAGAGTGTGCCCTACACTCCTGTAATTGTACTTTTTCCACCTAATACTATGGTGTGTTGACCTTGGTCAGCTGCCAGATGCCCACACAGCTGCTCTCTCACTCCCTCAACAGGATGGGTGAGAAAATAAGATGGAAAAGCTCATGGATCAAAGTAAAGATAAGGAGATCACTTGCCAGGTACCATCAAGGGCAAAACAGACTCGACTTCAGGAAAGTTAATTTAACTTATCATAAAATAAAATATATTTGTGTAATGATAAATAAATAGAAATTGCAACAGCACCTTCTCCACCCCTTCTTTTTCCCAGATTAAAATCTGCTTCCTCACTCCCAGCTCCCCACCAAGCAGTGCAGCGGGGATGGGAAGTGGCAGGTTGTATTCGGTCCTGAACAGCTCCTCTCTGCTGCTCTTTCCTTCTCATACTTTTCCCCTGCTCCAGCTTGGGTCCTTCCCGTGGGCTGCAGTCCCTCAGGGCAAGCCCGCCTCGGCGTGGGGCCCGCCATGGGCTGCAGTGTGGGTATTTGCTCCCCCATGGTCTCCCCACAGGCTGCCAGGGAACCCCTGCTGCAGCCCCGGGAACATCCTCCGCACCCTTCTTCTCTGACCTCAGTGCTCGCAGGCCTGTCCCTCAGGCCTGTCCCTCAGGCTGTCCCCTGGCTGTGGGGCAGCACTTTGCACTTTCCCAGACCGTTTTCCCCAGAGGTGCCAGCAGCATCGCTGAGGGGCTCAGCTGGGCCCTGCATGGGGGCGGCCGCAGAACCGGCTGGAACCAGTTGGAACCGGTCCTGTCAGCCTGGGGCAGCCCCGGCCCCTCCTCACAGAGACCCGTCACAGCCAGGGCCTGGGCACACACGCCCAACACATAGTACTCAAACATTTTTGTAACTGGGAGCTTAACAAGAATAGCTCATCGTTTTACTATAATGTTTATACTGGTGTTTTCAAAGTCTAATAGTTGGAAGCTGGAAGATTGGGTGCTGTTCATTTCCTTGGAGGTAACAAAGCAGTAAATGCAAGCCTGCAAAAGAACTTGTCCCCAAGGCATGCGTAAGGCTCTTGGGGACCATAAAGCATTCCCTGTCGTGGAGCAAGGTACACACCTTGAGGAAGGACTTTTCTTCGGCAGCTGAAGGCTGTGGCAGCTTCTGTACCGCAGAGATGTAGAAGATCATGTACAGCTCTGGGCAAACCCTGAAAAACCAGAGGGGAGGAATGACTCCCATGGGAGAGTGTGGTTTCCTTCCCCAGATACAGTTACAACCCTGAGGGTAGCTTTGGTCAGGGCAAGCTTGTTTTACTTCTGCAACAGCAGTGCAGCTATACCCTGTGGGGAACTGGCAAAGGTCTTTTGCTTGGGGCCTCTCTGACAGATGCTATTGCCACGTATGTGTAGCATACATCCTCGTTGGCAGGAAAGAGCTGGAGTGTGCCTGTGTTGCAAAGCAGGTGAAGACATTCACAGAATGGTGGGTGGTTTGACATTTCCGCCTTGTAGATGCAGCTGATTTTGGAGGCAAAGTTGAGAGGGAAAAGTGCCTGCTGCTGGGTTTATTTACTCTTTGCTGTAGCTATTTCCACCTGTCATTGCTATAAACTCTTTTCTCTTCTGTTAGCATGTGGCATGTTAACAGAAGTAGCTAAATTTAGCAGTTAACTTTGAGTATTTGGGTCTTCCTCTGCTTTTTAATATCACGAGTGATCACATAGCAAAGCGACAGGCGGTGAAAGAAAGAAAGCAGGACTCTTTTTCACTGAACTAAAATCTAAGGAATTGCATTTCTCTTAACTCCATTAATGCTGAACTCCGTTGGTATCAAGCAAGTCAGGCTGCCTGGTTATATGGAGAAGCACGTACACAGTGGTATTTCCTGGTGTGTTTTCTTTTTGTTACGGAAAGAAAAGAAACAGAAATAGCTCCGTGTTGCACGGACAGGTGGTGTTGTCCTTNNNNTACGGCGTGGGCTTTTTTTTTTTTTTTTTTTTTTTTCCCCCTTCCCTATTGCAGCCATCTGAGTGGCAGTGATTTTCTGTGATTTTGGGGTGAGGGTTTTTTTCATGTGAAGGAGAAAAAAAATTGCATTTACTTTGAGGCTGACTTGGATGCAGGTGAAATACTTAGCAGGATAAAGGGAGTACTGGTTAGAGTCAGTTATAACTTGATTGACCTGCTTTGGCAATTGAATTGATCTGGGAACTTTACAATGCCTAGAAAAAATGTACTCTGTGCTCACAAGGTGGGAATTTTGTTTATGTGCACACATTTGATTTGGAAAACTATTATATAGATCTGTATCTGCTGTGATAAGTTGGATTTAATGATCAGCAGGGGAGTGCCCAGATTAATCCTTTTACTATAACCAAATTATACTGCATCAAACTTGCTTCTTAAGGGACTATTTGACTCTTCTGTGCAGTAAGGAAAAGAAACTTGGCACATCCTGTGATTTTAGATACAGATACATGCAGATCATGTGGTTTCAGGGTCTGTTATACTGTGTTTAATCTTGGTTTATTTGGTCTATGATATTCCACTCAAATGTGGCTATATTTTTTTTCACTCCATTTCCAAACCTGTAATCCTACAGAATAGTAATATTTCACATTCCTGTAATTCCTAGTTTTACTGTAGCCCAATGGGTAAGTAACTTTTTTGATGTGACTAATTCTGGCATGAAATACAGGAACCGGCTAGCAATTACAGTGATATTACACAGCCCTCTAAGATGGAGAGCAGAGTGGTGTCCAGTAAGGGAGCAGTGGAGAGAACATTTGGAAATCAAAACATAATTAAACAGGATAGAATTTGGCATGATACAGTAACATTATGTGCCAGGCACTGTAGAGGGTGAAACACTCAGGCTCAGGTATTCAACCAGAGGTTGTCACTTCAGTGTGCTGCTGGAGCATGTCTAGTACTGAAAGCGTTTAATTTGCACCAAACTCCAATGAACAGAAGAGCCTGAGAAAGTGCCTGGTTGTCATTATTATACTCCACTTGATGATGAAAAAAAGTTTGTGTTTGCCCTTATCTCTCACAGGGGCAAAAGTGAAATCTTGAAGCACTCAGTATTTGAGCACTATGTTTCTGATGCAAGCAGTTCTTCAGAGGTCTTCCATAATATACCAACTTCACCACATCCTGCTGACTTACCATGTCTAGCAAGATGATAGTACGCACGGTAAATTGGCTGTAACTTAAGGTGGTATTTATTTCTTATGCTATATCAAATTTGTGTTATAATACATGACATCTAGAAGCTCACTGAGAATCAAGACAGTGGCTATATGAGATGAAGTTCTACTTTATTTGTGTACTGAAGTGCATTTACAGTAACAGGATCAGCTTTTAGACTTTTCTTTTACAATGAGCTAGCACAACGTCTTGGGCTAAAGAGAGACCATGTGCATTGCCAAGACCTAATGAGGGTTTATAGTATAACGATGATTAACAGACTAGATCACGCCAGTTCTTCAAAAGGAGGCAAATGCTATGTATGTCACTTGAAGTGATGGTGAAGATTTTGACAGCAGGTTTTTTGCTTGCCACCTCATGTTAATTCTTCTGTGAAAGAACATTTTTTTCTTTTTAGGTTAGGTGTAGTCACAAAGTCAAATATATCAGTGTTGAGAAATTAGACTGACATGTAGAAATTGTAAGATCTATTTAAAAAATAAATATGCTGTGTATGAGTATGCGTATGTCTATAGAGAAGCATGTATATATGTGTGTATGCATCTGATGGATGAATTTTGAGAGTCTTTCTAAACAGTAATAAATTTTTCTTTGTCTTTTATGAGATAATATGGGTAACACACTAAGACTTTTCTAGACTGATACATTCTGTTTCTAAGTATTCAATTTTTCTTTGTCCTTTATGAGATAATATGGGTAACACACTAAGACTTTTCTAGACTGATACATTCTGTTTCTAGAAAGTGCTTTCTTTAATTCTGTATCCGAAAGGTCAGCACCCTGGCATAGAGGAGAAAAATAATACAGAGCTTTTGCAGTCAGAGACAAGTAGTTTTCTACCTCAGTACACATCTCTGCTACTAAAAGTGTACTGCAGCAAGGAAATCCATTTACAGTTTTTTCTTTTACATAATAGTTGAAATGCCCTGAAGAGCCCCGGTTGTTTCCATATTCTCTTCTCCAGTTGTCCTGCAGTATAGCTGCAATAAAAAGCCTGTTTATGGAGAACCAGTACTGTACTGTGAAGTGTTTCTCTGCAGACCTTACAGGTCGAAAGTATGTGTTTTGACAGCTTTGAAAGCATTCTTAGATAATAATGTGGAGGTTCCTATTTTTTTCATTCCAAGAGTTCTTTTCCCAATTGCAGGTACCTTCTACAATTTTGTTTTATATCAGTCTTACTGTAAGCATACCTGTGAAGGTAAAAACAAGTGGGGATGGACTGACCTTGTAACTGCCTTATGCCTGGTTGCCATAATCTCTGTCTGAAGTAGGTGCTTACATCTGTACTGAATTCCCTAGCTGCTGAATGATGGACACTACCTGCAGCCTCTGCACAGGTGTAACAGATTATTGGGCTATTTTCTGTGTATTAGCTCAGTTTCTTTTACTCCTTCACTTTGATCCTTTTTTTTTCCTTTTATTTATGTATCTAGTGACCAGATTTTTGTTTACAACATTATTTCATATCCATCACTTAGAAGGACTTTTCTTTGTTCAGTTCTGCCATCTTCCTTATCACTGTTGCCCCTGACCCTTTTGTTGAGCTCCATAAACTTTTCCCCCACTGTTTAGCTGGATTAGGAGACTGCATGAGTCTTTTCCATGTTCTGTTTTGATCCTACTCCAAGTAGAAGCTTGTTTAATACCTTCTGCATCTTAACCCATGCTCTGCTGCCATACCTGTTGATTCAGCTTACCCATGTGTCTTTTCTATCCCACTAACATGGCCACCTTGATGAGCCATCTGTTTCTTCCTAAGCACTCTCAAGTGCTATTGTCTCTGCTGACATTTTTTTTGGATCATCTTCCCCAAATGAAACCTATAAATAAAGCCTATGAAATTGTCTTCTGGCACCAGTAGTTTTGTTTGTAATATTGAACTGAAAATGATCTGAAGTGGAGAACTAGATTCAAGCATCAAACAGGTAAATGCAAAGAAGGAAACCCACAGATAATAGTGAATATTTGACCTGGCAACTGGTCAGGAAAAGGTGATCTGTGGGTTGTAGCATATGGTAAACTGAATATATGGAATAAGTAGCAAAAATGCAGTGCTGTTACCAAAAAAAAAAGAAGCTAATTTTACTTTGGGATGCCTTAACTGGAGTTTTTTATCTAACATAAGGGAGGACATTGCTTTGTCGTTCCTGGGGTTTTTGAGCCTTCAGCTAGAACATGGGTGCAATCTTGAGCATTACCCATGAGAGTAAAAAAATAGAAATGAGAAGTTCAGCAGATCTAACCTCTGAGGGAAGTTTGAGGAAATTAGATTATTTTGCTCTATGAAAAAAAAACCAACCAAACAAAAAAAAAACAAACAACCAAGGCTAAAGGACACCACAGTAACAAATATTTAGTCTGTAAAAGATGCTATGAAGAAGATTGTGATTTCTTTTTTCTGTGTTCTTTGAGGGTAGAACAAGAAGTAATCAGCTTTAATTGTAGGAAAGAAGATACAATGCAGGTATTTAAAAATAAAAAACTTTTCCACTGTAAAAATAGTGGAGCAGTAGAAGTAGGCACCTAAGTATGTGGTAGGACATCCTTAGAGAGTTTTTCTTAAGGTGGTATGAAGAAAACATCTGTCAAGATTTGTCTTGAGTATTCTTGATTTTCACCTTAGCTCAAGAGATGGAACAGGTGATTTATTGAGATTTTTTCGGTCTATTTGTGTGATCCTGCCATAGACTGTAGCCTCTCATTTTTACTGTATTTTGATTGCTATGATACACAATTGAAATAGCTTAACAGACCTCTTCCAAAGGCTGTAATAAGATCGCACAATAAGAAGTATGGTGGATATTGCAGGAAATTCTTTTTATGTTCTGTAGAGCAGGTGTGCACCTTATAACAGAGCAGGGGCTATTGTGCCTTAAAATAATGGAATTATGAGTTTGGAAGTTCTCAGAGAGTGGCATTTTCAAGACTTGCTAGTTTCTCAAGCTACTGTTATGGGTTTTTTTTTTCTAAAGCCCAGCCTGAATATATTTCTTTATGTAACAATGTAGATGTGCTTTTGCCATTTCAGTTTATTCTGTCTACTCTAGAAAGGAAGAGAGGCAGAGCAGACAAAACAAGAGAAAAAACAACCCTCAATTCAGTTTAAATACAAAAAGGTGACATTTTTTTTGGGGGGGGGGGTTGTTTTTTGAGCTTGGTTGGTTGGTTTTTTAACTTAACTTTTCTTAAGCTCAAAAAGCACCTCTTAGATTACCTGGTCTGACCTTGACTTGCTTTAATTTATTAAACTAAATTATTAATTAAAATATTAACATCAATACAAGTGACAAAATGGTTTCTGATGATGCAATAGAAACACAACCATGTTCAAGAGCTAATATATCTTCACGTACCATCTAAGACTGTTATATATGTGTGCACGTGCATGCTTATATATAGACACATTTTCATTGATGCATTTATTTGCATCGGTGAATATTGGGTCTTCTGTATCATTAACAGATTTATTCCATTTGCACAATTCTTTTCCTTTTTGAGCACATTTTTGAGTATTCATAGGAGTGCTGGTTTCTGAGAGGCAAATATTTCAGATGTGTTAAATATCAAGTTTGCAAACGTAATAGTCCAATAAATGTTTTAATATAGGTAGTCTTGGAATTTTATTTGATGGAATAAATATTTTATTTATTTTAACTTTTAAAAATCTTGGATTATATTTACCATAAAATGTGTTCCCACACCAAATTTAAGCACTGAACAGGAAAGGAGGCAAATACTTCAATCTTTATTTCTTTAATATACATAGATCAAAAGACATTTCCCCTAAAAGTTCCTTATTTATTTCATGTTCACTCTCAAAGTACTTTTAACAAAAATTCTAGTCCTGAGCCTGACTTTGCAGGAATCATGTGGAGTCTATGGACTCAGAACCTGAATCATGACACTGTTATGTAGCAAAGTAGCTTGTTATGATCAGTCTTTCTCAACTATTCAGGAGTTCATTATTTTCAACAACTAAAAAGGGGTTGATTATCACAGAGACACACAATGAGTTCATCCATGAATTGTAGGAATTCTGCCTGCACTATGTGAGCCTTTCTAGCACAGGTAAGATTTTTTCAGAACTGATGTATTATGCTTTTATAGTTAAGATTGAAGTGTTTGGAGTAGAGAGCTGTTAAAGAGGCTTGAAACGAGGTGCTGTAAGAACAGAGTTGGATTGAAAAGGTACAAAGTAATGAAACCCACCTAAGTAATGAATCACACTGTATTATCAAGAGAACAGAATTAGTACAGAAGAAAAGTGAGTGCACAGTATGACGATAGGCCAGGGCATATCTGAGAGGAATTAGTAAAATGAGATTATTTGCAGTACACAGTGCAGACACAATAAACAGTAATGGGCTGAAAGAGAAGACAGGAAACAAGTACAAATAGCAGGAAGCATTCTATAAAAACACCAATTAGACACTTGTGTAACTGCTGTTCATTATGCATGACATCCATGATAAACTACCATGGCAAGATTACTCAAGAAATTTTGTATGGGTTTTACAAAGGTCAACAAACACCATCCTGCAGGGCTCTGGGCAGTCTGTATCCTTGTCTGTCACTGTACAGTAGGTAATCAGATGGTCTTCTCAGGCTGTTGGAGTAAGATTATTTTGGCTATTTTAAGTAAAACAAAACAACCCCAAAACAGAATAGGGTTTGTTCTTCTTTTTGTGCTTGACACTTAAAACATTGCTGTTACATGAATGCTTTAAGCCAAGTCTAAGTTAGGGACTGAGCAATGAAAAGAACTTTTCTAATTCAGAAGTCATCATTTTGTTGCATCACCAATGCATCTCTTACTATGTATGGGTCATTGGAAATTAAGAAGAAAAAGGAAATTGCTTTAGAGTGAGAGCACACCATAAAAACATAGTGTGCTTTAGTTCAGTGGACCTGCATTCTGATATGGCTGTCTGCCATTTACAATGGCCACAGACACCTGCAAGGCTTGCTTCTGAGCCAGGGTCCAGTTAGGATTCACTGTGGTCTCATGGAATCACATCTTCTCCACTGCAAAAGGCTGCAGAAGTCTATATCTAATTATAGGTGTTGCTTGTTGCCAGCTCTAGCATTTCTGTGCTGGTAAACTTTCCACCTGGAAGTGATGCCTGCTTAAGGTACATCTTTACTGTTGTTATGAAAATAGGGAGGAAAAAAGGTTGATTATGAAAACAGAAAAAAAAAAAGAGTTCCAAGAGATCTTAAAGGTTGAACTGGAAAGATGGAAGAGCAAAGCTGGTACACTACTGATATTAAGTAGGAAAGAATTAAAAAAATATATTCCTAAGAATAAACAAATGTGACCACCAGGACACAGAAAAGTTGGATTTTTTTCCTGTATGTTTTTTTAGGCAGGTATCCCATTGACTTCAGTAGGGGCTTCATACAAATAGAAAGGTACTGATGTGGCATATTTTTGTACCAGAACAGCTGCTGACACTTTGCTTATGAAAATGAGGTATAAATGGCTTTACCATCAGGGCTAGCATTTTTCTAGCAGAGCTAAAAAAAAAAAGCCTTTATAGTCACTGCCCCTTAGTTTTCATTGTTGCAGACTAGTACTGCAATTATATCACTGTAAACACGCTCATTTCAAGGACTTGGTGCTGGTGAGTGTCCAGAGAAAGGCACCACAGCAGGTGAAGGGTCAGGAGCACAAGGAGGACTGTTGAGGAGCAGGTGAGGGAACTGTGTTTAGCCTGGAGGAAAGGAGACTGAGGGGGGAGACCTTATTGCTCTCTACAGCTACTTGAAAGGAGGTTGCAGGCAGGTGGGATCAGTCTCTTCTCCCAGATAACAAGCTACAGGACAAGAGGGAACAGCCTCCGTTGCACCAAGGGAGGTTTAGATTTAATATTAGTGAAAATTTCTTCGCTGCAAGAGTGGTGAAGCATTGGAACAGGCTGCCCAGGGAAGTGTTGGAATTGCCATCCCTGGAGGTATTTAAAAACAGAGATGCGGTGCTTAGGGACATGGTTTAGTGGTAGACTTGGCAGTCCTGGGTTAACAGTTGGACTTTATGATCTCAAAGGTCTTTTATGATTCTATGACTTCTTAGACACTATAGATATGGACTCCTTAAAATGGAACCTTAAGGATTTGAGTTATTCCTTTTCAAAATAAATCAGGTTTTGTTGTTATATCACCTTAGAACCAGAGGGAGCCTGATATTTCTTCTGGTTCTTTGCAGATTTAGCCTAGCATTTATTTCTCTAGCAGCATTACTTCTGCCTTTATTTGAATAAAAAATGCTTTTAATGTTGTTGCAACCTTTTAGGAATTATGCGTTGCTTGGTTAAAAATAATTTAAAATGTAAAGTAGTTCTATGTCCTGTTTCTGTTGTAGGTAAGAGGAAAAGCCCAGCAAGCCAGTGTGCGTTAGTTTTGCTTAAGGAAAAGGTTGCACTGGCCACTTGCATCAGTCAGAGAGGTGATGCTTATCTGAAATGTACATGCGAGAAAGCTGAGGTGGTTTTCTGTCACATTGGTGTAGTAATTTGCATCAAGTATATTTGAAGTGTATTTAGACTGAGAGCTGCACCATTAGAAATGGCACAGTTCGCTGTACTTTCCCATTTGGGGAAGCTCCAGAATTTGGAGATGTGCCCTTCAGCACGTTCACTGCCTGCTCTTTAGTGTCGAGCTCTGTTCCTCTTGCTCCCTACAAAATTTATGTGAGGTCTTCAGATGTTTTTACAGTTAACTTGAGTGACTTCCAAAGAGAAAACAGTCCTTTCTAATTTCCTGGTTTATGGACCATTCTGTTACTGTACACGAGTGAGTTGTTATGCAGAAATATTTTGTAGTAAGACAACTCACTCCAACTACTATTACCAATGAACAAGTTACTCAATTACATTATATGACACCATATCTAGTACTTAATATTTTCTTTTTCCCTGAAGCTTCCTCTAGCCTCTGTTATATTTCTGCTGTTCTGTTCTTAATGTGGAAATAAACTGTGATGTGTAAGTTTGTGCCTTATTTCTTTTTGATTTCTAGTGCTTTTTACTTGAGAAGCTCTTTAAAACAACTGACCATCACTGCAGGTTCTGTATGCAATGCCTTCTCTACCCCCCAGTTTATTTCATTCAGACCTTTTATTTAGGCCATGTGTATCCTAGTTTTACTGGACTAAAATTGTTTCGTAGATATTAGTCCAAATCAAAGAAGAAGCTGATATATTTATTTTAGAGCTTGTAAACATGATTTAAGATAATGATTACCCAGAGTTTATTTCTGCATTCAGCAAAACTGAATTATTGTACCCTTCTAGTCAAAGCTTTTCAAGGTGGAGCAGAAGAGCAGAGTATAATTTATATGTTGTCCTGAGGTAAAAATCAGATGTTTCTGTCAATTCTTGCTTCCAAGATTTTACAAGATCTGTAAATTAAGTGCTATAGATGGTGTTGTTGCCTGTCTGCTTTTGACAAGAAAGTCAGAGTTGATGGACATTGATTTGCCACTGGGAACCAAAAAAACATTAATTGAAGCTGTGGTGACTAATCCATTACTTTGCTCTGCTTCGTGGATTCTGACTTAACAGTTGTTGCTACAATCAAAAATTCATTCACGCAAATGCGCCTATTGTGATCAAAGTGATCAATTTTTCTAGTTTGTAGTTGGCAGGCACAGGATTCTAGAAATGTATCCACATATCGCTGAATTGCCAAAATGAGCTGACTGCTCCCAGGGGTGGGGAGTAT
>JAVJGJ010000033.1:9231534-9272138 GCA_035590215.1 Microhierax caerulescens
GGGGCGGGATGTCAAAGCAAACAAGAGCATAAAGTATTATTAATGCTGCCAGCCCTAATAGTGGCATGAAACAAGACACTTCTGTATAGATCTTTGAAATGAACATGAAGGGTTTGAGTGGTTTCGTTTGTGTCTTTTTCTTTGGATTTATCTAATTTAGAACCACTCTAAATCGAGTGCACAAGAAAAACTGCAGATGAAACACAAGAGTAGCCCAGTGAGATGGGAATATTTTGTTGTGTTTTCTTTTCTTTTTTGTACTTGCAAACTTGGGCTCTGGAAACTTTGGGGTTTTTTCCACCTATTACTTCTTGTAATGGAGGGAAAGAGAGCATTTAACTCAGAAAAGGTTTGAAGGAGAGGCTTTTAATCTAATTCATATAAAGTACAGTGAAAAATTACTATGGCAGCCTCATGAATACATACACTTTTATTAGTTGATACTTGGGGAATTATCTGAGTGTCCCAATAATAAATCCCTTTATCACTTATTGATAGCTCTTGCATTGATGTAAATCCCAAATATTTGTGCTGTCAGGTTCACACTGGCCTAATTGGGATTAACAAATAGCCTTTTCCCATCTCTGCAGTTCCTGTATGTGAATAAATATACAAGTTTAATGCTACGTTAACTGGCAAGTGCATGAGTTTCTTTATGTTTTGCTGCTGCCTTTTCTTAACCTTAGTGTACTAAGGTATCTCAAAAGCTTGTTTTGTATTGGGGTCTTGGAAGCTGTAGGATTTTGTGACTTCCAGATTCTTTCCAGTCTGTGTCAGCATGAATGTAAAATGCTTGGTGAAGTATTAAGAGGATATTGCTATTTGGGAAGGAGTGACATGTGTGCCTTGATTTCTTTATTTATTTTAGAACAGCCTGTCCAGAGGTACCATGCACTTATTAATGTCTTCAGTGGAAATAGTATCTTCTGATTACACCTAGTGTGTGACATTACTGTTTTGGAACACGTCTTCATAAAAGATGTTTGCACTGGGGAGGCTTTCTGGGAAATTACATCTGTATACATCCATGGATAATGCTCTTTATATGAGGTTTTCTTGCAGAGGCCAAGGGTACGATGTTCAGAGACCCTTGACCCTTGGACTGCGGCTTCTGTGGCTAAATGTTTTTTGAAAATTTTCAGGACATTTGTATGTTTTTGTTTAAGAGCAAACATGAGAGGGTGCCATGTAGGTTAACGTAGACAAGGTCTGAGCAGTCAGCCCAGGTCCGTGCTTGAGATGCTAAACTGACAGCATTTGAAAGGCATCAGGGTAGAAATGTTTATTATTGGTCCGCTTTTCGCTCAGCCTGTTGACTTGCAACTGTCCTATAGTTTTAGTGAAAGTCTCAGTCAAGCTACTATCGTGTTTAAAACATCGTCAAGTTTGGGTGAAAGGGTTTTATTTATGGATAGAAGGAAATTAGAGGATAAAAGCTCTAGCCCTTATTATACAGAACTCTGCAGTAAATATGTACCCTAAAATTTCATAATTTGTGAAATTTTTCATAATTTCTCATCATTAAGGGACAGTCCAATGCCCTTGATCCACATATTGTCTCAAACTAGTTTGTAATAGATAATTTGGCTTAGAAAAGTGCCATAAAATATCTAGGCTGGCATAAGTGTACTATTTATAATATAGGCTACCTTGCATACGGGCAGGATCACAGGCTGATTTTTTAGCTTCTTTATTTTACCTATGTTAATAATTAACTTACATGTCCATGGTTAAGACCAACAGAAGTGTTAAACACTACAATGAACATGTGCTTAATTTTTCATCATTCCCATCAGAAAAAATCTCTAAGCCTTTTGTACTGTTAATTAGCAAAGCAATATTACTTTGCTAAACTGAAGTCACAATTCTCAATTAAGTCTTTGCTATAAAGTCTACATAATTGCTTATCATTGCTCATATACACGTGTGTGTACAGTTGATACAGCACTAGATGAAGGAAAGGAAAAGATACCCTCTGTGTGAGGAACTCACTGAACCATGTTAAATAATAGTGGGAATAACTCTTATTTTCATGACTTTTGCACATGTAACTTTAAACCATGAAATTCTCTTCAGATAGATTTGTCTGTTTTAATACACCAGCACTGTAACTTTGTTAAGGTCAATTGCAAAGGACTTCTGCCTTTTTGTTTGCTGCCTTGGAGGGAGATGCTTTGGTTTTCATTTGGCTTTATCAAGTTACAGCATTTTTTTCTGGTTTAATGTTAGCATCAGGAATGTCATCTGGTGGATTTATTTTTCCTTTTTTTCCTGAATGACACTGAATATATCACTTTGAGGTCTCAGATGTTACTTGAAGTAGCTGAGGTATTGCTTTATTCAAATGGTTCTGGGATTCCAAAGATTAAAAAAATCTATCTGTTACATAGATACTAATAACAGACGCATTTACAAAAATAAGAAATCCTGAAAGTGGCATATCTGAGCCTTGCTGATGGTGAAATTTCTAACCTCCTCAATTTTTCAAACAGATGTATTGTTGCAGCATTCTCCAAACCATCAAGCTGCAATAAAGTCTTTTACCATCTCATACTGGCACACTCTTCATCCCAGTCTCTCTGCTGCCTTCTCCTCATCGCTCCTCCTCACTCAGGGCATGCTTGCTCTCTCTTGCTTCTTCCTCTCCTATTTCCTTCTGCTTCTTCCTCTCTCTCCCCTTCTTCCTCAGCTGCTCACTCTCCATTGGCTCTCAACCACTTACCAGAACCAACCACACCTGCTCCTTATCTAAATCGATCAACCCGCTGCCCCGGAAGCCAACCCACAGTTGTATATTATCAATGCTAATTAACCTAGCTTCATTCTTCTACGATGTATAAAGGTGAGCTTTGTAGACCTAGACCAGTGCTTAAAGTTTTTTTAGTCCCTAGAGAAGTACCAGGAATGTTCATTTTGATGATAGTCTCTGCGCTGTACTCCAGAAAGAGCTTCACCTGTGTGTTCACCTGTGCCACCAAGGCCAGCAACTAGCTACAGTCACACAGTGGGAGCTGGGGCTCTACCTCATCAGGGGGAGTGTCTGCTTCATGGGTCCTGCTCCTTTGCATGTTTGCAGCAAGGTTAGACCTGCTCCATAGTTGTACTTTTCTGAGACATAACTGAACTAAATGAGAAGAGTCTTTGATGCAGTGCTGTTAGACTAGCATTCAGATCTTTATGGAAAAAATGAAAGGATCTTGACTTTATGCAGGAATTGGCTTGTGCCCTGAGGTCTCCTCTCATGCTTGATGCTACCATTTGTTATCAAAGACATTTTACAGACATTTTGTGTACATATATATGCATATTTGTGCAAACATGTGTGTATGTATATAGAGAAAAGAATTAATTACAAACATTTTTTTCTGCTTCATCAGAAGGTTAATTTGAGGGAAAAAAGATAAATATGTCTAAAAATATGCTACCTCAGTTATTTTAATGTAGAAGGTTTTTAGTCGAAGTGTGTAGGTTAAAGGGAAGCGGATGAAGAAAGTGTTAGTTAATCTCTAATATAAGTTGTGGTTATAACTTGTAAGATCCTAGTGTTAGTACACATTGCATGCACTGATAACATGGTTATGGTATATTTTTTTATCCTAAAGTAATACTAATATTGTCTATTGGTAGTATGTAATATTTTATTAAGGGGGGAAGTGTGTTTTTTCTCCAATAACTTAACTATGTACCCAACCAAGTCTTTCCTCACTAATTGTTCCATCAGTGGTAGAAGATTTGTTTTAAATCAGTTGTCTTGTGGTATTTGGGTAATGTGAATTGGATTGCTACCCTAAGATGCTAGCTAAGGGCTGAGCAGGTGTCTAAACAAGTTTGTTGTATAGTCGGTGCTTTCTAAGTGTTCTTGCTCATCTCAGTGTGTCATCAATCGATACTGAAAGAACTGATGGAAGCTGACAAGGGATTCTGGGTTTTGGGAGGGTTTGCTTTTTTTATATTTTTTTAACTTTGGTTATTTTTGCTTCTCTGGTGGCAGTACCACTTTGCTGACTTACATCACATCTTTCCTGTATAAGAACTACTAAGTTTCTGTATTTTAGGTTTGTAGACTTTTTTTTTTTTTTTAAGTGACACCAATGGTAATGTAGTGTCAGAACGGACAGTTCCCTCTCTTAAAGCCTTCTGCAAAATGAAAGCCTGTTTTATCAGTCCCCTGTTAGGGTCCTGCCATTTGGGTTGCTGATGAGCTTGACTCTGCTGAAGGTCGTGGCCATTAAGCCCTTTGCAAGAAGCTCTTTGGAACAGCTGGTGGGCTTTTCAATCTTAAATCCTGTTCAGAATATTTTTAATAAACTTCATCATCTGAAGAAGTGGATATAGGAAAGACAGACTTCATTAAGTGTTTATTCTGGCTAATATATCATAAAGAATATATATATAAAATATACTGTAGAATGTCATAGAATCAACATAATTGAGATGAAACCACAAGTTTGGGAGGAGGGCAGTTTTGGTGGGGTTTTACTCTTACAATTTCTTTGACCTGTGTTTAAAAGGAAGGTCTTTGAGGTCCCTCCCCTAAGGAGTTAAGCTTCTGCAAGCCAGAGCTGTTCTTTGTTAGGGTTGTTATTCTGGATTTTTAGGCATTCAGTGTGTGGGGATCATATAGTATATGTGAAAAAAGGGAACATCAGGGTACTACAGGAGCACGATTGTAGATCATATAGTTCTCTGGAGCTGGTTTTGTAAGGTTAAGTTCCTACAGCAATCAATCTTTTTGTATGTACATTTTGTATATTGTTTTTTAATTCACATTGAAATTAAGCAATTTTTGTAAAAACCTTGAAATCTATGTATGAAATTAATTTCAAAGGGAAATTGTGTAAATGGAGTGTGACCTGGTCTCTTCTTTCTTTATTTAATATTTATATTGTATGTGCAATAAAAGCTATGTAGTGCTTTCCAGGAATTTCAGCATCTGGCCTGCTTCCAGCATGTTTTTCTCTAGCCAATGTTCTGGAATAGGTGGTGATTATATATCTGTATAAGTGATTAAACACATTCTCATTACAAGTGAAGCTTAATGGGGTTTTTCCTTATGGTTCAGGACAACAAATTCCTCATCAGCGTTCTTTAATAACTTATCTATTTCTCCTTCTCTTTCATTTTGTTTCTGTTCAGAACATTTTCTGACTCTGCTGACCATGTTAATCTTCAGTAGTGCCTGAGGGATTTTGCTTGTCTTCTCTTTTGGCATAGTCCTAAATTAGCTCTGTTCACGTTTGTTCAGTACATAACACTGTATTTGATAGGACAATCTCTGTTCTTCTGTTGGATAATTAGTATTCCAAGACAGTCTTTTCTATGACTGGTGATTTCAACTCAGAACATTTGTTGGCATGATATTAGTTTTTTCTTCCTTGCTACTAATACACAGAACATGTTGTCAGCAAAGCCAGTAGTTTGACTGCTCTTCCTGTACTGACAGATTGCCTGGTAGATAGAAGGAAGTGTTAGATTCCATTTTCATTAGTAAAGCTCATCAAAACAAATAATTCAGTGCACATATCAATGCCCAGCCCCTTCCACATTTTACCCAGGCTGGGCAGATGTAACTTTTTAGAGATAGCTCAGTGGGGCTCTCTTTGTTTGATTTGGTTTTATTTATTTCCTTCCTAACAAACTCTTTTGAAGATCTGATTTGGGAGATCACAATGTTTACTTTTTATCACAGTTAAAATAAATTTCCCCAATAGTAGCACATTTAGGCTTTCATGTTATCATACTTGGTTTTGTACCTGCTGACTGTATTCCTCAGCTCCTGCAAAAAAACTCTGGGTGGCAAAATATGCAAGGATGTGCTTTCTCACTTACTGATTTGTTGGTGATTTATTGAGCTGCTGTCCTGTACATCCCTTCATTGTAAGAAATTGGATTTAATGTTAAGATACTTCATCCATAGCTTTCTTTTGCATACTGTTCCTGTTCTTTCCTATCCCACAATGATTCAATGATACATTAAGTACCGAGAAGACTCGGTACTGAAGGGGAAAAAATGTTTATCTGCCTGTATGAAATAAACGTCTGTGGTATCTGCCTATCGGGAGGTGGCTTTGGAATGCAATATAACATAGATTCCAGAATTTGCTAGGTATGTTCAGGGTGCAAATTATGATGAAGAATAGGAAAAGCCCAGTGGATTTTGGTTAAAAATGAGAAGACTGGAAGGAAAGTTTTGGAGGTCCCCAGGAACCTGTTGAAACAGGTGGTTGGGAAAACCAGCAGCTATAAAAACTTCTAGCATTTATATCAATTAGTGGCTCCATAAAGCTGTCATTAACCCATTGTAGTAGCAACACATCCCACTCAGATTGTGGGTGAGTGCCACAGTGGATTGCACCAGTCATCCCAGTACAAATTCAGACACTGACCACCTTGAATAAACTTGTTCCAGTGGGAAGGGAGCAAATACAGAAGGCAAGGGAAGAGCCAGGAGAGGAGAGAAAAGAAGCAGGATAGCAGGAAGGCACGATAGAGCCACAGACATATTGTTATCATACTACACAGGGCTTCCTGTGAGGTCTTTTCAACATTCATAATTCTTTAATTTTTTTTCTTTCTCTGTGCAATGCTGGCCTTGATATATTGCTTTCCAATTTAGACATTACTATGCTTAGCATTACATTAACTTTTCCGGTTTCTGATCTCTACTGCTTCTTACTACCTTAGTGCCCTTTCAGTATCCCTGTACAATCTGAAGCAACTCACATGTTCTGAGCTGATTATCTTCCTGTTGAATGATTGGTTTCCCAAATTTTATTCTTCACCCAAGGCTGTATGTTTCCATGGGTTTTTCTCTTTCTCCCCCCCAACCCCCCCCCAAAAAAAAAAATAGAATTAGGCTTCAAAAAGTAAGAACTGCATATCCTTACTTATGCTAATCAAATCTGAGCCAAACAAAAATTTCTAAAGGAATTCACATGTATCCTAAATATTAAAGCTATGGTTATGAAATGCATTTTTTTTGTATTATCATTCCACTCAAATCAGACTACACATTGTGATAGAAAAATAATGAACAATGACTTGTGTTATCCAGGAGAGACAGGTGGGGTTGTCCCAACAAATTGCTTTCCTGGAGTACTGTTGAGAACGAGGGCCTTCAGCTTATTCTGTTTCCATGTTTTTTCAGCTCAGATGGGTCTGCCTGATCATGTACTTTGTCCTAATACTCTCTTAACCATTTCTCCTACTACCCCTGAAACACACAGACCTCCTAATAGAATATTGCTGTCTTAATAGAATCCATTCAGACTCAAACACTAAGCTTGCTTTCAAAGTGGTATGTTGTAAAGCCAAAGATTTTCCCCTTACTTCATGTATGTGCTGAAGCACAAAGTTAGAGCTACAGAATGTTACAGCTTTCATGCTTTATTGTAGGTAGATAAGGTTAATTGACATTCCAATTGTTATTTATTTAGTATGTGTTGTAGTGATCAGGAGTTTTGGTAGCAGGTCATTACCCGCTAGGAGTGAAATGATAATTTTCTGATTTCACTTGTATAGAAACCTGTAAGAATTTAGGGTTTCATAGTGAAAACATCCATATTTATGCTTCAGGGTCATTTTTTGTTTCTTACAGAATGATTCATAAAAGATGGTATGATTTGCCTTTAAGATTACAGGAATACACTTTTTTTTTCCTGAATTAAGTTTCTTTCTTCACTTTGTGAAAACCTTTAGCTCCTATTTACATTGCAGCAGATACCTGAAATTTGGTAGCAAGGGCTCAGTTGTATTTGGCACATTTAATTGAAAAACAAATACGTTCCTAGTGTAAGCTGCTAAACCTATCAGTCTTGCTGCACTTAAAACAACCATTATACATGGATATGTGGAGATTAATTTAGAATGCTTTGGCTAAAGGCCAGTCAACTACTACAGCAACTTTAAGTACTAAGTTTTGGATCATTACTTAAGATGCTTATGGTATGAGGACTCCCACCGTTTTTCTTCCAGAGCATGCAAACAAAGGATTTTTGAGACAGTGTGTTCTGGTGTCAGTTTTTATTCATGATACTCTGGGACATACTGTGGAGGATGTGGGAGACCCTGAACTCTCCTCCACTTCATTTGGAGACAAGTTATGAAGTAAATTTGCAAGGACCGTATAGTAATGTTTAGATAGAGATGTTTTTTGAAAAGGGAAATAATTGTCTTTTTTTTTTTTTTTTTTAACAGGCCTGATATGTATGTAGAAGCAGAATACATAGGAATCTACATTAATGATTTCTGGCAAGGATCACTTTTCTGCTGCCTGTTAGCAGCAGCTGATGTCAATGTCATTGTTGGAAGATAGGACAACTGTGTTTGAAAGTACTTACCCTTAGCAGCTGCAATTGTACGGTGCTAATGACATTGTATATGATGGTGCTGGGTATTCTTTTGTGATTTACTTATGTGTTGTTTCACAGAACATGCAGAGACAGACCCTGCAGGTAAGCTGAAATACAGGCTTCTCTCAGCATGTCCTATTTTTCTGTAGGAAAAGTTAGAATGATCAGAACTAGAGAAACAGAATGTTTGATATTTGGAAGTCTTAGACCAAGGGCTAATCCTTTTGCACAAATTAGAGTGCTCAGACTTATTAGATGTATTTGTGTTCTCTATGTACTGTGTGCGTCCATGTTTCTTTATATGGAGAATCACTGGCAGAGATGTACAAACTTAAAAAGAAGTTGCAGTAACTATTCTGAACTGCTTAATAATGTACTCCTGCCAGCACTTTTGTGAAGTGCCATTGACTTCAGAAGGACTCCTTGTGAGAACAAACACCTTTTTAATACAACAATGAATATTTGTATATTTAATACTACTTTCAACTGTAGTCTCTCATTCATAGACTAAGAGTGAACAAAAATGACAAAGCAAAATTTAATCTAAGCATATTGGACACTTGTTAAAATTCACCTGTCCTGGAATGTCCATTTATCATGATTATGACTAGACAACAAAACTAAGATAGCTGCTGCTCCTTTACTTGATGCAAAATGATGATTTATTACTCTGTTTTGTAGTAATGGTTAAATCTAATGAAAATTTCTGCATGACAAATCATTCATATTCAGAGTAAAATTAGACATGTTATTCTTTCATGTAGAACATTTCACAGCAATTCATGGAATACAGAAATCTTGTATCACTAAATAATTGCCAGATCACTGGCTGCATACATAAATTTAAAGAACATATATGTATATTAATATTTTAATATGATATAGTTTCCTGTTCATAAAATTGTGTAAATCTTTTAATTTGAATTAATCAATTTGCAAAGTACATTTTCCTTTGTGTTTATAAATTCTGTATCACAGATCTGAAAAATACATATCATGATGAATAATTTTATCTTCTTCTATCCATTGTGTATATATATACCTAGGAGTAGCATAAATTTTAACAAGGTACATTTATACCATAGGGAGAAGACCAGTAGGGCATATACTCAATATCATGTAATACACTGTTAAATTACATGGCCCTTATATACATGTTCCATCTTGAATTAGTGGATTCTATAATTAGTAACAGTACTTCCCACCTGAAGAAACTCCTCGGGTTTCAGTCTGTTACCTCAGCCTGGTATATGTGTTTTGTATTCTGCAGCGCAGTGGAATGATTATTTGCAAGGCACGCACTCTGACATCTATAACAAAATAAAGACTACCGTTTTGGTTGGGGAGGGTTGGTCAGAAATGGTATTTTAGTATTACTACTAGTCATTTTCTTCCAGGGAGCTCTTTACAAAGATAATCCTGAGTAGCCTTGGATTACAGTCAGCTGCCTGGTTAAGGTCTTGATGCTACTGCTTTAACATAGCAACAGAAGCTTTGTGGATTTCATAAAGGAAAATCAGTCAACACTTGGACTCTAATAGCAAAACGATGATGTAAATTCTTCCATAGATTTCTGTGGAAGTCTGGCTGCTTTATAATTCTAACACTGTTGTAGTAGCATATGTTTTAATCTACTTCTAGGCCCTTGTAGTCATCAGAAAAACTTCAGACAGGGTTCTAATTAAACCATTTGCTGTAAACTGAGCTAATTAATCCTTTGGTTGTGCAATTAGGCATTTGTGCTAGAACTGTGTTTTACAGAAGACCTCATGCTTCAAATGTTCATACTCTGGCCTGTCTTCTCCTTGCTCAGAAAGTGATTTGTTGTTAGTAGTACCGCTGTGCAATTATATAATAGTACTATCAGCAGGCCAGCCTTGGGACCTACTTTATTGAGAGCAGTGCTACAGAAGGGTTTTCCTACAGTGGGATTTAGGACAAAGAAGACTAATCCACTGAGATGGTCATCTGTCATCTAGGGTGTCTTTTCATGCTCTTGGACAGTAGAGCGTACAGGAATCAGAGCAAGCTCTGAATGAGGTAAGGGACAGTGATCTGGTGATGATCTGTCTGGTTACGCTGGCAAGAGCAAGTGTCCTGGCAAAGGTAATGCCAGTATAAGTTATGGGAGGTGGGCCAGGTGCAAGGGAGATAGAAGACAGTTAGTTAGTTAGTTAGTTAGCTGATCTCCCACCCTAGCTCCTCTCATCTCTGATTACTTATTGAATTGTCTTGCTTTGCACCACAGTTCATTGATGCCCCTGAGTAACAATGTGATCTGGTCAGCAAACAGGTCACATGGACACTGTCTTGATACTGTGATCAACAGTAGGCTGTGGTGATGAGACTCATGTGCAGTTGGAAAGGATCTGTGTTGTGTTCCTGTGGTATGGGGATCTTGGTTCCACGTAAGAAGCAGTATCTGTGAAATGATGCAGATTATTTCTATATTTTCAGGTTTTTTCGATGTTTCAGCATTCAGTATTATTTCAGTGTGTTCAGTGAATCGATACAATTGTTTTGCATAGTTCCCATAAGTCTCAGGCCAAGAGCTTAGAAATCCACTGAAGTTGCATTACTACTTCTTTGTTTTTGAAGCTATTGGATTCATTTCAATAACACGTTTCGGTCTTTGGAGTCAACAAGGTGGTAATTTTATATGAAAGCTGGCAATCTTATGCCACTATTTCATTGTTAGTGCTTTGTTGAAAGTTCCGATTATGGAAAGATTCATAATAAAAATTGGTAACAAAACAGCAGCTCAAGTGAGAGGCTAGAAAGATAAATGAAAAGTAGGTGAAATAATTAGCTGTCTGAGAGTTGATATGGAAAAAAAAAATCCTCTCAGGATAACAAGTAACTACTACTGGAAACTCCTTATGTGCAAGGAAAGGTTAAACAATAACTATTAACAAATAGTTGTTGCAGAATCCCTCTTTGGACCTGATTTTACTGTTTACCAGTGAAACAGTTGCATGTGTTGCAGAGGGGTCTCTTCACAGTGGCATGCACTGCCTTTGTGGCCAATCTCTTTTTGAATTCTTCATAGCTTTTTTTTAAGCAAACATTTCTGAACTAAAATATTTTTTCTCAAAGTTTTTTTTGTTTTGTTTTGTTTTTCTTATCTGGGGTGTAATCTGGTATTTTATTTTGATTAAACTAAGTTTTGTATCACTTCTTTGGAAATACAAATGTCTTTGTTAGACCAGGTGTTGTCAACTGTATTAGCCTACTTAAAAACTCTGCTGTAGTAGAAAACTTACTTGTTCCTTCCCCCTTGGTATGATATTGTGCAAGTTTCAGCATAAGTTTTTTTTCCTCCACTGAACCTTCATATTTTATACCACAAAACATGCTGATACAGGGACAGAATACCCAACCTTTTCCATCTGCAATGGAACAGATGATGCTTCCCCTGAGTTCATTCCTTTTTAGGACACTAAAAAATTTACACAGGATGGGTTAAATGTCAGTATACTCTGCATCACCTGAAAGCAGCTGAAATTTTGTGTTCTTACTCTCCAATATAGGGAAGGGAAAACATCCAGTGCTTCTGGATTCTGTTCTGTGCCTTCTGCAGAATCAGGCAAACCTCCTTGTTTGGTACTTTCAAGGCTTTTCAGAAGGTGGAATCATGTTGAGATCAAAAGATCATGAAAAGTTTAATTGCAAAAGCTAATTAGTAGTTGGAGGGGGTTTGCTAGACTCAGTAGATGAATATTTAGCTGCATGAATTACAGGAGGATGTTTGATCCCAACTTTTCAAATGGTGCAGTGCAAGAAATCTATCTGACTGGGGTTACTACTGTTAGAGAGTTTTTCAGCACCTCCAGACACTCTGTGTTCTACCTTTCTGGTAAATATGATATTGCCTACCACTTTTACCAGGATTGCTGTGTTCTAGGATGAGCTATTGTATTTTAAAGGAATTAAAATAATTTTAGAAGCCTTCTAGATTTTAAAAAATATTACTTAATAGTTTTTCTGTTTAGCTGTTTTTAATGTGGGATTTTTTTTTTCCCTAATCAAACAGTACTTGAGAAACACCTTGTTGCCATCAGCAGTGATTTTTACCAGTGACATCTTATTGAATTTACAGGCAAGATGTAGAAGGCACAGTATTAATAAAAGAAAGAATCTATACTTTGTGACAGATCACTGAGCAAACATGGCACAAGAAGAGATTTGAAAGCCTCTATGCAATCTCTACGGCAGCAATCAAGTGTATATACTTATATATTTTTCAGTCCTTGGATGAGTGGTTGAAGCATTCCTTTTGCTTTTTGTCTTACTGAGCTCGTCTGTTATCACATACCTATAGAAGTTTTCTGTACTGGTTCTTTGTCAGTAGTGATGGGACTGTATGCAATAGTACAGGTCTTTATTTACATTACTGAAGCTATTTTTAACTTTTTAACCAAAGATAATTTCTGTTAGTGGCCACAGTATTTACACAGCTGTATACAACTGGGATGGTGTTTCAGCACTTGCTTATTTCCAGCCTTGAGTCAGTTCTAGCTATTTTTCAGCATAAGTAGCAAATGATGTTACACTGTGTAAAACTAGGAAAAAACTTTGGAATTCTTAGTGTTCTGTATGTAACTAAGTATCCAAAGCAGGACAGGACTGTTGAAATCTTTCTGACCTTCTAAAGAAATATCTTGGAACCTTCTTTGCAGACAGTATGTATTTTCTGAACAAAAATGGGAAAACACTGCAAAATACATTTTACAGATGCTCAGTGTGAAAGACCATGCTCATGCATGTTGACATTTTATTTCCAGACTGTGGAGATGAATGCCCCTTGGATTTGCCTGTGGGAGGAGTATTTAATAGTTTCTTATAAAAGTTATATAGACACCAGATTCAATTATGAACTCTGAAGAAGGAGACTATGTTTATTACAGAAAGTGAAAGAGACAGAGTAAACACAAGGTTTTGGTTTTGACCGTTAGTTACATCAACGGTGTCAAGGTTTAACCCCAGCCAGCACCTAAGTAGCACACAGCCTCTCTCTCACTCTGCCCCCCACCTCCCCGTGGGATGGGGAGAAGAATTGTAAGAAGGCAAAACACACGTATTGAGATAAGACCCATTTAATAATTGAAAGAAAGTAAAATATGCTACTAAACCCACTAATAATAATTGTAATGAAAAGGGAGATTACAAAAAGAGAGAGAAGAAGAAAACTCAGGAAGAACATGCGATGCACAATATAACTGCTCACCACTCACTGACTGATGCCCAGTCGGTCCCTGAGCAGTGATTTGTGCCTCTCAGCCAACTCCCTCCTATTTATATACTGAGCATGACATTCTATGGTACGGAATATCCCTTTACAGACTAGCCTGGGTCAACTGTTCTGGCTGTAGTCCCTCTTGGTTCTTGTGCACCACCTCACTGGCAGCGCATAAGAACTGGAAAGTCCTTGACTTAAACTGAGCACTATTTAGCAACAACTAAAACATCAGTTTGTTATAAACATTATTCTTACATTAAATCCTAAACACAGCACTGTACCAGCTGTTGGGAAGAAAATTATATCTATCCCAGACAAACGCAGGACAAACAGTAATAAAATTAAGTGTGTATTTCTGAGCATTTCACCAATAAATCAGCACCACAGTTAACTCTACTATTTATCAGAGTTGATAAACGTTTTGGGGACAAGAGAAGGTCTTTTGCTTCTCTGTAAAATACAGTGTTGGGTAAATAGTACTGAGAAGCGAGAGCCTGCCTATCTGGTTTTTGCCTGCTTTTGCTGGAGTAGCAAAGGATGTGGAGTTCCCAATGGACTCCAGAGTACCTCCTGCTGCTGCTGTAAGAGATCCTTTGCCTTAACCTTTCCCTCCCCTTTTGAAGGGAGATGGTGCATGTTTGCCATGCTTATGCAGGCTTTCAGATTTAAATTTGAATATTTTAGCACAGTTTTATTTGAAATAGAAAGAAAAACATTATTGTAGTAGATAAAGGGACATTTAAAGCAGAAATAGTTTCCTAAGCGTTCAACAGGCAATGGAAAGATTAGTCAAAAATTCTCCAAAGTAATCCCCGAGAATCCTCCTTGTTCTTTAAAAGCCTAACATACTAACTTAACAAAATACTTCCTTCCTTAAGCTGCATCTCATTTCTCTATTTTCAGGAATTTAGGCTCACTTTCCCCCTCCTTTTGTGCTCTTTGAATAATATTTGCAAACTTAGAAGAGGACACTGAAAGTGTCACATTTCAGAATTTTGACAGGATGCATTGCAAGTCAGTCAGTAGAGCAATGCCCTAAAGGCATGTCTCAAAATCCCAAATTTTGACACACATTCTCAGGGAACAGACTGAAGAAAATACACTAAATGTACTGTGATTGTGCTCATGTAAATGGAGAAACTCTTCTGAAATCAGTGGTGTGTCACAAGGGGAAAACAAATTGAGACGATGGGAGAAAAATTAGGCTAAGCTATGTTGTAAAGTTCACAAGCATATTTTTATACATGTCAGAAACTAGTCTTAACTTTTAAGTGGCATTTTATCAGAACTCTGAATTTGGTGTTTGTGTTATGCCACAGAGCTCCCTAGCTTGTAGAGGAATTTATCTAAGAGGATTTGTGAGTTACTATTCATGCCCAAAGCTATGCTTGTCAATCAATAGACTGTAGGTAGCTCTGTACTTACAGTTCTGCAGTTAATTAGCTGTGTTTATTATAGGTTCAGGAGTTCTTGTGCTATTTTCATTGCTCTCACTACTTAAAAGTAATAAAATGTTGTAACAAAACTTTAGAACTAGTAATATTTTGATGGATGACATTAGTATTTGAAACAGCAATACTAACTTGTATCTTCCCGATTTGCTGGACGTTTGGATTAAATCTTTGTCTCATAATCATTTAATATGCTTAGTTTTAGACATTCACAGCTCGATTCTCTCTTCTGCACCTGAGATTGCCAACGTGCGTTTTCCACGTTGAGTTCAGTATGTTTCTAGTTTAATAACACTGTTTCTTGATCTCTGATGTGATGCAGTTTTATGGATTTCATCCACTGATATTCCGTAAAATAGTATTTATTGACTCATATTGATGCTGCATACTTAATAATAATAATAATAATAATAATAATAATAATAATAATAATAATAATAGGACCTGTTTTCATTCAGGCTGCCAAAAAGAAAAGATCACTGAAAGGGGCTGAGAGGAAGTATGGTAGAAAGACAGATGCCCTCCTTTCCCCTTCTGTAAATTTCTTCTTGGAAGTATTACATCAGGCTGGCAATGCAGGTTATAAACATTCTTCTCTGGATCTGATCTTTCTCCTAAAGTAATGTAATGTAAACCAGTACTGCTCAGAAAAAAACACCCAGAGCACTCCACTGTGGTGCATAGACCATCATCTCTTGGGTATTCTTGTTCCTTCCTTCCATGAGGCAGTGAGACTGAATTGCAAATCAATACTTGCACTTATTTTAGCTAGACCACACATTGGTCTTATGATGCTGATTAATTATGTTACACCACGTGATCTTTCAGAATTTGACAGCTGAGATTTTGGAACTCCTAATCTGACCCTTCAGTTAGCAACCTTTGCAATGTTTAAAATTTGGGTCTGAACAAGTATAGGTGGCTTATTGAAGCAGTATTGATAATACACTGCATTTGGGAATAACTCATTTCTCTCTGTGATATTTTTTAATGTTTGATCTGGCAAAATTTATTAAAGAAATGCTTCAAATTTGATTAATATTATGCTTGACTGTTCACCTACTTCATGCATGTAACAGGCCTGGAGAAATTACACAGTGGTTTGGAAGCTTTATGTCACTGTTTAAAAATACTATTTTGTGAAGAGTATAACTGTGAAAATATAAGGCTAAAGGCATTTAAAGAAATCTGTGCTATCATTCGTGATTAACTATAGGACATTGGGGGTGGGGTGGGGGTGGGGGTGGCGTAAATTTAATTTTCCCAATCCCAGCTATTTTTTTTTATTTTTAATCAATGGAGGACTGAACCAAACAGAAAATAAGAGTGCAACAGGTCATCAAGAATTTTCAGATAATTCAGGGACTCATTGCAAAAAAGTACTAGATTGGGAGAGATGATTATGCAAGATATTAGAAGTCCTGCATTATATTTTTCACTTCTAAATTTTTAACACCAGACACTGGTTGACCTGAGTGATTTAGAAATATATGGGCAACTGAACCTCACTGAGTACTTCTCAGTGTGATGCAGAAATTTAATCTATGTTGGTGAAGTTGTGCTTTGTCAAAGTCCACTTCAAAAGTAAGTACTTCATGTGAATGAACGGTCTTTGCTTCAGCAACAAGTTTAGGACAAACAGTCAACTGGCCAGTTGAAATTACAGGATTTCCATCCCTCTGGGTTGTAAAAGGCCCTGCAAGATAAATTGTCCCAAGTGTGTTGTCTCAGCATGTTGGTAATTCTGGTGTTTACTGTAGGTTTGTGTCTTTTATACCTTAACTACTATTTTAAGAGAGAGAATACTGAGGATGCCATATAGAGACAGATTTTCTTCCTCTCCTTTTTGTTCTTGTTGTCAACACTTGTCCACTAATGATCCACAAATGCCTGAAAACACATTCATCCAAATTTAATACATAGCCATCAAAAAACGAAACGGAAATGAAATTTCTTGAAACTATATGTAGTAAGCAAGCAAAACATCTGGTTAAAAACATGTATGTTCATTCACCAGCTAGCAGTAGACATGTGATGTGGGAGAGCTTTTATTACTAAGCTTAGTTGCTTTGTCACTACATCTCCATTTAACTAAATTCTTTCTTGTGAAAAAAAAAAAAGGATAATGGAAAGGAAAAAAAAAAATACACCTTTGTCTTACTATTTATCTGTGTATGAAAAGGGGAGGAGAGCAAGTCCTAAATGCAACTAGCCACAGACCTTGCCTCAAAGAAAACTACTTTTTATTATATGGATAAGATTCAAAGCAATAAATTAAAAGGCTTTTTTAACTTCTAAGCATTGTTTCCATTTTCATTTTACATTAATCTGCAAAATGAGCTCTTTCTTAATACAGCTCCAAGAAATTGGTGGTTGTGAGCTCTTTGCCTGGTTAAACTGTTGCCAATGCAAGTGGTTTGGCTGTTGGTTTTGGGGGTTTTTTTACCTCTCTTCAGTGGAATAGCATTGCTGAGAGGATCCCTTTCTTTTCATCCTCTCTCCCCTACTTCTTCTTTTAACTGGGTCAATGGATGGAAACTTAATTTTATGATAGATGGAGCCTCAAAACGGGATCTCATGTTAAGACTCAGAATAGGGGGGGAAATTTTATTTGTGCTGCCTTTTGTGTTCTTTCCCCAGGCTGTTGGAGGTCAAAAAAATAAGACTCATGGGTTAAGGATGAATATTATGCAGTGGGGCTGTAGATAGAGGTGTGCAAAGGAACTAGAAATATTATGCTGCAAAAGAAATTAATGTATTTCAGAAAACAGGAGTTTTGAAAGTAGGAATGCAATGGGGAACCATTAGTATATGAAACTCCTGTTATATCAGCTTTGCTTCTGAGTCTCTGGTATAAAAAAAAGATAGTCTGTTACCGTTTAGAAGAGTAAATGTCTATAGTTCTTTGGGCTTTCTCACTAAAGTGTAGATTAAAAATACGGTCATGTAGTATTGACATGGTGATTCCTCACTCTGCTGGTCTCTGTTAGGGCTGCAGTTACTTTGCAACTCATAGAATATGTACTATTGCTGAAGAAATAAAAAAATACTTTTTCACTGCATGTCATGCATATGCCTGATCATGGTATAAACCCTTGCCTGACTTGGTGCAGGTAGGCCTAATTAAGCACTCTTTGCAAGTTAGCCCAGTGGCTTTTTTTGTAAGAAGTCAATATTAACTTGCTTTTAACCTGTGTTGTAACAGGCTGTGAGAATGCTGCAACTTGGCAAAACTAAGGATCTTGCAGGTCCTTCTGTTTTCATTACACCAGGAATTAAATTCCACCTCAAAACCAGATATTCTTCCAAATCAGATAACTCAGAAGTATTATGAAAGCTTCAGATCCAGCACACATTCGATTTCTGATGTAAATGTCTGGAGGCTGCTCTTTAAAAGAGTTTTAACATCCATGTCTCTTCTAAGTTACTGAGTGCTGCTCAACGCTGCTATTTTCATGGCTCAAAAAGGTGAGCTACAGCTACTGCCTTTAGCAGCATATTAGTAGTTCATTCTGTGATAGTCTGCTCAATAATAGCTCTGCCCAGTGCATTGATGAAAAAAAATATTGGAAAATGGCTGGGGATTCCTGCTCTTAACCACCATCCTTCACATGAGAACTGGCAAACTTTCACCATCTTCTGTTTTCATACAGACAGTTGGCAAGACTGCCACTCAGAATTTCTCAGTCTAAGTTTGGAGGTTCTCCTTTAAGAGGGGTGGCCCACTAAGACTAAGTGAACTTCATAAGGCTCACTTTGAAATTGGAGTTTTCCTTTCTTCAAGTAAGATTCAGCCACAGGTCCTCATTCTGTCAAGTGCAGTGTTAATGAAACAGGACATCTCACTGCTCTCTCTGCACACTTGCTCTCTTCTTAGTGCTACAAGGACAGATTTACAGCGGATCTCAGCCAGTTCTCTGGCTTTGCATGAAAGATTTGCAGGTGTTATCATGTAATCCTCTACCTGTCTTGTTTCTGAGCTACAGCATCAGTTTATAGCCCACTGAGGAGGAATGGTAGACAAACCCACTAAGTTCAGTAAGTTTTATAAATATGCTGGCAAGCATTCAGTATGTGACTGTTGTGCAATAATGAAACTTGGGCAAATTTGAAAAAAAAAAAAAGTCTCTGGCAACTATTCATTAATTTTCACAAAGATCCATCTGTGAAGAAAGTTAGTGCATGGTGAAATACAGTGAGGAAAAGCAGGCACTAGCATGCTTGCTCCGTGTGTGAGGTAGCCTGAACATGGAAAGTCTCGGTCACAGCACATAAACCCATCATCATTTGATGGATAAGAAATCCTAAAGCGCAGTCTGCACTACTGCTGTAGGGCTGTCCAGCTCTCCTGATCACAATATTCTATTCTAAAAGTATTAACAGAAGAGACGTCTGGCATCTCTGCTGAGTCTACTAAATGCCAGAGAAGAGGATCTGATTTGAAATATCTTTATTCACACTATCTTATGCATAATGATCTAGAATAAAAAAATATAAGTGTTTTAACACACCGAGTAGCTGCCAGTGGTGATGAATTGTGTTTACAAGCTACCATTCAACAGGATGTGCATAAACAACTTCCTTGGCTGGCAGTAATCACATTCCTCACTGGGGCTAATCCAGTGCTGAAGTTTCTTGCAGAACTGAGGCTGCAGTTGTTTAGCCATTTCACCTGGAAAACTTAGGTAAAATGGAAACTTTCTTCCTTAGTGGCATTTTCTGGAAAAAACATCAAGTTGCAGTATATATATATTATCCTTCAACTATTTGGCTTAGTAGAAATCAATGATAAGTTCATATCCTCAACCAGAACAAATAAATCAATTAATAGCCAAAAAAGGGGTAAAGTCAATATAAAGCATAAAACAGTGATGGCCAAATTAAAATGTCCTGTGCACCTCAAAATTATTTATTGTCTGAAACTAGTGAACAGCAGTTCCCAGTCTTACATAGGAAGAAAAAATTAAAAGCAGACTCCCATAATCTGAAACACCAAGTTTAAAAGTAGTATCCTCGATTAGGAAACCTGAGAACATGTAACTACAATGAGCTTCCGAGGTTGCCTTTCCTTAACTGTTCAGTGCAAATCCTGCTGACCTTGGAGGAACTTTGAGGCTGTGTTTCCATGTATGTGAAGTGTTCTTGAACAATTTTCTTGGTATGTCAGGCCTGAGCAAGTTTTCCATTAATTTCAGGCAGTCTTCATTTCCAGCCTGTTGTTTCTCTTCCTTCAGAGCACACCTATTTAAATGTAGCTTTCACAACAAAAACTTGTTTATATCTTTGCTTCCCTATATACTTTTTACAATTGTTCTGAGCAGTGATACAGTATGTGGAGCTGACACTTCCTCACACATCTTCATATTAGTTGTGTGTAAGATACCTCCAGTTTCTATTTCTGTTCTTCTAACCCTTGAATAAGCTTATCTTGTTCATACTAATCATAAACTTGCCGTAGTTTCAAGACTGGTGGGGTTTAAGTTCCTTGTAGTTTCAGTTGTAAGAAAGATTCACTGAGAGAAAATAATTAGATGCTACTTCATTGAAACGTCTGTGTGGACAGATTTCCACATTCCTGTGGTAACAATATTTGGAAATCTTCTGATTTAAATAGCACTGATGCTAATTCTTTAAAGGTTTCATTGTGAAGGGAGGTTTTCTATAAAAATTGTCCTGCCAGGCCAACTGTAGACTGATGGTCGAGGGCTACACAACTGACTGTTCTGGAAAGGACAGTGCATCTCGTTCCTCCCTATCATTTGATCCACCCTTCATTAGCTATTAAAAAAAAAAAAAAAAAAAAAAATCATGCAGATTTTGAACCTAGTTTTGTTGGCTTTTTTTTGTGTTGGCAGTAAATATTCCAGCCTCCAACTATACTAAGGGTAGTTTTCTCATAGTCCAAAAGTTGTACCATATACCATACGATTATTTTTTTCTGATGAGAAATCACTGAAATTACATGCAAGACAGATAAACACCCAATTTCCATGAATCACAAAATGAATTTCTGACACAAACTTCTTTCACAGGAAAACTCTCATTGAATTTCATTAAGTATAACAAATAAACCTGAAAAAAATTTCTCTGGTCATTCACTTGTAATGTTTTTATCTTTGGTAGCTCCTTTTACCCAAAATAGATATTAACTTCAGGTTAATAGTCACATAATTTATAATACATTATTATTATTACCAAGCAGTATTAATTGAAGTAAATATTTCATACTTGGAATATTGTTGTTATATCATCCTAGTGTATCTTCCTGTAATATCTGTAATGAAATGACTGCTTTTCTGATTAAACAGAAAACTGAATTTTATTCTAGGAGTTGAGATCCAGTGAATTTGCATATGACCCAAAGTCACTTAAGTTGATCTAGATTAATTTCTTTTTTTTCAATACTAAGTTAATCAGCTGTGGATTTTTTTAGTTTATTTTGTTTAATTTTATTTTAATATTGCAAACCAAATAACCACATCCATCCACTGAAACTGCTTGGATTCAATCAGAATTTACTATTACACTTCTAGTTTTCAAATATATTTTGATAAATTATCTATGCCAGCAAGGGAGACTCTTCAAGGCACTGTGGAAAACCAAAAGCAAGTAAAGTAGAAAGTATGCAAGTAAAAATAAATATCTCTTCTTTGGTATTGCAGACAGTGAAATTCACCTTATTTTAGACTATCTAGTTCAATTGGTAGGGTTTGTTTTTTCGGGTTTTGGGGATTTTTTCTGAATGTGTCAGTGCATTCACAAAACTGGACAAACATCCATATTTACTAACTGTGAGCTGTAGCACAAGGCTTGTGTCTAAATGGCACAAGAAGAGTAGAGCGTTTAGCAAAATATTGGTCTTCTGGCTACCAGCCATTTGATCCCCATATGATACAGGACAGTGACATGACGGCTGCCTTTTACAAGTCCTTTCTTATTGTTTTGGTTATGCAAATGTGTGTGCAGGCCTCATCTAGGATAAACAGATGATACTGCTTCATTCTATTCTTACTAATACTTGTCAAGCTTTTCTTGTCCATATATTAAACGTGAATATTTATTTTATGAGAAGTATTTTTCCTACCTGATAAATGTGTAAGTGTAGCTGTGTGGGGTCTTCTGCTCTCACAGCTGTGCTGTGTCATCCTGTGCCAGCTTCCAGCCCAGCAAATTTAGCACTCCACAAACTTTGCATCCATCTGGGTTATGGGAAATGCAGTAATCCAGAAAATGGCAACACTGACCTTTGCAAAAAGTTGTAAGCTTCATGAATGCAGAGCTGTAGCATATGTATTTCTCATTTTGTCTTTTAAACTTCAAATCAATTTTGAGTGGGTTTCCAGAAATCATTGAGGTATTCTCCACTTGGTGGATAAAGTATATCCACTCAGTGGATGAGGAACTGGCTGTATGGTCACACTGAAAGAATTGCAGTCAGTGGCAAAATGTCCAAGTGGAGACAAGTGATGAGTGGTGTTCCTCAGGGGTCCATACTGGGACCAGTGCTGTTCAACATCTTTGTCAGTGACATGGACGCTGGGATTGAGTGCACCCTCAGTAAATTTGCTGATGACACCAAGCTGACTGATGTAGTCAACACACTGGAGGGAAGGGATGCCATCCAGAGGGACCTCAACAGGCTTCAGAGGTAGGCTCATGTGAACTTCATGAAGTTCAACAAGGCCAGGTGCAAGGTCCTGCACATGGGTAAAGGCAACCCCCAGTATCAACATAGGCTGGGCGGAGGATGGATTGAGAGCAGCCTGGAGGAGAAGGATGAAAAGCTTGATATAGCCCAACAATGTGCGTTTATAGCCCAGAATGCCAACTGTATCCTGGGCTGCATCAAAAGAAGTGAGACCAGCAGGTCAAGGGAGGTGATTCTCACCTTCTACTCCACTCTCATGAGACCCCACCTGAAGTACTGCCTTCAGCTCTGGGTCCCCCAACATAAAAAAGGACATGGACCTGTTGGATAGAGTCCAGGGGATGTCCATGAAGATGATCAGAGGGCTGGAGCAGCAATCCTATGAGGACACGCTGAGATAGTTGGGGTTGTTCAGCCTGGAGAAGAGAAGGCTCCAGGGAGACCTTACAGCAGCCTCACAGTACATAACGGGGGCTTATAAGAAAGGTGGGGACAGACTTGTTAGTAGGGCCTGTAGTGATAGGACAAGGGGTAATGGTTTTAAGCTATAAGAGGGTAGATTTAGATTAGAAATGAGGAAGAAATTCTTTACTGTGAGGGTAGTGAGACATTGGAACAGGTTTCCCAGAGAAGCTATGGATGCCCCATCCCTGGAAACGTCCAAGGCCAGGCTGGATGGGGCTTCAAGCAACCTGGTCTAGTGGAAGGTGTCCCTGTCCATGGCAGGGGGGTTGGAGCTAGCTGATCTTTAAGGTCCCTTCCAACCCAAACCACTTTATGATTCTATGAGTCTTTCTTTTTGGTACTTATTGAAATTAATCACTGTTTTGGGGGGAACCTTTTTATCCTGGTTACTATGTTTACGCATATTTCCCCTTTACTTCCTCAGGGGTTACAACTATATCAACATAATTATATACTTGCTGAATGGCACAGAAAGTTTCAGTAGGGTAAGACTTTCCTGGCAAGAGCGAGGCTATGTTGTTTACTTACAGAAATTAGACTATTGACGCTGTTAATAGTGTTTAAAGTAGATAGTTAGAGATGCCACTGTTTGTGTATAAATGTTTTATAATTAATTGGAATTACACTTGAGGAAAGCTAAGCTGATAGGATCATAACAATAAGGCTGGTTTGTTGTACTGATTGGCACATTGTGTGTATAATTGTTTGTTGATCTGGCATGGCTCACAGATGCATTTAATGATTCCCACTTGGGTTGCCTTGGTTTGCATTGATCTTCCCAGACACATGGGAGGATGAGATCTGAAGGATGTGGTTTAATTAGGCTACAGCTTTATTAATGTAGCTCATCTGGGAGCTCCTCAGCAATAACTTACGAAGTACAGGTCATGATGCCTTGACTTACTGCCAGCTGGTAGAAGTTAGCACTTGCCTCCCCAGGCTTTTGCTGGGCACTTGCTGCATCCCCATCATGTGAGGATTAAAGTGCTTGGGGTTTCTTAGCATGGTAGTAAGTTTTAGACTATGACCTTATTCCCCAATTTCTAGTTCTTTCTCAGTGTGAACCAGGTCTCTCTTAAGAAGTGATCTGCATGGTGTAACTCCTAAAAGGACACTCATTATTGATTAGCTTGTTTGTCCTGCTCGCATTTTCTGGATTGCTAATGGTTAATAGCTTTTACAAAAACATGTTCCTTAAGTGGAAGGAATACCCACCTTGCTCCAAAATGGCTCAAGTAAGAAATGATTATGGTAAGTTATCAGTGGTCACTGATTTTTGTTGGTGGTGGTGGTTTTCCTGTCCATAATTCACATATCTTCTGGTTTCGTAACCCTGTAAATGGTTGACGTAACTCCTCCACTGCAGTATTTCAGACCAGTTTATAGTCTGTAATGCAGAAATGGCCTGTGTCTGTCACAAGTATGTGTGGCATTTGTACAAGATCTCAGACAATATTTTCACCTAGCTATCTGAATTATCTTACATCTGGCTGCTTCTCACCACTGGAAATTTTAATAAGGGCAGAACTGGCCACAGTGCAAACTTTTTGTTTCATTCTTCTGCTTTGAACTGCAGTGAATGGGAATTAGACCTGTGGGCCTTCAATACCCAGCCATAACTGTTTAGTGCTCATGCCACCTTGTAAGGTGTCCCTGCAGTCCAGGAGAAAAAAAAATAAGCAGAAGCAGGCACGTGCAGTCCTTGAGTACTTAGGTTTTTTGATGGCCTAGAGGCCATCCACTCCTTCCAGCCAGGAGGAACCACCAGACTTAAGGGTGTAGATGGAAGTTTAGGCTGATAGATGAGACCCAAAATGCTTATTATATTTATGTTACTCATTTGTCTCCCTAGTAGAACTCTATGTCTTGGGTGGCATTTGGATTTCATTGATCGTAAGTGTAAGTTTTGGGGTTCCTTGGAATAACTGTGTTGTGGTCCTAACCATGCCATCTAGATTTCTTTGTTTTACCGGCAGAACTTCTAAGGTTGCGGTGTAGTTGCATGTCCCTTTTTTGTAGTTATGTTTTCCTCTTGAAGAAAGAATAACCCAAACACTGAAGAACTTAACCATGATTTCTGGCTGCCCTCTGTTTCTATAGGACTTATCTGCTGTTGCTCAGTACTGACATGTAGAGTGTCAGATCTTGTTGTTCCCTCCCTGTTGTGAGCAGTTCTATCACAAAACTTGTATAAATCTTCCCATGCAGGTTTTCATTCAGCTAGGTGGATATGACCCCTCCTGTAGTATCACCAGTTACTTCCTGGTGCTGAATTAGTTTGTATTATTGATCTGGGCATGAGGGAATAGCTCAAGCTGAAAGTTATAAGGTCTACATACCACTGTGGGATGCAGATTGCTGAGTACTGCTGCCTCCTTCCCTGCCCTTGTCCCCTGCAGCCATTCTTGTCATCCCAGCAAAGGGAATAATTAAATCCTACTTAGTTTTTCCTGTTAATCCAGATATAGCCTGCAGCCCTGCCTTTGAGGTAGGAGGACTGTGGTTAGGAACCATTTTCATGATATGCTATGGCATTCTGGTTTTCTGCATGCAGAGCAGTGTGTACAAGTTTGATTTCAGGAAGACACGATGTTTTTCACAAGCTATTCGAAATTATTACATACTTCCACTAAGTGTAGCAATTCCTATTTGTTCCCTTTCTTCCAGAAGGACTGATGTTGGTGACTTTTTAAACAGTTTGTATTGAACTGTAGCGTATAAATGTGTATAGCTGGAAAAATATTTTCAGAATATTTTTCATGTTCAGTTTAGAGGCAGGTCTCGTTATGTGAAAAGTACACCTGATATCTGAATGTATAAAGCGTAGATTGTGGGAATAGACATTTACTTCTTCATAAGCACAAAACCTTTACCATTCATTCTTTTATTTGTACAATGCCAAAAGCAACAGACTGGTTCTAGCATTTCTGTGCTGTTATTACACAAATGTTTAAGAAAACAAATTGGATTATCTAATTGTGAAAGGGATTTAAAACCAGAGTCTGGGTTCTTCTGCTGTGCTTCCAAATTCTGTTGTCCCAGTAGCACTGGCTTGATAGAAGAATAATTTGCATGTTAACTTGTTTAGTGCAGTGATGCTGCTTGTTGTAGTATGTATGGTTAATTAGGAATCTGGAATGATATGCAGCTCATGCCTTGTTTGTTCTCAGCTGGCCTCTGCTTGCATAAACTGTTAGGAAATGCTACACAAGCACAATTTGTTTGGAATTAGGTTATAGTTAAATGGCAAATCATTTTGTCTTTTAGCCTCTCTGAGATAAAGATCTTCAGCTGTGACTTTGCTGGCTGACAAGTCTCCCATTGGAAAGAGGGGTGAGTTCCCTTTCTGTGAGTAATTTAAGTGACAGATAAATTAATGCTATGAAATAGTAACCATAAAGACACTCTACATTGTTTTTTACCTTGGTTTTGGTTTTTGGCTACTTGAATTAAAAGGGTTTGCTTTGTAATAACTTAAATAGTAATGAAGCTATGACTGCTGATTATATGTTTGCTATGTCTGAATATTTCTGGTGTGCTAATAATTTTTTCAGAGAGCACCAGTATTATTACCAATTGTGAGGCAACAGTGAGACATGTTCTCTCACAAAGAATTAACTTATTTTCTGTTGCAGTTTTCCCATGTAATGATGTAATAGATTAGTGTACAGCTTAGTGCACTAATTAGCAGTACAGTTTGCCTTTAAATTTTACCTTTAAACCTCTGCTGCTTTGTGGCCTTTGTTAGTTTGTGTGGTTTTTAAGAGCATCTGCTACAAGTATAGACAAGTAATAGATAGCAGCCATGTCCCAATGTGTTTGAATTTTGCCTTGCTCTGGGATTTTTTTTTTTTCTTTTGAGGGGTGGGGCATGTGTGCATGTATCATTGCCCCAAGTAACTGTTGCAGTCTGTCAAGGATTTTTTTAATTAGGCTTTTAATCCATTAGCTTTAAAAGGCAAATATATTTTTAATTATGAAAGTGTCATTTGAAGGGAAGCAATTCTGCCTCTCACAGAGGGGCAAACGAGGGGCTAGAGAGAAGGTGAAGCAAGACTCCTCTCATGTGTAGTAAAAGCACAAGACAAAAGACAAAAGTTTCAGTAAGGGCAATTTCAAATAGATAGTTAGGAAAAAGTTCTTCACACTGAGGATGACCAAACACAGGGACGGGGATCCCAAAGGTGTGCAGTCTCTTACATTATTTGGGGCACTGGACAAGACCCTTGTCTGATGATTTCAAAGCTAGCTGTCCTTCAAGCAGCCCCTAGAGGTCCCTTCCTGCTGAAGTTATTTTAAGATTCTTAATTAAGACAGAAGAGGCAAACTCACCTCTATCATGTTATGAGGATAAATCACACACAGAGATAACCCACTTGTAATGTGTGAAGTTGGAATCAACCTCATCTGTGCTGCATACAGCATTCTCTGTTGCCTTCATGCTGCTGTGCGAGACCTCAGGGGAGGAGGATTTGATGACAACTGGTTTATTTTGAAACATAGATTATGTCTGTCTCTTAGCCAATGTATGGTACTGCTAGTGCGTAACTGTACTGTCCAAATTCAAGCAGTCTCCTCTCTCATTTTGAACTGATGCCTCAAGACTATTAATAAACTTTCCAGCTAATCTTTTATTCAATAAGCTAATCTGGAAGACAATTGTAAGATACAAATAAAACAATTCACAATTAAACTTCATTGTACCACACTGCAGACATCTGACTCTAGTAGCTTATTTCAGTTTTTGCAAAGAAAATATGAGACTTAAAAATGGATTTTCAACTATAAACACTGATGTCCTATCTAGAGATTTGCATTGCCATGGAGGGGAAAAAAATGTAAATTTTCTTCTCTTAGCTGGTTTTGTGGTTTGGTGGTGTTGGGGTTTTTTTATTATTATTGAAATGGAAATTTTGTTGTCAGAGAGCCTGAAGCATATGAATTCTAAAGTCTTATTCTTAATAGGAATATTTACATAGTGAGGAATAGTTTTAAATAGTGGGATTTCTCAAAAGTACCTGAAGAAAAATTGTAGAATATTAGCCTTTTAGGTTTCTAGAATATACCACTTAAAAGGGCACTAAAAATACCCTTTGTACATCTGCGTTAAATTCCTAGCAAATCTGTGCTTCTATTGATGGTCTTCTAATGTAAAAATAGTCTTTAGACTAGTAAACAGAAATAAATGAAAATACACTGTACCTGGTACTCTGTAAGCACTTTGAAGCGTTTAACACGTGTGGGAATGTTTCTATTAAAATGAAGAACTCACATTGGTCATCTTGATGTTAAAAGAGACATTTGTGCATCATAAATATTGAAAATGCTTGTATGCTGAAAACATGGATGCTGGCTTTTGCAATTGGTTATGTACATCTAGAAACTTGCTTTTATTAGGACCCTATCAGAAAGCAGTGGGGCTCAGCACAGGCACATTAACACAGATGAAAGAATCCAGACCCAGATTTTCAGCTGTCTGGAGACCAAGGACAAAAGTCTCATCATTACCTTAAATCTAAAGTGGTAACAAAAATAGAACAAATTGGTTCAGGAGACAGAGAGAGATGTATGTCTGGCTAAGGGATAGAGTGGAGGGAATTACAGAAGGACCCATGAGAACATACTTAAAAGAAGCTTGGGAAACTGGAACAGACATTATTTGGTCTCCAGCTGTATGCACTACATGACTGAGCAATTAACTATCATTCACTGACTTCTACAGATTTGAAGTAAAGCGGGATATTTTTTTATCTAAAATGCAGTAAAATAGTTCACAGTAGCAGCAGACTGGCTGTGTGTAAGCATATTCCAGGGAAATAAATTTTTCAGAAAATGGAACCAACTGTCTTAGCTTAGTATAGCTTAGCTTTTACCATACCTGGGTGTTTTCTGTTTACATGCCCTGGAATAATTCTAATCCAAAGTTTAGGCTTAATTAAGAAGGATAAAACCAGTCTAGCAGCAATATTTTGGTCATGTTCTAGCAAAATAGCCTCTGATAGATTAGTCTTGGCTTGTCCATGTTGAAAAGCTAAGCTTGATCTTTACCTATAAAATTATTCCCTTGTTTAGAAGTTCAGTTTCTTTCAAGTCTCAGATACTGTTAATGAGGCTTAACCCTAAATTCAGCTCTGTACTGATAGTCAAACTTTGATATTTAGAGATGGAAGTGTTAAAATCTGGGGATTTAATTCAAGCCTAACAAGACTTAAAACTGTCAAGCCTCTCCAGAGGTGTGTGACCACATCAGGACAACTATGCAGCAAGATAGGCAACAAAAGAGTTTCACAGAAATATGAATAATAAATAAACTTAAGGTGTTCCAGAGTTACAGTAATGTTTTACAGTTACATTTTGTACATCCACGTTATAGGACTCAGAAAGCCACACAGTTATATTAAACGATATGAGGTTTTTTCCTTTGGAAGGATTTGTGGGAGGAAATTCTTCAATTATTAAAATCAGCTCAGAAGATTATAGTCCAAGATTTATTTAGTAATTAAATGTGGCAACTTGGATTCAAATTTCAGATCTCATCTGCAGAGGGGTTTGATAACACACAATAAGAAGTTCTTGAAAGTTTGTAGCTGAAGATGTTATTTTTGCTATACATATATTTCACAGCAGTACTCCCCTTCATTGAGAGTACTGTTTGTTTATAGTATGTTCTCTGAATGGCAAATACTTATTCTGGTGCAGTTCTTTTGTACACATACAGCAAGAATATATAAAATACCAAAAGTCTCTGCATTTGCCCTGCCCCAGGAGAGAGATGACTTCCATCCTGCGTGTCACTGTTTATGCCGCAATTTGTTTATGCTGCAAATAACTTCTAATATCAGGTTTTGCAAAGTCCAGTTCAAATACTTCTTGTTCAGCTCCAATGAAAAGCCATAATCAGTGCCTTAAAAATGTGTCCTCAGCTTTTTATCTTGAAAAAAATGGGAGGTTAGTGGCTAATGGAAGAGAACCAGATCTCTTCTGTAGCTGGTCTGCAGGGTCAGGGTAGTAGAGGGAGGTTGGTTAATAGTGCTGGGTGGGAATGGATGGTAGGGAATTTCACAGTTTTGAAGAGGGGGTAGATGGAATTCCCAGCAGTGCTAAATTCTGAGTGAGAAACCTTAGATCAGATCAGTCAGATTTTTCCTCATATGATAGCACCTCATTCCGATGCTTTAACTTTCTATAAATAAATAAATAATTTTAAAAAAGCCTATGGATGTATGAAATCCATTTGGAAGTAGAAACATTTGGGCACGTGAGCAGGTGTGGGAGAGATTTCACAGAGCAGCAACCAGCCCCAGCTCTGCCATATCAGGAGACAACAGGCAGGAAACTGGGCCTGGAACATGCACTCTGAGCAGCATATAACGAAGAATCTAATGAAGCTGTGTTGGGGAAATGATGGATAATGTTAGGAAGGGATCTTTCCATTTGAACAAGTGTTTGGAGTCATGATGGTTGGATGGTTTTGCTTGTGATGTATGAATCTTTATGTAAGGAGAGGAGTTAGCATGTGTGATATACCACAAGTTAAATAGTATTGGGTTATCTAGTGAGGAGGTTGTTCCCAAAGGGCCTGGAGGGGAATGCTCGCATCTGTATGTTTCCAAGGCCTATGTTACTAACTGGAAGTCTCCCAAGGAGCTGATTTTTTTTGTAACTCAGTCCAGGAAAGGCAGAGGAAGCAGGGCAGCTGTTTGTCTGCTGCTGCCAGCTCTTGAGGATGTATCTCCTCTTAAAATCTGTGGTAATAATGCACCAGCTTTAAAAAAAATAAATAAATAAAAATAAAAAAAGCTCTTGTCTCCTGCCTGGAGATTGGGTTTCTTTCTACTGTAGATGTTGTTTTCCTTGCATGATAAAACTGTTGAAACCTTGTCAAACTAGCACCTGGGCTAAGAGAGGAGTGGTAACTAGTGCAAGTACTCTCCTTGTAGGTTGAAGCTCTGGGCAGGCCTGCCAGCAATGAATCCAGCTGGCTGTGCAAACAGTTAGGAGCTTAATTTCTGTGCCTGTTTTCTGCTTTTGAAAGAGGTGAATCGTGTGTGGGAAGAGGTGATAGGTTACCTTACCACTTGCTGTAAAATTCAAGATCTTTACAGAGAGCTGTCACAGACCTCACGAGATATTTTTATTGAGAAATAAATAAAACAGCTCTAAGGAAAGAAGTAATGCTTTTGTTCTTAAATTAGGGTGGGGTTTTTTTTCCTCATTTAATATTCAATATTTGCAACAATGCTTTAAAATAGCTGAACTGATTTGGGACCCTGAGATTTGAGTCTTTAAATGTTCGTTTGTCAGGCTGGTGTATTATCCTGAGACTTATTTCCAAAGCAGTGTGCTGGAATACTGTATTTGCAGTGACTAGATATGTGCTGTATATGTTCATTCTAAAATCATACCATTAGCCTAAACTTGGATGCTGTGCTGCACTTACCTCCTTTGCAAGTGCAGCTTTACGAACTGAACATTTTCTGGTTTATCTGTTCTTCATTGGAAGGTGATCAGATACTGAGTTTTTAATGAGTACTAGCAGCAGGCATATATGTAACTTCATGACAGATTAAACATCATCTTTAGTTTGAACTATCTCAAGGTGCATGTGTAGATGAGTATAGAGGAGACAAATGATGTCATTTAATGTTAGTCACTTTTATTAAGCTACCAAAGGGCAAGAAAACTTGTTTCAGGGAAAAGAAGAAAACCCTGGGGTGGTAATGAGATTAAAAACAATGATTGATCAGCTGTGTGCTGCTGTGGCCTGCTGGGGTGGAAGATGCTGCTTTGTGCAATGGCTTTCTCGGCATCTGGCAATAGTAGCACCGATGGCTGCTCTGTTCTGGGTATTCAGTTTGCTTCAGTGCTTTTGTTTATTGTAACTCAAAATGTTCTTACACAGATTCTTCTGCCTTTGCACACTGTGACAAGAATTTTGCTTCTGAAATTGTTGTGACATGCTAATGAAGCAGAGGACAGTACAAGTAAAATGAAAGACACATATAATGCCTTAATGTAGAGGAGAGAAAGTGAATTGAATGTCATTTTAGAGTTTCTGCATAGATGGGTGTATTTCTAAAGGATTCTGTCATGCAGACAGGATGATAGAGGTTGAAGCTGTTTTTAAGTAATAAGTACATATTCTTTTCTAATGCTACAGTAAACACAGTAGGGAGCAATAACATACTATTATCCTCAGACCTTCCAGAGAAACTGTTTTACAATACCCTACCTTGCAGCTTGGACAGTAATTCTAAAACAGAAGTAAAAACATTTCTACTGCACTCTGTGAATTCGATGTATTTGATGTTCAGCCTTAATCCTGAGTCAGGGTGTAACAATTTCTTGCAAATGTCTAAATATAGAGGAAATTATAAGGTTAAGTGTCTATTCATGCTAGTTTCACAAGGCTTCAATTTTGTTGACTTGCTTAATATTTGCTGGAAATGTATAGCATCTCTGGGCCCAACTGCTGTTTCATACAAGCTGGAGTTAAGAGAATTTTATATCCTAGCTCAGTTTTAACCCTGTGTGTTTCATGTGTGTTAGTCCTTCAGTTTCCCCTGTGGTTTTGTTATATTATGCTAGAAATTCTGGTTGTCTGACAGTTTCTCTCAGGATGAAAACGATAAGGTCTGAACACTTGTCTTTTTTAGTGGTAAGTCTATATTTGTCCAGTTTGTTTCCTGAGAAACTTAAGCCCTCATTTGCATGCGATGACTTAGAAGAATTGTGTGATGGAATAATACAAACAAGTAGAAACATGATGATAGAAACTGCTTTTGGAGACAGAGCATGATGTAACACCACAGGAAATTTGGAGTCCGAATGGACAGAATCCAGGGGAGAGTCACAGAAATCATCAGAAGTCTGAAAAAACAATTGACAAAGAAACATTGAGAGTTACAGTTCTGCCCCCTCACTTTGTTCTTTGTAGATTCGTGAATTCTTATAAATATGCCAAAGTGATTGCACAGAGAAGGGATGAATTTCTGTCTCCTTTCTTTAGACACAGTAGATAACATAGCCTTAACTGTGGTGCACCAGGAAAGATTCCTTGAGATGGAGTGAAGCCTTTACCTGTCTGGAAGTTTTTAAGACTGTTAGAGAATCATGTGTCAGGGATGCAGCAGACCAGGTGCCACTGTTGCTAGTCGCTGCCTTCTGGGCAACCACATTCAAAACAGGTGGAGGAAAACTGTGAGGGGATGGGAGAGAGCTACCGGGGGTGATGGGCATTGTGGTGGAAACTGGAGAGTGCATAGCTAAGTGATGGAGGCTGGGTACCATAGCCTGGTGATGCTCTGTTGGCCAGGACGTGCCTCCTGCCTGTGTAATCCTTGGCAAAGAAGGCACAGGTAGGAGCAATCTCCTCAGAACCCTTGTTGGGCTGGCCAGAGCTTTGGTCTGCTGTGGAAATCAGAAAGAGATATGAAGCTTTTAACAATATCTAAAGCTTTAATTTAAGATCAGTACTTGGCCTCACTCTTTAAATAGTACTGCAATAGTACTGTATGTACTTTTTTTTTAAAAAAAATAAAATACATACAGCAGTTCCTCTGTTTTCAATCCAATATTTTGTTTGCTTGGGTAATGTTTCTTTTAAGTACCCTGAAATGCAGGACTGTAAAATCTGCATACAAACATCGCTGTGTTTGTAATGGTAAAATGTGAAATTTTCTCCAATGTGCCTTTAACAGGAGTCAACTTTTAAAACCCTAGCCTACTCTTTCTGGTTTTGCACAATGCAATTCACTTTATAGGATAGTTTAGTGATTTTTTTATTTTGTTTTTTTTATGGTTGTCTTGGTTGTTTCTTGCATACTTCTCATGGGTAGTAAATTGATGCTAGTACCTCATATGCTGAATGTAGGAAAGAGGTTGAGGACTAGAAATCCTGATTAGTTGAAATATGTGAGAATACTTTAACCTGTGAAAGATGGTAACTGCAATAAAAGCTGATATTTACATCAGCAACAGTAGCACACACGTATTTCATTGTATACTAGCTTCTGTTCTTGTCTATCTGTGTCTGTGTTGTAAAATCATGTAATAATTCATCAGCTTGCTTTCTGTCAGCTTGATTTGTTACTTTTTGACCTGAGCTGTGTGGCTGGAATTGTAGTGTTTGAATTACAGCCTCAAAGACTGCAGGCTCAATAGTAGTCATTTTCTGAAGTGTTTTGAAAAGCATTACCTATTGTTCGTACACTTACTTGTTTTAAACTTACGTAATTCAAAGTTATTGCTTATTTTCTCTGCTGAAAGTTCAAAATGCAGTGTGGGTTTTTTTGTGGTGGTGTTGTTGATTACCTTTAAATATGGAAATAAACCCAAGTCTAACCTATTCTTTTTTAAGTGTAGTTGTGTGTGTGGTAAAAATGCTTTGTGTAGTAGATTTTGTTTATTATAAATCAAGGATTTGAGCCAGCATTTTCCCCATTCTTCCTGTTCTTCTACCAAAAGAAAAATGACTAAAAATTATGTTAAAATGCCCAAGAAATAATACTGAAAAAAATAAAGCCAGAAAGGTGCTTGATTATTGCAGCCCATTATCATCTTAGATTTTTAAATTGAGGCTATCAAATATTGTTTTACAAGTGCCAATATGCTGGGGCCTGGGGTGTGTGTGGGGTGTGTGCACCTAAGCAATTGTTTTGTCCCAGTGATTTTGCCCCAAAGTTATTTCAGGCAGGCTAGAAGTAGTAATTAATTGCATGTGAACTTATGGAGGAATGAAAAAAAAAAAAAAAAAAAAAAAGGAAAAGGATCAATCCTTTCTTGGAAATGGAATGCTTAACAAAAAGCCACATTAAAAGTAAGCTTGCTAATGCAACCAAATAACTGAAAATGAGTAAGGCTATCCTGAAAAGAAGTGTGATTCTAGTGCAAATGCACAGATTTTTAGTCTCTGAATGCATCCGGAGGCATGGAGCAGGTGGGACCTTGTCAATTCTCTCCTAGTGGCTGTATGATTAAGTATGGTTATTCATACCAACGATAGTGTAATTGTCTGTCGCATTCTTCCGTGGTTCTTGAATTTCTGAAGCTCTCAGCAAAGTCAGTCTAACCACCTATTTTAGCGTAGCTCTTGGGGAGCTCAGAGCACCCAGTGCAGCGCCAGTGTGAAACACTGGAAGACCCAGAAGGGATTTCACTGCAAGTGTGCAAGAACTGACACCTCCTCTCTCTGTCACAGGAAAAAAGTTAACAAGCCCACTAAGGATTTAGGTCTGCTTATTCTCTTGTCTACTTTTAATTTAAAAGCAACCTAAAGGTCTCTGTCAGATACCGGGAAGTAAGAAATATCCAACTGGGAATAACACATTTACCTTTTAGAAATTATTGGTTAAACTAAACAAAGAACTTATGTTTTTCAGAGAACTGTTCTAGAAAGATTTCAATGACTTACTGTTACTTCTGAGAATCCTTTTCTGTGGGTTCTCAGAAGTAACAGTAAGTAAAAGGATTTGATAGAGAGGGTACTTCAGTGTCTTTCTAAATCATATGCATGCAAGCTAAATTAGCAGACAGGAAAAAAAAATCAACTGTAAAATTTTGTACAATTTTCTAGAGCTATAATTGCACATGAAATGCTTAGTGTTTTTCTGGACATATTTCACAGACTGTGTCCTCATAGCACAGTGTCCGTGAAATGTATCACCTCTGAGGTTCGTTCTATACTGCTGCTCTAAAACCTCCAAATTTCCAGCTGTTTCCCAGCACCCCCATGGAAGAGGATAGATCCATTCTCCAGTGACACACTCAGCCGACTGAAGTTTGACTTCAGAGCTCTAGCGATACAGTTCTAGCCTCCATACATCTAAACACAGTCCCACTGTTTTCTTGAGAAAATAGCCTTACTCTTCATCTCCACATGGTAACTTTTGAATGTAGTTAGACATCTTGGGGGCAATTCTCTAGTGCCAATTAGAGCAGTACAGAGTAACCCATCTCTTGCTCCCGTGCTCTGTGTTGGAAGGAAAGGCAGCAAGAAAACACAGCTCTTCTGGTATGCCAGGGATGGTATTTTATTCTAACTAGTTGGCACAAGCCAGTACTTGTTAGTCCTGCAGGGAGAAGAATGGCTTAATTTTACAAGCATATGGAGAGATAACAAGAAATCCTAATATAAATCACTTATAAAGTTAATTAATTAAGGGACATAAACCCATAGGAAAGCAAGGACTGTTTCCAGGGATCATTAATATACTTAGCTGTTGCTGTTGTTTTTTTCCTCCCCACGGTTCCTTGAGAATTGTAAGACGAAATAATGAAACAAGAAGCTGTAATTCCTACTGTTCTTTACAGATTGGTTACAGCAGCAATCACGAGGACAGTGGCTTCAAATAGGCTTCTTGATAATTCTGGGGATATTGGGCGTGGTAAGATTCAGGTAATCTTTCAGAGAGGAAGAAAAATCAGGGAATCTTCTGTGTATTCTGATATTATTAACTTCAGAGGAATTCTTCCCAAATGTCGCTTTTTCAAATACATATTCTTTTTTAGGTTTAAAACTCAAAATGAATGAGATACTACACATTTTAGGAACTGGGTCTGGAAGCAAAATGACAACTCCAAAGTAAACCATTCCTTCTCAGAAGTGAGGCAGTGTTTCTAAAATATTTTGATAAAAATTGAAAACTGCATTTTGCTAATGTAGTAACACACGGTAACTTGAATTTTGTTGTTTAAACCTCATGTACAGCTGTTTCCTCTTTAGTTCAACTTTACTTACTTGAGATGTGACAGCCTCCTTCTCTTTTGCCATGTGACTGCAATTGACTTTCTAGAAATCACATCAAAATAATTTGCCCCCTTTTCTCAGAAAAAAATAGTGTTAAAAAAATCTAAAGACATTAAAAAAAAATTAAAATCTATTAAAATCTTTCACCAGTGAAAGTCATGACCTCCTTGCTGTTATTTTTCTGTACAGTTACTGATATGTAGGATCCAGATGTCTGTTCTGCCTTTACAACTGAAAACAAGGGTAACTGAGAGAATGACTTCAACACACCCCTTGTCAGTGCTACAGACCATTAGCAAAACTATAAATAGCATGATCAAATCCCAAATTGCAGATTCAGTCATAAAAGTGTCTATATTTCATGCTGATTCAGAGGGGCAGCAGCATTAACTGCAATCATCAAGGAATGTGACATCTCCACAGTATTTTCTACAGCTCACTGGTCTGGTGACAGGGCAATTTTTAAAAATTAATGGGGACCATGAGATGTGGATAAGTACAGCTTGGCAACTATGAAAGCTGTACTTCCCATTTGCGAGTGATAATGTAATATTATTCCATGATATATTGTAATAGATTATTTAGATTGTTTCATTCAGGAAGTACTAAGTCTTCTTACTCTGAAAATTCAACCACAATATTTTATTTAATTGGTAAATTTGTAAGCCAGGGAATAGTGGGGGGGAGAAGTATTTTCATATTGTTTTCAAATTTTTTTCTTTCAAAGTACACTTCCACCTTCTGTTTATCAATTATAATCATTCACTTCTCAATTAGGTAACGCTCTAAGAAAGTCAAGATCCTAAAATTCCAAGTTTATGAAGAGACTGACTCTGATAGCTAATAAGCAAAATGCCAATATGCTATATCCAGTAATTTCCAGCTTCATGGCTGGATTTGTAAGGAATAGCACAATTTTGCTTGATACATTCTTAAGGATCTTATTTGTCTGTATTTTTAAACTGCAGCAAACTATTTCAACCAAAATCATGGGCCTAATGAAGGATTTACTGGATTAAATTTGCTGGGCTGTCTTAGGAATTGAGGCAGAGTAAAGTATCGTAATATTTAGAAGATTGCCTAAAACCTCTGGCATAGAGCGTGATCCAACAGGAGGGAGTAACAACTGGAAAGACAGGTTGACTGCCCGATGTCCCCGTTTAAAAAATCTGGTTTACCATTATGGACACTGACCATGCGTCCTGAAATTATACTAGACACATAATGCTGTTGTCAACATTGTCAACAATGATACTAGACAAGTCACATTTCTTTGTCCACACTCAATACTTTGAGTGTCTGAGGAGACCCTAATATTAGTGCAGAGACTTTAACACTGGCAGGACAAACAATGTGTGTGCTAGCTCTGCCTTCTAGGGAGAAAAAGGCAACCAAATTTAGCCAAGCTGTAATACTTTGAAAATATGCAGCATATATGAGCTGTAACGAGAGCCTCTGATGATTCTGGGAGCAGGTAAACATGTCCAGGGATTAAAACTCTCGTAAGAAGAGTTCCATGCATGGGAAACAACGCTTGAATGAATGCAAAAGACAAAGCATACTTCCTCCTATTGCCAGCTACAGATCTATGTTTCCTAAACCTTTACATGTCCCAGCTGCCAGCAAACACCTGTGGAACCTCACAGTTTTGAGCCAAGTGCTCTGATCAACACACCTGCCACTGCAGAGGTGAAGTCCAGGCTCCTTCCACAGCAGAAATAAGTAACTGTGACTGCAACATGCAGCAAATAATGGGTATAAATAATACATAAACAAACAAATAATTACGTTACTTGTGGGATTCACTGCTACTCAGAAATCTTAGAGATCTTAATTAGACCATATTTAAAAGTCTGGAAGTTTGAGACATAATCGAATGTATTCAGGTGGGTTGCCTATACAGAGTGAATCTGAGCCCTCCAGAGATTGATTCGGCTCATCTAGTGGAAATAATTGTCTTAAGGATGAGTTGAATCCTTTTCTGGAGATGCCTCTCTCTCTTCACAGATTATAGGAGGAACCTTCCTGACTGAAATTACCTAAAACTATATCACCCCCACTAAACCACACAGGACTGACACTACACACTCACAGTGTCACACTCCTATGTGGAAATACACAGTTATGGAAACAAAAAGCACCATGCTATATGTAGGCAAAAGAGCTAAACTGAGGTTGCAAAACTACCTTCCAGTGGACTTCATTTAAGATTGAAAACAAAACAAAACAGAACACAAGTCAGTGTCTGTACTGTGTGACAGATGTGTGATCTGCATTACTGGTCCTTTAATCATCCAGACAGGAGTTCTACTGGAGGACATCCAAGGTGTGCTCTCCATGTCTGAACATCTGGATTTCTTTCCAACAGAAAACAATGACTTGGAGGGACAGATGCAGATCCACATCTCTCACATTAGAAATACTCTCTGTAATCTGTGTTCTCTTTGTCTTTACAACCAGAGAAATGAAAAAGAAAGACAAAAAATCTCATCATAACTGTATATGTCAAAAGGATGTATTTGTGGGGGGGGTTGTTGGTTTTTCGGTTTTGTTTTTGTTTTGCTTGGGTAATAGAATATAAGGAAAGAAAAGATGAGAACAGAATAGACTCTCAAGTCTCTTATTCTGGCACCCTTACACATCAATGACCTCAGTGATGGACAAGGAGGGTGGCTGCAGCACAAGGTTTTGTGGCTGGTTTTATTATTTGGAAGTTCCTAGAGGAGCCACCTTGTAATCTATCCTAGCTAAACCAAAAATCTGACCCTTGGACCAAAGCCTGCAATATGAAAGAACTCTGTCTCCTGTACTTATTGTAAACTGGTTACAGAAAAAAAAAAAAAAAAAAAAAAAAAGTGCTACTATAATCCTACTTTAATTTGTATTTTCTAAGGATAATTTTCCTTTGCTAGTAATAGACGAAGAAGAATTACTTTTAGTTCATGTTTTTACTACTGGTGATATAGATACTTTTTTCAGCAATCGATGTTACTACCATATTTCTGCTAAGATGACACCTTTATTTTCTTTAAGAAATATTAAATGCATTGAATTTTTATATTAAAAAAATCCTTTTGTCACTCCACTCAAAATTATCTGACAAGAGAAGCGAGTACCTTGTGTAGGAGGAATGACTCAAATCTTCATTGTGAGAGTTGTTACCTGATGTTATTGTGAAAATGTATTAGTTGACTCATTCATAGAAAATCAGACAAACAAAATAACCTGTTCTTACAATCAAGCAACCTAATGCTGATTCTTTAATACAGTGGTATTGATTATTATTTAATTGATGGCATATGGACTTCACAGAGTTTGCTCTGTGGACATAATCCATCATTCAGGCACAGGACAAGGAGGAGTCTTTCCCAGACCAAAGGTCAATCTGCCACCCAGTCCCTTTGCTAGCATTATCATAGGTTTCTTTATTATTTTAAAGAAAAAACAAAGATTGTAATGCTATTTTTATCCCCAAAATATGTTTTTTTTCAAATTTTTTATACTAAAATTAATTTCTGATTGAAAGTAAGCAAAAGAACCACCCATATTTTTCCCATAAAATGATCTTCCAGAAATTACTTGTCTTCCTTTTGAAAGATTAAAATAAACTAGAAAGTCTCATTTTCCATAAGAAGTTGATTGTTATCTGTTTAGATTATCATATCATTAAGTTTCCTTGGCTTGCCTAGTTCTGTGACTACTA
>JAVJGJ010000033.1:9272238-9316990 GCA_035590215.1 Microhierax caerulescens
TTATTTCAGGCAGGCTAGAATTATTAATTAATTCCATTTCAACTTATGTAGTAATCAAAAAAAAAAAAAAAAAAAAAAAGGAAAAGGAAAAAAGCAAGCTTTCTGTAATAGGTAGCTTATGCATATTGATTAATATGAAGTTATTAATGTGTATTGAGTAGTTATTTTGTTTACTATCTTTCTCAAGTGAATGTGATTTGCCTTTTCAATAATTCACTAAACCAATGACGCAAGTTGATAGGAAATGTATGAGGTTTCATTAGACCATTTATCATCAGGAGACAAAAGAATAAGTATTCAGTGAATAAATAGCAACAAATTCATGACAGCATCCAGACAGCTGTTGTTGTGCTTCTGGTCTTCTCCAGATGTGAGAGAATACCATAAGCTAGCATTCTTCTCATTCATAATTATTCATGTAAGTACAAATTAGTTACAATAACTATCTGCTGAAAAACCTACTATAATTATTGACAAAAAATGGAACATATGTTTCAAAAAGCAAAGCTCTGAACTGGAACCAAAGCTAGCCTAAATTTTTTGTGTCAGATTTTAATCTTGCTTACATCAGTAAGAGCAGCATTAGTGAAGCTGATGAAGTGAATATGAAGCTGACTAATATCAGGAATTAGTTATGCAGATGTAGCTGATAACTTAATACTTTATTCTTGATTTTAAGCTGGTCATCGATATGGAAACAGTTGATCTTTGCCTGAGATCTTTCAAGCAGATGATTCTTAAGCAAAAAATTACAATATTCAGTGAATTCACCAAGGAGGTGCCCAACTTTCTCAAGGTTTTGGAAACTGTAATTGAATATTTAATTTATTTTATTTTTTAACTGGAATGACTATTGGCAACTGACTATATTGTTTTCTATTTCTAAGTCTTTTGAACTTTGCATTCCACAGCATTGGGTTGGTTTCCTCTCCACAGAGCCTTTAACACTGGTTGCCACAATGTTTCTTGTTGTGGGGCAGATGCCAGAGGGACCCAATTAACTCTTTGATAGAGAAGTGAGGAGACTGCAAGTCAAATGAACCTACTTATATGTGAATTGTTTAATTAAACCCCCAAACCAACAAACAAAAAGAAAAAAAAAACACCAAACACTTTGTTATACCCTGTCCTGGTGTGACTATCCCTTGCTGATGCTATCCATTAAATTCTCTGCTTACATCAAGGGTAACTTACAGCTCTGGAAAACTTATTATGCAAGAATAATAGACTCTTTCAGCTACTTACAAGTAATGTAATTTTTCTAGACTCCTGTCTTACCAAGACACAATTATCTGAGATAGTCAGAATTTTCCACTTTTGAATTTTGTTTCTTGAATATATTTTGTCCATTTGCATGCGTACACACATATACATCTACATGCAAAATACCTGTCCTGTTCCAAGGACCACAAAAATAATTGGAAATATTCCCATATTGCAAATGTTCAGTGCTAACAAAAAGTATGAGTCGATAAGTCTGATGTTTTTATGTTCAGGATAGGAAGGGATGATTGCTTTATATGATGCTGGCTAGACTGAGTAGTGATGGGTTTCATTCTTGATGTTTGAATGTCAAAATGTCTGAATGAAGGCCAAGACTGCACATAGCTGGGAAAGAGATAATGCAGAGTATTGGTGTGGAAATATAAAAGCTAACCTTATAAAAGACTTGACTAAAACCCATTTCTGCATGCTAGAGAGACCAGGTTGAAATGCACTTTGTCGCACTCTTCCTGTCCGCCAGCTCATTTGAATTTCTCTCCAAAACTTGATCTCTTTGAATTACTATTACAGATGTAAGGTAAGGTTCTTACTTTCTTTGTTTTACTTTTGTGAGTTCTTCAATAGCAGAGACTAATTCCAAAATGTCTAGGATTGATGCTTAAGGTATTTTAGGTTTTGGTTTTGCGTGCTTTCCATTTTTTGTCTTTTGGTGTTTGCCTTACAGGCACCCTTAGAAAACCTCCTTCAGCTTCTGTAATCAGCTGGGTTATTGCATTGAAGATGGTAGTGTTTAATTGCTGCAGAATCTTGGGCAGGTTTTCTGATTAAACTCTCATCATATTTTATATCTGAGCTTCCTGCCTCAGATGTCTGCTTTCTCAGGTCTGAGTAGGGTCATCTTAGCTTCTCTGGCAGCAAGCAAATGGACAGAGTAATGAGGCTTAAGACAAAAATTTGGAGCAAGTTGCGCCATGGCAGCCATGCCACCTACAAGGTTAGGTTCAGCTGAGGGCTGAATTGCTTCCTGACGTAATTTCCCATTCTTCGTGTAATACAAAGTTGGAAGAGGCCTGAAGTGGTTATCTTGCCTGAAGTTGGGAGCAATAATTGGGGGTAATCTTTAACATATTTACATAATGTCTTCTTAAAATCTTCTATCTCTGAAACCTCTCAGCCCATCTATTCCAATGTTTCTCTGTCCTTGCAGCTTCCTAATGCAGAATATAAGTCATATTTGCACTGGTTTGATTTTCTCTGCCTTAGTGGTCTTAGAAAAGGTTTTTTCCCTTCTTTTCTGCAGCAATCCTTTATTTATTCAAAGCATAATACACATCTCTTCTGTTTGCTGCTTTCTGTGTTCAGCTCTTTCACTCTTTCCTTGTGACTCATGTTTTCAGGCTGCTCATCTCTTGCTCTCTTCTGGATTTTTCTGGTTGGTTCCTGTCTTTTAAGACTTTTTCCATAAACTGAACTTTGAACTGACTGGCTCCTCCTTTGTTGAAGATCACTTCCACAGGTAGTTGGAACAACAGACTACAGCACAGGGATGTTTCCAGCCCATTGAGTTACTTGTGAACATGCAGATCCAACGGGATTAATTTGTTACTAATTGGAATTCCTCATGTTTTCACCAGTTTGGTTTTTGGTTTTAATAATAAAATTGTCTGTATATATGTGTCGAATACCTCTTGGGTTTACAATATTTTGTAAAGTTTGTTTGCTTATTGCTAATAAGAAAACCCTTTTGCAAATTATTTATCTTTTAAACCACAGTGAGAAGTTTTATGGTAACAGTTCCACCAAGAAACTCCATGATGTGAAAGTCCAGTTATTTTGAAGCTGTAACTAAAAACTGCTCAGAATAGCACTTCTGTTACAATGCCAAAAAACTAATAGAAACACAAACAAAACAGTGGAAAAACTTGTCAGATATTCACTTACAGGTCTAATGAGCTCAGAACATAGTGTATAGACAAAGCCAAATTCTGTTTTCATTGCAGGCTGCAGGTGAAATTTATGGGTGCATTATGCAGAACTTAGTGATAGAAATGTAGGAAATTACCTCTTTCCGTTAACAACATTGCATTTACTCAGTGCCATTAAATTGGTACCTTTCTTTTTGAATAATGCTTAGAAGAATTGTAGCTGCCTCTGCTTCTTCTTGGAGAGGTTCTGTGGTAAGAAACTAATTGTGGGTTAGTTGGATTACAAAGAAATATGTTGGCTGATGTCATTCATGTGCACCAATACTTTCTGGAAACCAAAGAGTGCAAAAATGTTCCTTGAAATGGTACACAGCAAAGAGACAGTAGTTTGGCAGTGATGCAATGAGATATTAAAAGGAATTATTATACCTGAGGTGTGGGAATTTATGGCGTGCCTTTGTACAGGCAATCTAAATGTTAATTGGTAACTATAACAGTTTCCATTTTTAATATATTCAAGCTTAGCATTAGCTACTTTTTTCTTTACTTGCTTTGCAGTTTTAGTTACTTTGGTTTATGATGGAATATCTTGAATGTAAAGCTCCACAGTATCTTAATCTCATAAAACACAAAAACAATAAACTTGTCGAAACCCAGTGCAAGCACACAGCATAACATATTCTGTTATTTGTAATACCTGAGAATAGCCATTTGTCCAAAGCACCCAAGCTGTACTCGCTATTTTTAAGAACCAAACTAAATGCCGCAAGTCTGGAGCCTTTGGGATTTTTTTCCTTCACACCTTCATCTCTTAATTGCCCTCAGTGTCTTTCAAATTGCCTGTGCAGGACATATCTACAGTCCTGCAAGTATGACAGAGCCTCTGAGCCTGTCATGTTTGAGAGGCAGTGACTGGCCCCAGCCCAGCAGTAAGAGCCAGTCTGCGTGACATTACAGCCTAGGCACAGAGTCAGCTGGAGAGGCCCTGGGTGATGCAGCATTGCATTTCAGGGAAAGGCAGGAGAGTGAATGAATTGTGGTGAAGAACAGGGCAAGAATGTTAAGGACAGTAAGTCAGTTAGTGATAAAGAAATGTTCTAAGTACCTCTTTTTTTTCTTCCCCCCCCACCCCGCCCCCCAAATGCCACATTAAAAATCAGATCAAATTGTGATTCTCAGGGAATAGGATGCTGCAGATTTTGGGATAGGAAATGTTGGGCATCATAAGCATTTTGCAAGCAAAGGAAGAAAAGATAGACTGTCTCAAAGGTGTTGTTATAGAAAAGAAATTAGACATAGTGGAGATGTAAGGGATCTGAAAATTTGCTTGTGTCAGAGGCTGGAATGTCAGACAGATGGTGATGATCTTGGGAATCCACAAAATAATTTGGTGCATGAGAAAGACAGTAGAGCAGTAACCATGTTCAGGCTAGGCAGTGGCTTATACTGAGTGAAGAGGAAGATGTACTCTTTAAATTTGGGATGAGAAGGGTGTGAGACTGGGAGGGACTGGTAGGAAGAGGTGTAGAAGCCAGTTCTGGAAAGTTTCTTTAGGGAGAAATTGGAGGTAAGGTCAAAAAGTGCCTAAAATCTAAATAAAGAGTTCAACTCCTTTATTATACTCTTAGCAATAGGGGAATCTTTCATGAACTGAAGAACTATTACCAACCCTTGAGCGTCATTCCAGAGTTGGTAACCTCTGCTTTTGCTGTTTCTTTTGGGGGTTGGGATGCTGTGTTGTTTTGTCGGGAGCCTATTGATTTTTTATATGAGAGTATTAAAACCTCTCCCTGTTAGAGAAAACAAACTGATTCTGTCACTCTGCAAACTTCAACACCGTTCTGGTGAGTGCTCTCTCTCTCTCAGGGCTGTGTTCTCACACCAACAGTGCTGTACAGGCAGCAGTTACCGTGCCCAGGTGTGTGCTGTGCTGCAGCGTGGGTAGTCTCCATGCCTGGAAGTACTCTGATCTCACCAGCAGCTAGAGAGGATTCCAAAAACTGTGGATTTCGAGACTCAAGCTGCTGCTGCCTGGTGTTAAAACGTAAGGAAGTGGCTTATTGCCTATCTAGCTCCTAGACAGGAGCAAAGTGCCAAGCTGCTTTTCACAGAGGTTCTCCTATGTGGAACCTCTCTATCTTTTCTGTTTTCTGTAAGAGAAGGAAGCTAGTCCTGCCTATGTGCGTATCACTTTAGATATTTAATTTCCCCTGTCTTTCAGTGTCTTCTGTTGGCCTGGAAGCTGCACAGACTCACTGGCCTTCATAAGCTGCAGCAAAATGGCTTATGGAAGGCTAGAAATGGCAACGGGATATCTGAAAAAAAAAAGTGGAATCTTAAAATTAATTATATTATACTACTTATTAAAATAGCAAGTTTAATAACAAAAACAGCATGTCATAGCATTGATTTATGTTTGCAATGTGCTAGGAGTCCAATGTTGATATTTTTGATTGAGGAGGAACAGCAGCAGGAAAATGTTAGGTTGTGTTTATGTTTTGCAGCCTATTTTCTTTTTCATTTGAAGCTATCTACCCTGCCATTTCTTTTCCTATTCAGAAAAGAGAAAAAGGCAGACCGGGAGACCATTTATTAATTCAGTTCTGTTCTTTAAAATGCAAGCCATTGAGCTCAAGGAAACTGCCTCCTAGGGGAAGCCTCTCTCTAACAACTAACAATACAACAGGGCCAGTTTTGGTCTTCCAGCTCCCGTCGTGTTATTGCATGGGTGCTGTCCCTGCTGAGAGGAGGAATGCAATGAGCTCAGCATCGGAGAGCCAATACGAGACACTGGCAGTGTCTTCTGCAGGAAGACTCAAGTTGCAGGTTTCTATTTGTACATACTGGAAAATCCTTTCTTGCGTGGGAGTTGCACAGGGTTTTGAAGAGGAGTGCTGTGCAGCTGATGCCATCTCCCAAGGAGAAACCTGTTTTATAGACGTCATAAAATTCTATAAATCTCAGGTGATAAAACCATAGGAAAACTTCATCAGTGTGCCAGCTTTAGTACCTCCTGTTTTTAACAATGCACTGACAGGTTTTTAGGCATGTGTCCCCTAGTAATACTGAAACTAAAAGTTTTTTCTCTGTCAAGTTTAAGCACTGTGAAGCTCTGTGAGAAAGGTGTGTGGCTCATGCAGTTTAAGAATAGCTGTTTCTTTGAGTGGCTGTTTCAGTAACCACTTCTGTGTATGGGATGTCTAAAAAGACAGAGAAAGCAGGTGGCTGATTTGAATTAATTACTTGAGGATTCAGTATCTGTCATGTTTAACTCCATGTCACAGAAATAAAAAGAAATATAAACCAGAGCCTGAAGTAGTATTGTTTGTATCAAAATTCTTCCTAAATCTGGGCTTGGAATAAAAGTTTTCTCCCTACTTCCAAGGAGGGCCACAAAATCTTGTTTGATTTATCAGTAACTAGGATCCTGGAAGCTTGTCATAAGCAAATTGTTTTTCAGACGTATAATCTCTTTCCAGCCTATATTTTTTGAAAACCAGACTGCGAGATTCCAGAAATAACTTACTGGAAGACTTTCCTTGGTTTGGAGCAAAGAGATTGTAAACATACAGTACAGAGGTGAAGACTTTCTCCCAAGGCCATGGATGGTTCCTTTTTGTTGGGAGATAGTTGAAGATAAGTGGGGAGGGGGTGGGGGAAGGTCTCTGACTTTTGAAATTTTATCCTAGATCTGGGAAATCAATGCATTCATAGTTCCTGACAAGTCAGCATTTTCTAAAGCAAAAACATTTAGGAAAATTCAATATCAGTTCAGCGTGAGGTTATAGATGGCATATTCAAGTTAAAGGTAAACTTACTGCTGTTACACCACAAATTCTGTACCCTAGTAATTCTTTTTTTTTTTTTTTTTTTTTGCTTCAGTACTAGTCAAATTTGCACAAAAATGGGATCTTTTGTTTCTTTGTATTTCATTTAATGTTCAGCATAATATTTATACTGTATGTGTCTCTTAAGTGGTTGCTGTGGAATTTAGCATACTGCATAAGGTTGTAACATCAGAAGGAGTATATGGGCTCCAAAAACATCTAAACAGGATCCTATTTTTTATGTAAATGCTTGTATTAATCAAAATTGAGGAAAGCAAAGAGGAGAATAATGACTTCAGATTTTCTTTTTTTTTCCTGTTTGGACTTGTTTCCATTGGGGTTCCTTCAGTTCTTTAAGCTGTGTACATGAGTGAATATAACCTATATTCTCATTATATGCAGAGACATAACATAGTTTCCTTTCTACTTGCATAAATAAAATTTTCTTCTTTTCTCTTGTTATGCAAATAGGAATGGGAAAAGCATTTAGCCTGCAAATACACACTGTGTAAACATCCTGACTTCAGTCCCAAGTACTCTTTATAGGTACAAGTTACAATATTAAGAGTAATAGTGCATACTGGAGCGTATCAGAGAGAGTGAAGTAATAATGCTTTAAATTTAATTAAGTTGCTGTTGTTTTGATATCAAGTAATTTCTGTATGACTGGTAACTTTGTTCAGTGCCTTGTCCCTTCTATCTGCATGGTATTGTGCAAATAAAAATATGGGGATCTAATTATATAGCAGTTATGCTACAAATACCAGTCTCCATGCAATTTTTTTCTCCCTGTTTAGAAACTACTCATTGAAAATTGCCAGATCCTTAAGAAAAGCGAATCCTCCCAAGCACAGGAGATACCCTTGTGAATTCTTAATCATGTTGTTGGTTTTGAGGTCAGTAACACTTACATTGGAAAATTTTTAAGAAAAAAAGAAAAAGAAATTTATTTTGAAAGAAAACTGGTTTTGCTAAACCAACTTTCTGCAGACCTTATTTTTCAAAATTTTGAAATTGGAATTTATACAAGAAAGAAATAATTATTTTAAATTGCTTACTTGAGATTGCATTTTAAAGCATTATTTTGAATAACATAATAATAACTTCACAATAAAGAAGCGAACAAGTCATCTTTTATTAAATACTTGTGAATACCTGCCTTTATCTTATTCAGATTCACATGGAAAACAGACATTGAACTTCATAAATAAACAAAAAAATACCCTGAGACTCAATAACTTATCTAAACTTCTTGTGTATGGTTACTGCTTGATGTGAGTTATGGCTGCTTACTATAAAAAGGATATGCTGGGATGTAAATGTCCCACATAAAGCAATAGCATAAATTGTTTACAGGTCTTTTCAGCTGTATGCATGACAAATGGAAAAGAATTGGTCTTGAGAATTGAGAGAGAGGAAATATGTATATATCAGAGACTTCTTGCAAGGCTAAAAAATGATCAGAACAGCAACCACCATACCTTTCACTTGTTTAGACATGCTGTGTTAATTCTGTTTTTTAAAGGTACATTTATTTTGTCTTCAGGTGCATGGAAAAAAGGTACCTGCAGCAGCTTGTATGTGTTCTCTGCACTTTTCTCAGAGCATGCATCCCTCTGTGCATACCTGACACTGTTTGAAACAGCTGCACAAAATGCAGGTCTAAAAACCTGTAGTTTTTTGAGGGTTCAGATGACTGCAGGTAGTATCATGCCAACCTGAAAGAGACCCTTAAAAACAATAACATCCATATTGATTGGGTACTTGTTTTGAGTGTTTAATTTGGTTATTATGCATGGCTTTTGCAGCAGTCTGCCAAACAGCACTTGACTTGCACATGATTTTGTAGTTCTCACATTTGTCCCCCAGCTCCATTACAGTTTCTCCTCACATAATGGACTTTGCTACTATTTCTGTGCAAGTTTAAGACTGATTAAGAATTTTCTAAAGGTTTGATTTTGGGCTTTTTTCCTCTGTATTTATTGCAAGGTTGTTTTTTTTACCATATAGCTTTATTATTTTAAATTTTATCACCTGCTGAATTTAAATTTAAATGTGGAGCCAAGTTTTGCAGGGCCATTTTGTTTCCTTCATACTCATGAAAACAGAGTGCTATTGAACTGATTAAACATAGTTTACATGTAACTGTGCTGCAGAAAGGGTAATTACATATTATAAACATGCGCTTATATGGCCTGCATATGCAAATATGGATGTCTTTTGCTTACTTCCAGCCTACCCACAAAACAGACTGCTGTCTTTGAAAATCCACGCCGTTTTTCTTCCAGGGTTAGAAGTTTTTAACCTGTAATTTAACTATAAGCATCCATCTCTGCATGGGTTCCCAAAAGTCTAATGCCAAGTTGTTTAAAATTAATCCTTGGGGAAATTTAGAATTGTTAAGGGAAGTTTATGTATAACAATCCCTAAACATTCAACTGGCTGCATTTCTGCATCTATGTGATCTATGAAGAATTTTCCTATAGCTGTCTTGGTCCTTCCTTCAGGTGGATTTAGAAGTGTTAGGAAAAAATTATGGTGTTCTTATGACAGTGTTCTCAGATGCTAGTGACACCTTTTCTCTTTTGGAGTATGGGCTACTCCCCTCCTTTGAACCTGAGAACTGGATAAAGGTTTTGTATTCTCTCCAATGCTAATGAAGCTAGTTTTTTCCAGGATATTGGAAAAAAAAAAAACAAAAACCAAAAAAACCACAGGAAGTGATACCACACTCAGGATAGCATTTTTGTTTATCTTGTTGTTACTTAGATTAGCTTCTTCTAGGACATGAACGTTTCAGAAATTAGAGGAACTCAGTCAAGGCCCCTTAGCTCCTACTTCTTTGTGAAGCACTTGCCCAGAACATTGTATAGGGACATGGCTGGAGCTGTTTTAAAAATAAGGGGGGGGAAGTACCAAGAAAGTCCTCTAGAGAAGGATATGGAGAAGAAATACTTCAAAATGATCCATAATGTAGCTCTTGCTGCTGGCTTTTTTTTTTTTTTGTGTGTGTGAAATGTAAGGGAAGCCAATTCTTCTATATGTTGTCAATCCATGCAAAAATAGACTTTCTTCAAGAAAGTATATTTGACCTGAACCAGAAGTTTCAGTGTTTGTGTAGGCCTGTAAATTGCTAAAATAATCTGTGAACTGCATTCAGAGGTTTTGAGTGGTGCGGGTCAGAGAGGCAGACATGGATGGCATCTACAGGGATATTTTTGTCTACTACGGAAAGGGCAAAACAGTGTCTGGAAGCACCTAGAAAATATTTCAGACAGAGATAGATTGTCAAATTGGAACAGAACCTGTCATTTTGGTTGGGAGCTTGCTTTATTTAAAAGAGGGGAGGAATGACAATTTATGTTTTGAGCTTTTAACCTTGTGCAATTTCAAATAGCAAAGTTATCAGCCCCTTGAAAAGTGCTGTTTATAATAGTAATACCAACAGACCTTAAGCTATAGTGGCACTGCTGAGCTATGAAGTAATAACCTTACAGCATGTAGGGCTGTCAGACTTAATGCCACTAAACTGTATCTAGACAGTAAAGGCAATGATGGATGAATGTCCTCGTTGGCAATCACAGGCCTCCTCAGTTGAAAAGTATGTGAGCCCCTAAAATAACTGCAGGCAGACTAATGGGGACGTTCACTGAGCTGCTCCACAGGACCTTGATCTTCAGCTAACAGCTTATCAAAACTAAAAACAATTACAGAAATACAATACTGAAATATGAAACATCTGGGACAGCTTGCTCCCTATTACAGCTAGCAAAAAGCTGCGGGGTTAAGGGATGCAGCAGATTTTTTTCAGCATTGGGTTTCCTGGCACCATAGAAAGAACTTTGAGGAAGCCCTAAGGCACCGATGTTCTGCTGACCAAAGCACTGAGACAGCTGCATCTTGCTTTCTGAAGTGTCTGAATGCTGAGGTTTGCTGCACAGAGCAGAGATGTCCTAAACGTCTTGTGAGAAAATAAAACCCAGAGTTTAAATCTCATGCCTATCTCACTTGTCAGTTAACATGAGGATGTAACTTCAGTGCAAAGTGAGAGGGGACCTCTGTGTACCAGCTGCAGGGAAGCTGCCACTCATTTACCTGATGGAGGCTGTGCAGTTTTAGCAGCATGTAATGAATTGCTTTACCATGTGAGCAGCAGCCTCAGCTAGAGGTGATCATTCCAGGGAAGACTGTTGTTTCAAAAATTGCATTATAGAAAATGGTAAATATTTCCTAATGACCCTACTCTCGTGCAGGATTCTCAAGAACTTATTTAATAGTAACAGTGTTGAATATTAATAATCTAGTAATTTCATTCTTACTTTTCCTGCGTATTATTTAGAAAGTTCATTAACACCATTTTTTCTTTCTTTCATTTTTTTAGAGATAGGATTAGCCACTGTTGAGGCAGTCCAGAAAAAAATGTATGTGTCTAGGAAAAATATCTCATATACAAACACAGTATTGCCTTCCTCTCCATCACTAATATATCTATATGCACATTCATTCAAAGGAAAATAATTAAAATAAAAAGGTGAACCAGGTTTTGTGGTCATACTGTGGCCTTGGCCTTTTAAAGAATACCTTGTATGTCTGTTCTTACTTAAGCCATGTACCTGACCTCTCTTGTACTTCTACATCCAGTAAGAAGTAGAAGTAGAAAAAGCAATACACTTTTTTGTCATACTGCCTGGACAAAATCTATGGTCTACATGACCGTCTTCATAATGTGGAAGAAGTTATCTTTCCAAGACAGTTTTAGTTCACCTTTACATTATATACATGAAAAATATATAGCTGGCATATGGTTAGTCATTACTCCGTTTGAAATGTATATTCAGATCCCAAATTCTGTAACAGTATCCTCTGGGAATCCAACAGGTTTCAACCTGTTTCCTTTTCAGAATTCTGTGTGTTCACTGATATGGTGAATCACTGTTGAGATTCTTTTAATACTGATCTGCATATAAACCACAATCCCAATAGTAAGCTGAGCTCATCATGCTCTTTTTAGAACTTACCCTTGCCCTAGAAGGTCTAATGAACCAAAACAGATAGGGTAACTGACCCTACTGATGCTGTTCAGCTACAAAGAGACCGGTGGTTTACATTCTGCAGACATAGAGGTTGCATCTAGTGTCAGCCTTTGCACTTCGTTTGTTACTCTTTATCAGTAATTCCTTGTTGGCATGATGAAATATCTGTGCTTTAGGAGTTTGGCACTATATGGTTTATGTTAATGATATTATTAAACCTATCTCAGTTTTACCTGTATCTGCCAATCCTGTTTCTGCTACACATTAGGAAAGCTTTCTTAATCTGTTTATTGTTGATATTAATTTTTAACGTTCCCTGTACTGTGCACTGGATAATGTTCTGAACTGTTTCTGAAACCAAACTGGTTTGTAATCTAAAGGATTCTTTAAAGAGATGCTTCAATTAGTACTCTGCTGCTTGCACATGGGCTCATGATCTGGTACTGCCTCCAAGCCCCTCTCTCTCACCTGCAATCTGTGCCATACCTTTGGAGTTGTATAAAGTGCCGTGATGCACTGCACTGTTTTACGTGCAATACTGCATCACTGGTGTGCTCTAGTGAGTGAGAGTCTGATATAGAGAAGAGGGGAAGCAATTAACAGTTTGAAAGCTGAAATGTGTGGAGTTAAGCAAATGTAAGTAAAATAAACAGGTCATGGCGGAGTTGGATTCAGAAAGGAGTTTGTGTGTAAGGGAAAATTATGTCCATATGTGCACAGAAATTTGTTCGGTGAAAATTCACTGGCATTTTTGGGAGAGCCTTTGGGTAATTTCTGTTTTGCAGTTTTCTTCAGTGAATAAACATATCACAGACATATTTATTGATCACAAACTCAGTAGCCTGCTCAGAGCATGTTTCTTCTGTTCCTTAATTTGTATTTTCAAAGGCTATAATATTTAACAACTGGGGAATGTACTGTTTTTTCTGCTTTCATTAGAATGCTCTCAGGTCCAAATCTGGTCTACCCTTTTTGCATTGATATGTTTTCTATTTAGTTTTGACACAATTAAGTGACTGAGAGGCTACATTAAAACCCATCTCTTTTCTAGTTGCCCAAAAAATAAGAGAATTAGCTGCTGAATATTTCTCCTAATGGACAGAGTCCTCTTAATTCCATTAGCAATGCAGAATTATAGAAGTAAAATGGCACAGCCAGTGAATCCTTGAAGATTAAAATAGATTGAGAAAATACTTTTTTTTTTTTTTTTATGTATTCAAACAGAACCTGCTCTAATAAGATTTCCTTCCAAATCTTAGAACATGAGCTTTTTCCAGAATTCTCAAGACTGTAGCTGGGAGTTGTATATAGGACATGTTTTCCATGAGTCTGGCTTCTTCCTTTTAATAAACAAATCTGCATCAATAAGGACCTCCAAATGAGTGCTCAGAGATCCATGACTCTGCTAATGCTTTGTGAAAATGAAGTAGACTGCTCTAAATAGAATACAGGTGTTCATCCAGAGTGGTGTCAAACTCTGTTATTGAGGGATAATGGGCTTCCCAATGTAAATGACAGTGGCACAGGGAACAAGTTTTCCATTTTAAAGCCCCATACCTGCAAATCAATTAAGCTGGCTATTGTGGATGAGATTTTTTAGGGCCAAAGTCCACCAGTGCAATAGCTGTCATGTCGTTGTTAATAAATATTGAATGCTTTGTATGTAACCCTGCAAAAACGGTTCAGATCACAAATGGAAATTTGCGTTTGCATCAGATATAACCAGGATGAACTATGACTAATCCATGGAAAAGCAAAACATGATTTTGTAGCCTGCATTCCTCATGTTAGTAAGGATCTCTTACCTGAGAGGGAGATACAGGATCAGGCTTGTAGTAAGGAAGAAGAAAGAACATGTAAAGTGCATAAATATCTCATAATAAACCACACAGATGACAGCAGTAAAACACGTTCAATTATTTATGCTTCAGGCACAGAGAACAGTGCCAGCATATTTCCAACACATACAGATGAAATGATGCCTAATAACAAGCCAAAAATACCTGTAAGTGTTTGTCAGCCATCCTTAATCAACACCATGGATGTGATCAACCATTCAGTAATGAGTTAGCTTCTCAATATATGATTCTCTCTCTTCACTTTTTGGGTAAAAATCTTAAAGCAGCATGATAAAGATCATTTTAAGGCCACTGGCACCTCAGAGTAGGAGATTACAATAGGATAAAATTCCACCTCTCTCTCCTCCCCCTCTGTAAAAGATGAAAAATGTGGACTTTTTGAAATGTCTGTGCACTTTTCATGTGCTTCTGCTCATGATACAGCAGTTTCTTTATCTCTGCAGGTGTCCAATTCTTTCTTCCTTTGACTTGGCTCTAAACTAATTTCAGAAATTACATCCTCCTAAGCTTTCTTCCTCATATTTTCTCAGCTTCAACTTTAGGAACTTGAAACAGTGGAAAAATGTGTAAAAGGTATTAAAGGCTTTTCTTTCTGGTGGTTTCCAATGTATATTATGCCTAATTTTGACTTAGTGAAGATTAGGGAAGTGTGTTACTTTATTGGTAGCTGTAAAAAGAAATCACATGAATTAAAACCAACAAACATTGATCATTGAGGAACTAGTAGATCCATGGTTCAGTACATCTAAGCAAATTTGCTGCTGCTATCCTGTGCATTGAAAAATGCTTTAATGATTATCTATAATGTAATTCAGGGTTGGATTTTTTCCCCTCTTTTTGCCTCTCAAGCAAGGTATCAAATACAAGAAAAAAACAGTATAAGGGCCAAACCTACTGTGATTATTAACTACTATCTAGGGGAAAAAAATCATACTGATAAAGTAAACTTGACAATCCTTTCTTCCTGTCTTCCTCTGAAATGTATTTTTTTTGGCTTATTTTAGGTTAGTGTGAAGTTGGATGTGATTAAGAATATTTTGAAGTTAATTGCATAGAATGTATATGGTTCATAAATATAAACTTCGTGCTTCAAACAAAACTTTTGTTCATTTGCCATATGTCTGCCATTTAATTTTTCAGGTGCTATTCCCCCCATTGCATTTCTCCCCTTTACTGTGTTTTGATGACCTCAGCAGACTATTATAATGCTGCCAAAATTAGCTTACCTGTGGATCAGCTGAAGGGTGACAGAGAAGTGATTTCAAATGTCAATTTTACAAGGTAGAATTTGTTTGCAGAAGCTGAATTTTATTCTTTATATAAATTGTTTCATTCGTATGCTGCCGAACAGGTGCTGATAAAATGAAGTTAAAGGTTGGTTTTTTCAGGTAAATAAGATAGTAACTAAAGGTATAAAAATTGACAAAATAGTACAAAATACAGATGTTGCAGTATAATTAGAAAACAAAAGCTATAAAAAAAGAAGGTAATAAGTGGAGTTTATAGAAATAAATAAATTTTTATTAGTATTATTATGCAGCCTTGGTGGAGTATTAATGTTCTTTTTTCATGGGATAAAAATGACTAGCTGATATGTTAGAAGTTAAATCTATGGAAAATTCTCACTTAGTTCTACATAAAAAATAAACGTTGTGTTTGTGTCTGTGGGGCCTGGCCAGCTTGGTATCAGATGCTCTGTATCTGATAGTGGGAAACATGCAAGTCTTAATTTATAGTCGGGTTTTTAAACTTAAAGGGTTTTCTGTGCACTATATATCTTTTTATGGCACAGAATACCTTGGAGGAGTATCTGTGGCTCCACAGTTAATTTCTGGATGTTTAATAACAACAAACAATAAGATTTATTTAGTCATGGTGAAACAGAGGAACAGAAATTCCTGAGAGGGCCGACTTCTGATACATTTCCTCAGCTGAAGTCACAGGAAATAAGTAGCAATGAAATAAGAGTAAAAATTTTCTGGCTAAACAAATGTAAAAATTGTTTCGATCTGTAACTTTCTTTGGGCTGTTAAGAGTTTCAAATCCCTAAAGATCTTAATTTCAGTTGAAAATAGATCAGCGAGGTGCAATTGTTATGAATAGTTCTTACAGAAAAAACATAACCATTTTCCAGTCATTTATCCAAAACAACAGTTGTATTTGGTCTGTGTGCTGTTGGACAGTTGTCCTTAGAGGTGTGCAGTGGCAGAGTGCAGCACGGCATTGGATGGTCCCAACACAGTGCCACGCTGAGATCCCCGCTCAGGTACCAAAAGCACTGTTCCTGCTGTGGTCTGAGCACAGCCCCACACCCGTGCAGCTGACCTGCTGACCTGGCAGCCTTCACTTGTGGTTCAACTTGCTGGCATTTACACAAACCCAGTTTAGTTACAAAAATACACATGAAAAACTTTCTCCTGAAGATATGTTTGATTATTGCTTATTTTGCAGCTGATATTTATAGCTTAATAGACTTTCCCTGTGTCTATAATAACTCATCTGGCTTCAGAAATATTTAATGTGATCATCAGGAAGTGAATTTCTATGTGAAAATTCTTAGATGTAGACTGTAGAGTAACTGAATTGTGTTTATCCAGAAAACAAGCACTGTGAAAAGTAATAAGGTTTGTAATAAGTAGTAAAGTTTGGGATCTTTGAACTGGGACAAATGAGCATTTGAAAATATTTGAAAAGAGAGGAAGATTGAAAAATAGTAACTCTGAGGTATAGTAATGAATGTTGACTGATTTACATACTGTGAGACTAGACATTGATGGGGTGACATGGATTTAGTGGCCAGGACACTTACCCGGGACGAGGACCATCTGGATTAATATCCTTGCTTTGTATTTCTTGACAAGCCGTTCCCATCCTGAATTTGTAATTCATTTCTGACAAAAGCTTTTTCCCAAGGATGAGAAGTTGCTGTAATAAAATTCTGGTTTTACCAATCAGTGTTTTGTAACTAAGGAAAAACTAATTGCATCAGCTCTGATATAAACACAGGGAAATCTTTTAGAAAAATATCCACAAACAATCAAAAGTCTTTCAGCAATAAGTCCAAGGAAAACTAGAGGTATGATTAAGTCTCAAACTTCCAAAGTTTTCATCTGAGGCTTTTGAGTATTTTACTGCCAGATTTCTGTCCTGCCCTATTGCTACCTGGGTAATTTGAGGCCTTTATTCTCTGTGGATTCCAGTCAAGAATTTTAATAAAATTTTACTAAAATCTTTCATGCAGATAAATATGAATGCATAGTTTTAGTGTAAAAATTCTGTGAAAAATCAAGTGTACACATTAAGAAAACAAAATACCATGTGCATACAGAAAGCCAGATCTCCTAAAGTCTCTCTTATCCTGTGCAATAAAATGCTTTTATGTAGTGCTGGTGGAAGGAGTGAAGAAATCAGAGGCTTTTTTATCATTGGTTACGTGGTCTGTTCAAATTGCTGAGTGTCAGTCATCAATAATTAATGAAATACACATTGTACTTAATGTCTGCACTGTTTCCTCCCTAGCAGAAATTATTCTGATGCTAAAAATGTGCTTTTCTATATTTGTGTTGAGCAACATAATTTCATTTGTCATTAGTGATGCCGTGATCTTCAGGAATGTTTTTGGAAGGTACATCTCAAACCTTTCTTACAGCAGTGCGTATAAATTTAGACTTGGTTACAGAATTGTGTGCAAGGGCCCCAGCACTGCTACCCAGGCAGGATTTGGTGATGGTGTCACTTTTTAAAAATTATTTTTATCTTTTTAATCTGTCAAGATGTTGCTGCTAGGAAGCCAAAAGCAAGCACGCTCATAATCTTTGATTTTTCATTTCTGGGTTGGATAAAAAGACAACATACCTGACTGGGGATGGAAAAAAAAAAAAAAAAACTGCTGCAGAAAAATTCTGTATCAAAGGATGGATAGAAAGGGCTGTTGCCTTACCTCCTGGCTGGTATGCAGCCACGCTGACGATGCAGCCCATTACCAGGGGACCCAGACTACCTACCTGGGAGACTAGAGGAGAATCAGATCAGGACAGAGATTCCTGATGCTGATTCCCATAATCAGTCTGTAAAGAACTGTTTTACTCAAATCATCATGATAGACAGAGAGGAATGGAAAATTTAAAGGAAATAAATCTGACAGATCTGTTGGTTTTGATTTCACACAGTTGAACTTCAGCACTGTTGGGTCTCCATTGCTTCTGTTTCACGTGAGATTAATATGGGCAGTCAACAGAAGCAGGAAATATTCCAAATCATGCTGAGGGTTAATCTCTTACAACCTAAAGAAATTTCCTGAGCTGACTCTCGTCTGTGCTCTTTTGGAAATAAAGGAATCATTTGGCCAACGCTTTCTCCATTTGCAATTAAACATGCTGGCAGCTCTCCAATGAGCACTCTATCAGCAGGAATATTTAGCAGCACAGAGGATATCATTTCAATACACTGACCCAGGCTGTTGCCAGATGGAGTAGAGGACTGTTTGGTGAAAGTAAATCTACAAATATTTTTGTGAGCAAAGGAAACCATTTCTGGTTTGGGGTGGAGGTGGGATACAGGGATAAGGAAAGAAACACAGTTTTTTTCTTTTCAGGGTTTTTTTTACCTTTTTGATTTCTTTTGTCTTCTTGGTTTTCATCTTTGCTTGAAAAGGAGGCTACAAAGCTTCTTTTAAAGGGTATTATCTTTCATTTTGTGCCAAATTATGAAGTGACATACAGCAGATCTGCTTCTTCATAGTAGCAGCTGAGAGGCCCACTCTAAGCCCAAGAAATGGGGGAAAAGTTGGAGAAAACTGGGAAGACTGCAGGTCTCCACACCTGTTGTTGGCAATTCTGCCTGGCATTGGTTCCAGTAATGCCACTGGGGAAAGGCAGCCGCCAGGCTGGTGTGAGTAGTCCCCTGCTGCCTCTCTTTCTTCCTTTCCATCTCACATCAGGGTTCAGCATGGTTCTCATTGTGATGTGCTGGTTTGTGGTCACAGAAGTGCAAAGGTAGCTTATGAATCACCTTTTCAATTCCATTCTCCAGTAAATGAGCCTCATGCAGTGTTTGTTATGTTGACAGCTGACATTTAGCTTTGATTATTTATGTTTCATAATATTTTGGAGCCTGGATTTGATGGTATAGGTTTTAAAAGTAATTCAGACCTCAGAATAATGAGACCTCAGAATTTGGCTGCTAATGCCATGGTGAGAGATGGGGGAGGGAGGGACGGACCTGCTTGTTGGTCTGTGCAGATTGCAGTGTGTGGGTGGCAATAAACTACATGAGGGTTTCTTTAAGAAATTGTCTTTTTGTTGCTAAGACTAAAATAACTTTAGACAGTTTATGGTTGCAGAAAGATGACTACGTTTCTGTTTGCAGTAATTGTTTAACCTAATTAATCATCCATTCAATAATCTTTTGGGATGCTTAAGGATTTTCTGGTTTGGGGAGAGGTATTCCTTGTCCAGTTTTAAAAAAACAGTTCTATTTAACTGCCATATATCAACTGGTTTTAAAGTTGTAAAGTCAGGGAACATAGTATACATACCTTCTTACCACAAGTTTCATCTGTGCATTTGTACTTGTGTAAGATCGCCAGCCCTTGATCTTGTTTCTGCTAAGCACTCTCTCCTTGCAATAATGAATGTCTTGCTGTAAGAGGATTTCAGCTGGACAGATGTACCTCCATGTCTTGCAGCAGGATTTACTGTTTTATAAGACTGATTCTGGATTACTGTGTTCTTGGTTGGAGTGTGGCAAATACCGCCCATCCTGGGTTAAAGTGGGTTAGAGGAACAGTGCTTGGGGGAAGGGAGCTGAGACCTATATAAATGCAGAAATCCTTGTACTACTATCAAAATAATTAAGTTCAACTCTGTAATTAACTATTATACTCAAACTAGCATATACTGTACTACTGAAATAGCAAATTTCCAGCAGTGATCTGAAGTTGGCTTAATCCTATTACGTAGAAGCATAACTTCAGTATTGTTAATTATGTGTTGTATTTGAAACTCTTAGTAGCTGTTTATAGTTAAGTTTCTGAAATTACTGCTATGCAAGTGCCTTTCCAGTATACGTTGTGGGGAAAAATCATTTTGGCAAGGTGAAAGCTCCAATTTGTGATTCTCATACATAGTTTTATGAACAAAGCCATCTGTTTGCTAGAGGTAGTTTTTAGAAGGCGTTAAGGCAATTACTACAGCTGCTCAAGATACTGTAGTGGAGAAACTCTCCCTGGAAGGCTTTGCGTGTCCATTAGGACAGTTCTGGGGGATGCCCAGGGCACCACCCTGTCCCGCAGAACACGGTAGTCAATGCAGCTGAGCAAAGAGCAGTGATCACACTTTATGGAACCTCAGCTGTCCCTTGAAAACAGGCATGCCAACAGCAGAGTGTGGAAGGGATAGTCTTGCATCATTTAATAAGAAATTAATTCCTGTCTATAAATTATTTTAGCCACCATAGAGAATTATAACCCTATTAGTTTTACAGAAAGCAAATATTCAAAAAACTCTTATCAAAACAGGCTTATTCGCTAAATCCTTTGGGTGTTTCATGTGTTGGATAATGTAATATATTTCATTACCATCAAATCTTGTTGCCTGAATTGCTTTATTATAGTTGTTTTATTACTTTTAGCTTGGCAGAATCATCCTAGTTGGTTACAGGATGTAGCTGCTGTTTAGTAAATTTCTCAATGTTTCATTCACACCTTTCATTGTTCTATCTCAACCTCACCTTGGCTATTGTTTCGTTGTTGTCATGGTTCTGGATTTCCTGGAACAGCTGCTGTTTGATATAACATTCATAATTTCAGTAAAATGATGATGTCTGGATAGTTAAGCACAGGGGGTGTGGAAAAAATCCCAAGAAATACAATTTTCTGTTCCAGTGGCAGACTTTCAACTTCTGTAAAAGCCTACCTTCATATTCCCTATCAGATATATCAGGGGAGGTTTGTTAGATATTTTTTATATTTTATTTCATACCTACTTGCCACTTTTAGCTAGGAAGAAGTTGGCACCAGAGCTGAATCTTGGAGTTCAGTGTTATCCTTTTGTTCTTGCTTCTTAAAGACTTCTTTCTAACATCTTCCACATTCTTATGCTTTTGCAAATGTGCATGTCTGAAGTACTGCTGCAAATTAATTTCCTTATCTAGTTCTTTTTTATTTCCTCCTGAATGCTACTGGGGAATAAAATCAAATGTATGCTATGTGCATCAAATGGAATTGCCTCTTCCTTTAAGGTCTAGTTATTGTAGACATTTTCTCTTGCTCTGCAGAAAAAATAATGTTAACAGCTGCTTAATCTAGCTAGAAATGCATCTTGCTGTGTATTAAAAATTACTTCTTATCTTTTCTAGAGGTATAATTTGTAAAATCACATTTATAAAACTGAAACAGCCTAAATGTAACCTTGTTAATTCTTTTTATGTGGTTAACATACAGGGGGTGAACATTTCAAAGGTCTTTGAACATATGACAATTAAAATAGACACCTAGGAAATATCAGCTTTTTTAGACACTATAGTACTCCTAGAAATCTTGCCCAAAGGGTTTATAGCAGTGCTAGATTATTTCAATTAAATAAAAATAAAAAATCATTTTGCTGCTTTTCAAATGGGATTCACTATTTCTGGAAACCATTAAATGTTCAGATTGAGAACCCACCCCTTATAAATTAATGCAGCACAGAAGAGTAATTAAATTTGGTAATCTCATTAAAGCTTTTAATGGAATTGATCATTTCAAAGAGTTTTTCTGGTTATTGGGATTTCTTAACAAAAGAGTCACTGTTGGATTATTACTGCTCCTTTCCAGTTACAGTTTGTTTTCAGCTACCATGCGAGATAGTCTTTCCTTAGTTTATTTCTATTGAGGATGGGACCAATATGCAATTCCCCAAGAAGTGAGAAGCTCAGTTGTAGTGTTCTCCTCCAGATTGTTAGCCACTAGTTCCATAAGTTTTTTTTCTAAAACTGATTACAAACTTAGAGCTAACATCTATTTTGAAAATGCTTGTCCATTAAAGCAAAGAGTTTAAGAGAAATCAATTTTGAATTTTTGTAAGTATATTTAGTTACATGCTCTCTGAATCAAGTAAGTTGCTCGATTCTACCTGGTTTGATCCTTCAGTAAAGAACACTTCCAAGATTTCAGCAATAGATGATTAGTGGGAAGTAAATAACATCCTTATTCCCATTTTGTTTCATTTATAAACTGTTAAAGTTGTACTACTGCAACATTATAAAACTGTATGGAGTACCTGTAAAACTTTTGCAGGGCTGTAATTATTTTTACAGAATTTTGCTCATTTTTTACAATTAAAACAAAACAATGTAAAAAGGCAAGAATAATCATGCTGAGCAATTCTATTTATTATAGCAGTAAGTTCTACAGCATGGTTGTGTATATTTTCATTATGTCTGTATGCAGGTATATATATTTTTAAACCTGCCTTGTTTTGATGGGAGTTACTTCTGGCTCACTTCTCCATGCCATTTGTGACTTTTCTTCAATCATCTTTTCCAAACTGAGAAATCCCGCCAATTAATTTCTTTCTGCATGTCATTCTGTACTTTTGATTTGATGTTACCTACTCAGTAATATCTGTTACTGAGATATCTTTTACAGATGTGAAAGACAACAACTGCATTCACTGTTAAAGGTGGATGGTGATGGTAAACATAAAGGAAGAGAGAATGCATTATAAATCATTGCTTTATTAGTTAGAAATAAGATTTTTGATAAATGGCCCATTTTCCTGTCATGCCACACATTTTTTTGTTAATCTACAGGTAGGAACCAGGACTACATTGTAAGATTATTTTCTGCCTAAAAGTAGGACAGTAGGACAGGTTAATATAATATCAAAACAGAGAGAACCACTGTTTCCATGCCTAAAATAGGCCCTTCTACAAGATACTTTCAAGCTGTAGATAATAGTTAATCTTATGCCATCTTGTCAACACGCCCCCATCACTCACCTCCATCCTCTTACCAGCTGAAGTGGTGGAGCAGGAACCAGTGCTCTGCAGGCAGCAGTGCCACTAGAGACACAATCTGAAGTTTGTTCCCAGGTCTTAAATCTGTCCCAGGCTGTCTTGGGAGAGCTGATATAATGGTGTACTTGGTGTAATTACAGCACTTTTCAACAATATTTACTGTTTTAATAGACAAACCTACTGTGAAAACTTTTATTGACATAAAATAGTAATTAATGTCAGACTAAAATTCTTCACTTGTTCCTTACGTTTAAAATGCATCTCCTAAAATAAATGTTCCGAGATTGCTTCAGACCTCTATGAATGTTTGCTGTTATAGATACCGTTTATTTTACTTTCACTGCTGAAAGATTTATTGTAAGAAATGTTTGTGAAAAGATTGATAGACCTCACTTCAGAAACACTTGCAGAGGATTAGGGGAGCTGATTTGCAGGTACCTGACTTCCAGGCTTCCTTGCAAAATAACTGAGTGTGGGAAATGAAAGCAGTAAGGACAGTTCTTGCAGGTTTTTGGCCATTTCTGTGTTGTGACTGCCTATCCTTTCAGGTGTCATGTAGGAGACAATCAATTGTCAGTATAAATCCTTACTGTCTTCCTTTTATGTTCAGTGACTGGGGGCAGAGGAGAAAGCTTCTCTCCTGCCCTTTCAAGATTGTTTAGTGTGCAAAGCAAAGGAGCAGCCATGGGCATTCCTTTGCCCCCCGTTAAAACATGCAATCTGAGAAGTGTATCTGCAATTCATCTTGGTGATACCTGCTGTGCTTTCACAGGAAGAGCTGATGCATACGTCCCTTGCTTATCTAAGATTCACTGCAGTCGGTGATAGAAAGGGAAAAACATGCCTCTGACTATCCAGCACAAGGGTGGTGGTGAGCTCCCACTGAAACTGCACAAGTAAATCCACAGTGTTTGATCTGAGCTCTTCCTTGTACAGAAAAGGTCAGTTTTAATATCAGGGACATCTGCTTAATCACTCCCTTATTATCTCAAAATTCTCAGTAAACTATTTTCAATATCATCACCATGATTAAAGCTCTAGTAGAAGACTCTGGCAGCTACTGGACTGACATTAAAATTAATCTTAGCTTTGCTAATTATCAGTCTTATTCCTATGAATGAAGAATATATTAGACTTTGTGTTAGTCTCCTCTTTTATCAAGCAATACCACATACTAAAATGAAAAAGGAAAATAATCTTGATTTGACAACAAATGAAGCAAAAAAGGAGACAAATTCCTGCAGAGTTCCCCCTGCTATTTGATTTTCATGTGAATCTGGTGACTTCAAAAGGTGGAAAGGACAATCCCATGGTGAGAATTAGGATACTGTCTTTTATTCTTTGACCCCCAGCTACACTCAAGGAACAGGATTTCTATGTGCCTGAGGACACATGTAATTTCATCACTAATACCTTTAAGTGAAACAATTTTTAAAATTTCTGGCTTCAGACTGTTCATATTAAACAGCTGCACCTACTTGACAATGCTGTTTGGTATAACTACAGTTCATCTGCTTACAATGGGATTTCCTCACCTTTAAAGCATTCAAAAAATTACTCTGAGTCCAGTAAAGACTTATGTCTGATATGAAAGTAGAAGGTTGCCAGCTAAAGACTGGGAAGTTTAGAAATCAGATAATGGGCTTCATCAAATTTTCTGAGAGGGCCAAGTCAAAATATTTCTTGTTTGAGGTACCATCACCTCTAAAAATAGATCCCTCTGTTCTGAACTCATGAGCCACAGGCTCTGCCTTTTCAGCAGGACGAAAGCTGGTTGGCAGAGGGAATGGTTTAGGTGAAGGTGTCTGTAAATATTTCCATGTACAAGTGATCGTTTTAGTGGTAGTATAAGAAGATGCCTGTGCTTACAAGAAGCTATAAGATTATGCATTAGTATGTTACATGTTTGGCTGTTCACATTGTGTTGAACTGCACCCCATTTGCCTCCTGAACTTGCCTTTAGGATGCTTTGTGGACTTCTGCAAGAGAAGAGTTCTGCACGGGTACAGATGGGGAGTTCTATACAGGAAGGCATAATGTCATCATTTGTAATTAATCACATAATATGCTGTGTCCGAGAAAGCATTTTGGTGTGCTGGGAGCAGCTTTTAAATTAGCTGTTGATAGCTCTGTGTATTATTTGCCTTTATTTTCATCACAATTACAGTAAATAGCTGATTTCAAGTCCAGTTTTAAAATGCAAAGCGAATATAAAACATTTTTCAATAACATTAATGAATCAGTATGGTAGTGCTTAGCACTCGCTTTGTCAATATGCACCAAATGCTTCATACAACCACAAAGGTACTGACCAGTAGACTCTAGCACATGGCGTTTTATGTTGGTGCAATTTATTCTTTACCCAGGGCCTCAACAAATTATATTGGCTTTAGTGTAAGCTATTTTCAGATACTTTTGGCCATAGTTTGTAACATATTGCATGCATGAGCATATGATTTGACTGAAATATTTTCCAGTTGTGTTTAATTTGCCTGCTCAAAACTCAGTTTAGCTGAAGCCCCCTTGTCTTTTGAGTGTTTCAGCATTAACTTTGAAGTTTTGCTGGAATTCTTTATTTCTTTTTTTTTTAAAAAAAAAAAAAAAAAAAAAAGTGAAGTCTTCTCTTCAAGATATTTGGTAAAATGAAGGCTTTCCTTGATTCTTGAGGTTGTGTGTTTCCAGGCTGCAATTCTAAAGGTGGTACAGATTAGATGTGGCCTCCTTTTCTTTGCTTTTAAATCTGTATGAGCAATTAAATTTTAATGAGGAATATTTGCCATGCTGCTTTTTGCCTTACAATATAAGCAGTACTGTTAATGGCATTATTTGGCAGTATATCAAAAGGGAGATTATATATATTTTTTCAATTATAAACTATCCTAAATATTTTCTGTAGACTGTGTTGGCTTAAGATTTCCAGACATCTGTTTCAAAACCAAATTCAATTAAAACCTGATCTTTTATGACTCTTAGCCCATAATGTTGAAATGTCTTGGCATTTTGAGAAAGATAGAACTTAAAAAGGTCTCAGATTGTCTTGAGGAAACCAGAGACATTCTCAACAGTATTTATTTCCTACCTACTTTTATATCATGTTTTCATGTAATCTACAGTTGATTATAATTGGATACTCTTAAAAAAAAGTATATTTTGCATATACGCATCTTCTTAAATCTGTCATATGTTCCTCTTAATTTAATTTTTGATAAATGATATTTTACAGTATCACCAGCAGAAGTTTTCAGAGACTAACTGCAGGAGTTTAGAGCATTTACAATCCTGGAATTATTTATTTTGTAGGAGACACATGAATCTGAGTCTCAGGAGTTCTTGGTTAGGTTCATCTGTTTATGTGCAGTGTAGTTTTCAAGGATGCCATTTACTTTCACATGTAGAACCACATAGAGCTGCTTTTTTTTATTTTATTTTTTAATCGCAGATCCTATGTGAGTTCTTGTTGCTACAGTGTTTGTTGTGTGCCTGTCCTTTTCTCTAAGAAATGTTCTCTGTTCCTCTAGGTTTCTTCTCTTGAAATATAACTCTAGAAAACTTTAAAGGGAATAGGGAGCAGGTGATCCTTACTTAACATCTTGCTGTGCAGTGTGGACATTTCCAGCATCAAAAAGCACCTGATCCTCTTGCTAGGGAGTGTGTGTGTGTTTGTGTAGCCAGGCTCGTGCACCCACTCCAATCCTCACTGTGTTACCCTTTCTCTCAGAAAAGACCTGTTGACCTTGTGTGAGACTGTACTGTAGGGTCTTGTAAAAGTTGCACATATTTCAGGACAAATCAGGCTTTGTTATACTTAACAACTTTTTGTGTATGTTGATTAAATAGCAGATTGCTTTTATGACAAAAATCTCTTTGCATATAGCTTAAAAATGAAGTAAAAATTACATTGATGCTTTAACAGTGCCACAATGAATATGTCTGATAAATTAGAACAAATAAACATACTTGTGGTTTACTGTCTATGGGGAAAATTATTTTTCACTTGAAAATGCTGGAGTGCTAGCAAATTGGGAATGTTAATTTATCCTTGCTCATGCTCACAGGCTTTTTATTCTCAGGTGTTTAGCACAAGTGACTGTTTAAGCTCCCTTGTGATTAAAATGGCAGTCTTATTTGGCCTTGTAATAATTATTAGTGAGAATGAGAGTATACCCTGCCAAACACCATATGTGTATTTAAAACCAGTTTGAAGCAGATGTAACATCAGCTTGTAGGGACGTGGCTCTGGATTCCTCCTGGACACATATCTGGTTTCTTAGACATGTACTGAGGGTGCATGGGCCAGGGAAGATCCTTTTGGGATGCCTTAGATCTGGGCTGCAGAGAACTATATAACCTCTCCTGCACTTGGAGGGTGCCAAGGAAGTGCGGGGAATTTTGTTACTTTAACAATACTGATAGAGTTAAAGGTCAGCACCAGCTCACACACGTTAAAAAACAGAAATAAGCTGTACTAGACTCGCTGTCCCCATACAAGGGCTTTGTAAATGTATACATTAGTTATAGTGGTCTCTCTGTCTGTGTCGTTGGGACACAGTTTGCATGCTGTCTTTCCTACCCCATATGTCCTTTCTAAGCATAACTTAAGGAGAGTTGGTTAGAGATCGGTGGTCTGGCTCAATATAACTGGCCTTTGAAAGCATAAAGAAATAAATCATCAAGCATCTGCTGAACTTAAAATATCCTTTCCACCCTTTGAGTGATGTCCCTTGTTCATTACAAGAGCATGTAGCTATGCATCTGGCATTTCTTTGGAGTGCAGTGTTACAACTATGTTTTTTGTAATCCCAAATTCAGCTTGCATTTACCTTCTTGGTCTAAAACTGGAATAGAAATATATCGGGAGTTTTCTCACAGATTTGTCAGCTCCAGTTTGTGTGGACCTATTTCTTACAGGAAATACAAAGAGTGGATATTCCCCCTCAGTGATTTTTATGCAGGCCCAGCCAGCCACACCTATCTAGCACTTCCCATCTAGCATTCTAGGAATGGAAAGTCAGGTGATTTGTCCCAATATTAGATTGATGAGGATGATAAGTCCAGACCTATAGTTAGGCACAAAGCAAAGTCTGTGGAATAGTCACATATGGTGACACATTAGAGAAGCAGAATAGGGATCACAACCTGGGAAGTCATAATGCCACCTCTTTCTCTGAAAGGCTTTCCATGGATACATGGGCACTGAATCTGAGCTTGTCAGTGACCAACGTGCCAGCCTTACCTTTAAACCTTGGCTTCAGAACAAATGCTGGCCTCTTGGATATAACCTGCTTAGGAGAAAACATTTCAGCACATTAGATGGCTTCACGTCATCACTGAGGGACAGTTATTTGCTGTGTCACATAGGTAACATGGTGTATGACATGTCATAATGTAGTGTGGGAAGGTGTAAGACTTTGCAATAATTAAAATACAAACAAAAATTTAGTTAATTTATGTGGCAACATCACTTATCATATTGGAAACAAATGTATATCTGAAGCACTGCCAATGTATTAGAAAAAAAAAAAAAGATTTGAATAGCAGCTGATGATGTTCACATATACCTGAAAAACATTCCTCAGGGTTTGAATTTTTATGTATAGTAGAACAAAACAAGATTCGGTGTCTGGAAAACTGATAATAAAAGATTATTTTCCATTTAAAATTGAATGTTATATTTAAAAGTGTGTCTGTGTGTGTGCAAAGTTGAAGTGGAGTTTGTCACAGGTGGTATCTGAACTAGCATAAATTTATTTTCTTGAGAAACAGCTAAAAATAACAATGACAGTTGGTTGCAGTAGTAATTGAAAACAGGCAATTCTCCTATCAAGTTCCCTCAGTGTTGTCCTGAAAACACAATTTATTTTCAGAATTAGTCTTAATCTGGATTTTTGCTAAATTTATCATGTATTTTGAATGGCTGAGGATGTGTTGTTTCACTCTGTCAGTATGTATTCACTGGAAGTTGTTTGTCCACTTGTAATATTTGATGTATCTACAACAGTGCAATTCAGATGATGTAACTCTATCTGCACCACATTCCATGTATTTATAGTTGAACTTCTAGTCATATAAGGACTCTCCAGAAAAATACACTTTCTTATGCTCAGTATTCAGAATAGTTTGTTTTTCAATTGCCTATCTATGTGTATGCTTATAGAAATATCCAAAAGCTAGCTGCATTTTAAAGTTAATTAAATGTAACAGAATTCTAGTGGGAGCAAATGCTGAGCAAGAAAATAGAAACTAGACAATGTATTGTAACTGGAGTCAAGAGAACTTGGATAGTTCATACCAGCTGATTATTTGACTCTTATGGTTTAGGTTTTGTAGGATAAATTGTTCACAGAAACATACATAGCTACAAGACTTTCTTTTAAAGCCACTTCTAGCCTCCCACATAACTAGCTACACCTAGGAGTACTTTCTAATGGTCTAAAAGAAACATACTATTTGTGTTAAAAGTGACTCTTCACTAGTGGCCACAGCATAGGGTAGCACAATACCTAGCAAGAAATCATAAACTAATTGTGCAAAAAATTTACTTAATCACTCTGAAAGACAGAACTTTATTCATATGCAAATTTTTTATTCAACACCACATCCTCTCATCTCACAGGAAACAGCAGATAACACATCTGCCCCCTGTCCAAGCAAAGGACTGTAGTTCTCCAACCTGGCATGTTTCTTGGGGGGGGTTGATTTATTTCCCTTTGAGAGAAATTCTAAATGGTATTTATATAGCAAGACTGTGGAGGGCACTAGAGGTGAATTCTACACTGTTTATAGCATAATTAAGACAAGGGAAGCCTGGGCATTGTGCTGTTGTATAGGTGGTTGAACCACATAGTACCTCTGGGCAGATGTTTTGGTGTCAAGAGAATCTTGAAAATTGCAGCTTATCACTTTACCTCACCCCTGAGTTACAGGCCTCTCTGATCTTGGTGGTGAGGATGAAGGAACTCCCTTTCTGACAGGAGGCAAACTCTGCAGGTGTTAACCCTTCATTCAGGGAGCCATGCTGGTTGGTGTATTTTGTGGAATTTCATCAGTTCTTCAGTGAGTTTCATCCCCCATGAGCTATCACCATCCTTTACAACATTCTCGTTCTTTCTTTCTTATGCCCAATTGGAGCTGTAGGTGTACTATCTCATTTCCCCAAAGCCACAGGTTAGTAACAGCTTTCAGTTGTTACTGCTGATATGAGCCAATGTTGATTCAGTGGCTTAAGGTGAGTAGCTCCATTACATCACCTTCGTTCTGAACTCACGCTTAATGAATGTTACCCAAGTCAGCAGTATGGCCTGAAGTGCTTACATGAAAACTAAGGCAAGAGTATCAAACCTCCAAGCCAGAAAGTACTTACATACTCACAGCTGGAAATCGTGAAGCTCAGGTCATGCATGCTGTTACTGATTTTGTCTGAAGCTAAGAGAAAGAAATAAATTTTGAAAGAAGCTGCTAAGGATTAATTTTGAGAAAGGTCAGTTCCTCAACATTTCCTGGATTCCAGAAATACTTGTTCATTCAGTTGCAATGCTGTCGGTGGTTTAAAATATGGGCTTGGACTTGATAGGGAGGGGGGTATTCTATTAATCAGCACTTCATCATCTGCAACTGCTTATCTTCTCTTTTCTGTAATTCCTCTTTTTAGTTGGACGTCAGCATTGTCTACATACTTCATATCATCCATCAGCAGGGATGAATGAGGTACACAGCAATATATCAGTTTGACTGAGCTCAATAAAGCGAAGGAGAAGCAGAAAATTATTGCAATAATCTTAAATCTTTAATGGTAGTGGAGTTAAATATATATCATTTTCTTTACTCATTACCGTAGTGATAAAGCTCTGTGCTAATACATAGTTCTAATGTGACATAGAAAGTATCTTCTTATTCTATTAGTAAAAATTGTTTGCTTTCTTTTAAAACTTTTGGGACAAATGATATCTGAACTGCTTAATACTGAATACCAGAGTTACAATAGATCTTGGAGAATACTTCCAAACTATATAAAAAAATTAACTGAGCTTTTGAAGGAATTAACTTCACTCCAACTGTGCCTCTTTCCTGTGTGTTTGACAACCAAAGAAAATGTGTATTAAGTTTTCAATGAAAGAGATTCAGCTGTTCCAAAGAATGAATGGCACTCATTTTTGTCATGGTTAAAAATACTTGCAGATGTTTCATTAATAAACTTTAGTGTCTTCCTATAAGAAGAGATTAAATTTTGATGGGAATGCAGGAAATGTTCTTGCTGCTATTTGTGTGAAAGTTTTCCCAGCTTTGGCAGAACTACACCATGCATAAGGCTTATTAAAACTGTTTGACAAATGTTCTGAGGATTCTATGGCTGCCTAGCAGGCACTACCCCAGGGCTGCAGGCACTGAGCTGAGCTCTCCCAGCACATTTTCCCTGGAGCTATGGCTTTGGATTAGACCAGTCCTTAAAGCAAAAACAGAGATGTTCCTCCTGTCCTTGCTGGTTTAAGGCTAGGCAAAAGCAGGAAAGACAGGGGGCAGATGACAGAAGGCTGAAAGAGGCCATGTTGAGAACTGCAGTTTCATGAGGCTGGAATAGACCAGAGCTGCCTGGACAGGAGACTGGTGTCATGGTGGGAGGAAGAGCAGACCCAAATGAATGGTGGGGCAGGACACAGATGGAAACAGAAATCATATGGGGCCCTGGAGAAGACTGGTAAGTGGGTGTGACAGAGCATGGAGCAGAGGCAGAAGAGAAGACAATGTTGGAAGACCCTGTGTACAATGAGGTTAATTGAGGAGGCCTGTGAACAGGGCACGTTAGCCTCACTAGAAATGGGACAAAACCACAATTCCTGCATCACAGATTTCTCTGCTGTTAATATTAATGGATTCCCAGTAGGTTTACAGGTTTTTTCTAAGTTTAAATCCCTTTGCTTACTTTACACAATTTCTGTGCTCTGTATTCAACTCTGCTTATAAAACTCTAAAGAGAACATTAATGTAAGGCTAAATTAGGAAATTTTAGAGGCAACTAAAGGAACAGATTCAGATTAATAGTTTTCTCCATTTCTTTTAGTGTAGGACAACCCTGCACAGAAACTATACCGAGGTTAAAGTTTTGAGACTTTACAAGTTCAGAAGTGTTGGAATCACCTGTACAATGATGGATTTGCGCTATGCAACAGCAGCAGGGAAGAATGATGATTTGGCAGCCCATTTGCCAGTTCTTGCAAGAGGACTGACTCAGAACACACATTGCCTCAATCAGTGAGAAACTTTGCTGGTTAAGAGTAATCCATGCAAAGAAAAACAAGCCCTTTCTTGGTGCAAGGGATGTAATATGAAGTCATTGCTTTTAATGAAGCTGTTGTGAGGGAGACTGAACTTTGAGACTTCAAAGATGTGTAATTTTGTTGGGTTTGTTGCTTTATATATCTCTGCATAGTCCTGAGAATTCTGGTCACATTTTAGGCAAATAGTGATTATTTAAAAAATGTATGGATAAACACAGATTAAATGGCGGTTCTTTCATAGGAATATTTCAGCAGTAGGAACGATAGGCCTAAATGGTACTTGCATAGTTTCTAAAAACTGCACTTTCTGCTGTGGACTAAACTTACAATCAAAGGTCTGATTTAAATTCTCCTTAATAACTTTATGTGATAACTTTTCCTTTCTGTGCCCTCTAAATTACTTTGTCTATTCTAGATAAATTGATCTCATCAAGAGTGAAAAGGGCATCTTTTGTGAAGCATCAAATCTTTCTTGCTAGAATCTAGATTTATTAACTTCACATTATGAAGTTAATAAATGTTGTCCCTCTGTCCCTTCTGAGGCCTTTGAGGATGGAATAGCCTGAATGCATAGAGGGTTAGGACATTTATGTGTAATGAGGAGTCCTGAAAATGAATTGCATCCTTAACTTAGGGGCTGACACCTTATGTTTGTAAAGGCACCTTTTGAAGGTAGTGGTGTTCTTTTTTGTTATTTGAAGAAACCCATTTGGGACTTTCAAATCTGTTCTGTCAGACATTCAGTGCGTAGTAAGATGTTCAGCTGCTTGCTTCAGGCTCCAAATGGAGATTTAATGAAATTAATAGTTTTAAAGCACCAATCTAAATATAATTATAGCAGGGTGTGTTACGGAGGTTGTAACATCAAGTTGTAAAGGATCTGTAGCAATAGTATTCTAGATGGTATTCTATTCAGGGAGCCCTCCCAGCAACTATAAAAGGACAAATTGTAATCTAGCCACCCAGACCACATGCGTAGCACAGGTGTGTACAAGATAGATAGTAGAACGGCAGAAGCACTGATATACACATTTCAGAAGCAATATCATCAATTTGTGCTCCTGAAGATGCCTCAGGAAAAACTGGGAAGTGTTCTTTTTAAGTGCTTAAGACATCTGCTGATGACAGCTATCATTCCAGAAAAAGACGAGTTTTCAATTATAAACTATAGTTATTTGACTTATAGAATGCTATTCCTTAATATATGCAAGCTACTCTCAAGCATAGTCGATTTTTATTTAGGGCATTTATGATACACTACAAATATTTGAACCCAAGAATGAGAATTATTCAGTCACAGATACATAAATGTCTATATAAAAAAACCTAATACAATCTACTTTTTTAAAGGACTTAAGTGAAATATTGACAATCTACTTGTCAGAGGTACAATTTCAACCAAAGCAACATTTTAAATTCCTTTGATTTGCAGGAATAAGAACATTTTTTTTTCCTCTGTGACTATTCTTTTGAAGGAACACAACCAAAGGACTTGTGATTTTGCCTGAAAGCTATAGTTAACACTAGTTTAGCTAAAAGTAAGTAACAAAGAATATTTTATCTAGCTGTGTGGGATGATGAATTGGTGGGAATATATAGCCATTTGTTATGCTTATATAGCAGTTCATAGCTGTAGTAATCCTGGATCACTTCGGTCTTCTCTGTGAATTAGGCAATATTAATATCCATTTTTGGCAATGAAGATAGAGAGACAGAGAGCAGGAGAGCTGTATTTTTCACAGGTTTTTTTCCCTCTGGGAAATTTTTTCAGTTGTAGTGACTTAACCTCACATCTCTCTCCACCCATGCATAGAAACTTCTTAGAAAACTTTGAAAGAACTTTAATTTTAAAGTTCAGATATCTTCTAGAACTGCATTGTCTTGCATAGTTTTGAACTTAGGCTCTCACTCTGTTTAGGATCGCACGTAGAGGTAAGGAAGAACAAGCGCGCTAAAAGCTCTCCCAGACATTTTCCATAATTTCAGCCTAAAGACATGCACTGCTGCAATTGAATGAGTGTCTGTTCCATTTTTGCATTTGTCCAATTGTGTCTGTGGCAAATTCGATCACTCTGTGCACTAAAACACCCTGGAAGATTAAGAAGTACATGGAGGGCTTTGCTATGGGGATGTCTGGATGAAGATTTACCCGATTTGGACTCCTGTTTCTAGTTACCTAAGCTGTAAAGTCTGAACTTAAATGACTTGCCTGAAGTTACCTAACAATGCTACTGTGGAGCAAACAAATTGATATCTCCAAAGTTAGTATCCTCCCATTCACTGTCAATACACTGACTGGAAACTGTCTGAGGCAGTTAGTACTAAAGTTAGTACTTTAACTCTTCCTGAACTCAACAGGAGCTGTTTTGAGTGTGACAGCTTCCAGTATGGTGCCTCTTACCAGGTAATTTGCAGCTGAGTTGTAGAGCAGAGGAGCAGTGTGAGATCTGCAGCTGTACCACTTCCAGTGAGCCCCAAGCCAAGCACTACCAGGCATTTACATCTCCAGCTCTGGGTTCTGGCACTGAAGGCAGAAATAGGAGAGATTTTTTTTTTTTCCTCTTGTTGGTTGTCCGTACCCTTTTCTACATATGGAAAAGGACTGATTTATGTGGAAAAAAACTACCCCATTCCTTTGCAGAAGGTTACTCTTCTGCCAGTGATTCTTTTTTTCTCTCTTTATTTTTGTTCTTTGAATCCAGTTTCTGATTACATTGCCTTATCTTTATATTAAGAGAACTCATAATCTTACCATAGTGTCTGTGCCCAGTTCAAACCTATCAGGTTTGTATAGGTGCTATTCTTTCATTTCTGATGTTACAGTTAACACACTTTTATTAAGCAATCTATAGAGCTCATATCAGGCTATTTCACAATAAGTATTCCTAATCTTCTCTGTAAAATTCACTCTGTGTGTGTATATCTTCTGGTAATTCAAACTTGCTATCCTCTTCCAACTGTCTAGTTTTAAAATTATCATAATCTTGATCCAAATCTATCTGGTTATCAGCTGACAAAAACAGGTTTATTAAGGATTCTTATTTTCTCTATCTGCCAGATCTCATATTTAGTAAAGTGTTTTACTTCTACCTTATTGATAAAAAAATCCTTTTGAATCATTCATTTTTTTCTTCTAGTTTTCAGAGCTTGTTGCTCAAATGATTTAATAGTTCATTTTACATTACATTATTTACAACCCAAATTTCTTATGTTCTAATTTAGTTGTAGGGAATACCTCAAAATTCCATTCTAAGCCAATCAATATTTGCTAAGTAATAAATATGTCTGTCAGTGTTGTTGTAAATGAATCTTCCCTCTTCTGAAGGTTTCCAGGACTCCAGGATGCAGTTTTCTAAGTATGAAGAAAACTTCTGTGCCTTTTAATACACAAGAGTTTTAGGTCTGTGACTTCCCAGTCCCCATCAAGTATCTGAGAGGCAGCTGCTGTATAATATCTAAAAGATCTACACCATCTGCAACATCTATATTTTATACAGATATGGTGACATAAAAAACAGCCAGAAAGAGATCTCACCTAGACAAACTAGAGCTAAGTAGCAGCTCTTCTGTAGGTGTTCTAAACTGCCTCATTTCTCATTCCCAGAGGAGCCTGCTTTTGCTTATTGTACTTATCTATATAGTTATGTATGTATATGTAAAATTGTTAATTTGTGTACGTGTTCATAGAGGTAGGTACAAATCATCTTCTATGCTACAGTACAAAAAAGGAAGCTAAAGGTAAAACAACTTCTTCTGAGAGCTGTTTTACTAATGACTGGGATATTTTTAATGTGAATTATGCCCTGCTGCCATCGAATCACAAAATATTATTTCCTTGTTGTTATCCCAGGGAGAGTTTGAATAAGAAACTTATGGGCATGGTGTCAGTTTAAGTCTGGGGCTATACTGTGACTCTACTGATCCGAAACTATTTTTATTGGCTCCAGCCCCACAGCTGTGTTAAGGTACAGGTGCACATATGAAATGCACACAAGCATTCAGAGTTTTCCTAAAATGCTCAGCTTTTCTGAAGAGTGCAGGCTGGATGCTCTGGCATAGCACGATTCATACTTCGTGCTCTCGGAGCACGTGTCTGAGGACTGATACAGCTGCCTTTTGTCCTGCGTCACTTTGTGGTGAGCATTGAGTGCAGTAAGAGGCAAGAAAGCGCAGAGTGACTGGGAGCCTCCTGGCCCTCCTTTTGCACTGCATCTCCATCCTCTTCCTCCACACCCAGAGAGGCAAATGTGGCCTTGGGGTCTCAGTAGTAAGTGTTCCCCTTCCCTACACATGCCCTGACTAGGTATTTGCCTAATTATAAGTGTGTTATGCTAACAAAAACCTCTCTCGTAACTGCTGGCATGATGAGATACCTGGAGAAATACACCTTCTACTTAACATATTGTAGTGATAAGCATTTTCCACTCACTGTTTTAAGCATCTGTAGGCTTTAGCTAACTCCATAGGGCTCATTTGCATGCCATTAGACATGGCAGTTTGTGTTTCTTTCCATGCATTATAAGTTGATATAAATTGGTATGGCTAACAAAACACCAATAGATCAGGATGTCTTAACCTAAAAAGTCTCAGGTTGGATGCTCTAATGTGGCAGTTTCCCAGGGCTTAAAAAAATGTCTTTGTAAACTAGTAAAGGTTGATTTAGTACATAAGCTGTCGTGTGGATATACACAGTATAAACCATGACAACAGTAGAATGGGAGAGGTTTTAGTTGCTCTCTATAAATGGACCAAATGGAAGGTAGAAATGTTATTTGGGTTAAAGGGCAGCATTGGCACCAGAAATGGAATAAACTTTCCACAAATAAATTTAATTTGGTAATGAGAAGGTTGCTAAACACTAGAGTGGTGAGGTTCTGGAGCAACTTTCCAATTAGAGTAGTGGGGACAAGAAACCAAATTACTTCTAAGATGGAACTTGCTCATTTATGAAGAGGTTATATTATGTGTTTGCTTGTGATAGCAGGGAATTGCATTTGATGACCCAGGAGGTCCCATCCAGTCTTACTTCCTATGAATATGCAATCATTATGAAAACAAATAAAGCTTCTGGTGTGCTTCACTGGCTGCAAAATAATTTCTGTAATAACCCTAGGAACCTAGCTGGAAATAATTAGTAGAATTACCAGTTACAATCTGAAAACACAGAAAGCTGAAGTGAATCAAGGAACAATGTGGAGACTCTTTTACTCTCTGAGTTTAGGGGGCAAAATTGTGTATGATGCACTCCCTTGAAAGGGTAATTGCTATTAAAGCAATTTGCTTTATGTCCTTTGCTTGCATTTACAACAGAACTTATTGTATGGAACTGCATATTCCCTATTCTATTGTACTGTATCTGTGTACATTTTTAGCTATCCACCCCATGCTCCTAGGCTGTGTATTTAAGTGATCGACAGTAGAAACTGCTGGCATTTCCTGAATATCCAGAATTAACTTGTCCAAGATTTCCTTCTTTCCTAAGAAAGCATGCACTTGTTGTTGCAGTAGTCAGTGGTTCCCGAGTGACCTTCTGATCTTCAATTCAAGCTTTCAGATGACTGCCTGACTTGTGCTTCTGCTGGTAGAATATATATCATCCTGAGGTTACTGAAGCTGCTGGCTGTATTTCTGCCAGATCAGACCAAACAAAGCAACACTGCTGGAAATCCAAATATGCTCTGTAAAGCATCATCAAAATATTAACAATGAATCACAGGACTCTCTGCTGTGCTACAAATCCTGTGATTCAATGTGTCGAAAAGGAACTATTAGGCTTCCAACATGGGATAAAATAATCACAGAAAAATAGGTGGATCTGTCAAGTTGTTAAAAGATAATGCTGAAATATGCAGCAATCTGCTCAGCAATATGGCTGTCAAAGATGGTAAATATTAGTCTAGAAAATGGGAAAATAGACATTTTTTTACATTAGTGCTTGTGAAAATAACTTGTATTTGACTTTGCATTTTAATATTTGCATCTTTAACCCACACTGGAAGGTTAGAGGGGGGGAAAATGCAGAAGAAGCTATTATGTTTAAAAAAAAACAGCACCACCAAAACAGAAACAGGAAAAAAAAAAAAAAAACCAAAAAAAAAAACCCAACAATCCCAAATCCCTCCTATGTGACCTTGCAGAACAGAAGTACAAAGACATGGTTTGTATTTAAAAAAAAAAATTACTTGGGCAAATCCAGTTTTAGTTTAAACAAATCTTTAAGGTTCATTTACAGTACAAAATCCTAACAGCTCTGGAGACCTGACGAGAAGGAACAAAAAGTTTAAGCTTCTCCCTGCAAAATTACAAAGTCACCTTTCCCATTTTTAGTTGCTATAAATCTCCCCAGTGCACTTAGTGACCTAAGAGATGGTTAAAATACACTGACTTGCAATGGCAAAACGATCACTGGTCACACCAGATTTGGATGATTCCACATTCAAATCCTGTACAATGTACAGAAACAAAGCCTGTATTTTCAGTTTTCAAGTATCATCAGGGAATCCCCTTGAAAAGCAATGTCACTGCTTCTGGGATTGCTGAAACTGGTCAGTCTCACGAATACAAAGGAACAGTAACGGTGCACCATCACGATTACTTGGTGCCAATTAGAAGAGTGTGAAGAATTATGCAAATGCTGTGGAGTGCAAGAAGGTGTTTTCAATCCACTGCACATGTTCACATTCTTTGCCATTTCAGACATATGGCTCAGAAAGAAATTTATTGTCCTCTTTAACTTCTCAAAGATCATTAAAAAGTGATGCACTTAGCTGCACTGTGCTTTATTGTAATTGTTCAGTGCAGAAGAAGTGCAAGCCTGTAAGATATGATGTAGGCATAGCTGGTTGTGCTTTCTAGAGTTCAGGTTACCTTATATGTCCATTTTGTGAGATTTGTTTCTGCTGAGTTGAGCTCTGTCAAGCTGAAGGATGCTTGGCTTCTGCTAGGGGATGAATTTGAGACTGTCAGCAAAAATATTTTTTCTTGGAAGGAGGCTAATTCTTAATTGTTGTCTGAAAAGCTCTTACTTTCTTATTTTACACCAGATACTTTGTCTAGAGGGTTGCTTTGTGGTTGGGGGTCAGTCTCTTTTTTGTTCTTATAAGAATCCAGCTAAATCTAGCCATGTTACCAACTTTGATTTTATTTGCCTGTGCTTTGTTAGATGCTCAGTGAGCTTCTAAGTGAGATGTCACTTTTTCTGGGCCTGCCCTAGCTCAGGAACACATTCAGACCAGCAGCTGCATTGTGGTACCAGTAAGGCATCCTGACCTACAGTGGGCAAGTGAAAGCTCCAGGGCTGCAGTGCTTCTGCTGTGGCACTGAGGCAGGAAAGCCCCCAAAGACTAAACACAGCAGGGACTGGAGCTCAAGGCAGGTGCTTCAGCTGGGCACAGGGTGCTGGAAGCTGAAATAAGGCGTATTGAGGTGAGGAGTGACATGGATTTGCTGGAGGGAGACTGTAGGCAAGGGAGTGCATATGAGTTTAATCAAGCAAGTTCTGTAAGGGCCACTGTGGGTGGTGGGTGCTTGGGGTAGCAGCAACTAAGATGAGAGGAGTACTTAGGATTGCTGTCTGTGAGACTTGTCTATGTAATGATTTTCCTGGGGTAGAAAAAAATATCGCCTTTATATAATTATGCGTGCATAGTGTTGTGATGCATTTGTTCAAAGAAGCAGAATTAAGCTTAAGTGGGCTTGACTTTGCAACCTGAATGATCTTTTACAACAGTATTTTGCATGCAAGAGAGATATGTAAGCTTAGTTTCAGCTGGATTTCTGGGTGGTTCAGTGCAGACAGTTTTAACTGTGCCCTTTCATCTCCCCTACACCAGGATTCACAGCTCACCTCCAGGGATCACCCAGTCAGTGCAGTTTGTCCTGCCTCCTACCAGCAGCAGGGTGAACCAAGCTACATATCACTGTTGTAAATATGTTTTATGTGGAAGATACGGCTGTAGTACCAGCTCCTGAATTTCTTTCTGTGTATTTGCAGCAAACAGCTCTGCTGCTGTATGGCTTTCTTAGCTGTAACAGATGTCCACCTATGTACCCTCTACATATGCTGCTGACAGCTTAACAACTGATGTAGTCTAAAGGTAATTAAATATTAAGTCTTGAATAGGCTTTATTATTCTATCAGTAATTGAACTACCATAATATATTTGCCTATATTTACTGTTATGTTCTAAGTCAGTTGTGTTTCATCATTTTGATCCTTTTCATGCAGCTTTTCTCATATAATGCAGTTTCCTGTGTAAACAATTGCATTAAGTAGCAGCCCTACATGCTTTCCATCTGTCTTTGCCATAAGAACAAGCTACATGCAATAAATGTATCTCTGTTCTTAAAAAAAGGGTGAGTAATTGCAGAGACATTCTGCAGTCACCTATTGGAAAGAACCTGTCTAGGACATTCTTCATAATTCCTTTAAGCTTTCATGACTACTGCTTACTACTTTTTTTTTTCCTAATCCCTTAATTACCCACTAAGTTTCCTATCCTTAGCTCTTTACCCTTGCACTTTATATGTAGCTTCACACATTGTTACAGGACTGTGTTATCCTGCATCATTTCCTGAAACTCCTCTACGTAAAAAACTATATCTTTGGTTTTTTTCCAGTTTGCAATGTTTATAATAATCAATTTTAGGAGCCCATTTAAGCTACTCCCAAGATCGCCATGCTGGGGAAGAGGGACAAGAGGAAGGCAACGTTGCCTTTGAAATTTGTAGCTTTTGTCTCTTGGTCTGGTAAAAGTAAAGGACTGTACCTCTGGATTTGCCTAGATTTGCTAGTTAGCGTGGAACTAAGGGGCGTGAGAGCACCAGGAGCAACCTGTTACTTGGCCAGTGTTGTGAAGGACCCTACAAGTACCTCGTACCTCTCAGCAACCATCTCATCATACTCTCTAGTGCTAAAACACAAGGTGTGAAATGCTGTGTTTAAGTTCACACAGCACACCAATAACTCAGTGGGGAGAGTAATTTTAGTTTGCTTGCTGCAGCACTATGGTTCTGCATTATGGCTATGGTTGTCTTACACTAACTGCCTCTCAAACATAAAGTCAGTCTTCTGCCTTTCTGTAGCTAATGGTCTAGTGTCCTGATGTGGGAGTATATACAACAAATCATTCTTTTTGAGGCGAAGAAATGGCAGCCAAAGACATAAAAGCAGGCTCCATGATGGAGAGCTATATACATAATATCAACTTGAGTTTTTGGGGGTTTTTTCTGAGTGGGGAGTTGTTTTGTTTGGGTTCTTTTTCCCCCATAAACAGCAGAACCTAGATGTGCTGGTTCTGTGGTTCTTTGCCCAGTCCACTAAGCAGTGGCATCCAATAGTATGTATTCGTTATTCACTAAAAATTGAAAAGTTATTCCAATTACAGTGCTGTAATCCTCCTGCTGCTTTGGATCAGATGTCTTCCAGTGTAAACAAAACCCCATTGTACTTAAAGAGGTTGGTCAGATCAAGAGACATTGCAGTGCATGATAGTATAATCCAGTGGAACTGGTTCTAAAATGGTGTCTCTTGGTGGGGGCAGCAAACACTGAGCTGCAGCCTACACTTTGAAAATGTCAGTGTATTGGAAGAGTATAAAAATTCATTGTTAGTTGATGCCACATTTTTTATTTTAGGATATATTGTAGGTGCTGCATTTACACAAGGAACCCTGTGTCTTTCATGTGCTTTGCCTGTCAGTGCTACACAAAAATTTGAGTGAAATACACTTTCAAAAGTCCATTTGCAGAGCAATGAAATGAAACCATTTAATCTAACAGTATGTAAAAGTGTATAAATTTGGCAGTGACATATGGGTGTATAATTGTGCAGCTTATGTACTGCATTAATGAGGTATAAAACTTGTCTCAGGAATGCAGCTATGCAGTGACTTGCATTCCACAAGTCCATCAGAACAGCATGTCAATGAAAGAATATTCTTTCCATGGTGTTTGGAAGATGTTTATTAAGTGTTAGCAGTGGTTGTCATATGGTTCAGAGTCACTGTAAGGCCTGAGGGGGCTGAATTTGCCCCCCTTGGACTATTAACTGTCATGAATTAATAGTTGTGTCAAACTCCAGACTGAAAGGGCCGTCTCAGCTGTGGGGCAGTTCGGTGTAGGCTTTGCTATCCCTGTGCTTCTGATGTATGAGGGATTTGCAGTATAAGGTGAGACAGTGCACAGCTGCAGGGAAGCAGAGGCAGAAACAGAAGCCCAAAGCACCAAAAGAGCAGAACACAGCACAGAGGGCTGCTAGAGATGAGGGTTCTGGGGAGAGAGACTTCGAGAGAGACCTTCAAGTTCTCTCTCTCCAGACTGTTTTCATAGCTACACTCTGTATATGAGGGATGCCTTTCCACAGTCTGTGTGTTGTTTCTCACAGTGTCATGTGTATGGCAGACAGTGAACAACCCAGGGCTGGATTGGAACTGCATTTATCTGTAGATTAACTGGAATTCAAAGCTGATAGAAACCAACCACATGCCCCTTGAAGATTTACAGCTACAGGAGTGAACAGGGGGCATGTAAGCCTCTCAGTTAAGAGTGAGGGAATGACTACATAAGCAGTAAGAAAAACTCATCAGAGTTGTAAGAAGCTTGAAAATAAACTTTGCATCTTGCGCAAACAGTTCAGAGTTTGTAAAAAAAAAAAAAACAAAAACCACAAACAAAAAAAACATAATAAAAAAACCCCACCACACCTATTCCTATTGCCTTAATGTTAACATTTGAACATCTTCAAAATAAATCACTTTTCTCTTCTGAAACATTAATGTTTAAATGAAACATTAATGTATATTTATTTTAAAAGTAAAACCACCACACCAAAAAATTGAGTTTTGGAACTAAAATGAAATGGAAATAAATGGTGGCATGGTCCTTGGCCAGCATTTTTTGTAGCAATAAAGTAGTGAGTTGGTGCCTCTGGAAAGGTAAGGCTGACACTGCCAAGAGAGCACAGCGCCAAGGGCACTCTGCAAGACTCTGCCCTCATTCCAGGTAGTGTGGTGCAGTGAAAGCAGAGCTGTAAAGCAGAACGATTAAGTGTTGAGGTCCCATTGCCCATATTATATGCAGTTCAGAAAAGTTCTTTTCTGGTCCTGTGGATCACATTAATTAGTGGTTGAAGTACACTAGTGGCAGTCTTCCAGTTTTCATACCAAAGGAATCTGTTTCGTGCTCTCTGAGGCTGCACCTCAAGGCAAAAGACTGCAAGTAGGAGTGACTGGAATCTTTCCTTCAAATGTTCCCAAAACAGAAGAAGACCTAGAGAGAAACTCATAAAGGAACATGTGGAACAGAAAGGAATCTAACTGGGGTCAGATTTTCTTGTCAAGATATGTTGATGTTACAATAAGGAGTTGAAAAAACCTACTACTAGTGTATTAGACTTTCTGGAGATCTGTGCTGGAGAAGAGGACTGTCATGAAGGAGAGTCTGAGTTTGCACCCCCAGGCGCTGGGGTTACATGTGACTCTCTTTCTTATCAAGTCTGTGAGTGTCTGGGCAACTGGACATTGGAAATAGACAAAAGGCTTGTCCCAAGTAGTGTGTGCATACCCAAAGTTATATTGCAGCAAAACTTCCCCATCCTTGGAACACCTGCTTCACCTTCACAAAAGCTTTTATAGACATAGTCAACATTACAGATGTTTTCCTTTATCAGATCTAAGTAAGGAACACAGGGAACAAACCTTTCTGTAGGAACCATTTAAAGTTCTCAAAGTGTGTTGCATATGCTTGGCAAAATCTAGAACAAAGTCAACTGCCTGTACAAGAAGAGCTATTTTACACTGACAATGCAAAAAGCCAAGCACAGTTTGGAAAGGAGGTCGTTCTGAATGTTGGTTATAATGAGAACCCTTTGGCTTGATACTAAGCAGACAGATGAAAACAATCACTAACAGCTCTAATAAAATATAAGAAGTGTGAAACCTGATGAGCCAATATTTAAGATTCAAGTTCATAATCCAACAAATCTATAAAATCCTCTATTGTCCCCAAAGCCTGAAAAAGAAAGAGATAACTCCATCATGATCATGGAATTCAGATACTTCAGACTGAGACCAGCCAAGGTAGTTTTCAATTCTTCCTCACCTAATGAGAAGGCAAAGCTAATATATATCGTTTAAAATAAGAGTGTGTGACTAAGTGAAGTGCTTTAATAGTTGCATTTCCTGACACACATACCTCAGCACCATGCTGTACACCACTGGACTGGAGACACGAGAGACATTTACAGGCCAGGCTCCTTAAACTGAAATGATCTCTACTGCTTCTTTGCTGGGTCTTTGCATATGTATTTGCAAGTGTTGAGTTGAGGGGCTGATGAGACTGAAATTTTGGAAAAAGAGAGGTCATGTTGAGTTCAGCATGTGAATCAGTAAGAAGAAAATCTATATCTGATTCTGAAATGAAAAATGTTATCTGTTTTTGGGGACTGATGATTAATTTTGGGGAAGTGGGGAGCAGAGTGGCAAATATCCTGATGCTTTCAACACTGACTTTGGGGCAGAAGGACATGAAAGATCTTGATTTTGATACAATACTAAGGGTGCTGAAGAGCACATATCATACTTACCAGCCTGTACCATTAATTAAAAAAAAAGAAGA
>JAVJGJ010000033.1:9317090-9341977 GCA_035590215.1 Microhierax caerulescens
CCCCCCCCCCCCCCCCCCCCCCCCCCCCCCCCCCCCCCCCCCCCCCCCCCCCCCCCCCCCCCCCCCCCCCCCGGAGAGAGAGAGAGAATATTGATCCTGTGAAGGACAATAGGATGTTTGATCAAAGTATCAAAACTTAAGTCATAATTCTTGTTTTGATGTCAGTTATGAAATGTACATTCACTAATGGTTTACCTAAATGCGATGGAATGCCTTTCCAAAGCTGGTCAGGGTTTCATTTCTGCACTTTATCAGCATGAAGTAGGTAATCTGAGCCTTTTCATCTCTGGGTACTCATCTGTGCTGAAGAGAGATCTGTTAATTAGAGCCTTCTCTCAATATGGATTTTCTTTCTTTCTGTGTGTATGTGACTGGAATCAGTCTTTTAACAAAGCAACCAAGTAAGTCTGTATTAAGTGCTCTGTGGCATCGCTGGATTTGCAGACACAGAATGCAAACCTGTCGCTTTTTATGTTGGGGAGGAAGGCTCTGTCTCTTCTGTGGATGAGATAATTGACTAGAAGAACAAAGAACAGTTTCATACCAAATTCTTTGCCAGTGTCTTAAGTCCTGTACAAAATCAATAAAGCTGGCATCTATTTTTTCTGAGGTACTTGTTGAGAGTATGGATTGCAGAGTTTATATCAACCCAGGACACCAGTATGATTAAACAGGTCATATGTAAGCTTTTGTATTGTCTTGGCAGCCTCCAAGATATGTATGAGTAATAAGAGAATTAAGGAATGTCATAAATAACCCCATTTTCAAATGGGTCATGAGTAGAGCTTAAGTTCAAATACACAGGACCATGTCTACTCCATTGTGAGAGTTAACTTGGTATCTGCCTTCCAAGTATGTAACAGTATCACAGCAGAGAGATGTTGCTGGGGAAAAAGAAGAATAAAAGAGGAAATGTGAATGTCCCTGTCATTAAAAATCTCAAAAATTCAGTGACAATCAATGGCTGAACATTGGCCAGTAAAAAGCAGAGGAACCAAAAGAAGTCAGTCTTCTCACAGATAAAGGCAAAACTGTACAAAATATTTGTAAGCATCTGTTCGAGATAACAAAAGACTTAGGAGATTGAAATGATAGAACAAGCAGGTAAAAAGTAATGCATGGCTGATCCTACAATTGCCTGTAAGATTTAAAAGTTTATCACTAGTAGTAACTTTTCCACAGAGGACTGACAAAAACCAAGTTAATTTTGCTGATGCAATTCAAGAAAATGATCAAAACATAGCAAAATTTTGTTAAAGCAACATGGAGATTAAATTAATGAGTTGACTAGTAACTGTGCATGCTTCCCTCTGCTCTATTTGTGCTCTTGTGAGACTCTGCAGACAAATAGAAGAAATAAAAAGCTCAGGGCTGTGCATGAATCAAGTCTCCAGTAAGAAAAGATCAGAATGTTTCTTATGGATCTCTGCCACTGATTCATTATCTTGGAAAAATGTGTGATACTTTGATTTTCTCATGACAAAAGCCGCTTTGCCTTGAGACCCTTCAGACACGTTCACACAGTGGAGTGGTGGAAAACCAGTTGTGTAGCGTGCCATACAGCCATCTGCCGTGGTCCCGCCAGTGCAGCTCTGCAGTGGCATTCACACAGCCCTGCAGCTGGGCAGAGCCTCCTCCGAGGGGCAGAGCTGGTGAACTCGAGTGACTGGAGTCACACTGCCATGCTGTTTCCCTCTTTTGCATGAGAGTGGGTCACAGCTACCTGGGTTGGGGCTGGTTCTTCTCCCACTCTCTTCTGTAGCCCCTGTCTCAGTTTAATCTCCTGTTTCTGCAGCTGATTCTCTGTGACCAAGCAATTTTCACTCATCCTGTAGAAAAAGTTTTGTATGAGCAGTTGGTACAGGAGTTAACAGAATGGGAAGATTTTCCCAGTTGGTGTTGACATATGGTTTTTGGTTTTGGTTTTTTTCTTTTAAAAAACACAGAAGTGGTACTATGATATTGTATATAAATGGATGTATTTTCCCTTCCAGTACAGGTTTCTTAAATGCTATCTTTCATTCATAGATTCCTGGGTTTATTTTACTATAGTTTTACTCCTTTGCAATCTTGTTTGAAATTTCTTATGGTGAGTGTATGGCCATCTTTATTAGTTTTTAAATTTCAGTAAAATTATTCCATTGTTTATGTCAAGGGAATTCAGGCAATCATGTTCTTCTGTTCAATTTTTTCCTTACAGCTGGATTACTGAGAATCACCTTTAGGCACTTAGAAGTTTATGTGATGTTTTCCCAAACACCAGAGGCATGTTTTATGGCTTGAAAATTCAACTGAATTTCAGGCCATGTCAAATTTAGCACTGAGAATGGCAGGGGCCCAATATAAGTGGGCACATGGTCAGACATGAAGCCTGTTTCAAATACACAGGCACCTCAGTAATTAATTACAGTTGCATTCTTTACAGACAGTTAGATCATAGTAAACTAGCAATAGCATTAATTCTTGCTAGCTTAAAACTTATTTTCTAAAATACAGTATGCAGTATATAATGGATAATGTAATAAAATATAACCTGTATAAACATAAGAACTATCTTTTTTAATGTAAGACAGTCAAACACTGGAATAGGTTGCCTGGACAGGTTTTGGGTTCTCCATGCTAGTTACTCAGGTCTCAGTTGGACACAGCTCTGAGCAACCTGCCATAGCTGGCCCTGCTCTGAGCAAGGAGGTTGGACTGCACGACCTCTACAGGTCCCTTCCAACCTCAGCCCTTCTGTGATTTCATATTGGCAATATGCTTACTGTAGTTTTAATAGACTGAGACTTTCCATGCCAATTTTCATCCTCAAGCACATTTTTATGATAGTTTCAAGTCCCAATAAGATGTTTATAGTGGAAATGCTGACAAAACTTTTCCTACAACATTACAAATGTACCACTAGTATATACAGAGAGAGTCTAGAGTTAGGGATTGGCCTATAACTCACGCATGACAAAGAATTAGGAATGTTTAATAGTTAACAATTAGCAGTAACAGTCTCCAATGATTTTCTGTGTCATATAGCCCTTTAATGTCTGCTTTCAATTTCCTCTTAAATTAGTAGAATATCAAATAATGCATTTGATCAGATTTTCTTATGCTTTCAAAAATCATTATTAAAAGAACCAATTGTTTTTGTTTGAGAATTGTTGATATCTTTTTTCTTTCATTTTTAGATTCATCAGGTTTCTTATCTAGTTGATTTTTTTGATACTACAATTGCATTTTATTATTTGTACAGTGATGCATTTTCCTTTTGGACAGATTGTCCTCTGTGTACAATATCTGTTATTTCAAACCATAAGGCAGCTTAATTTTTTAACTTAGACACACAGCTTTCCCCCTCCTTAGTGTCTTACTGGGTAGGCTTTGGAAGCAGGAGACTATTTCAGAGACATTTGTTCAAACCTGGTGAGCATTCCCCCTTTCCCCTCCTATTTAGGACTTGCTGCTATGTTTGAAGAATAAGAAGGGGGAAAGGATGTTGCTCTTCTATATTTCATCCTGGAGGTGGTTTCATTTCTGCGCTGAGAACAGTGATTTGATGTTGCCTGAGTGTTACTGAATGGATCTAATTCTGCAAGTTGCAGTGCACTTATTTCCTGTTAATTTTACCAGCAGTTGGGACCACTCAGAATTTTGAAGTCAAATTATGTAAAGCCTGTTGGGAACCTTTATGGAGGAGTAAAGGTTTTATAGTGAATCTAACCTATTTATTCCCTTTAACACAGTAAGAGTAAAGTGGTCTGAACAGTCTGTAAAGGGACTGAAAGGAAAAGGAAAAGCTCCTTGATTTAGGATTGCAGAAACAAACTGCAGCCTGACAGTTTAGTCTTCAAAGGAAGGACAAACATCTGCCAGTAAAAACAAGGTTAACTGGCTGCTTATGAGGTGGTGTTTGTTTGGGTTTTGGGGTGGTTTTTTTCCTTTTTTAAAGTAAAATAATCTACTGTGATAGATTATCTGGAAAAGTCAAAGTTGTTAGGAAAACCCAGAACTAGGGAAGACATGTTCTTTCTGTTTTGTTATTAGGAAAAAGCGGGCCATACTTTGTGCCTTGGCTTTGAGCTGTAGCTGCGACACCTGGCTGTCCCTGTGCTTAGGGCACTGAGACTGCTCAGTGTGCCACACAGACAGCAAGAAGTTAGAATAAACCTGTTTCTGTTCAAGCTGGTCTGTTACCAGGATTCTTGTAAATCTGTGCCCATTGGTCCAAAAATAATTTTCTGGCTATAGGGCTTCTTAGAAGTGTAGTCCTTGATGTTGTATTGTTATTAATGGTCCACCTCCCATTTTCATGGGAGGAAGCTATTACCCCAATTTCCTGCTTAACAGGCTTTTTTCCAATTACTCATACTTAGAGCTAGTGTTGGTTTACTTTTGCTGTTCAGGTTGGCTTAAGCAGCGCTCTGGCAAGGAAGCAGATGTGTCTCTGTTTGTGAGATATATATATGTGTGTATATATATATCTCATATCTGTTCTCACCAAGAAATAATTTTTTTAAATGACAGACAAAACACACACTTTTCTCTTTAATTTTTAAATTAAAGTACTTGTATATTTGCAATCTCTAAATATTTCCTGTTTATGTTGGGTTCCTCTTGATCACTATCAGGGTTGAATAATTTATTTTATCATAAAATCAATCTATTTAAGCTGATTATAAAAAAAAATGTATTTATGTCTTTCAGTAGTCTCTGACAAGAAAATTTGCTATGCATTTTTTTCATTGCAGGCTAAAAAATGGAAAAGTTATTTTATATCTGTCTTATGTTTTAATTGTATGTGGTGTGTGAAATATGCTGTATTAAAAATAAACAAAACAGATCAGGAGACAAATTATGGATAAGATTCTGGTGGTAACAGCTAAATTAGAATCAAGATGCATCTGTTTCATGGTGAGGTTTGCAGCAACAGTAATACTACTGCCACTACATCATGTTTCACTGGCTGAGGGAGTAAGTGGGGAAATTGTGATAAAAGCCAAGAGGATCTTTTTTTTTTTTTTTTTTTTTCTTTCCCTCCTGATTGGTAGGGCAGAACTTCATCTTTCATTTTCTTTGCACCTATCTAGTCCTAAACTTTAGTGCCAGATATTATAACAATCTGTTATGTTCATTCAGGAATATTTATTGGTTTATTAAACTGAACTGCACTTACCAGATGAAAGTTTAAAGAATAATCTATAAGATCCCAGAAGCTTCATCATGCGAACACAGTGCTCTGCAGCAGGGCAGAGCTGCAGAATGGAAACTATTTGGACAGTGCTGTTCCCCTCCAAACTTTCAGATTTTCTGTAGTGCTTCTCAGCAATGACTAAGCATTTTTACTACTCTCTAGATTATCTGAGTACTTATGAGCATATCTGATCAATTACTATATAAATGCATGAAAATTTGCAGTATCCCAGCATCAGGAATATCAGAAGTGACAGATAATTTATTGGGTATTGTTATTAACTGGACAAGAAGTCAGTATGAGCCAATAACCAGAACCGTTTCTTGTCTCTGATGGTGAAATACTGATCAGGCCTCAGGGTTTCTTCCTACAATGCTCTGTAACACCTAATTGTTAAATACTCTGCGGGACCTCAGGCAGCTGTGCCAGTCAGACGCTATGCTGAGTTTTCTTTCTTTCACCATTAATAGCTTAACTCTGAAAAATTCAGTTTGCTGGATTCCTCACATGCATAAAACCACGCACGTGTGAGTGACCTTGGGAGCAATGAGCCCAGTGGCTTCCACAATGCTTGCTGCTGGGCTGGTGTCACTCACACCGGGTCAGTTCCCACACTGGCCTCCCAAGCGTTCCTCTTGTCTATTATAGGTGCTGTCTTTCTTCAGTTCCCGTGTGGTATGTGGATGTAGATGCTGAATTGGAAGACTTTGCAGCCTGGCAGCTGGTGACGTTATGAGTACAGGGAATCCCACTTGAAAAGGGTCTTTTTAAGCCACCATTGTTGCACCGTTGTCATTTTGCTGAAGCATTTTGAGTCCTTTTCAGCTCTTCACAACTTTTCATCTGCTTCCCCGCATTTAAAGATCCTGTGCTAAGCACCTTGGAGAGCCACCATGCCCGTTTACTTGCTAGAGCACTGTTAAGCTGTTGTTGATGAGATACAAAGCAAGATAATGCATGTAATTGATACATAAGAAAACAGAAGTGAAGTACAGAAGCCCACTTGGGAACATGTATTGGTTTGCTTTTTGTCATAAGTTTATAGTTTCTTTCTAATTAACTGTAACAAAATATAAATTACTGTCAAATATATTTTCTTTGCAAAAAGAAATACAGCGCTCTCTGGGGCAGTGACAGTATATATCTGATGCCTCAGAATGACCTTTGTTCTTTTAAGTCCAGGAAAACTTCATTCGTTGCACTTTTGGAGCTGTATAAGCCTGGAGGAAAAACATTGTCATTCAGAAGTCAATTCTGCTAACCCATTAGGAAAGCACATTCACCCTAATGGTTCTACAGTCAATCAGTGACAAAGACCTACAGGAAGATATACCTGTTTCACTGTTCACTGATCTTGCAATCTGATCAATATTATTTTGAATGAGTCTTTTTTGACTTGATCTGTACCAATTCTTTTTACAGCCAGCCTGAATGTACACCATAAAACTGTACTGCAGATATTGCTAAAAGAACCAACCATGTCTTTTACAGGTCTAACTCACAGTAGAGGCTCAACTTCATTCACGCACATATATTTACATTTACCTGTCTTCAAATGAGCTTCTATTACTCTGTGGTACCCTGAGGAAGTAATAATCGCGATCTTTTTGCCGACTCTGAGATGTTGCTGTTCTCTCTGGTAGACTTTCTCAGGAGGTACCACAGGCTTTCTGTATGCTTCCAAAGTGTCACTTCAGCCACTTAAATTTAGCTGTTGTGTTCACAGAGTTGTAAAAATGTAAGAACTACTCTGGGTTTAGCTTTTATCTGTTACAGATGGCCTGTGCCTGTGATTTTGAGGTCTGTATCCCGTCTAGAGTAGGGCCATAGGCAGAGAGCTCCCTGCAGAGCCTGTGCAGTCTGAGCAGAGGATGGATTGATTTTCTCTGCTCACCTGTCTCTGGCTGGCTGAAGAGATCATTCAGCTGGTAAGAGTCCATGGGATCTGCATGGATGCAACTTGGTTGCTCCTGTGAAGAAGATCTTCTGCCAGTATTCCATTTCCTCTTTGCTTTTCACCACTGCAGCTAAATACAAGCCAGATTTCCAAGGAGAACATTAAGAATCCTAAATGAAAATACCAATACTTCAGTAAGTCAATTGTGGTTCCATCCAAGGAGCAAATATTGTGTAATATGGAGAGCTCAATAGAGATCAGAGGCTTGTAGCAGAGCAATTTCTGTATTTTCAGTCAGTTTAGCATTTCATTAAACACATAACTTCCTGTGAGCTGTGTATTACCAAGCAACAAAAATATTTCTGCACAGAGTAGGAAACAAGTGATGACAGTACCATGTTGAGAAGGTTTCAGTTGAGAAGGACCTCCACAGCTGACCAGGCAATCTAGTTGTTCAGATCTTATTCTTCTGCTATAATGAAATGGTTTGTAAAGTGTTTAAAGTTAGAATGTGTCAACTTAAGTTCATTATAGAGGAAACTATATCTAGAAGATGTTATGTAGCAATATGGAAAGTGGCTGCATATATGGTGCCTTAAGTAACTGAGAAAGTAGCACAGGGAGAAGATAACTGTTGTAGCACAGGTGTTAGCAGAGGCAATAAAAACCTTGTCTGGATGTGGGCAAGAACAGTTTTGTAAGGCTTTTACAACAAAGAGGAATTATGTGATTGGGATACTAGCGTCAGGAATATGCCCACAAGTTCCATGATCTGAAATAGAGAGTATTGTTGTCAGTTGTAGCAGAAGATGAAAAGGAAGCAATCGCTGTAAAAAGTGGTTAATACAGTTCTAATTGGAAAAAAGCTTGTGAGATTTCTGTTGCATAAAGAGTAAGAAAAAAATACAGCCTGGGTCAAGCAGGATTGAAACTTGGCTTGAATATGAGAGACCACTCTCCTAGTCCAGAATTGTTGTTTCATCTGCTGCACGGTTTTCCCATCTATAAATTGGCATAGAATTAATACATATTTTCTGAAGTGCTATAGTATCATAACCTAGGATATAATGTTAATATTATGCATATGTAAGTAACTTCTTATTGTTACATGTAAGTAAATTCTCTGAGATGCTGGTGGGTCTTGTCTTCTAAAATCTTTCAGTTCTTTTCTGGGGTCAAGGCCAAAATGTTCAGCATCTTGCCATTTCAGCTATAGCAGAAGTAACTTGTAAGTTCAAATACTATAAATAGCAGAATTATGGAAAAAGTCAGAGTGTAACTCAGAGAATTAAAAGCCACCATTAGAATAATTATTGTGTGCTACCCCTCATAAGCTACAGACTGTGTTCAGAAGGGCCATTTTTTATCTAACACAGCTTGTGACATATCTGTATTTTACAGCAGTTACCAGTAGGTTTTCAATAGAGATGTCCCAGAACTTTCTATTGTCTCAATCTCCTAGCAATAAAATTCCATTCTAGACTGCAGGTATTCTGGGTAGAGAGTTACTTGTTTGAAGAGCACCTAATAGAATAAATGGTAGAAGTGCATTTATAGTTTATATTGCTACCATGTAAGAACAGGTAGAGCCAAAAGTGCCATTTTTGTAATGTGTAAAATGTATTTAACTTTGTAATCCATTTGCAAGATTTTTATTGGCATTTAAAATAGACACTGTTGGACATCAGTTAGTGCGATTGTTTACGTATAAGTTATTGATTTTAAAATTATTTTTTTTAATCACTTAGCAAGGAGAATGAAAGAAAACTTTGCAAAACCAGACTAGATGGCCAACCATTTGTGGACTTGCAGAGCTTGCAAAAAATGTAGTTTGAGTTGGTGGATGTTCTCCGCCTGTTATTTGACGAGAGAAAGGAACACGCTTTTCTGACCAGCTAGTGTTAGTCACCCTGTGGTCAGTAGTGGAGAAGGGCACAAGTAGGAGATCCTCTGATTTGTCTTCTGCAGAAGCCCCTCTGTGCTGTCTGTACAAGATCCTAAATTTAGATGCTGAAAATTGTAGTTTCCAACTAGATGGTATGCATTAGTCTCTAATTAGTCATTTTTTTTTCAGTATTTCTGCATAAAATTTTGGGGTTTTTTCAAAGACCCATCCTATTAATATCTTAAAGGGCCTAATATTACTCCCTTTGATATGGAGAGGTGGTGGTGATTCACTGCCAAGGCATTCAGACCCAAATACCACTACCTGTTACATGTGTCTCTATATTGCTCTGGAAAGTTTTTACATTGATGTAAACTGGTATTTTCTCATAAGTAAACTTTTAGGTGACAAATTTTACAAAGATCAGTCCATAGACTACCTACCTGATCATGGCACCAAATCTTAAAAACTTCTAAATAATTACACAAATTGCAAATATGACTTAATTACATAAATCCTTTGAACTACCTAAATAATGTAGGATTTTGTTTGCCAGATTTCACTTTTTTGGTTTTTTCTTATCTCAATCCAAAAGCTGGTGATAGTGTAGCAGTTTTTTCTTTCTTTGATGAGCAATTACTTTCTGAACTCAGAAATGCTAAAGAACTCAAACCTTAAAGTGTCAAAATGCAAAAGCATATTCTTAGGGAGAAAAGAAAAATCAATAATTGATTATTTTAAGCCCTTCAAAATTTGGAGGTTCTTTTAAAAATTTTGAATACTAGTACCAACAAAGCAAAATTCGAACCATGATAGTAATGATAGATGTGTCCATATGCCATGTTGAGACCGAAGAAATATACTAGATTGTGATGGGATTTTCAGTCCCCTCTGTTCCACAGTATTATATCCTAAGGTTGAAAGAAACTCCCCAAACACCAGCAAGTTTTTAAAGTGTATTTTTATTAAGCAGTTTTCTCTACAATTTTTCAATATAATATTCCTTTTTCACTCTATAACATCAAATGTCTTTTTCTTTAATTTTTCTTTCACAGTCTTAGAGTTATCAAAAGGGACCCCATTGTTGCATTGTCAACTCTCAAAGTCACATGTAAATTTTAGGTATGAAATGAAACCAATAATATATAAAAAATTGTCTTTGTCTATTTAAAATAATACTGTCACATATAGCTATTTTCTTTGAACATCGTATCCCTGCTCCCATTCTTTTCCTTTCTGTACATACTCTTCTTAATATCAGGACAGGAATATTCTTTGAGTTAAAGGATTGTTTTGTGTTGGTATGTTCTTTCCTGGTGTGAAATCATTTGACTTGTCCATCAAGTTTCTCAGCCAGTGAGTGTGTTACTGCTAATGGTCTGTGTCTTGCAAATTACAAATGCACTGAGATCATAAACTTCCTTTTCACTCTGATAATTCTCAGATTATTGGTTATTCTCTGATAATATTAAAATAATTTAATGGGAACTTTTACCAGAAAGGATGTGATCCTATTCAATATTTTCATTTAGAGCAATTCTGTATAAAAAGGTCATGAAAGGCTATGAGTGGAAGATCAACTCTTTCTAATATTTCTCTAAGTCTCTCAAGCCTGACTTTGTTTAGTGAGAATTCCTGATTGCTTCTACAGAGGAGCATGGCCACGCTTCATGGTTAGTCTAGAAAGCTTCAAATCCAGTGCAGCAAAATTCAGTTCTATGCACATACACATTGAGTATCTGATACACTGCAGGTGCCATAGACACGGAAAATTAATATTAGATAATTTAAATTTTATTACACTGTTAGCATGCGTTGTTTTGCAATCAATGGATGCTAATCTCCTACGCTTAAAAACAGAGATTTGATGCTCTTTCCCCCTCCATTTTCCCTGATCTGCACAGCTAAATGCATATATTAATACAGTGGTATCTCATTAAAAGAAACGATATTGTGACATTTAAAGGAAAAGTGTCTCTAACATGTCAATAAAAATAAATTACATCCTTCCCATTCTATCTTTTCTTAAGCTCAGGATTTCCTGTGTTCTGTCAGCAGTGCTTTTAATGGGCTTTGAGTTCCTTGTCTTATTGCATTGAAGATAATCTCCATATGCTGAAGGTACTGGGCAGCCTTTACCAGGAGGGCATTGCAATTCTTTAGTAGCTTGGAGATTTTGAATCAAGTAGTAGCCAATGAATTTTAGGAATTAAAAACATAGTTAAGTCCCTGTTTCTAAAATCATTAACTTTTTTGCAATTAAGAATATTGCTTGCAGTGTATCGTAATTTTTGAAGCTATTATCAAAGCAAGTTCTCTCTCTGTCAAAACGAATCCTCCTGGGGATAGTGTGTTAAATGAGGGTGAAAATGGTTACCTTCAGTGTGAATGCACTGGAATGAATTTCATAACATATTACCACAATTGTAAAGATACTGCTAAAGAAGTTTTTATCATTTTATATTTAAGGAGTATTTAAAAAAAGTATAATTGAACTAACAACCATGGCATGATTTTAGGAATGTATGATAACCAAAGGTCTGATTGCATTCATCCGAAAGGATTCTACCCACATCCCTGAAGGGCTAATGAATTAATGTCTGCTCAAATCATGTTATAATGAGCCATAATTTATTTAGAATGTTTTTGTGGAAAGGAAAACCACTTTAAACTTTGGCTTTTTGTACCAGTATTTAGAAAAGTGCTTTTCTTTATTGCTACATGGAATAGTTACTGCACCTCCTGTAGTTATGTTCTGTTTCATTCATTTGTTTCGTAGTGTCAACTTGTTGGTATTAGTGAGCTATTCAGGTTCTGAATATTAAATATCTGTAGGTTGTTCCTAAATTTTTACTCTCCTATGAAGACAAAGGCACTCTTGGTGTGAGCCAAAGCTCTTTTGAAATCACCAGGGAAATTTCTACTGCTGTTAGGGGGCACTGGCTCACTTTCATGATATTTAGTGACTCCATTTAATAGAGTTGTTGGCTGAACTTTAGTCATACCTCTATCATAACGACAGAAGGAAAAGACTAGAGGCCAGGCTGACATTGCACACGAAATGCAGCTGGGAGATGCTTCAGATTAAGATCCCGTAAAGGTGAGAGTGGCCACAGAGTTCTCTAAATTGTGCTCTGGGTATCAGCAGCCTTACCAGGTGGGAGGGAGGTGTCATATGGTGTTCAAAACCACTTACATTGCAAAGACTTTGAATAGGGCAGGGAGAAAAAAAAAGAAAAACAGACCCAAACAAACAACAACAACAAAACCCAAAACAGAACACACAAAAAAAACCCTCAAAAAAGAGGTCTTAACGTGCTGATCTGTACATACATATTTTTGTGCTCAATTTTACACTAACAAGCAGCTCCATACAGGCTTAAGGGCTGAAATAGTGAAGGCTTCACCCTGGCCTCACTGGGCAGTGAGCTCAGGCTGACCACCCTAAGCCCTGCCTTGAAAATACTGTAGGCTGAATACTATCTATTTCTCATGATAAACCCTGAATTTTATAGTTTTACTGTAGTTTCATGTTGTTAATTTTAATCAGTGAAGTTGAATAGTATAATGACAATACACATGCGGTTTTTCAGCATGTAGAATCTCCCCCTATAATGGTGGTACTGCAGACATGTTTCTTGGGCAGGCAGTGAAAATCATGGCTAAAAAAAGTACTCAAAAAAATCTATTAAGTAGTCATAAATTTCCCATAGATGACTTGATAGCAGAGCACTAATTCCACAATCTGTGATATTACAATGAAGTTTGGAAACCATAATATTACTATGTGGAATGTCAGAAGGGTAAAATAAAGGATGCTATGTGGTGAGAGCTAAGAATTATCTCAGCTTTCTCAGTTTGGATCCAACTAAATCTATCAACAAAAGTGACAGGTGATTTATGCTAACAAGGAATTGTCTGAGAGGAAAAGAGAACTGAAAGAGGATGGAATTGAGATAGACACAAGTGAGAAGAATGAGACACTTGAATTTCTCAGATGTGTCTAAGCATGTCACTGTATAGAAAACAGCTGAGGGAGCAAAAAGAATTCACTGATCAAGCACAGAAGCAACTACCAAACAGTAGCTGGAGAAAACTGTGGAGAAACTAATTTAAGTATTCTGGACAAAACTAGATAATGAGGAATGTACCTTAGCACCAATTTATTTCACTGACTGCCTTAAAATGTCACTTGTGTATTTACTAAACACATTTATCATTATACTTTTAAATCATCGCTAATAAAAATACAGCTGAGGCATGTTGGCAGCTGGTGTAAGAAGAGCGTGGCTAACCAAGGAGGGAGGAAGCCTGCCTGTGCTTCCGAGGGAGCATGGTGAACAGGGTAGGCAGCACCTAGGGTCCTCTGCAGCATGTCGCTCATGCTTTGGTGCTGCTGTATGGTCTCACTGCAGCTCACCATGCAGCTCAGCCAGTCTCTATGGCTGCACAGGTGATTTACCCTTTTGGTCCATTCTGATCTTAGGCAAATTGCCATTTCCTTTTCTGTTTTTTTGTGGTTGGTTTTTTGATTTTGTTTTTTTTTTGAGTGGTGATGCTTACAGTGTACACAGCTTGGAGCTCAGTGGACCTTTCTGAGGGAAAAGGCCACTGTTGTAATATGTCTTATTAACTTCTGTAGTTAGAAAAGGAGATTTTGTTCCAACAGCCTGCTGAGCTAATGGTTCGAGTCTAAATAAAGCACATGCAGCTTTTCAGAACTGGCCTATCGAAAGGCTCAAGGGAGTCCTGCAAGAGGATGAGAAGCAAAGCAAAGAAGGGAGCTTATATAGGCAAACTGCCTACAAGGTGCTTCTGCTCCCCAGGTGCTTGGGTAGCTGGAGGCAAGAGGCTGGGTTACTGGCAGGCAGCATGTCATGGGGTGAAAGGAGAGGTATTTCAGGAGAAGAACACCGTGCCACTTACCCACTGGCAGTGGGGTTAGTGACAGAGTCCCCTCAACAGCCAAAGCAGAGCATGGAAAAGGAGCATGGGAATTGGCTAATCACTGGGTGAGCTGCAGGAGGGCTGCAGGGGGCTGCCAGCTGAACTACACTGACGTCAGTGACTTTAAGGATATGTTTGTCAACCTAAAATGCATTAGGAATGGGGATTTAACTATGAGATTAGCTTAGATTTTCGCACTTTCTTTTTATGAAAAGCAATGAATGCTTGTTGAGAAGTTAAATATAAAAGCTTGTCTCTGGTGCAGCTGCTGTTTATTCTGTTGCAGAGTACCTTTCTTTTTTTGTGCTGATTTTTGATATGAAAAATTCATTCTTTTGGACCAACTGCTCTTTTTTTCCTCTTTTATATTTTTTTAAATAATCTTTGAAATTCTAGAATAAAAAGCTGGAAAGAAGTGTCAGAGCAGAACAGATCCAGTTCATACACTTTGGTTCCAGCATTGCGTAATTAAATATTCTGCAAACTTAATTAAATCTTCTTTTAGTGCTGTTCAGACCTGTCTACAGCTTTCCGTTATATAATAAACCTGTATCATTGTTTAATTACATCAGCTCTGTTGGTTGGCTGAGCTGGCATCAGGTTGCTTACTTGAAGACGCAGCATTTAAAAGAGAGAGCAAGCATTTATTCTCATTTTCTTCACTACATGCTTTGATGTGTGTGTACTGTTCACCTGTGCTCACCTAACTCATCTAATACTGTTCAGTGTTTCTAGGTAATTATTGCAATTTAAGACCCATTTAATTATAACTTGTTACATTTATTTTAATAAGTCCAAAGAGTATATATTTCTCCAGTTTGTACAACAAATTATTTTTATGGTAAGAAGGGAAATTATCTTTTCAATAACGGTGGCTACATTATGGCAATTTATGTAACCTACTTGGAATATTTCTTGTCACAGTCCTTAAAAGTAACTTTTTGGGTGCATTGCTAGTGCAGTCTAATGCCACTTACTCATACAATTTGTCTTAGTGATGCTACTCTTTTATGATGGAGTATTAAATATTCTGACTGTCATTCTATAGATCCTGTTAAATGTTAAAACCATCTGGGAATGTCTTAATCAATTAGTCTTGTGCAAACATTAGATGCAGAATGATAGCAGTAAATTCCATCTTCAGCTTACTCTGTAACTACTAATGCTTTAGTCCTTCTGAATTTTTTTAAAATGTTTAAGGTGATTATATGAAAAGCTGACAGCTTTAGGGCCTAGACGTTGGTGCAAGTATCTATTTAACATTCAACTTAAGAAGTTTGTTTAAGAAACAGCAGTAGTAGATATGAAGTTTCCACCATTATGCCTTGATTACTGTATCAACATCTTTTGCATGTTTAAATGGTTTTTACCATTTGCTGCCTGGGAAGTTGCCATTTTATGTTTGCATGTAATTTACAGTGAAGAAAATGCATTTTTCTGCCCTCTAGAAGAGGTGACTTATATCTGTTTGCAGTTTGTATGTTATCTGCTGAAGCTGGGATATAGTAAATGCTGCATATAGTGTAGTGTCTGTATTGAATATATATAATAAATTCTCAGATTGTAACATTTTCCAAAGATTTTGATGCTCAGCAGCTTAACTGAAGCAGAGCAAGAAACAGTTTATTTCACACTCAGAAGATCCCCAGAAGATTGTTGTCTTTTGAGGCTAATACTTAAGCAGTGTGAGCATTTTCCTCACTCTCATCCAGAGGTGTTGGAGGTGGCACCTGGGCAGTAGGTGTCAGGCAGCACGGAGGGAAGCACAGCTGAAGTCAGTGCATGACCTTGGTTGAAAAGGTGAAAAAGGTGAAAAGGAAGGCAGGGGAGCATGGGCATGGGGCAGAGAGAGGGGCTGGCCCCAGCGGTGGCATGAAGATGGGGGAGGCATAGGGTTCCTTTACACTGTCCTACTTTTACAGTGGATGTCTCTGAACAAAGGGGTACTGTATGTTCACAGCTGGTCTGTATTTGGGTTCATGTCGTCATCCCTACAGAAGATTTTTTGGGGTTGGTTTGTTTGTTTATTTTCAAGGGATCTGACTGAAATGATTTCAATGCTCCAGGTGTCCTCTAATCGCTGATGACCCTTATCCACTTTTCCTTCATAAGTGCCCTTCACAGGACACTAACTGTAAGACACATAATTTTCTCTTTATAGAATATAGGCTGCCTTTGCCCCAGTAGGTCGTGTTTATCAGTGTGTTCACCAGTTCTGGGCTAGCAGCAGAAGTGGGAGCTTGCATGTTGGCTCTGCCCCAGTGCACTCCTTCAGACCCATCATGGATCTGCCACTGGCAGGTTCTTGGGGACAGAAGTGATTCAGTGGGAGCCCAGAGCATTCCCACTTATTGCCTGCACCATCACACTCCCTCAGCTGTGCTGAGCCTGTCTTTGTTTCTGCCCATAGCCAAATGGGATGGGCAAACTGAAGAATAAAATTTTAAAATGTGCCCATTTTAAGGCAGTTTTTATAGATTTTGATCTAAACATATGGAACAAAACCAAGCAGCTTTAAGAGTGGAGCATAAACACATCAAGAACAAAGAGTTTCAGTGCCCATGACCGTAGTACTGCTCACTGGAAGACTAGCTATTGTCTTAGCCTTTGGTATTCTTTTTTCCCCCTCCTTTCTCCCTATTTTCAACCAAAAGTATAATCCCCTTCAAATCAAGAACAGTGTGGTAGATCCCATAGAGTACTACTAAGTCTGTGGCTGCCCATGCTGATCTCTGGCTGGAGAAGCTGTGTGGGGTGAGAGGCTGTGGGCTTCTCTGCGTGGAAGCAGTTCTGCAAGAGGTGTGCTGCCAGGACAGATGAGATGTGCTAGTGCCAAACCTGAAATGCCCCTCAAAAATAGCAGCATCTGCTGGAGTCACCATGATTTATTTTTTTAAAAAACTTGAAAAGCTGCTTGCCATGACTACAGTCCTATTTCACTTAAGAAGGGCCCTACAGTATCTTACTTGTGTTTCACTTGTCTCTGCCTCTGTGACAAAGTTAGAGAATGCAGGGTGAAATTATAGCCCCAAATACTCTGCAGAGACAAAAAGGGATGCCTCTATAACTGCATACTGTTGGTATTGAAACTCTGAATCATCTTGATTCAAAAAGAATTTTAATCAACTTGAAGCTTTGTTTTCTAGTCTTACCTAGTATTGTCTGCTGGAAAAAATACTAGGAAGCCCTGATAATACATACACACACACGTGTATTTTGAGCAAAGATCAAGGTAACTATCTGGTATTTGGCTGGTAATTATTCAAGCCTTAGGACACCATTTTCTTGAAAATACACACAAGGGAGAAATGAAAAATAACCATAATGAATTATTCATTTCAAGGAAATTAATATGCTAGCTGCAAAAATAATCACTCTGAAATTCAAATACGACTAGAATAGTTTAGCTGGTTAGATATGCTGTATTGATAATAAATATTTATGGAAGTATAGGTTGTCATGAAAGTTAGCTTTGTATACACAGCTTCTTCCACTTTAATTCTACATTACTTTGGTAAATGTAAGATGTGCTATTTCCTACAAACATTTATAGACTCTGATTTTATTTTTATTTTGACCTGAATGCTTATTCTGTTTATATTTGTAATTCTCCAAGGTATAACTAGTGTTTCATCTGCTATACAAATAGACAATTTGCTTACTGCTAAGAAGGAAGCCTTTAAATATTTAACAAAATCATGTTATGATTGCAGAAATAGAACAGGAAAAAAATTGGAAATCAAAATACTGACTAAATAAAGTTTGTGTTTTTAAGGAGTATGGAATAAATTAAAACTTTGTCTCACATGTATGTGCTTTGAGTATAACGGTCCTTTAGACTCCATTTATGGTACAGCCTGCAGGTGAAGCAAGTCCCTTTCTCAACTACTCTTCCATGTTTAACATGCTTGCCATTAAAAACTTACATTTCAAAACTATCCATGGAATTATCTTTGAAAAATTTTAAAATAAAAAATACTTAGGAAAAGTTACCAGCATTTCTAATTATTGTAATCAATTGTAATATTTAATGTTGGAAAGTCAGTATTGGAAATCTAATATTAAATGGTTTGGACTAGATTGATCTCCTATGAAAGAAGAGCCTGCTTCATCGAACAGGTATAAACTGTTCTGTATATAGACATGTCCGGGTGTACTTCAGTCAGAAAAAGTTAAGTAGATTTGTTTGTGCATATTCCTCACCTGCTATATTACATAGCATGAATAATCTTTCTGGCGGGAGATGCCAGTGGGTATCACAATGTGGCTCCTGCCATTTTCTGGAGAAACTCTGTGCTGCCAAGTGCAGAGCAGTTCTGCAGTGGAGACCTTCAAACGTGCCACGTTGTTGTCCTTGCCTCAACAGAAACAGCAGCAAGGTCTGTTTAAAATAAACACTTTAAAACCTAAAGGTAACCTTATTTGCTTCATTGGTAGTTGCCGAACCTACTGGAGAGTAGTTTTATAGATGGTTATCATCTGTGTAACAAACTACCTGACAATAATTAATTTGATCAGTATTCTTTGAGAAAAGAGTGTTCACTGATCTTTGTTCGAGCTCTGGCTATTGGCAATAACAGGAAAATTGTTAAAATGTGTTTCAAGTCCTGGGCTCTTCCATTTCAGTGATATCAGGAAAAAATGCAAATGAGTAGGTTAGGTATTTAAGGTGAAGATGAATTAAATTAAGAATTGCTGTATAATATTATTCTGTAGAAAGCTTCTTTTCCTAGTAGCAAGTATTGGCATTCAGGACCTCGTGTTTTAAATTCCCAAATGTATCTCTCAACAGTGGCAGAAGATTCCCCCTCCAGACCATAAAAACTAAAGTTGGAAAAGGGAAATTGTTCACAGCAGTGGTCTCAGAACTTGATCTTTTAGCAGTTCACCTGTGGATCTGTTTAATTTCTTGTCATGGGACTCATTAGGGGATTCTGGGTGATGTATCACTCATTACTATTGGAATCATGGTCACCCAAAGAGCACCTGAAGTGCTGGCGGAGTTGGGTGCATTAATAATTAATCTGACTGAAAGCAAAACAAAGATTTCTTTTATTGCATAGGAGAGTTCTATATGTTTATAAATCTTCAGCTGAGTATAAGGAACCTTATTCAGTAATTACTGGGCTAAACTATGTGCTTCAAATATGATAGTCAACCAAGCCACTATTTCTCCAGCTGTGGGGTGCCATACCACTTCTTGAAGACTAGAGAAGCATGCCAAAGGAACTGGAAAGTAGTAGCAAAAGCTTTAAAGTGTTAAAAATATTCTACCAACTATCTTGGACTTTGCAAGCAGATGGAAACAGAGACCCAAAAGGGGAGGTTGTATTTTCAGTAAATCTGAGAAGTACTGATGGAAGGAATTCTTAAGCAGCTCCATACCTCTTTATATTCACATTGTTAAACAAGGGTATTTGAACTTCTTTCTGTGCATGGAAAAACACAGAGGGAGTCTGCTGGATGTTTCTATTCTAATTTGAAAGAGTATAGTCTATCAGGGGAATATGTGGGAAAGCAATATTATGAAAGTGTGTAATCTATTTTTAGCTAACCTTTAATGTACTGTAGTACATGAAAATGAGTGAAAAAGTAATAGCAGCAGTCTCTGAATCACTTTAACATCAACACTGACTTGCACACATTGAAATTGCACATTCTGCTTCTGCCTCATCCACATTCTGTGTCTTTCCTTGTCTGTAGCTGTAATAAATGTCTGGATAATACCTATTGATGCAGATGATGGTACTGACACTTTTACTTTTCAGTAATATTCCCTTTCAAGCTGTGTTATGCTGATCCTTTGCTTTGCCAAAATTCCTTCCCTTGGTATATTTTATATGGAAGATGCTAAATAGTTGCTATTTTCCCTGTGTTTCATTTACCTGGCTTCATTCCATTTCATTCTTGCAGGTAAATGATACTGTGAATTACTGGAGTTGCAGGGGATAACTGATGTTCATTAAATGCAAAATTTAGCTTTCCTTGGCTTTGTTTTGAATTACTAGTTTTCATTTTAATTATATTTGTGGCAGACTTCTGATGATGAAATTAATACTCTTTTTTCTTATTTTGTGACAATCTCAGTAATTACTTTTCTGGATTTGCACTTTGTCTTGGAAAGTCCTTCATCTGGGAATCTTCTCCCTATTCATGCAACCTCTCTCACTGCTTTCACATGTTTCTGGAGCTCCTGGTTCTGTCAGTGATAAATTTCTACTTAGGATGGGTTTGTTTCTGTCTCCTCTGACTCATTCAGTGTCTTTTGTATTGGGAATAGAAGACAAAGAATAAGAACTGCTTCTGATATGTGAGAAGACAGAAAACTGCAGTTCAGTACGGTTAGCCTTTAGAAAAAATAAAGGGTGGGAAAAGAGAGGAGGATTACTCTGGAATGCCTCACATTATACATCTGCCCCTGTAATTCAAACAGGGATTTAACACAAAACTGTGAAGTTGACTGAGTAACGTAATAGTGGCAGAATAATCTCCCTCTTTCAGTGGCATGTGTCTTTGAAACCCTTCCTTACTAACTATTCCCTCACCCTCAAATCCTTGAATGCTGTTTGCTGTACTTGCCAAATATAAAATTAAACACCTGCATGGTTGTTATGCACAGCTGTACCCATCTGCTGAGCATGCCACTTGCCATTTGCTTTGATTAAGAGCAGGTTAAGAGAGTCTTTAATTAAAGAAAGTCCGTAACACAGTTAAGCATCCACCTCTTCAGCCTGTTTCCTTGATTGCATATTTTTCTGCTTTTCTCCTTGCAAAAGACAAGGTATTGGCTCCAGAAGGGATACAATTTAATAACAATAGATAATGATTTTCCAGCTTAAATATAGAGCATCTAGACAGCATGCTTAGACTGACACATTGGCTGTGATTTTGTGAATTAGCAGTTCTTCCTCAAAGTGTGATATGGGGCTAACAAACTGCTCTTGACAGGCAGGCGCTGTTTGCGAGTTGTACTGCCATCACGTAGTGTAGTCATATTGTGCTGTCCTTATGTATAAACATAACAGTTTTCTTGAAACTGTGGCGATCTGTTATTAGGATAGGAAATACGTTAAGGAGTATTCTGTGGAAAGGCACATGAGCCATGACAAATTTCATGGAATTGTGTCATAACAGAGGACATTTCCCATCGGACACAAGGCAGCCCAACAGTATTGCAGTTGCACCTCTTAATGGCACTTGGGGGCACTGAGGCAAATGACCTCAGTCTGATCCCAAATAAACATTAGAGCACTCAGTCAGTATGTTCTCTTGACTCACAAACTTTCTTCATTCAAATTGCTGTGGCTCAGTAAATTAGCCTCTTAGTGAGAATTAGCTATATTTAAGTAAACAGTGATAAAATGCATGCAATAATTACGAAGTACAGTTAATACAGATATTCTTTCTGTAGCACCCTTAGCCTGATTGCAGTTGCTACCCATGGTCTGTAGTTTGCAGTAAGAGGGGTAATCAATGATACATTTAAACAAAGACAAAACATATCTTATGTGTGCATGTGATTATGAAACTCAGTGTGGGATCTGGGGACATGGTTTAGCTTGCTGTTAACATCCTGAATTTAACAAAGAAGGGAAAAGACAATGACAAATAACTAGTGACATTAATCTTCAGGTGATTCTGATTGGTTCTTGGTGGTCATTTGTCTTGAAGGGAAGCCTGGAGGACCTCTTTGGAGTGAAACTCTAAAACTTATAAGCATTACTACTATGCACTTCCTCTGTTACTCCCAGAAATGTATAAAAGATGTATCTGGACTGCACCAGAAAATTGCTGATAAGTAGTCATGGGTGAAATTAAGCTTCACTTGTTATTTTGCTTGTTTGGGAAATATTAGGGACCATCTGCATTTAGAAGGTATGTCCAGAGTAATTTGCTGGCTTTTTCAGAGCTGTTCATCCAGTTTTCCAAAGGCAATAAAGTGGTATAAAGAACTCCCGGAGAGTACTTAAACAAAACAAGGCTGAAGCTTTGCACTGAGATGGTGCTCAGAAAAAAGGTACAATGTATTAATAGAACAAACCTTACCAGGATTAGAGAGGAAAGACAGACTTACTTTTCAGTTGAATGGTAGCCAATTTTTGAATTAATGTAATTTTAAAAGAATATGTAGCTTTACATTTTAAATTTATTGATTTTTACCTCTTTGTATTTTGACATTTATTTTCCAACTGATCTTGAGTGTGTTTGGAATCTTTTATTTCTTTTCCTCACACATTTTCAAATACAGATCTAGAAGACAAAAGCTAGGAGGGAAAGTAGGAAAGAACAGGTTTTGAAATAGTCTTTCTGTAAAACATAGGCAGTATGTTGAGACCTCTAGCATTTTTGTATTTATGAAAATTTTATCTAGCTACTTCCTGCCCAGAACTTTGAGACTTATTTTGGGTGTGTGAGAGTGCTTTGTTCAAATCCTGCAATAAGTGTTATAAAGAATGTTAAAATTGTGTATATGCATTATCTATCAAGTTGTAAATGATCCTTTCCTCAGTAAATCTTGATATCTTCCTAGAATTTCAAATCGAGTTAATGCAGTAATAAATGTTGTCCTTCTGACCTTCTCATCCTATTGAAATAGTGCTTTTTGAATGCATAATGTTTATATTAACATTGATTGGCATTTAGGAATGCGTGGCTTTGTCAAGACACAAAAAAATTCTATTACACATCAGAATGAAATAAGGGCTCTTTTTTGTTGCTATTCATTTATCTCTGTTTTGGGAACTTGCTAAGACAAGGAATAGGAATAGACGGGTTAAATTGTCCGTGGTGAACAACACAAAAGGGAGGTGAAAGGCAGTGTTTGATCTTGGGTACCTCTTATCTTAATAAGTACAGGGAACATGTGAATATTATGAGATCTTATTCTGACCAGAAGTTTTATCCCAGGCATGAAAATATTTCTATGAGAGGACCAAATTTATGTTCTTATAAGGATTTGGGTTTGATGGATCTACCTTTTCCAATTAAAAGAAACCATTTTGCCACAAGTTTCTGGGCTGGTATTGGTAAAGAATCAGCCATGCATGAGAGAAGCCAGATGAACTGGAAGGTTCCCACTGGCAGCATCTCAGAGGTGCCGTGAGATGTTACTGAGCAGCAAATTCAGTGTCACACTGGGTGTCCAGCAGGAGCACTGTGGATACCCTTCCATTGCCTGTGGTGCCCAGAGGGTTGCATGGCACAGCAGAAAGCCTGCGTGCATTGTTCCCTGGCTGGAAACATGAAACAAGGGTCCAAAATCCTGGCTCAACGTTTCAGATTGCTGTTTGCCAGTTTCTTGGTTTCCTTCTGGTAAAGAAAAGCTGACCTCTAAGTGGTAACTCAGTCTGTAGCCTGAAGAAGAAACTCCTTAAACCAGACAAGCTATGGTTGGTTTCAGGAAGGACATGAGATCTCCTTCTTCAAGGCAAATGTTGATGGTCCTCATCAATGTTTAGCACTTGTTGCAGACTTCAGTTTTCTCAATAATCGAGAAAAACATCCACTGCAGCTGCAAATGGCTACATATATCAACAAAACAATTTATTAAAAGATGACATTAGAATATCAATCAAGATGACAAGTTTTACAGAACTGACCTTTGTAAGCAAGAAAGAAGCAGGTGAAAGTCACTGCATTCTGAATAATACCGGTAAACTGCAGTGCAGATATTTCAGCCACTTTAACAGTGTGGGCACAAATGATATGTGGTATGATTTAGATGATAACAAGAAAAGTCTGTCTCTTCTTTCTATCCGGCCTTAAAGCTCTATATACTGACCTCAGAACTGAGGTTAAAAAAGAATCTCTAATGTTAGCACCTAATAATATTGCGATGTTACTGTGTTCTTTGAAATCACATTACAAGTTTATAGCACTTTACAGTGATTTCATATCGATTTAGCATCAGAGGTTATCAAAATAAAATTATAGGAAAAACCCAAAGGTTATGTCCTTTCAGCAAGCCAGAGTCTGAATTTTCTTCTTGATCTTACTCCCATCCACTAGCAAAATCCTGTCCTAGATTTTTGCTGGTCTAAATGCTTTCAAAAACATTTTGAAATTATCTAGATTAGGGAAGAAATCAGTCTAGAATTTATAGCAACGTGGCAATAGGAAACTGCCTAGCTAGGATCAGCAGCAGCAAGTTAATTAGACTGTGCCCAAAGCTGGTACAGCTTGTGAAGTGAAACTACAGGCTGCAGCTGAGTTTATGCAATTCATCATCAGTTAACACAATTGTTCTGTGCTGCAAATATCATCACTCAGTGGTCCAGAGCCATGCTTGGCTGCCTGAATTAGGCTGGTTTGAACACATGGTTACAGGATGGAGCAGTTCAGCAAAGACAGGCTCTGGAAGCAGAGTCTGTAGGGTTTAGCCCAGTCCTTGTACCTCCTATACTATGTTTCCCAATCGATCCTTTCTAACTCAAAACAACTTTTTCTTTTGACTGATAATCTGTTGTCCAAAAACAAACTATACACAACCCATTTACCTGGTTCTCTGCATTTTGCTGTGATTTGCCAGAATTATTCTGAAATCTTATTTGTCCTGGGAAGTCCGTTAATAGAGAAAGCAAGTAGACTTAACAACATGTTATGTCCTCTAACAAAACAAAACCCCACATTTTTAATATAGGATGAAGAAGAGAAAACAGGAATGTGAGGACAACAATAGGACTGAAACATTTGTTCCAAGTGCATTATGCCTTAGTACTGTGGTTCAGCTAATCATCTGAGGGTTTGTAAACACTCTTCTGTTTTCTGAGATCTGCAGGTTAATGATTGTCCAGTATCTTCAACTGGCTTGCCATGAGTGGTCTTAATTTTGTTTAAAAAAGCTAACTGTCCCTGGTAGTTATTATACAGGCCACCAAAGAATTGATATCTGTTGTGAAGGGGATACAGTAGGAATGCAACAAACACCATCATCTGTGTCCTGGATAGGAGAGGAGAACAATATTCAGGGATTTATT
>JAVJGJ010000033.1:9342077-9409901 GCA_035590215.1 Microhierax caerulescens
TTTATTTTGCTGAAACTTTCACTGCCTTCATTCTTTAAGACTTCTGTCATTCCTGCTCCATTTGGAGAGATCCAGTCCCATTAACTCTAGGCCAAAGATGACATTCCACTTTTATCAACTGTAACTATATCTGCTGAAGTTTTTATTTTCCCTATGGGCCAATTTTTTTAATGTGGATTTATTTTGGAGAAATGGAAAAGTAAGTATCCATGTGCTGAAGGATTAAATCCGATTGTCCATGACAGCTCCCAGCCTGTTTGTAGCCTACCATGGTCTGGGAGCAGAGGGATAACATTCCTTTCACAGAAACACAACTTGGTTGACAGCCAAAGTTTCCTGTGAGAGAGTTTTCTTCAAACACAACCCCAGTGTAAGGAGAAAGGGGAGAGCAGGAGAAATGGTGCAGCCAGGAGCTGGGCTTGTGGCCTTGCTGTGGCATGGCAGTCTTTCACCAGCTGTGACCTGCTAGCAAATGCTGCCAGCTGCCTGGTGCTGCTTTGTCACCAGCATTGCTTATGTTCATGAACAAGAATGAAGGTGAATTCCACTTGTCATGTCACTGCCACCAGTTCTTTTCTGTCGAACTGCCAGACTGTGTGCTGCTACTCCTCATATTGTGAGGCACTAAGTAAAGATTCATTAGAACAAGTATAGATTCAGGCCGTTGGCATTATCTGCCCATTTTTTGCTGCCTGCATCTCATTCAGTCCAGGTTTGCTTCAGAAAATATTTGGAGCTAACATAAATACAGATCCAGTATTTCAAACTCAGTTTAAATATATAAAATTACATGTGATGTTATGCTGAGAAAAATGCCATCAGTGTTTCTTCAGTAAATAAATGTTTGTTCCCCTCCCAGTGCAAATACACACAGTGTCAATAGAAACAGTTACTTTGTTGTAATTTAATTTGAAAAGTTACTTGCAGAGAAACAGGCAAGCAGTTTAGCAAGACTGATGTAAATGGTGCTTTATTTAGGATAGATATAGATCCAATCTGAAAACAGGAGGCTTAGCCTGTGCATCTGAGTCCTACGTATATGTTGAAAAATATTTGAATTAAGGAAAGTAAGGTTTATTTTTATAAAACATCTTTATTTATAAGGCTTGATGTTAAGGTGAGATAGGACCTGGATCCAAAAATAGTAAGTTCTTTTCCAAAACTAAATTCAAACCTTGAGTTTTTCTAATACCTATCAAGTTTTGCCCTTAACTTTGCTCTGGGATGTCTGAGGTATGAATTCTAATTTAATCATACGTAACAGATTAATCAGTTTTAACAACATGGTTGCTTCTTGAAATCGTTATAACTCATTTTTGCAGAGAGATTATGTAATGGGATATCATCTTATTCTAATAAGCACAACAAATTGCTTTAAATGTCTTGCCTTAAGATAAATGTACAAAGGTGAAAGTTTCTACAAATCCTGTAGCAGCTTTCCCAGTGTTATTCTTCCATCAAATAAGGCTTGGCTAATCTGTGGTTACAGCAAGTAGATGATATGTGATCAGTTTTCTCTGAAGCAGTTCAATGAATATAAAAAGTTTGTTCTGAGCCTTAAAGGGCAGTAAACTTTATGGCACATCATGTAGCCAGCCTGGCAACATTTTTTTTTTTCTTCCTATGGCAAACCTAACTATAAACCTAATGTTTTCAAAACAAAGCAGTTACACGTATGACCCAGGTGTGAACACAGAAGAACAGAGAGTGTGCCTTACTTTCCAAAGCCTACAGCTTAGTGCCAGACACTGAGCACTGCACATAGGCTGTGATTCTGCAATTCCTGGTAATTAAGTATATGAGCATTTGTATTGCTTTTAATACTAATTTGATACTGTTTTGGGCAGTCTGTATTCAGGGGTCAGCTGATCTTGAAAGCTTATCTTTGGGTGTGTTGAAGTCTGAGGAACTGGGACATTAAGTCATTGAAATCCTTGCAAGTCTGCTTTCTTATGAACTCTTTGTCAGCTTGGATTCATATTTTGTCTGCAGGGCACAGATTAGTCTGGGGTATGAAGATGCAGAAGACTATCACTGTTTCAAAGTGATTTTTTTTTCTGCAGTGTCTCAGTTTCCCTTTTAAAATGGAGTATAAAGGCTTTCCTGAGTGAAGAAGTCAGGGTGAAGTGAGATGTGCTGCGAATTGATGGCATGCCATCTTTTCTGCTCTACATACTCCTTCATGCAGACTCCATGGTCATGGTTAAAGATTCTCCCTTTCCCACGCCTCTTCCAAATGAACTAGTTATAAGTGATGGAGAGATGTCAACTAAACCTGAAGGGAACCTGCTATGATATTTTGGAGAGCTGCAAACTGCCTTATTTATTCTGGAACAATGTTAATCAGCTGTCCAGTGCAATCAGTTACATGTCACCCTTGTTAACAATTTAATTCTCCCTATGAAAAAGGGAGGGAGATGATGACAGATATTTATAGTTCTGTCTCTGTAACTTCTCATTTAGTGCCACCAAGGCAAGACTGTCACTGCCTTCAGCATGAGCACCACCAAGGGTGTTCAGAGCACATGCTGACCAGAGTAGGCTAATGAGGAACCTGTATGGAGTCAAGGAACTTACTGCAACTTGCATGCAAAGTTTCTTTTCAACTAGCAGGGCATTGTCATCCTTTTCTTTATATACACCTATAGCTATGTATATATCCTCTTGTTCTCTGCTTCCTGCTTAGAATAGCAGTTGTTTATAATAGCAGAAAATTTAGTTGTGCAGTGGGGGATAATATTTTTAATATTATTTAATATTTAATATATTTAATATTATATTTAATATAATTTTAATATTATTTAATATAATATTTTTAATAAAAAATTGCCTTTCAGAACCACAACTGTAGGTTCAGTTGAACTATAAGAAGTGGTGATGTTGCAGGCCAGTTCTTAATTAATTTGAACAAAATTATACCTGCTCTTAATACAAATATTGCAGTTTTTGTGGGCTTCCAACTGGGATGAGTCAAAGGAAAACAGAATGTGTTCAGATAAATAGCAAAAAAAAAAAAGTGAAAAAGAGAGGGCAAAATGGAAATATCCAAAGAGGCTAGCAGAAACCGTCAGACATTCATTCAAAAGGCAGGTTTGAAGGCACATGCAAAAAGAGTTTGGAGGCTGTAATAGCAGGAGCAGCAGTATCTGAGGCAGAAAGGAGAGAAATAGTAGTAGCTAGGACAGGAACAGATGCCGAAATAGCAATAGCAGTAATATCTCCTTTCATTGCATGCCCAAACCACTCATTTAGGGGCAGCCAAATAGACTGTTACAAAGCAAACAGACCATTATGGTCTATTGTACAAATATGTATTTGGATAAATGTTGATGTGCAGTGATGTGATGAAACAGAAGTTGCTGTGTGTGTTTAGCAGCCTCGGAGCCATGCTGCTCGTTAGCAACGGTCCATTCTGCAGAGGTGCATTTTTGCATTTTTTCCTTTTTGTAAGAGGGGGTAATCAAACCACTCCAAAATTTCCAAATATACTTTTAGGTTTTTAGTCGTTAATTGTTAGTTTAGTCATTTGGGGGGTTTAAGGGAAAATACCATGGTAACACCAAATCTGTCTTTCTTAAAGGATGAATATATTCCATAATACATTTTCTGGACTTCAGGATGGCTTTCACAGCCTCTGTTGATGAGCAGTGCCTTTTTCCTTTAAAAAAAGTTGCACTGGTCTCTTAGCTGTTGCAACTACATATTCTGCCTTTGAACCACATTGAGCTGCAGCAGTGAAATTGTAACAGCAGAGAAACTAGCATCTTGACTTCTAGGCATATTTACTTCTATTTTGAAAAATGTGAATTTAATTCTTTATTAAAAATTAGTAAGTACAGTTATGTCAGCTGGCTTTTAAGTGGGTTTAGGTTAGGAGTATGCATGTACATCCACGTGCATATGCAGAACCGTTAGATTTCCCATCCACTCTGATAGGAGGTGTCCACACATTTTACAATCTCAATCCATTGCCTTTATTGGGAAAAAAAAATAGTAATCGAAGCCCCTTGTTGCCTGTTAGCATAAAAAGGACAAGAGAGCACTCTCTTAATAGTCTGTGTGAAATGTAAATTTCCTTAAAAAAATTTCTTAGAGGAGCAGAACCTTGATTCAGCAAATTCTGAAGTAATGCTTAGTCCTGAACTTAGATCGCCAGACTGCAACAGCAAAGCAGTTTTGCTTCAGTGCTGTGCATGACTAGTCTTCACAGTTCAAGTATCCTGTTAATCCAAGCTGTGGATCTATGCTGTGGGCATCTCCCAGCACTTCCTTCCATCCGCCAGGCTCTGACCTTACAGATGCACATGCAAGCTCTGCTGCCATTGTTGAGTGCGTCCACAAGCATTTAGCCAAAGCATAACCTAAAAACATCCAATCATTTAACAATAATAATAAAATTTACCCTCATGCAAAGACATCTGACAGCACCTTTAACCTTGGAGCTAAATTTTAGATCTAAATTCTAATTTCTAGTAAACGTGGGTTTAAAATGGAGATGTTGACACAGTAGAAATGCTGCCGTAAAGAGAGAAAGTCACACACTTTATTGTAACAGTTCTTGATTGCCTAGCAAAGAAATGCATAATGAATAAACATTATTTTAAAAGGCTTGATAGCACAATGAATTTTTTAGTGGGAGAAACAGAAGAGAAAGTATTTAAAAATACATGAGTTTCATATTTGATTGTAAGTCAAGAAGCAACAGAAAGAACCAAAAAAATTGATAGCAATGGCAGCAGGCACCCAGCTTTCAGTCTTGAATTAATGAGGTTATTCATAATAGGGAGGGAGTGACATAGTGATTAGTTAATTACTGTGCAAAAACATACAATTAATGCACAACTGGAATTAGTATACAATGAATTAAACTGCCACATAATTCAGGCGACAAAAATTGAGAAGGAAACCTTGATTGCTGATTGAAGTTATTATTACAGCAAAAAGTCTATTGAAATCACAATAGTTTAGCTATCGAGCAACATGTTTAACTTGTGTGAGCTGATTCCAACCTGTTAATAGGTCTGCTGCAGCGGAGAGGGGTGTGTGCATTAATTGCAAACTTACATGCATATAAAGGCACATGGATTTAGCCCAAGGGCATACAAAGGTGTAATAATAGGAAGCTTACATGCATTGTAACTAGAATCTTCTATGACTTTTTGCAAAACTAATAGATGTTCAGCCTGGCTAGTATATCAGCTGTTCTATGATCAACCCAGGGCTATTTCACCCCAAGCACAGGCTGGCCAGGACTGATCGGGCACAGAAGATAGCTGTTACTGCCCGGGGATCACACAGCAGCAGCACTATCACAGCTGCTCCACTGGGGTAGGATGGCTGGTTTGCTGTACTCTTAGTGAGTGCAGTGGTAAGGAATGATTTTGCACATAGTGTGTAGATATCTATTTTGTATTACCTTTATGTACCATAAAGCATAAGAGCAGCTTCCAGGTCAGCGTTTACCAAGCCAGTCTTTTTTCCTGTTGAGAGACTAGGGCTTAGACAAGCTTCTAAGGAAAGGAAATATCTCCGACTACACCACATCATAACTTAGAGCTACCTTGGGTCTATTCTAAGCTATGTCAGTGAAAAAAGCCTTTTTATCTTATGTGTATAGATAAAATATATGTGTGTGTAAATATATATAACAGCCTTGCTACAGCACGCCACACACCACAACCAGCATGCTGCAGGCTGCATGGGAGCTACAAGGCATCATGTGATGGCTCGCAGCAACTTGACAGAAAGCTGAAAACCTTGGTCTGCAGCACGGTGTGTTTTACTCTATTGACAGACCATTTCTGCAGTGGTTCAGGTAAGGGTTTGCAAGTGCACAAGTTTTTAACTTAGATGGCGGAAAACTTAGCTGATAGTATCGAAAGATCATCCTAGCTTCAAATTTATTATCTCTCTTTCCATTTAGCAATGTGAATAATAGTGATATTTAAAATATAAAGTAAGATCTGTTTTCTATCCTAAGGAATTTAAAATCTGAAGTAGAAAAGTAATTTGTAGTAGCGTACATAAAGATAACCTTGAGGGAATTAGATGAAAGAGAAAAATTATAATATGAGCATTTTTCAGAAGATGATCTGTGCATGGAAACTCTTCATTATGGTCATTGATTTATCTTAGAGCATATTTGTTATGGTCTGGTATGTATTGCATTGCTGATGCTTTATTTCAGCTGTATTAAAAAATGAGTGGTAGTGCATTTTCTTGGGATGTAGTACTTCACCCTTTTACTTCAGATGAGTTATGAAGATCAATAAACAATAACAAAAATATTGTTTTAAGGCAAAAAGAAGTATAGTCAAGTATTATGTCACTTATGTCAATATGAGAGTATCAGTAGGTATATAGTGTTATAGGAATCTAAAAATGTAACAACTTCTGGACAGAAATAGGAAAACAAATTAACTGTGATAATTTTAAGTCTCCTACTGAAAGGAAGCTTTAGTCATAAGAAATGGTCAAGAGTTAGCAAAAAATAAAAATAGAAATCCTAGCACTCTTCTTTCCTGTCATGTGCCCCAGTTCAGCAAAGTTGTTAATTTAGTTGCTAATAAAGACTCTGCCAGGCAAGTGAAACTCTCTGAAAGCATTTCATTATGTCACCAGAAGCCATAAGAAAGTCTCTAATTTTTTCCAGGTCATTTCTGAAGACCCTTTCTGATAATACTGTGTGAGAAAGTCCAGTTTTAGTAAGTGCTTAAGTCTGACCCTATTAAGTCAAGGGCAAAAGTCCCTCTAAATTTGATTGCCCAGCATCAGTGACACTGGGAGTTATAGCAGCAGTGAGGCTCCCAGACTGTGTGTGGCTGCTGGAGTGCTGAATGTTCCTCACCTCTTCCTATCTTTCCATATTAGACCACAAAGATTTCAACAGAACAAAACCTTTGGAAATATTCCCCAGCCCAAAGCAGCAAACTGCCAGCTTTGTCACATGTACATTATTTTGAAACTGACTTGGACTTCATTGCTTGATGAAATAATTTTCATTATCAGATGTCTCTTCTTTACCAAGATCCAGTTAAAATTCATACCATGTCAATAAGTCTGGCTTTACCAAATCAGAAGAAAATTGGGTTTATTCAGCCTTATCTCGGATTTCTTTCTCTTTCTCCTATCCCTCTCTTCCGCTACTGTTCCACAGAGAAATTAACTCAGCCTTTCAGTCAGTGTGAAAGCCAGGCTGGGAATAACAGGAAAACCTCAGTTACTAGGAAAGGTATTAGTTTATAATAAAGTGCTGATCCTTGAAATATCATTTTCCTGTATGAAGACAGTAAAATAAATAGCAACAGAAAATCAAGTACTCTGTTAATTTAAATAGTTGACTTGTTAATATTTACAGTGTTCTAAGTAACAAAAATAACTGTCTTTGCTTGTAGAAGTTCATCCAGCAGTATTTGCCATGAAAAAGCATGATCATTTCATCATACTAAGCAGGTATGAAGTTTCTAGTGTTCAGTGCTGCAGCTGAGGAGGAGGGAAACCTTCCAGTGATTTCCAGTCCCAGGCTTCTGTCCTCACCAATAAAGCAAATTATTTACTAATAACTGTTCTCAAAGACACTTCTGTTGACATTGGTGAAGCAGAACAGCATGCTGCTCATCTTCATATTAGCTCTCTACCTGGCCCTTTCCTAGAGCTCTTCCTATGTGTGTCACTTATGGAGCCTATGGAAACCAACCTTTTCATCGCATGCCCCTCTGTGCTGATCAGTGTCTTTGCTCTAGGCAGCTGAGTAACTGCTGACATACAACGAACAGAAACTCACAAGGTAGCATTCAGGACTACAGTTGTTTACGGTACAAAACATATCCAGTAAAATGGAGACTTTGTTCAAACCACGTTTGGAAGTTTTGCAGTAGAAATTACTATTGGGGTATTGGCTGACAGCCAGCTGAACATGAGCCAGCAGTGTGGCCAGGTGGCCGAGAAGGCCAAGAGCACCCTGTCCTGTGTCAGAAAGTGAGACCCACAGGACGAGGGAAGTGATTGTCCCCTGTACTCAGCTCAGGTGAGGCTGCACTTCAAATACCATGTTAAGTTTTGGGCCCCTCACTCCAAGACAGATATTGAGGTTCTGGAGCGCGGCCAGAGAAGGGCAACGGGGCTGGGGAAGGGGCTGGAACAGAAGTGTTATGAGGAGCCACTGAGGGAACTGGGGGTGTTTAGTCTGGAGAAAAGGCGACTCAGGGGGGACCTTATTGCTCTCTACAGCTACCTGAAAGGAGGTGGTAGGCAGGTGGGGACAGGTCTCTTTTCCCAGATAACAAGCAATAGGACAAAAGGAAACAAGGTTGCACCAGGGGAGGTTTAGATTGGATATCAGGAAAAATTTCTCCGCTGAAAGGGTGGTGAAGCATTGGCACAGGCTGCCCAGGGAGGTGGTGGAATCACCGTCCCTGGAAGTGCTCAAAAAACATGTAGATGTGGTGTTTACAGGCATGGTTCAGTGGTGGACTTGGCAGTTGTAGGTTAATAGTTGGACTTGATGATCTCAGAGGTGTTTTCCAACCTAAATGATTCTATGATTCTATATATAATACTGTTGGTTGCTTTTATTTATATCTATGATTCTATGTATAATAGTGCCGGTTGCTTTTATTTACATTAGCTTCTGCATTATCTCTTGGTGTGGGACAACCTGCCTCTCCAAAGTAGGTACAATTCAAGGTAGAAGTAGACCTGGTTCAGTGTTTGCAGTCAGGGAATTAGTAAAATCTGGATCTGTTAAGCACACCTATGCAAGAATGCTGACTTACATAGGGCCTATAAGTCTTATTTAAAGATTACTTATTTTGAAGTATGTTGCTCTGGACAATTGGCTCCCAAGTACTGATGGCATTTTCTCCATAAAGTAAAATATTAACAATAGCAGCAAATCTCAAAAGTTGTGATCTTTTGCTTGTTTGTTTTTAATTATTTTCCATTTCCATGGTTCGGTTTCAGCTGACAACAAAACCCCTGAGAAGGATAATGGCTAATTTCAGAGATCTTGAATTCAGGATTTGCCAACTCTGTCACAAGGGGCAAGTGGTATTTCAGGCTGTAAAAGAAATTGTTCTTTTCAAAATGTGACAAAACCTTTTCTTTTGGTAACATCATCTTGTGTCACTTTGAAAAATTTCCTGTGCTCCATTATGAGAAGAAAATATCTTACCCTAATGGCAAACTAAAAGTAAATTGCTATGTGCTGAAGAGCAGACAAGGGAGTGAGTAGGGAAGGCTTCTGCTGTAGTCTAACAGGAAAGGAATTACTTTACATCACTTCAGAAGCTTTTTTTGGCACAGCAAAGACCTGCATCATAAAATACAAAATGGTCTGATGGGCTTGAAAAGTTGCAGACTGCAAAATGTATTATGCAGCTACATCAAACATGAGTAAGGGTTGTGCCCCTTCCACCTTGTACAGGTAGGAGTAGGAGCTGGAGTTTATCTCAGTTGTACATCTGCAGGAGTATGGCTGAATATTTTCTTCTCTCTGATGTGCAGCTTTATTTAGTTCCTTCTTCTGGAAATGGAAAATCTGCAGGCAGATTTGGAAAGATTCAACATATTAAATGTTCTTAAGCCAACAGACACTGACTACATACCTGCCTGGGTGGGCAGTGACATCAGTTAATGAGGCAGTGGATATGTGGTTTAGTTTGAGGGCAGAAAGATTAACAGTCAGTGACCATGTTCCATGTCAGAAAACTTAGCCCCTTGCCAGTATGAAATTGCACTTGTAATTTTTTATTTATTATCAGTTCAGTCTGCTAGTTTCATCTTTGCTTCTGTAGTCTCAAATTTAAAAAAGAAAAAAAAAACCAACCCCCACCCAAAAACAACAATGAAAAATGAAGTGGTTCCCCTGTTTGTTCCAAAAGATTAAACACAAAGAAATGCCATCAACCCTGACCCAGCCACACCACCACTCCATCAGGGTTGGTGGCAAATACTGCCAAATTTTCATGAAAACTTCAGAACACCTGGCATGTTGTTTCTTCTGTGGTATGCTAGGCTGAGTCTGAAAATACTGTACTAAATTCCCTGAGTTCTGGAATTACAACATGTCATAAATAGATGCCTGGCAATGCACAACCTTACTAGACAGTGACAGAACAGCATGTCAGGGCTGCCCCTGGTATATCTCCACTGACATCGTTACACCAGGGATTAATTCAACATAGATACAACAGGAGGAAGGGGTCCTGTGCCTCAGAAGGAACAGACCCTAACGCACATGGATAATTATCTACTAAAACTGAACCATCCCTATGAACATGTAATTTAGAAAATTTTAGTTATACATCAAGTGATTATTCAAGTAACATCTAGATGTAGGAAATTCCTCAACAGAGGTCTGTGTATCAAAATCAACTTCCATATAAAAATCCCCTTTCAGGGTCATGGCACTCAGGGATTTGTAAGTGTGTATTTTGATGCTGTGTGAATGTGACTGTCTCTCCTATCTGAGGGACTTGAGTGCAATAGGAAGGAAATATTCACCTCCTTGGAGGGAATGACGATGTACAGCTGCAGGCCGGCGCTGCGGTGCCCCCTCACAACAATGGGGAATGTATTGAAAAAGTACGAGTTTGTTTAACATAGAAGAAAAGAAAGTAAGATGGTAAAATATTGAGAAGTATTAAATGACATTTACACAGAAAGGCTTATCCTCCAGGTTCCTGTACCATTTCTGAAAACGTGCTCAAGTGTGGGGTTTCCCCTCACACCACCCACTCCCCATTTTCCTTCATTTTAAATACATCTATAGTATCCATTGTTTTCAGAGCACCTGTAACCTTAACATTTGGGTGCAAGGTCTGACAGCAATCAGATGTCATACTCTGCCATTCAGTTTCTTACATGTTATATTTTATTTTACGATGCCAGAGGAACACAGAGCAAGTTTTCTATTAGCTTTAATTTTTCTCTCTCCTTTCCTTGCTGTGTGAGAGTAGTATACCTCTCACAGGATATTTTAAAATAACTCTAATATTTTTTCTGGGTAATTCCATTTCTAAATGCCTGCTTACATTCTCCCCACATATTTCTCTTCATATCTGATATTTTTCAAAGATTGGAAGGCAACATTACACAGTAAAAACAGCTGACATTTTTGATTTCTCTCTCTCCATCTCTCAGTGGAGGAGGTAGCATTTGTCATCCCTGGGCAGAGCAGCTGTTACAAAGCTTTATGGTGAATTGTCCATGTTTACAATACTTCAGAACAGCTTTTTTGTAAATCTTTTCTTAAATTGTTTATTACAGAGCCCTATCTTAAACTTTATCTCTCCACACATGCTGAACTGAATAGAGGGGCAGTCTCAACACTTACTGCCTTGTAGTAAGTGGAGTCAGGTCTGAGCACTGTTGCCAATGGTAGGTCTTTTTCTATTGATTTCAAGGGGCCGCTGATCAAATCACTAGACTATGAACTGGAGCTGTTTCTCCAAGTAAATAGCTTACTACATTTATAGCATTTAGGAGTGTGACTTTTAACCTAGACGATCTCCTCTGCTCCCAAACATGTTGTGAGGCTATTTTTTCTAACATCTCTCATTTTCACATTGATGGCAGTCACTGGGATGCATTTGTGTCTGCTTCTGGCAGAGTTAAAGCTTCATCTCCTGCGGTCTTACACAAGATTTTTCTTCTTTCTTTTATTTTGAGGCGGGTAGGGATGTAAGGTCCTATGCTTTTGTCTCCGATATTCTTTTAATGCTTCTGGCCATCTGGGCACTGAGGCGTGACTTTGTATTAAGAACTGGATTACAATGCAATGTTCTTTTCTTGGGTTTGGTATTTTTCTCTACCTTTTTCCTTCTTTGTTCCTGTCTTTTTCTGATTCCCAGGCTACTAAGTTGTATTTCTTCTGCAGTGCCAAATTTTTCCTGTTTCTTTCTCTCATCTATAGCACTTTCAATGAAATTAAATTATAAAATAGGTTATGCTTTAACATGATACAAATACTACTATCTGGTAGATATCATTTACCTCTGAACTTTAAAATTCAACAACATGCCCTGAAAGATTTTTTCAGTTCTCTTGGAATTAAACCTTTTCATTTGGCTAAGTCAAATCTGACATGTGAGCAGGTCTATGGGATGGGCCTTCCCTAGTCTCTTGAAAATGCAGTGTCATTATTAGGAAATTCCTAAATTGAGACCCCTCTCCTGCAAGTGACCATGGTATAAGCCATATGCTGATGATTTCAATCACACTGAACCAGTTTTCTTTAACTGATTCCAGTTATGTGTTTGGGTGGATCAGGACCAGCTATCACATTAAATCCTCCTATTTCTTTCTATAATGTCTTCCTTCTTTCTTTGCTCTTTCATTGTCCATATTCTACTGGTTGCTGAGTCACCATCTTCTTAAGAGTGGCTCATGCATATGCATTGATTTGCACAAGGACAGAAAGGTGAAAGGAGTAACGGAGGGTTTCCAAGGAACTTTGACTTCTCCATAGCCTGTGGGATGAGTCTGGAGCACTGTGGAAGGCAAAGACATTTTTGTCTGCAAGAAATGGCCATTCATGACAGACTCTATGCAGATAAGCAATAAAAGACCATGGTAAAAAGCCACAATGATGAAAGTCCTTGTGACTGTTGGCCGATTTCCACAGCCAAAAGTAATGCAAATATATGCAGAAATGCCATTCGTTCAAGCCTTTGCTCTAGATACTGGAAGTTCCAACATGGATAGTTTTCTGCCTGTTTGAGATAATTTGGTAGGAAGGAGAATGTCTTCAGATCCCCAGACTACACTCAGGATCCCTTTATCAAATATTCAGAGAGCCCCATGGATAGGATGATCTGATGGCTTGAAGGCCTCTCGGATAACGCGTTTCCTTGCAGGAAGGCTATCCTCTCATGCAAGTTTTGCCACAGAATGTTCTTCCTTCAGCTTTGTAGTTCATTTTCTTTCTTCAAACTGCTCGGAACCAGACCGAAAATGAAAGCAAGAAGCAGCAGATGGTGCTTTCAGGAGTTACCAGGTACATACTTACTTACCTGAGCATACAGTCTCTCTCTGACTCTCTCAAAACCCATTGAGCACTGCACTCAATGCAGTAAAGAAAATGTATGGTCAAGTAAAGCAATCAGTGTTATCTGAAGCCTACTGAGCCTTTCCCTTTATCCAAAACTGTCACTGTAACATTAGCCTTAAATGACTGGTGACTGCTAAAATATCTATAATCTTTGCAAACTGGAGACACAGTGAGGTTTCCTGATTTCTCTGCATAATCCAGCATCTCGGCAGAACATAAAAAGCCTCTGTGAACACTCACAAAGGGCTAGTGCCTCAGCTGAGGCCCACTGACTTTGCTGGAGCTTTGCCAGCCTCCACCAGCCGAGAACCTTTTTTCTTGTATTTTCTAAAGATACTATTGGGAAAACACTTTTGAAATCCAATGAACAAAGTTCAGTCAATAAAAAATGAGAGAAAAATAGCATGTGCAGCAATGGAACAAGTGAAATTGAATTCAGAGGTGGCTGAGTGTTGCTGGCTGATGCATTTTTTTCTATCTGATAATACTGATCTGGCAAAATGGGAACATTTACCAAAAACTGCATCAGGTTTTATCAGAATGCTATGGGAAATCGTTGGAACCTTTTGTGTCAAAATTAGAAAATAATATTTTGTTTCAGCTATTATGCCCTAAAGATTGAAAAATCTTTCTGGAAACTAAGCAGTTTGATCCTCCTGAAAGAAAATATTTCTGAAATCACATTTTGCTGTAAATTTTCACATTTCAACTTCTTACTCAGATCTGGCAAGGAAACAAAAAATGCCTCATGGAAAGGTGGTTTAGCACAACTTTAATAAGATGCTGTTTTAACAGGGAGTATTACCTTTGAGAACTGGGAGATAGACACCTTTATTTTTAGAAGAGGTATGCATTACAAGTGAAATCCTCACAATCACTTTATAATAGAAAAGTATATAATATTAAATAGTAGCACAGCATTTCAAGACAATGCATCATTTTTCTCTGCCTATGTTTAATCACCACAAGTTTCACAAGCTCTCAGCCTAACTGCAGAATACAGGTATCTGCTGGACTCTGGAACAGAGAATTGGCACAAGCCACATTTCTAGATAAAATGTAAGAATGCAATAGGCAATGTAGAGCCAGAGGCAAGAGGATGTCTAAGTGTGCCAGCCCTGCTAAGAGCTGGGATGGGAAAAGCGATTGTTCATTTAAGAACCCTCTACTGACAAAATTGGTGGGGATTGTTATTTGGAGTATTCAGCACTAGTTTCTGGTATTTTCATGCTGTTTCCCCACAGATTATTTTCCTGTTGGTAAAGAGTTGTGGGAGGAGATAATATATCCCCTCTGTGAAGTTATTGATGCTAGAAATTCGATCCATTCTCTGGGACAGGGTATGGTGGCAAGGCATATTTAAAGATATTGGACAGGATGCTTTTTTTTTCTTTGAATAATGTAAAACATTTATCTATTTTTCTGCCTCTGGAGAGAGCATTTTCTGTAACTTAAAAAAAGCAATGAAAATACTTATCTGAAAAGCACACCGCACCTTGAAGGTATGTAAAGTTCTCCTTGTACCAGAGCTCCTTTGGAGTGGTTCCACTGGGAGATTTCCCAAAAAAACTGCAGGAATGGGTCCTCCATTAAGAATAAAGATAAGTCCAAAGTGCATTTTCATGACCTTGTATTTTGAGAGCATCCATTCACCCAATTTGGGGATTTGTTCCTCTATTCTGTATTGATTAAAAGTCTCTTTTAGTTCAAACGAAATATATTTGTATTCCTCGTACTGTTTCTGAGTTCTCAACTCATAAAGATATTCACATACTGAAGTGGAGCTGATTTTGTTCTAATTCCACTCATTTTATTTCACATATTTTTTAGTTGTAAGGAGTAAAAAATTTCTTTAGATCAGAGGATCATTATGGAGAGAATGAAGCTTTTTATATTCTCTTTCTGTTTCATACCTGCGGTCTGGTGGGAAGATGAAAGTTTAGCTACTTCACTTCTTTTCAAAGAGGGAAGAGTCACTGAAGCATCATTTCTGTTTGTGAGCCCCACCTGACAAAGGAGGTGAAGCATCAGGCTCCTTTATTTAGTGAAATTTTCCTGAGTAGTTTTAGTTTTGCACATATTTATTCAGGAGCATCTAAATGTGCCTGCCTTGGTCTGCAAAAACCATGGAGTTAAAATAGTACAGACAAATAGTAAACAGTTAAAATAGTACAGCCAAATCTGCTGCGGTGTCACTGATTCTGTATTCACATCCCATTCTGCACTTTGGCATTTGTGCTAGGAAAGTATTTGGGAAACTGCATCTTTCTCTGAGCAACAGAAAGACTACAGAAAACCTGCAAAGGCTTTTCTTCTGATAACCTCTAGGTGAGCACTGGTGTTCTGGAGATAGGGCAGACGGGTACCTGAGCTCTTCTGTGCACGCTGTTAGCCTTAAGGACTTGCAGTTTCCACTGTTCAGACAGGATTTTCTGAAGACACTTCAGGCAGTCATTGTCTTTGTCATTCCGTGTTTCAGGGCAGGACGACTGTTACTCGTTTTGCTGTGCTTTCTGTGTGTGCCTATAGAAATCGCAAGAAAATGTGAGCTTCGGTAATTCCTGAGTCAAAACACTAATCCTGAGCCCAGTTATAGACAGATTCACAACCCCTAATGTCAGAGTATTCAAAATTTACGCAGGAAATGAAGCTGCACAGGACTTTTTTTGTTAAATCTTTATTCTAAACTCTGAGCCCATCATAACTGGGGGAGACAAAGATGGCTATCTCTGTATAAATATATTTTTATTTATATATCCTTATTAATCTATGGAATTTCTTTGTATATATCTGTAATGATTATGCAAGTAGTAGAACTTCTAATTGCTGCTTTTTTTAATTAAAAGGATGACTCATCATTTCCTGAAATATAAACATAGGCCATAAAATCTATACTTACCCTGAATTTGAAAACATTTGAGGAATACACAAGAACTGAAGATTTGCTTAGCAACATCTTCCTAAACCTTGCTGATAGATATGAAACTAGATTAAAAAAAATAGTAGTGATTGCATTTGCCTCAAATACCTGTATACAGATTCCACTGATGCCCACATTCACTTAGCTAATGAACTCTTTAGGGATTATGCAAAAGTCAAACTCCATAGTCTTCTGCTTCTGATACCCTATCCACATCCTAATCCCAGATTTAACTATAGTCAGGTTGGCCACATTTACCCATGAACAAAAGATAACAGGACCCTTGTGATGTCAGGTCACATATTAACTCAAAGGATTCTGGCATTCCAGCAGCCATCAGGTTTGTATATTCCCTTATATCTTAAGCCCAACCCTAAACTATTTTTTCAAACAATATTTAGATTTTTTTATTTCTTTTTCTTTCAAAATTTTATCCAGATGGGTCAAACACACTATTTTGTTCCCCCAGTCAAATACAGCCTTTTTTCAGTGATTCATTCCACTGAATTCAGTGAAGCTGACCACAGTTTCATTGGCAGGACTATGCTCACTTGCAGTTCTCCAGCCATCCAGAGGACACTTGCATTTCTCATGCCGGCTGTGCTTGGTGCTGCTCTCGGTTAATGAGAATGCATTTCCAGCACTGAGTGTGCTGCCAGCCTGGAGCAGCCCTGCAGCTCTTTGCCTTGTGGTGCACTGAGCAACCCCTCAGGGAAAGGGGACAGCTCCTGTATAGCTCCAGGAACAACCCATCTAAAGATCATTTTACAGTAGCTATGTAGATTTGTCCCTAGTGTTCTAATGCTGCAATTGTGAAAGTGTCAGAAAGTTGTTCAAGACTGCTGTTGGGTTTGGCGTATCAAACTGCCTTCCAGGAAATATACACTGGTAGCCAAATTCCAATAAAATCCCAGATGCCAGACATGTACACCTGTGTTGGAGAAGGAATACAACCTCAGCAGCCTTAGATTATTATTGATGTTATAGTTGTTTCTATTTGTGCCGTTTAGCTGTTCTTCAGATTTGGGTTTTTTTCCCTTGTCTAGTCTTTACTGCCTCCTTATTTGATTTTGTGTCTCTCATAACTGAGTACCTACGAGTTACTTTTGTCAATTAACTAGTGAATAAAATATTAAGGGAAAAATTCCTGTAATACAAGGAGGTGGATGCAGGCACAGATGCTCTCTATAATAAGAAAAGGGTGGTGTGAGAACAGGGTTGCCTGTTTGGCTTAAAAAAGAGCTCTTTATTTCTGTAAAATTATAATGTAGACAGGGTAAATATTAGTTTTGTAACTGATTGACATACAAATTAGGCTTTCCACCATGCTTTGTCTCAGCCAGCAAGAACAGCATGAAATTCCCCAGGCATTCAGGTTGTCTGGTGTACACAGGGGCTTTTACAAGAGAGCTCTCTTGTGAAAAGTGTGCCCTTTTACTAGGTCCCTTTTCACAGCAAATCTGAACCATTGAGTACGGCAAATGGCTCTGGGAGGGCTGTATGCTCTAGTGAGTAAGGAGTAGAACTCTGGCAACAAACTGCTGAATGCAGATTTCTGTGCTGATTTGTTATGTGGGTCATTGTTCATGGGAAGCTGTTGACTAGGATTTTATTTTGGCTTTTTAAAACTTTCTTTCTTAAACTTGTATTTTATACTTTCTAAAAGTGGATGTATTTTTTATATCGAGACAGTTATCTCAGTCTGCCTTCTCATGGGAGCTGATTTTTCTCCTCTTGTACCTCAGTTTCATATCCAGTAAGGCCTGTGCATGTTTGCTTTATTTTCTACCAGCAAATGCCCTATTTCTGATGGCTTTTGTGACTAAGTGAAAGCTATTAACAGAGCAGTTCTGATATAAGCAGAGATTTCTGTTAATCCAACAAACCTTAACTAGCATGTACTTCAAAAAACAAGCTGAGATGTCTCTTTTGAGACTCTCAGTGTAGATACATCTTGCTACTCAGATCAATCTTGAAGAAGCCCTCAGCAAAGATTTTTGGACATTGAGATTTTATGATGAATGAATATCCCAGGAGGCTGAATGGGATGGGACAAGAAAGTGTATGTGGAAGTTGCCACAAAGTGGTGCTTACTGTGTGCTGATACAATCTCTGCTAGTTAGCTATGGGCTGTTCATTACACTGCCAACTTCCAGTGTCCATCACAGCTCTCCAAGGACATTATTAAAGGGGTAGAGAAGCTGGAGCTGTTTCTCTTGGCAGAGTAAATAAATTCCCATGACTTTTGCCAGATAAACTCATTTTAAATGTGAAACTTACTGTTTGTTTAGCTTCCCATACTCTTGGCAGCTTCAATATATGTTAAAGTGTTTGACTCCAGGTGAGTTCCAAGGGCGTGTGTGCTCTGCCACTCTCAGGATATAACCTTTTCTTTTCTTTTTCTTCCTTCCAAAGCTAAACATTGTGTGTCAAAAAAAAAAACAGTTTGGTGGTACAAAGTAGTGTGGTATGAAGTGGTTTACAACTTTATTTAAGTGCTCTCCATAGGAATTCAGGGGACTGCAGCTACTCCAAAAAAAAGCTGTATCTTCATAAGCAAACAAATAAAGTTAAGTAGTGACATTAAAACAATTGCACTGTTGGTTCTGTTTATGAAAGAAATAAAATAGAATAAAAAGAAGGGGGCATTTTTGTTTTACTTTACCATTAAGCAGACTGTGTGACCTCTGGCCAACAGAAAAAGATGCAATTTCACTGCGAAAGAATTTACTTCATTCAGAAGTGATGAAATGTCATTAATAGAAAAATGCAGGAAAGATTGTGTAGGACAGATTCTGGATGGGTTGCGTAGGGCAGTGATCCCAGATGGCCTACTCCATTTTACAGCATCACAGAAGTGTTCATGGAGGGGAGCAGGAATCCTGACGTCTGTGTTGGCCACAGATACAACTGCATCTGACAGATGGGTCATTCTCAGCAGTTCTGCAGTAAGTCATTGCCATTTTAAAATTCTTGGGGTGATTTGGAATTGCTTAGCGTCCACCACTTGATAGCTGGCTAGTTATTAAGTTTAGCTGCAGACATGCTTTGATTGAAATACGTCAGCACTGAGTTGTGAACTGCCAAAGTTAGTGGTTGAGAGAGCTCACATTAATCAGTTTTTTGGCCTCGGCACTGACCCATCGGCCTTTTCAAATTGCCTAAGGGGGCCAGGCTGTTCACCACAGCCCTCCCAACTGCTGCAAAATCCTCTGGCGGTTTACAGGACTTTAGCCCTTGTAAACATTCAGGCTGTGGCCTCTCTGCTTTCTCTTCTAAGGGCAGCAAAATGAAACAACTGCTTTCTGCTTTTGTACTTTTGTATGGACAGTGATCATTAACTTGCTGGCTTTCCTAAGCTTGTGTTTAATGTATCATAGCAGCTCTTCTGCTGCACAAATGCAGTCAATGCAATTCAGGCAATTGATGCGAGAATGCAAGGGGAAGCTTTTGCAGATGGTACTCTAGGCTGGCTGTCTGCTATCCAGGCTCAACGTGTAATCAGGTTATTTGTGTCAGAGCTGAATCTTGGCCTCTCCTGCTAATGTTGATTGTCCTAGTCTGTATCCCCTGAATATGAATTCACATCGCTTCAGACTCAGTTCTTGTGCCAAAATTTAAACAGAGGAGAGGATGTCACCGGCACACAGGAGACACTCCTCCAGCCTGTTAAACACTTCTGGTGTGAGGAACAGTTGGAAGCTGATGATCAAACAAAGTGCAGCTGCAACTCTAGCTTCTTAGCTGCCTTTCTTTAACCAGCAAGCTATCTAAAGAAGAAATACCTAAACTCTCCAAGTAGGTTAAATAATAATTCTCATTTTTTTTCAAAGTGTATCTACTGTGATCATTAAAGCCAAAACCGTTTTTGTTTTTGAGAGTACCTGACCTATGAACTGACTCTGTTATTGAATAAGCCGATTGGCTTATTTCTCACAAAGCCAAAATACAATATTTGCAGATGTTGTGAATGTTCAAGCAAGCTAGAATGGAAATGGGAAAGGGCTTCCTTTCTAGTACTCCTCAAGATCAGAACTGAACATTTACCATTCACACTGTTCTAGATGGTTGGCTTTGGGTGTCTTGCACTAAAATTCATGTGATTCACCCATCTTCTTCTTTTGCTACTCATTACTTCTCCACATACCTGCTTACCACTGCATTCATTCTCTGCAGTTTGAAAGAGCAGAGACCATACCATCACCCAAGGAAGTTTTAGCGTCATTACAAATCTGGGCAAAAAACATTACTAGAAAAGCATCATATCCAGTGCTCTTCTGGTATGCAATGAGAATCTAAAAGCTGGGAGCACTTTCTCCTGCTTGTTCTGGTTACTGGCTTAGTTGCTGGGTTTTAAGCAATCTCAGAAAAAGGTACAGACCTATGCAGATGGACAGAAGATAGTTGAGTTACATCAATGGAAAATGAATCTGAATCAGTTCTTGAGTGGACAAGAATTTTTTTTCTGGTAGTTAAGAAGTTAAGTCCTTCATTATTAAATCCAGCTGTGCCATATAAAGGAACAGATTGCTGGCATCTAAGCAGTAAAATAAACACCCATTTTTCATGGCTGTTGTGGATTGATGCCCCATGAAATCTTCTAACAGTCCAGATCTAGAAGCACAGAACCATAAATTGTTCTATCAACACTACTAGTAGCAGTTTTACAGATGCATTTAAACTGCCTCAAGTAAAATTTTAATTGCCTAATTTTGTGGAAATTATGGACCTAGATCCAGGCATCTACATCTGCAATATGGTATTTGGAAAAAAAGAGCTTATACTTCACTCCCTAATATTGAAAGCAGTGTGAGTTTGAGTGCTCTGCAGTTGCTAAATCAACAAAATTACAAATCATTGAAATTCTTGGGAATGAAGCTTGGGGAGTCTGAAGAAAAGTGTCTGAGGGAGTGACTAGAGAATAACACATAGAGCTTCCTTGGTTTGCTTCTAATCCTGGCTGAACAGCTTTGCATCCATGGCCGTGCCTTCGCGCACCGAAAGTGTATGTTTCCTGCCAATGGTGATCAGAAACAGAAGGAACTTCCTGCTCCCAGGTGGATGTCTAGAAACTCATTTCCCTCGCCTGTAGAAGGATTTTACAAAGTAATTGTTCTGTCGACTTGTTTCATAGTGATTTCCAATAATTCATAACTCATTGTACATGGAAATCAAGTGCTTCACTTCAGGCAATTAATTAAGGTTGAAAACGAACACTTGCCCTTTTAGATGGCTTTGTTTTCTTTTCTTTCTCCCCACTACCTCCTCTTGATCTACACTACGACATTTCGATGGATTTGCTACATTTAGCAGCTTTGTGCAGTCCCCTTGTGTGGAGCTCCTCTAAACCCTGGATGGACACTCAAAGGTCACGTTGGGTATGCTTTCCTCAACACTTAGACTTAAATGTTTTCATTTTCTAGGGCATCCACTTGAACAGTTTTCCCTTGGAGGAGTCTCTGGTTATTTGTGCTTGAAGCAAAAGTTAGTGAGAAGTCTAGTGACCCTTTAAGGCACCAATATTCAGCTATTTGCTTGTGGTTCTTTACTTGATAAATTACTGATTTAGGGTGAAATCATACTCTTTAGTGGTTCCCTGTTCATAAATCAAAATTTGACATTTTTTCTCTGGGGGAAGATTGCTGTTTGCAGTATGCTCTGCCACCAGAACAGATGACAGTATTAGTTTATCAGGAGAAACCTATATTTTAAAAACAAATCCTGATGTAATAAATTCCCAGCTGTCTGTATTGCTGCTTGAATGTTTTTATTGCTAGACCATCTCTGTGATCTTGAGCTCAGAAGCCTTTGTACGGAAAGCAGAGAAATCCTAAATGGAGTGTATGATCAAATGGACAGAAAGGAGGAAGCAGTATTACAGTTTGACAATGGTTTGACAGCCTGTACAGGTACTGCAGCAGATTACTTATGCTGTTGAGAAATCACACACCACTTTCAATTAAGCAGTGTTTAACCAAGAAGATTTTATTGAAGCTGGAATCCTGCATTTTCAAGAATCTGTTAAGATGTTCTCATTTTAAATGGCTACCACAAAATTTGAGGCTAAATTTTTAAAGGTGTTTTAAGCCCTTGACTCTTGCAGAACTGGAACTTTATATTGTTCAGCGATGTCTTGCCTTTTTTAACTAGCATACAAGGCACACTGAATGAGTGTAAGGTCCCTACACGTATGACTTGCAATTTCTCATTGAAGGAAGACTGAGGCATATTAGAAATTAGAGTTTGTCCTCTATCTTTTATATGGCAGAAATAGAAATCTCCATCTCAAGCCCTTATGCCTAAGGGCAGGGCGCCCAGCCTACCTTACTGCTGCCAAGACCAGGACGAGCACCTCAGCCTGTAGGGTTTGCTGGGCCATTGGTGATGATACATCCATGTAAAGAGCAGTGGAAGAAGCTTCTTACCCTGCCCCCGACGCAGTATGCTTTCCCTGTCTGTGGCTGGTGAGTTTGTCTTTCCTCCCCTTGGCTTACACCTCGCCAAAGGTGGCTGGGGGGTTGTGAATGATGGTTTAGCCCACCCAGACAGCTGAGATGGGGAGCTAGCTGTTCCGAGAGGGGTCAGGTGATTTCAGGGAGTGACACGTAATGCACTAGGTCTCCTCCCTGCTCCTACGTGGGGCTGGGATCCCATAGGCCATCAAAGCTTTGAGCAAGCAGAGAGAGAGGCCTTGGGATGAACCTATGAGCATCCTGCAGGACGCTGCTACCTATTTCTTCATTTTAAAAGAGGAGCAGTGTGAGAAGCAGTACTCAAGGCTTCATTTTGAGCGTATTTGTGTTCTCTCTTCTCAAACATTGCTTTGAAGAAAGTTGGCGAGAAATGACTAAAAAGCAGGAGGGAAGGAGGAGGGCAGGAGCAGATGCTTGAACCTGGTTCTGCTCCTGGCACCAGAAACCTCCATGTCTATTCCTGCCCTTGCCGCCTCCTTCCCTGTCTGCCAACTTGTGTCAGAGCTCTCTCTGTCGCTTACACCTTCTTTCTTTGCCATTATAAATGGTGCTGCTGAAGGGCATATCTGCAAATGTGTGTGCACCATGTTAGGGGACACTTGAGCAAGGTGCTCTCCACATTCCCTGTGCTCTCAGCCTGGGAGTGACAGGGACTCCGCAGCTGCAGCAGCAGTGCTAGGCTCTTCAGTCATACTAAAATCATTTTTAAAAAGCAAAAACCACAGATTCTTTTGCATTCCAGTGGAGTACAGCTGGCGTAAGAACATTGTTCCCATGGGTCTGGAAATGTCTTTACATCTTTAATGTGTCTTCACTTCAGAGAAAACAGGCATGTGGAATTAATTCTTATATGTGTGCTACTTGAGCCTATTTGAAATTATGTGTGTATATGTGCAAGGTAATTAACTTCCATTCTTCAGAAGAGAGGGAGGGAGGGTTTTTTTCCCTTTTTCCTTTTTGCAGTGGCAGGGTAAGTATTCACACTTAGGTGTCTGCTTTTTATCTCCCAATTCTGTGCTGTTGCTTCCAGATCACACTGCTTGGGAAAGTGTAGTCCTCACACAGAAGACCTTCAAGCAATAAAAAAGTGAATGATAAAGTTGTATTTTAATGATTATCAGTATGCAGCACAAATCAAGGCAAATCAAACAGCAATTTCTGATTTAGTCCTTAATGAATTTAAGATAATTCACTTATTTCTGGGAAAGAAATCATCTTTCTGAAGGGTGCTGTCATGATAAGAGTAATAAGTGGTTATCTATTGAAACTAAGACTCGTGCTCCAGTTTAAGTTGCCTCATGAAATTAGTTTGCAGCATAGTTAATGTACACTGGGTTTCGTTTTCTTTATGGCTCCTGTTTAAAATGTCCCTCAGGATAAGAACTTAAGTGCATAGATTTAGGGTTTGCAAATTTTATTCACCAGCTAGAACCCTCTTTAATGTTCCAGTAGGCAGAGGTATGACTGCTGCCAAAAGGAAATACAGGCAAAAGAGGAGAAGGCAAGTCAAGTGACAGACTTTTCTTGGTGCAGTCTTTGTTAACTTTGCTTCCAAAAAAATTTTTAACTCCTCAGAAACAAGGTTAACGCACCCAGGCAGTTTAATATAATTGCTGTTCTTTTCTGCTCATGATGTAACTCACAAAAATGTCTTGCACCGTTTATGCGGAGCCTGTGCTATTTGACATAAAAAGGTGGAAAGTTGTTTCATGAAGACTGTAGCCTGTTCCTCTGGGAGTCATGAAACTCAATTTTCCCTGAATGTAATTAATATCTTCCCCATTATGAACTCGGGGAAGGTCCGTGTAGCCTGAAATGGCAGCAGACTAATCATCAGAAGAGACATAGGGATGAGAGAATCATATGCTGGGTATTCATTCAGAAAATGAACTTCAGGAAAAGTCAGAGAGAGGCACTAATGTCAGGCTTTATGGCTGTGCTCTACCACCTATACAAACAAAAGATGCGACTTCCACTGACCTACAGCAGTTATTATGCAGCGCAGTGGGTTGTTTCAGCAGCACCTCTATTCCGTTCCGAGAGCACACAAAGGCCCACAATCCTTCCTTGATGTAATCCCCTTCGCTCTGCTGAAGGGGCACCGTAGCTGAATTTGGCTTATGCTTTCTGTGAATTGCAGCCTTTTACCAGATGTGCAGCTATTAAAAGGAGAGGTCACCACAGCATTCCTCCTAACCTCCCTGCCCCCCCCCCAAAAAAAAAAAAAAAATTCTCAGTAATTATGGAATGTGGCATTTATCAGCAAGAGACTGTGCCCACCTTTTTGTTAGATGTAATGCAGGCTGGCCAAAGCCTTCAAGAGCATAGTGTCACTGGTGGCTGACTGGGGAGCAGCTGGAAAATCTAGGAGGGAGCTTTTAGCCATTACCTGTTAGTGAAAAAGGGCGAAGTGACCAAATGGGCCAGATGTGATTCGCGTTCTGTCTGTGTGACATTGTGGGGTGACAAAACAGTACATGGCATTTGCGTGAAGCCTTGATTAGCAGACTCAAGTGGCTGAGTAGTTCCGGGGAGGAGGTACTGCTTTATCATCTGCCAGAAACCTGGGGAGGCTAAAACCATGTTTTATTCTTAGCCATTGAAACACAGCCATGGCAGCTGGGCAGAGTAGCAAAAGGCTACCCTGAATCAAGTGTTTCTGTCGGTACATTTTAATTGTCTTTGGGTTTTGTTTTTTTTTTTTTTTTTTTTTTTTTTCTGTCTCCTGGGCAATGTGTCACATTCACTTTCCCAACAGCCAGCACAGGGCTAGATTTTCTTCTCCAGATTTGAGTGCCATGTAATGGCACTGCACCAGCCACTCTGGGCTTCACCTGCTGTCCCTTGAACATCTTCTGCTTACCAGTTTTCACTTTTATCACCATTTTCTACTGAGGGACATTGAACAAAACATTCTTTAGTGTCCCGAAAAAATAAGTACTCTAAAGGGGTTTCGAACCTGTATTGCAAGTTTTCAACTATTAGACTTATCTTTTATAAGAGAGCCTCTTCTCTGTGTTGTTCTGGATGACCCAGACTTCTTCAGGGATCTCATTCTGCTGACATCTCTGAGCAAGAGCAGAGCTAGGTGATGAATTAAACCACAGTGGAAAGCTCCCCTAACCCTGAAAGTCAGTTTCATAATACACAACATATTTGCCAATGAAGAGAGAAATCAAGGCCTTCCCTGTGTTTTCTGACCAAGCCTGTGAAATGTTTTAATCCTATGACTGACCTGTGACTAAGAGTGCTCTGAGGCAACAGCCCAAAAGACTGGCATGACACTAGCTCTGCTTGTAGGAGTCAGGAGTTACCAGCACACAAGGGAAGCTTTGGGAGGGACTAATTTGTGAGGGCAAATAGGGTGGGAGTCTGGCATTGAAGTATGTGGTTTTCCCCTCATTATAGCCACCTCTCCCACCTACCAGTTCATTTTCCAGTTGCTCTGGCAGTGAACCTGTAAAGTGTCAAAACTTTGATAGGTTGTAGCATCTCAGTGTGGCATAGGATACTAAACATTCACACCTCCCATGGAAGCCAAGAAGAGTACAGCATGTTTTAATTCTGACTGGCTTCACAAGTTAGGACCAAGTCCGTCATTTACCAGTTATCTGCACTTGTCTGGTGCTGATCAAGTCCACTGGCGTTATCCTATTCGTATAGGTCAACAACGTTAATTGGTTTTTGTGCTTCTTGTATATTGAGCATGCAAAACGTGGACTGTCTTGCCAAGAATAGAAGCAGAGGCAAATTAAAGAGTGCTTATGTTGGGGTAATCATAAGATGCTTCCAGGTAATTTTAATAAATTAGTTCTTCAAGTCGCTCAGATAGCACTAAATTAATATGTCTAGAGCAATGTGCTGTATTTTCTATCAATCATTTTTTATTTTTCTTAATTACATTTCCCCTGCTTTAGCTATTGCCTTCTAGCTGTGGAACCATTACACTTTAGCTACAGTAGGTACAAAGATTAGAATACAAACAGTGCATTTAGCTCTCAGCAGGAGACCAAGTTTAAAAATGGTTCAGTGAGTGAGTGCACAACAATGTTAAATGTGGAGCATACTGCAGATTGAGGAGTGGTTCTGAGAATCCTGTTCAGCTAATGCATGAGGAACATACCCAGGGCTAAAGAGTATGCACAGGGTACTAGAGAAGAAAGCCCTGGATACCTAGTGGGCTATTTTTTTATTATTTTTTTTTTAGATAATGGAGGCCACTTGTCTTTTACTGAACACCAGAGCTGAAAATTTTTATTAAAATAGGTTATTTTCAGCCTAGCAGAGGCTTCCCTTCTCTGCACAATGGCATTATCAGAAGTCCTTGCAGCTAAAGAAGCCATAGGAAATGTCACTTCATGTTCAAAAGCCATTTTCCCTTTCCCTGCCACTGATATGTCACTAGAATTGCTCAGTGAAGTCCAACCAGTTAGACTGGCAATAGACCAGTCCAGATTGTCACTTCAGAATATAAGGCCATGATCCTGCAAATCAGTTCTGTCCTCACGGAGAGCTTCTGAGATTCTGTGCAAACTTAAAAGTTGCCTGCACTACACTCTTTACAGAACGATCTTCTCCAGTAGCGTCTCTCCAAAACTTTATGTCTCAGCTTGCTTAATCACTGGAAGACAGAATTTCAGGCTAGCGAAACAGGAGGCTTAGCAGAGAGTGCTGAACCATACTGAATGTACTGACACAGCTTTATTAGCTCTTTCTTACTTCTGGAGACAATGACTTGGCAGGGCATATGCAGAGAGATTTGGAAAAAACTGGCAATGCAATGCAGAAGCTCTGGCTTACAGCCATGGCTCACCCAAGCCTGCAGTTGGAATACATTTTCCTTGGGTGTAGTCCAAAGGGAGAGGAACGTCTGATGTACTTGGGGGGGTGGGGGTGAGGGGGATATGTAAAAGCACAAAAATTGCAAAATTGGCACAAATGCACTGAAGATATGACTGAGCAAATCATTCTTAACTGGCACCAATAAAATCTTTATGATGGAATGGCTATATTTAGATTTCTTCCTACTTCTCCATGCATATTCTGGGGTTTTTCTCTTTTTCTAATCTGTGAAATTTTACACAGTTTTAATTGATAATCATGCTTACGCTAGCTAGTGCATCCTTTAAAACAAAACCTACATGTTGGCTGAGCTGTTGCAAGTGTCCTAGTTTTTATTGCTTATGCAGAATGTCAACTACAGTGTTGCCGGAGTATTATGGTCCAGCCCTACAGTCTGCTTAACTGTTTGTGTTTGCTAATTCACAGTGTATTTACATATGTTCGGTGGGGTAGTATGGATCTAGCAGAATTGTCTTGCTGTTCATATGTTTAATAATCTGGCTAAAGATAAGATCTAATCAGGCTGTAGCAGTCTCAGTTTCTGCTGAAAGTTCTGCTGAGCTTCTGCTCATTTTCTTAAAAAAGTCCTGTTTAACAGTGTTTCAATTGCATTTGTTCAATTCAAGTGCTACGTTTTCTATCAGATTGCATGATGGATGTTTAGGGGAAACACCAACTGAGTTTCAGCCACAGTGCATCTCGAGTCTGAGTTTTCTTTGCTATTTTTTCATCTTGCAATGTATCTTTGCTTCCAGTGTATCACCCCGAAATATGTATGAATGCTTCCAATCATGATTTCTGGCCAGCTGTGCAGTCTAGTGGGGATTTGATAGGCTATTTCTATTAAAATTTAGCATTTCTTGTACATTTTCTGGAGGACCAAAGTTGTACAGGAGATAGTAGAGGAATGCCCTTGTGGTTCTGAAGTGCTGAAAAAAAAGAGCACATAGAGAACAATGCAACCCAACAAAAGCTTAAATACAGTAGTTTGTCCATAAATAGCTGATAAAGCTGAATATACCTTTCTGTAAAGCAAGGCAATGTGTGCCTAGTATCGAAATGAAGTAGACTATTCAAAAAGTAGATACAGGTTATCAAGACAAATATTGTAAAAGAAAGATCTGTGTTATTGGCAAAGCCTCTCAAGGAGGAGTGGAAGATTCTTCACACAGAACTTTGTAAGACAAGATTGGTCAAAAGTAATTAGTTTAGGTTCAGCGCTGCATTAACTAAGTAATGGAAGGTAGCCTCAGGTCTTTTTGATGTCTAATTATTGTGCTTCCATGGATATTCTCCAAATTCGAGTCAGCCAGACCATTAGGTGCTGAACACAGATGAACATTTCCTAGCCTATTTGCATTTTGCAGTATGTGCTCAAAGGGTTAGCAATGGTGGATGCGAATTTAAGAAGACTTGTGGATGGAAGAGCTGAGCCAATTCTGCATTTCATTGAAGATCTAAGGCCAGCAATTGTCCAATGTGCCTGAAGCTGTTAGAAACAAAAGTCTGAATTTCCCATAAATGAATTGTAGATGTTTAATTTTGCAACAGTGGTCCCGATCTTCTAATTTTAAAGCTTCTAAAATTTTTATTTACAAGTTTTCCTTCTAGAATGTCTCATATTTGGCAAGAATAAACAAATTGTTCCCACAGGCACAGTATTTACAGCTCTGCATACTGGTTGTTTCATAAGTAGTGATGAAACTAATAGATCTGTTGTTAATCTAACCCTATCTGACTGAAAAGGAGTTTTCAAAAGCGAAGTCAACAGACCTGCCACTGCAGTGTGAAGTTCCTAAGAACTGAAACACTAGTTTAGAATTGTACATGCCATATACATCCTATTTCAAGAAGCACTTTGCTTCTTAAGGATAGAGTTAGGTATTTGTGATATTTATGTAACATTTATCTCCTTGGAGAACACTGTTATGTAAAATTCTTCTTTGTGTGCTTTTTGTCCTGTTCCAAGCTGGGGCTGGGCTCTGGTAAATCAAAAGCAGATGGCAAAACGTATGTTATCCTACAGCAGTTCGGTTTCTGTTCCTCATTGTTGTACTTAGCATCCCAAACAATTTTTGTACCCACTGCTATGGTAGTTGATTTTTAATTTCTTCCTCGCTAATTTGTATTGTGAAAACAAATGCCACCACAAGAAAAAGCTGGTTTTGTGTATTTCTGGTCTAGCCAAAACCATCTTTCATTTCAGCTTAGTGCCGCTAGCACAACCCCAAAGGCTCTTGACGTTTACAGTGAGGCACTTGTATGCAGAGCATAAGAGCAGTTCATATCAATTGGGAATATCCAGGGGGCTTTAGGACATGTTTTGAAAGGATCTGGAAACTGTAGTTTTGCTGTTGATCTCAGAAGCCTCTAGTAACGAAGTGAATACAAAGAAAGTTTGCTGTAATAATTCATGGTAACACGGTCATGCACCAAAGTGAGAACATATTTCAGAAAGAATATTTAAACTGTAATCCTCATTGAAGCCCCATGGGCAAGGGAAAGCTGTGTAGAAAATATAGTTGTGAAGCTAAACATTCACCAAAAGGTGTCCTTCAGAGTTTTGGTGCTCAATTTCCATTCATGAGGTAGAGAGCTTATGAAAACAAGAGAGGCTTAAAAGGCTTTTGGCTGCTAAGGCTGTGAGTGAAGTTGGCTAAGAGCCTCTTGAACACCTATTGCAATGTGCAATTCCTTACCATCTTCCTCTGCATTCAACACGAACATGTCAGCCTGTATTTTCTGTATAGAACAATAATCCATAAAATACCACGGGTATCCTATCCAGCCACTCCGCTGAGCCCGGCTATCTTGTCTGTGACCCTCACAGGGCATCATTCACTCCAGGCGTTCACAGCTTGCCAAAGCTTTTATTTCTGTTTTGTGACAGGGTTTATGGCTTCATTTCAGACATATGAGACCTCCCCACAACTGACTGACTCATCACTGAATGGTCTGAAAAGCAACAGATAGGTCCCCCAGTTTGCTCAGCCAGAGCTCCAACATCTGACAATTACAAAATCGCATTATGCAGCAATTCTGCAATTGCAGAGCCAGGTGATGTCACGCACTGAGCTGCTGCCACAAATCGAAAGGACACTTTGGAAAATTAGGCTTTACGGAAGTGGGTACTGACTATGCCTTGGGACTGCAAAAGCTCACACTCCTCTTTCAGATCTAGTAGTGAGAAATGGCACAGTATCTTGAATGATGATCTGAGCTTTAAAAACTAATACAAAACTCATGCTGAGTCCATTTTTTAAAACTACTTGAAACATCATGTATCAAAGTAACTGGAAGCTAGGCTGACGAAAAACCTTTTGTTTTTTGCTAGGCAAATTCATTGCAGCTTAACTGGGAAGAATTTGCAGGAACATTTTTCAGTGTGATATTGTTGCCTAGATTTGTCACGTTTTCTGAATGTGCTGTCAGGATGAAAAATGTCACCAACGAATCAGCTACAGAAATTCAGGAACATGGGAATTGGTTAGTTTGGGGGGGTGGGGTGCTTTTTATTTATTTTTCTTTAATGGGCGAAGGACCCAGGGGGTTGCTGCTTCTGAGTTTTGCATCAGCTTCTTCATAGTTTGAATTAGGAGTAGCAGGAACAGCTAAGTCAAGCCTGGAGTCGGGCAACATCAGTACTGTTCTGGCTCTGCAGGAATCAAAGGTTTTATTTCAGAAGAACTAATATGACTATTTAATAATCTGTCTGTGTGTACCACCTTAGTATGTTGTTAAGCTTGCTGTACTTCCAATAGTGTCTGGATGTGATGGAAACCTGGTTTAAAGTTAGTGCTGTTCTTTGGTATTTAGTTGGTGTTTAGTGTTTGCTTTTGTCTCTTCAGTAATTTCACCAGAAAAGAGCTGGAAATTCACTCCTGAATCACAGTGGCCTTCAGTGAGGGCAGTGACAATCTGAATCTGCTGCAAAGTCCTCCCCAGGGAAGAAGCAGCTATAAATTACAAAGTTCCATAGCATGCACTAAAGTGGAACTCTCAGCATTTTTTCCCACTCCTGAAACTATTATTAAAATTTAAGCATCTTACAGCCTACATACATATGTTCTTCTTATTGGGAAGACCCACTGAAACAAAGAGAGAGATTTATTTTAGCTGGGTTAAAAATCAAAATTCGCATATATTAGTTTTTGAAATTGCTGGTGACTGTAACAAATGAGACAGGTAGTCTGCAAGGCTTAGCTCTGTGGGATCAGATATGATATTCTTACGTCATTATTGGGATACTTTAGGTTTTTACTGGAAGGCCACTTTCCCGTGTGGACCTCTCCTGTCGCTGTGAGGGGCAGATCACATTGGGGCTGAGAGGGACAGAGGACCCCTCAATGTAGAAGCTGAACAGCAGATCCTATCAGGAAGAAAAATCTGGCCATTTTAACAGGGACTTTGATCTGAGTGGAGATGGCTGCGTTCTGTAGATTGACTCTGAAAAACCATCAGAAGAGCATTCTCCAATTATTCACTGAGAAGGAACTTTTCCTATTGCAGTAGCTATCATGTATTTGACATGAAGCTGTGAAAGAGTTGTGTTATAAAGTTCAAGTATCCTATTTGTATTAATTTTTTCAGATTTGTTTCCTCTACCTTCTGATTAAAATGTGTAGCCACTGTGATAGAGGTGCACTGCTGGAGCCTCTTCTTTCATATGAAGGTACCGATAATGTCAGGAAAACAAATGGAAGAGAAAAGCTGTCTGATTGAAAGTAAATACTTAGAGCAGTTTCAGCAGTCCTTTGGGTGGGAGCTAATGCAAAGTTGCTTAGTAAATCAGTAAACAAGTTAAAATGTGCACAAAAAAGATAAAGAAGTAGAATACCATCTGAAATGAAGGGCTCCCAGGAAATAAATCAAACAATCAAATATGTGAAGAGCTGGGCAGAATCTCAATCCCCCTGGGCTGCAGAAGGCAGACGCAGCTTTCCTCTCACACTTCCACATCACTGAGGTTATTGGCCTTGATTGTAAATATTTTGTAGTTCTGTCAAGACTTACTTAACCTTTATGGCCAATGTACTTTGATTACAGTCTTTTCATTGGAAGATTGAAGAGAATTTGAATCATCATCATCATTAGCACTGTACCAGTAACTGCTATGGAACTCATGCCTATGTATGTCTACAATAGGTGGAGACTGATAATTATTTTAAGGTTTTCAGAGCTCAACTTTTCAAAACTTTACCAAATTTATTTGTTCGTATTAAACAGGAAAAGCTGCAATAAAATTATGACTCTTAGACTTACAAAAGGAAAGAAATCTGTAGCTTAGTTTCTGTGGAAACTGAGCACTCAGAAACCCACTGCGCACCTTTGAGAAACCTGTAATAACGCTTAAGCTGCTACTGCCTCATTTTTTGCATACCTGGCAGAGTCTCATAGTTTGGATTGGGCTTATGTATATCTTTTGGGTTGTAGGAGGCATGTAGTGAGTCTTATTTCAACTGTTTGAAGCTAGATACTATTTCCCAGACTTATTTTAGTACAATATTCTCTCATTAACAGTCAAAGCATTATGATGAAAAAATGTTTCACACTCATGTGGTTACAAAGTGTTTGCAGATAACATGATACTCACTTTGAGGAAACACATCTTCAGTACCACAGCTCAGTTTTACCTGGCTCCCACAGATCAATCCAGCACCATGGGAAAAACAACTTCAGGTTTAAAATAGATGACCTAGATGTCCTGTTTGAAGACTTATACCAGTGGTGTTGACCAAAAGCTGTTTCAAACACAGGATTTTTACTTAGAAATTTAGACAGATCGGAAAAAAGAAAAGATTTAAAACAGACTCCATGTGTGTATGGTCTCATCCAATCTGATCCTTCAGCACCTGCTGAATGGAACAGGCTTTCTTCTTAAATTAGAGGAAAGGTCTAGGCCACTTTGTGGTCTTCTGGGACTCACCTGCTTACTAGTAAAGTTGCAGTGGTGAACGCTGCCAACAGAAATACTGCTGCTCAGAAAGGCCAGATAGACACAGTTCTGCTGATAACACTCGCCTTCCTTGTATCTCATTAGGCTAACAAACAGTGTGTCATCTCTATGTTCCCAAGTGGCCGTAAGCAGATACCAGCTTTGAGGAAATGTTGCCAGCATATAACCTTACACACAATTCCATCACTCCTTTGTCATGGAGTGATGTGGCAACATGCAAGTACTGCCTTTTGGCTTTGATCCATTAAAAATCCTTCTCCGTAAAACCAGTTTAGGTGTCCATTTCCTGCTTTGTGCCTTGTCAAAATGCAAATGTTGTTTTGTTTATCTTTATTGTCAGTGTACTGCATATATCTTTCACACTGCAAGTGAAAGTAAAAGTTGTTCGGCAGCTTGTCAAAAAATGTTTCGCTTTGCTCCCTTGTATCCTGACCAACCCAAAGGGGATGGTGCCAGTCCCTGTGTGCCACATTTGTGTCATCTCTGAATCCAGGCTTACTAGTGATTAATGACCCCTGCACTCATCATATGCATCAGAAACTTTTCCTAAACTGTAGAATTAAACTTATGTCAAGCACCACGTGAAGCAATCAGCACAGCTGAACAATTCTGCCTGGCCAGCACCTAAGTATAGACAAGAATAAATAATGATTTGGGGCCTTTCAGTCAGTTATAACTGCACTCTGTTAAGGAGTCAACAAGGCAAGGGACTGTGGCCAAAGCCTTTAACCACTAATCCAAAACAATTTCCTCTCTTTTTCAAATGTTCCATGATTTGAAAGCTTTTTGGAGAAAGAATAAAAGTTTACAAAATTCAACCTTTCTACATGAGTTTAACAAAACTCGCGCAGAAAGCATGATGAGTGATATAGTCAAGTTTTCTAAGTCAGTATGGCTTTGTACATAGAATCATAGAATTATAGAATCATTTAGGTTGGGAAACACCTCTGAGATCATCAAATCCAACCATTAACCCAGCACAGCCAAGTCCACCACTAAACCATGTCCGTAAGCACCGCATCTATGTGGTTTTTAGACACCTCCAGGGATGATGATTCCACCACCTCCCTGGGCAGCCTGTGCCAATGCTTCACCACACTTTCAGTGAATAAATTTTTCCTAATAGCCAATCTAAATCTCCCCTGGTGCAACCAGAGGCTGTTTCCTCTTGTCATGTTGCTAGTTATCTGGGAAAAGAGACCTGTCCCCACCTGCATACAACCTCTTTTAAAACTGTATAAGAAATTTAAACCTTCCTGAACTGAGCTGAACTTGAAAACATAGTAATTACAAATTATTTTTTAGATCCAGAGATTGGAAAAGGAATTCCTTACCACTTGCTGTCTTTTTTTTTTTTTTCTTCTTGTATTTCAACAGGCAGCAAGTATCTAGATAATCTGTCAAGACTATGCATAGGCTATATAGGTGAAATGTATGTTCAACACATCTTGCTTTCAGAGAAGCAATTGGTATAAGACTTTCTGTTTCTTCTATGAGTAATCATAGGTCATGAAGTGTTGCGTCCAAGGCCTTGAAAATTTATTCTGAGCGTATGTGTATTGTTTAATATTGAGTATGCAGGCTGGACTGTTGCAGTTTATCTTTTAGTTTTTAATGTCCTATTTATTTTTGCTGCACATCACTGTCATTGAGCCACATCAGTTTCTGTTTCCTTTTCTTTCCTTTTTTTATTCCTCAAAATAAAATTAACTGAAAAATGAAATTAATATTTGTGCTTACTACAAGGCACATCTTGCCTCCTCATATCACACAGTTCCCAATTATGTTAATGGCCTTTAATGAACTGGAAGTATTCAAGATAAGAATTTGGTTCTGTGATTAAGGAGAAAATAATTTTGTCATAGAATAGCTAATTTGTAGAGGATAGTGATCATTTATATAAGTTTTATTTCCTTTGGGATTGATGGAATGTTTGTGAAGCAGTTCTACAATTTCCTAATCTGTTTTGCCTTGAGAAATATTTAATGAATACTACCAGTGAGCAAAAAGCTGGCAAGCTATGGATTGTTTATGAAGCAAGTTTTGAAATTCAGTGTTCAGACTCTGCATGTTTATTCATTAAAAAATAGTTCTTTCTTTTTTTAAATAGTCAATGAGATCAATCGCATTCTACCTGTTAGCATAACTTAATCAACAATCACATAATGAGATAAAATATGCTCAGTCAGAGAAATCTGTTTGTGCCTGCTGTTGCTTCTGTCTGGAGCTCCAGGCAAGTTTTATAGCATACCCCTATTTCAGTATCACCTGAACACTGAAATGTCTACATTTTCATAGAATCAGAATCACAGAATGGGTTGGGTTGGGCAAGACCTTAAAGATAATCTAGTTCCAACCTCATTGCCATGGGTAGGTGTCATGGTTTAACCCCAGCTGGGTTTAACTGGCAACTGAGTACCACACAGCCACTTGCTCACTCCCCACCGGTGGGATGGGGAGGAGAATCAGAAGAAAGTACAATCTGTGGGCTGAGATAAGAACAGTTTAATAATTGGAAGTAAACTGTAATAATAATAATGATAACAACAACAATAATGAAAAGGGAGATAACAAAAAGAGAAAGAGAAATAAAACTCACCACCTGCTGACAGATGCCCAGCTAGCCCCTGCCCAAGCAATCCCTCCATCCCCTGCCAGCTCCCCCCAGTTTATACCCTGAGCATGACATCATATGGTATGGAATATCCCTTTGGTTACTTCAGGTCAGCTGTCCTGGCCGTGTCCCCTCCCAGCTTCTTGTGCCCCTCCAGCCTTCCTGCTGGCAGGCCCTGAGAACCTGAAAAGTCCTTGACTTAGTGAAAACATTACTTGGCAGCAGCTGAAAACATCAGTATCTTATCAACATTATTTTCATACTAAATCCAAAATATAGCTCTGTACCAGCTACTGGGAAGAAAATTAATTCTATCCCAGCTGAAACCAGGACAGCAGGGACACCTTCCACTAGACCAGGTCACTGAGTTCCTCCTCTTTTCCCCCCACAGTATGTGGTGCAGTTGCAGCATCAATTACTCAAAAAATTTCAATCTATCTAGACACTAATGTCATTACTCCACTGAGATCCTTTGGGAATAATTTAAATCGAAAGTGCCTTTACATGCTGAATGAAAAAAAATTCAGACTTAATTGAATGGGCATAGAATCATCTGACATTAGCCAAAAGACTTGCTAAAATCTTGCACGAATTTAGTAAACATAAATGGAAGAGGAAAAACAGATTCTAGCTAGGTATTGAACAGTTTTCTGGATATACGTTTTTGGGAATATAAATTAATCTTAAAATAGGAATTTGTTCCTATAAGTACTGTTTCATGAATTCTCATTAATTCTTGCTTGCTTTGCAGATCTTTTTTGCAGGCATAAGACTTCAGTTTATTAACATGTCCATCCTGTAATGGGAAAGAATTCCACTTGATAGTTAGTTCTCTGTTTTCATTTTACCTGTTTCAGAATCAGTGCCAGTTCCATTGTCCTGGGTAGTATGTTCTGACATACAGTGTCTGGGTAATCAACACTCAGAGATAATCCTCTCCGCTTCAGGCCTTCCATTCAATAATATGCGGAATGACAGAGAGCTTGGTGGGTTTGCCATTGTCAAGTTTTTCTCTCTTCTCTTCTGATGACACACTTAACCCTCCTGTTATTTTAATGAGGTTTTAATTGTGTGTCCTGCCTCATTTCCCCTGCCCTCTCTGTTCTGAGCTACAGCTCTGCTTGGCTCTTGGCCACGGTGCCACGGAGGCTGGGTGGGCTCAGCCAGAAGTAGGGCAGAGATTTTCACCTTCTCATAGGCCAAGCACAACAAGAGCTGCTTTGCTTGGTGCACGTTAGGCTTTTTGTTTGCATGTCACTATAGCTTAGCTTCATGGTTTAGGTCTTTAGAAATGGTAGTGTGTTTAGTGCTGATCAGATTAACGTGACAAAATTAATAAAGTACTTTAATATACAGGAAGAAGAGACTGAAGGGAATTGAAATTAGGGAGACAGAAGAACAAAGGCAGTTCTTAAATGAACATTTTTAGCAGTAGCTTAACATTATAAAGATTAATAGGAATTAATTTACATATATAATGCAATGTACAGAACACAATTCAAACTGACTACCAATTCTACAAATACTATTATAGTAAAAGAAAAGCTACATAAAACAGTCATATCTGTTTTCTTCCTCTGGCTCAGTAAACATGCTTGACTAAAACTACAGCAGGCACCAGTCATTTTCAGATGTTACTGTGTCACATGCCTTCATCTTGGACTGTTCAAGCACAGAGATCTCACGTGTTGATTCTAGCGTGAATATTCTTACTTTATAGCTGATCAAAGCACATACAGTCATAAATAATGATAACACCAGTAATCAACATTTATTGTAATGTTGAGCCAAAATGTATGCATTGATAAGCTACTAGTTGGTTGCTCAGGGAAGTAAGAATGAAAAAGCCTAAGAAAGAACCAAGAAGTAATATAAATTATAAAATATAATTTAAAAAATAAATCATTTAATGCAAACTAGCTTGATTAAAACAGTCTCCCAGCACATGAATATGTAAGCTTCAGCTCAAAACGTACAGGTCACACTGTTCAGCCTGTTTTCTCTGTTCGTCTGAGCGTTCCCTGCTTATCTTTTCCCAAAGTAGTATGTGGTAGGGACATACCTGTTATCTGCCCAGTTGCAATGTTTATCTATAGTGCTGTAGGAAGACATAGGTCTGGGGAGCACAGAGTGTAAGTCTGGACCAAGAGCTCTCTTAAAACCCGTCAGCTAGTGCTAGGATTACCAAAACTAGTATGGGTTTTCCTGTGTTGTCTGATTGAGTCTTATATATGCAAAATCATAATAATAAACAGCATGGTATTTCCTGTATTTCCCCAACATCTGCTGTTTCCTTATGTGCAGAGAAATAGCACATCCTCAAGCTGCAAACCTCCCTGACATGTATACATGATAAGAAATGTCACTTCATACCTTGTTTACTGTGGATGATCACTTGGAAAGGGGCGAGAGAAATGCCTGAGCATCAAAGATAAGAATAAAGGTCTTTAAAAAGGAGCAATTGCAACAGATAAGCGATGACACCTTCCCTCATCCCCATGCAAGCTGCGTGTAGTGGGACTTGCGTTGCTGTCTCAGTCAGCCCAATGTAGCATGTAATTTAGCTCACTAGGTCACACTATTCTGCAGCAACTGCAAGCTGCTGTCACTCCAGGAAGCAAAGGCAGGGTGCTTGTACCGCAGGGCTGCTGTTCATATGCAACAAATTGAGAATTGCCAGGGTGGGTGCCCACAGCGTAATCACATAAAGCATGCCGGAGAGCAAGCAGTGGGCCTGCTTTCGTTTGTATCTGGCCATCTGTGAGTGTGATCACTTGCAACAACACCCCATGTACAATTTGTCATTTCCACATGGCTGCCCACTGTTTCCAAATGCTGTCAGGTAATACAGTAGAGGAAGTTGGTCTTCACGATGCTCTAATTCTCCCTTGAATTGGTTTCATGTGATATTTACACGCTAAAGTCTAGGACCAGCGGGAAAACAGGGGAATGAAGACTAATTCTGAAATAAAATTTGAGTGAGGGGGGTGTTTTAGAAAGAGAGGGTAAAACTGCATTTCGAAGTTTTCAGAGCTCTTGTTCCTTGTCCTGTCCTGAAACTGGGGCTTTTAGGGCTACTCTCCGGAGTGCAGACCAGCCTGGCAACTGTTGACTCTCATCAAGTTCAGTGGTGGGAGAGTTGTAGCATTCCTCCAGGCCCACCCTGAAGCCCTGCTTTAACTCTTCATCATGGAGATAGCATGTGCTTGTATCAGGACTTGCTTTTGCTTCTAGTCTACACAGGAAAAGTACCTTTTCTGAAGGAAATGTGAAGGAGAGACTAGTGTGTGCAATTCTAGATGTTGTGAAGAGGTTTGTTATGTATGTGCAGGGACAGATACATATAGTGCATCGAGAAGGATGTCTCAACAGTCTGAAATTTTGGGTTTCTCTAGTTTCTGTGTTGAATGAGAGCTCTGAAAATGGGGCAATGATGGTGCTACCTCCTTTCCCTGAGGAGTGGAAATGAGGTAGCGTGGATGTTTTCAGCACATAGTGGTTTTGTCCTGTTGGCAGTACACAGACTTCTTAGTGGAGTGACTGTGTCCTCTAATATGAGGTCATTTCCAAAATTAATTTTAGTGTCAGAAATAATGCTGATCGATTCTCATTACAAGAATTACTTCAAATTCCAGTTTTGGACAGTAAAGAGAACAATGGCTCTTTACTGTGGAAACGAACAAGCTCGTGTTCACGTATCTGTATGTTTAGAGAGAGTTCATTTTTAAGTAAATCAAACCAAGAAGTTGATTATCTTAAATACTTGAAAGTCTTGGAAAAAATCCCTGCCTTCAGTAAATGCACTTTGGTCTTTTGGCTGCCTATATCAGTTGCTGCCTAGATTAGAAAATTGGCCCAATTCAGAATCTGGGTTTTACTGTGCAACTGAAAAAATAATCTAGACAAACTGTTGTCTTTTAAATAATTATTTCTTGACTTTTTTTTCTGTAGTCCAACTATGTTACCTAATATCCCAGTGCATTCTTGATCAAAGACCTACATCCTGCTCCTGCAGGAAGGTAGATTTACTAGCTCAATGAGTCCTTCTCATTTGTAGCTTCTATAAACCGCTGTCTTCAGTTTGTGTGCTCCAGTGCTGCTGCATTGGCATTATCTGCCTTGTTACCTTGGGTGGAAGGTTGCATAAAGATGTTGCATAAAAAGCAATAGAAGGGAAGTTATATATAATCTCAGGAAACTTCTATCTGACAAACAAGACAGCTAATATGGCAAGAGGCATGCCGATAACCCTAAAGAACAGCTTGTCAGGAAGTAGGCAATAGTAAAGTGCTGCTTGTAGGTGCTGTTTGTGTCAACAAATAATTGATAATGGTTTGGGGAGAGTGAACAGATTTTAGTCCAAGGCACAGATAACATGCCAGTATCATGAAGCACTATTCAGTGGCAATGGAGTGTCTGCAGCAGGGGTCCTCAAGCTACAGCCCGGGGGCCGGATACGGCCCCCCAGGGTCCTCAATCTGCCCCCCTGGTATTTGCAGAAAACCCAGCCGCAGATGACTGCCTGCCACTTAATCTGCGCGCCGGCCCCCTGGCTAAAAAAGTTTGAGGACCCCTGGCCTACAGACACATTCAGTGTCTACAAAGGTCACAATTTAGCCAGGTGAAGGATGCTGCATCTATCTGGAATTACTACGTGTTCTGCTTACTTTTCAATGTACTCATTGTTCTGTGATGCAGCTCAGTGTTTATAAAGCTTCTTTGAGAAAAAATTCCTGTTGGGTCATTAGAATAAAAATGTCCACAAGTCCAGGAGTCTCTCGTCTTCAGCTTGTGTGTACAACAGCACTTGGAGTGGTGGTACTGTCCCACTTGCATGGAATAGCTGTGGCATCAGTTTAAAATTTTTGCATTATTTATCATCTTAGACAATGTTTGTGGGTTCTTCAGGTAGCATGTTGCCCTCAGCCATTTTCCTCTCTGGAATAAGGCGTCCCCCAAATCCAGGCAAATACAGAGTCAGCGGATTGATCCAAGTTTGATCACACCATTAGGGATATCCTGTCATTTACAAAAAAGGTTTCAGATTGGTTTGTTTGCTGCAGCTGGAAACCTTCGTTTCATTACGCAAATTATTCCTCTGAAAGCTGCTAAGAAGGATTGTGGTCTATAATTAGAATAATACCCCACAGGATTACGTTCACAAATGTAATTATATAATCATTTAGAACTAAATTGTGCCATGAAACTACAGCGTTTTTCAAAGTGGTACTAGCATTTCTGGAGGGCTGGTTTTAAGAATTCCTGTGTAAGGCAGTTGCCACAGGCCAGTTAGAAAGACTTTCAGTTCAACTGAGAGCTCTCCCCCTCCTTCCCGACCAAAAGTTTGAGATTAATCAAAAGCGGGGTTTATGTTCAAATATCTGCTGTAATTCTGAACCAGTTAGGGGCAGTGAAATCAGATGCAGGTGTCTAGCTTTCAGTATGTAAGGTGAGATGATGTAAAGTTGGAGTGTGTCTGTTGGAAGTCCACAGAGGAAGGCTATTTTACACCAGCTTCTTTGGTACTTTAGTAAGATTGGTACTTCAGTATTTCATTCAGAAGTAGACAATCAGTTGGTGAAATTGTTCTTCAGGGACTCTCCTATCAGGGCTCTCTGGCAGGGAGGCTGCGAGCTGCATTTGTGTACACGATGCTCTCAGAAGACAGCAGTGAAAGGGGGAGGTGATTCCTCACTATCTAATTCCAACCTGGTTGTACTGCCTCCCTTGAAGAAATGCTGCAGCATGTTATTATCAAGTGGCACAGTATACACTGTCCCCGTACTCCATAGGATAGCCTGCCTCCGGTTTCACAGGGATGTGAATTGTGAATACATTGAACTCTCTTTCCCTGTTTGAATCTGTGTGAATGTGTCGGTGCAGATCATGGGTGAACATCAATACAAAACTATTTCACACTGAATTATTTCATTGCTCTTCTGCCTGAAAAGATGAAACATAAATATGAAATAGAGTGGGTTTAATGGGTGCTTTTCTTCTTCAGGTTTGCAAAGTCCTTTTTAATATCTTTACACTGTTGACATGACTGCAAGTTGCATTCTTTTTTACATCAGTTTCCTCACTTAATGTATCTCTTGCACAGCAAAACACTACCAAAAAGTTTGTTTAGTGTAGCACAATGTACTGAAACTCCAGAAATAAAGATCAGTACATCATCCTGTTTTATCGGGAATTCATCCGCTGTCCTTTCAGGTTGCAAACCCCTGGTTAGTGAACCAATGGGCAATGGGTAAACTAAAGGGGAACTGCAATACTTGCAACCTGAGAAAGAAGAATATTTCACTGAGCTTTCCAATTATCTCTGCTAGCCTCATACACTTCTAATGAGCACAAGGTAATCAGCCTATCTCTTCCAGTGTATTTACGAGAGACATTTAAAATTCTCCAGTATTCCTGTGGAGAACTGATATACGGACCCAAATGGATAAATAAAGAGGTGTGTAACTGTTACTTCAAGGCCTGCCATACTCTTTCCAGGGCTGTCTGTCTCTCTGCCTGTGGTGTGTTTTATTGATGCTTTTACTGTATGCAAACTGAAGAGACAGTAATTTTGGAATTGCAGGGGTGCTTGAGCAGCAGCGTAATCTGGCTGCTGGGAGACTACAAAGTCATCCTCCTCCAAGACAGCACCTCCTAACAAGGACTCCTCTGTGTTCAGTTGCTAGCTCACATCTCAAGCAGTGCAACTGAGCAAGAAATAGGATGTCAGAAAATGCAAACCTGAAAACGCAAACAGTCTCTTGTTGGACATTTACCATCCCATCCCAAGTCATAAAAACCAGGAGGATCTCAGGAAACAGCAAGCATAGCATGATGGCCATCTGCTTTGAGAGGCAAAATCCTTCCCCATAATCTCCCACATGAAGGCACCTGTGGGACCGAGGAAACCTGGAGCTACAGAAATAGGAAGCATAAGAGAAGTGTGTGGAGTGGTAGGAAAAGCTAGAGGTCTTCTTTTTGTCAGGTACCTTAACACCTCAGGGACTAAAGATGAAGAATACAAATAAATAAGTGTTTGCTTCTGATCAGCAATGGTAGCTGTATTTATCTGAGGTTTCTTAAAGCAAAACCAGGATAAATTGTTACTCATGGATTTTGCCTGTGAGGTTGAAATGTATGTGGATTTGTTAATACCCAACAGAAACTTGGAAAGGAAATAGAATCTGAGAACATTCTCCAATCCAAAACTCTTTGTCATAATGAAATCCATTTACAAGCAGATGTTTATAGGAAAAAAATATCAGTCATTTAAAAAATGTAAACTGACAGCCAGTATCCTTTCTAATTCCCTAATCTGCAGCTGTGCTGAATTCAAACATGCACTTTTGGATGCTCAGGAGATTGGTACTGGGGGATGTTCTTCCCCTTTTAGTACCTTCTGGCCTTAAAGTTACACCACATGGTTGTATCTGCTTACAACTCATACTACACAGTTTTGTAGCACAGATCAGTTCAGTATTTTTTGTAATCACACTAACAAAACTATGAGAGTCTGTTGTTACTGTATGAGAATCAAAATTGCACAGCTGAGTTTTTAACTAATGTCTTTGTCTTGTATGTAATTAGCATAGAGATAGCCTAAACCAACTGTCTTGAACCAGAAGACTGAACTGAAATGTCACTGCTGTTTCACAGTCATTTGGTGGCTGGTGTGGTGGTTGGGTGGCGTTGCTGCTCTCAGAGGGCAAACACCTGCAGGACAATACCAGCCCAGTCACCTCCTCTCTGTCCCTGCTGGCTGCATGGAGCCCTGAGAGTTTCAGTTCTCACAAAACACCAATGTCAAAATACTGTCTAATGCACACGTAAAAAGCTTCATCCAGCAATGCAGTAGCTCTAGGATGTGCTGCTGCAAAAGTTCAGTGCTGAGAAGCTGTCGGAGAGAGCTGGGAGTACCATGAGGCATCAACTCAGAGGGCTGGCACTGGAGCCAGCAAGGGGAGCTAACTGGTGAAAGTAAGGGAAAAAAATAAATATTAATAGAAGTGTTGTGCCTGTGTATAAAACCTCAGTTGTAATCTTGTGATACCTGTTCTTGTGGTTTATGATGGCATTAGGCTCTCTAAAGGTTTATTATGTGCAGCTGGATGTACATTAGTCTATTTATTAGTCATCACAAGGTTGTTGACATTATTTCCACAGTGCTTTTACATTAAAAGCTTACTGAAATGATAGATTTATGTTAGGATACCAAAGTAATTTCCTCATATCAAGACAGCTTAGAAATACAGGGACCTAAGCTGTTGCTGTAATGAATTTTCTGCCTCTCACAGGGATATTTATCCAATCTCTTCTGTAAACAGAGAAATTAGTTCAGACTTGTGCAAATGCTTTAATTATACTTAACTGGATTAATGGCTGAACTCTGAGGAAATGGTGTTTCTTCAAACAAAAGTTTGACCAGGTCATCAAAGTACATTTGAAATTCAGTCTGGTGAGTCTGGACAAAGCAAGCCTGTATTAGTGGGACTTCTGGTGAAGCAGTCGCTGGCCCTGGGCAATTGGGTTGGGACGTGAGGATCTGTGATGTGAAAGACTGTTTGGATTTAGAGTTTCTGCCATCTTCTCCCTTCCTCTTGGACAGAAGTTAGTCTTTGGAAACTGATCCAGACTGTGGCACTTTCACAGTCTCTTTCTTCCCACATGAGTGAATGACTGGCTACAAAGGTTTTATGGAAAATATTTGCTGATCAGTTCTCTAAAAGCGAATGCAGCAAATCATGTTAAAGGCTTCAGGTCTTTCTTCTTTGACTGTATTGTATTACTTTGAGCAGCTTGCTCAGAAATTTGATGACACTTGGAGAAATACCAAATGCTTTGTTGCTTTGGTGGCATCTGCATGCTGTTACCCTTAGAGAAACCTCAGCTATGTCCTGAGTAAAACATGCATCCCCCTGTACACTGAGGAAGGACTCCAGGCAGCCCATCCCAGCCACAGCTTCCTGCATTCTCCAAAAACACTCTTTGGCCCTGAGAAGGATTGGATTTCTAATGACACCTTGTGCTATGCCCCTCATTAAATTGCTACAGCCAGCTCCCTCCTCAACGTCCTCCTTTCAGTATTGTCTTGAGGCATTTCTGTTTTGTTTTTCACCTTACTGAAACCAAGTGGATCTCAGACAGGTGTATAGGTCCCACTGCGGAGCCAGGACTAAACAGCAACAGCTCTAACACTCAATTCTGTTTAGCCCCCAGGAGCTCAGCATCCTCCTGGCCTCCCTGTGCACCCCTCTGAGTGAACACCTGTGTTAGCCCTCGGCAGAAAGTTGCTCACTGGTGTTGACAGTAAGCCCTGAGTGTAGAGGAGCTGACTCCTTTCTTCTCAGAGTCCAAAATGGGTGTAAAAGCTAAACTTGATGAGTGTGGTCCAAGGGCCCATGGACATAAGGGAAAATGACACCTTGCACTTGCACCCTTTCTTACCTTCTCAGGGTTCTTTATAGAGGAGGTTTCTGTGCTTTGCACAGGTATGCGACATGTCAGCATTGTCACCTCTGTTATTTCTAAGTGCTCTAAAATTTACCTGTCAAATAGTAATACTTGGCTTTCCTTTCTTCTCCACTTCTACACCACTGCAGCTCCCACTCTTCCAGCCCTTTAGCCATTTAGAGGTAATAGCTCAGGTTCTGGTTTTAATTGCCACTGTCTGAATCAGAAATACCGGAGAGCTGTAGAGTTTCTCTGGTTTGCTGGTGTTCCTGAGACCAGAATTCCTTCTAAACCACAACTGCAACATGAATGTCTTCATGGCATATTTCAGCAGTGTCCTTGAAATATAATTAACTATCTATAATAAAAATGTTTCTGTTGTGTACAAAGGTGCATTTCAGGCATAGAAAACTGTAAGAATTAAAAAAGTGATTGTATGACAGAGAATTAAAAAAGTGTGCATGTAGTCTGTACAGCCCTCCTATTTCATACAGTGTCTAAGAAGCTGTGTTCAGTAAAGTATATACAATTTTAGTACATCCACATACTCACTTTCATACAAAGATGAATGTTGACTTTGATCATTAAGAAAAAGAAAACAAAAAATTTAACTTTTATATTTTCTCAATCTTGTAAAGATACTGTTGCTATAAGGACAGCTGTAAGCTCTATTCTGTTTAAGGTTTGAAATAGCTCTATGCACAGAACAGGAAAAGGCCGGGGCTGTCAGATCCTACCAGAAAAGAAATCCGCTCTAATCGAAGTGTGGCGTGGCATTGCACACCTCACCTCACCCTGCAGATGGTGCAGGGCTAAACACAGTCCATAAATTCAGCACATGCCAATTCCATGTAATTTAGAGTTCACTACAAGTTGGCCATGAGTCTCTTTTGATTTCAAATATTCCTGATTTGCACTGGTTCGCCTCAGGAGAGGGAGTCTTCCCCAGCTTTTCAATATTAACAGTGAGTGGAAATGCCATCAGCATTTATCATTCAAACTTTGCTGAATAGATTACACTGCAGTTATCATTGCTCCCGCCGCAGAACAGGAGAGGAAGGGTATTGTGTGAGATACTCCGTGGTTGTGCCAGGAGGCTCTCATTGCTTCTGCTGCTGGGAGAGGTCTCCCTAGGAGCAGACATCCTCCCATCCATGCATGGCCAGGCAGCCTGGTCCGATGCTGGGAAGACGCCCAGAGCCACCTCCATGTGTGAGCTATGCCACTGAGCAGTGGCTCACACCGCATGCTGGGAAACACTCTCAGGCCTGTGTTTCCTAGAGCTCCTTTTTAAGTATTTTGAACAGTGTTTTAGCAGATGGATTGGTTTTGGAAGAAGGAACAGCAGCAGAAGTTGGTTATTTCCACAGTCAGCACACAGGCATAGCCCTGCCGTGGGGCACAGAGGGAACAGATTTGTCCTCCCACTTCTCAGGGTGGAGCAAATTCCCTGACTCTTTCTCCTTTTTTTTCTCTTCTCTGCAGAGAGCACAGTGGTTTGCTCTAATGTGTATCTCCCAGAAAAGGAACCACTCCTGAAACAAAGATTAAGAAATGCAATGGCATCACCACATCCATTATAAGAGATTAAGAACATAATGCTTCCCCATTGCTTGACAGTTTGTTCATTCAGTTTATCTCCCACAGTGCTTACAAGGACAGGTCTTGCTTCTGACATGGCTTTGTTTGGGTTCAACTCCCTAATCTTGGTTCTTTAAAATGTGGGGTTTTTTTCATTAGATTAATAACCATGTTAGTGTTTGGTACTTTCTCACCTCAAAGGTGACGGTATAATTCAACCCTGGGAATCTGTAAATATTAAACCACAGCCCATGGCTTCATTACAGGGAGCACTGACCAGTGACTGGACACATGGAAATGGAATGAAGCTGCATCAGGCGAAGTTCAGATTGGACACTGGGGAAAGGTTCTTTACTGAGAGGGTGGTCAGTCACTGGAACATGCTTCCCAGGGAAGTGGTCATGGCACCAAGCCTGTCAGAGTTCAAGGAGTTAGTCATAAGGTTTAGTTGTAGGTGGTCCTATGAGGAGCAGGGAGTTGTATTTCGTGATCCTTATGGGTCCCTTCCAGCTGGAGATATTCTATGATCCTATGAACAACTGGATGTCTTTTCATCTCAGACATATTTTCTCTGGGCTATGGCAGCCAAACAACAGAGTTTAAGCTAGCACAAAGGATCCAGTTTTGGCAGGGAAGCCTTCCTGGGAATAGCAGAGACAACTAACCATCATCCATCATGTAAGTGACTGAAAGGGGGCTTATTCTCCTCTCTTTTATGTCAGCAGAAATAGGAGCAGTTTAGCACAAGTCAAAGGAACTGCACTGGCGCTGGCTGGTCAGAACAGAGAACTGTTTGAAAGTCATCTGCATTGCTTCTTGTTCTGGAGCTGGTAATGGGAGGAAGGCTTACAAGCAAAAACACATTTCACACAAGTAGAGGATTTTTCAGCACTTGTTTGGGTTTAGAAAATGTAATAAATATTATAAATATCAGGAAGGTTTTCCTAGTTTTTAGTGAGCTACCGGAAGCTATACCAGAAAATGGTGTTAGTGGAAATAACACCACAAAAAAATAAAAGTCAGTGCTGTCCAGTTGCACAGAGGCAGTGTCAGAAAGAGCTAAATATCAGTTTTCATAGCAAAATAGCTATTTGTTGGTGAATCAGTTTTATGCATATTGCAGAGTGCTTGGGGAATTTGCTCCCATGCATGTTTATTTATGAAATGGAAAGCAGGCAGAAATTTTTGAGTAGTGTCATGGTATAACCCAGAACTGAAATGTAAAGACAGAGTGAAAAAGCCAGTGATGCTAATAATAGAAATGCAAGGTCTCTAAGAGTGAGCATGATCAGTGGGGAATGCCAGCGGTGTTGTAATCAGGAATGAAAGGATTCTTCTGTTTCACTTCTTCCCAAAAGTTTAGGAAAGCTCTTTCTTTGTTTTAAACTTGTTCTTCACAAAATCTGACTGCAGTCACAGCCCGAAGGAGCAGTGCAGAAACAAACCACAAATGCAGCAGCATGGAATGTTTGGGGGCAAAGTGAACTGCCAGTTTATGGCTTCATGACATCTGGGGGCAGCTGTTCCTTCTAGGGTGACTTTGACTGCATCAGCCTGCACAAGGCTGAGAGGTAGCTGTCTGCTACCTCTACGGTACAAAACTACGGCTTCTCCTGACAGATGGTGTGAACAGTGAACAAATTTACTGGCCCAAAGTATCCTGCATCTCAGCAAGAAACTAGCACAAATACAATGAAGCTCTCCTGTGAGGTGCATTTCACCATCCCTCATTCCCATTCTGTTGGGCTAGGATCCTTTGGTCATATTTATTTCAAACTCCAGTGGCTTCTGCGCATTCTTACATCATACAGCTTTACTACTGGAATTGCTTCTGTGTATCTTTGTCTCTCTGGCAGCTTTTAATGCCTTTTTTAAGCTTAGTTTTCTCTCCTTTCCCCTCTGTTCCTGTTAGTTCTTCAAGCAGTCTGCCATGTCTCTCCTCCAAAAGTGCCATAAGCGCCTTAGCAGGCTAAGCCTGCACGGATGGTTGCTCCTGTTTCACTGAGTGGAGGCAGAGATGATAGGGCCCCTCTTTCCAATCCTATTACCTCCTCGTACTCTTCTTATAAAAAGTGGGCAATGGGGGTGAGTTGGCCACAAACAGTGTTGTGCAGGACATCAGTACAGTCATGATTTAACACTATCATTCAGCAGATATAAGCCACTAAAGCTTTCAGCAAAGCTGTAAGGCTTAACCCAAAGCACTCGGAAACAAGATAAAAGCTTAAGCATTTCCTCATCTAACATTCGCACCTGAAGATATGTGTGTACTGACCTTTCATATTGCTGGAATCAGTGTGTAGTGAAAATCCCTCTGTAATTTAGCGCTACAAGGAGTGCAGCCTGCCTCATTCTGAAAGAGCATTTTGTCTGCCACTCAGAGTCCAGAGTGAATAAGTGTATTATTTGTCTATAAATAAAAACACCTAATGAAAAATTGCATTCTGGTCAGGGAAAACAGACATATTTTATCCATATGGTTACTTTGACCACAAAATACAAAAACTGAGGAACTGTGAAGCAGCTCTCAGTTATCCAGGTCTACTCTTCACCAACTCCTGCTGTTGCTTCACTCACATTGAGGTGAGTTGGAGGGTGCTGTGCAGCTCCACAAATATTTCACACCAATTTTTTCACTTTTGTGGGCATCTCTGGAGGATGTTAAAGGCCACTTTTTTGGGAGATGTTGGGCTGTTGTTCCACTAAGGAATCCTGGCTGTGCAAAATTGCCCGTCTCTCTCCTTGGTCCTTTTGCCAAGGTTACAGCTGTACCCTTGTCCTGAGAGAAAATGAAGGGCTCTCCGTCTTTTACAAAGGATGGTATGTTACTAACTAAGGGTTTTTAAATAAACCTTGGATAGTTTTGGTTCTCTTGCCTGTATCCTCACCGAGCACTAAATTTTATGCCTAATAGGGTTACTATACATCTCTGTACAAGCAGCACTAGCAAAACAGTCTAAAATTCTTTGAAATATTTTTAAGCGTCCTGATGACCTGGATCTTCCTACAGTTACTGAGGTTCAGTCTCAGTGAAATAGCCAATCTCTTTGAAATTAGTGAGCATCTATGTAGAATGGAATGAACTGGCTGATTAGATTCTGTTCTCATTATCGGGGTATGGCTATTGGCAAGAGAAGCAGCATGTGGGCCAGACTGGGCTGTCTTCTATAACTCCCTTCAGGTAACTGCACTGCATCTGAAATCAGTGTGGCAGGCGTATGGTGTTCCTGGCATTAGAGTCTGAAAGGGGCTCAAGAACAGCAGGACAGAAAATATGGAACGATGTCCCATTACGTAGGCAGTGGCAGGCTCAGCAGCCAGCTCTGGTCTTGTTTGCTTTCTATAGCCAGAACTTCTACTTACTCTCTAGGTTAAATAACATTGGGTAGCAGCGTCCATGATAATCTGCTGCCTGCAAGTCCTTGGCTTTTCTAGCAGGGGAAATATATTGGACTAGTCAGGTTGCCTTCTGTGATACCTGTCAGTTTAAATTGTGTGACCTTTTAGCAAGATCTGAACCTCACCTGTCTAAGTCAATTTAATCATGTGTCTTTGTAAGGCTTCACAATTTCAGAGTTCTTTCAGCTGAGAAAACTAATTGAAAAAAGTTGGCAAATACTTCACTTAAGAGTAAGTAAACTTGGAGGAGAAATATTTCTTCTGCTTGGACCTTCCTATATTGTTCAATTTACCTTCTTTTATATGCCTTTTGCTAAAAATGTTCACCCCTAAAGTAGCCCTTTATCTTCTTTATCTCTGCATTTGACTGGTTCTCAGAGACCAAGATCTGTGGAAAGTAATAGAATTAAATCTTTTTTCCTAATTGGATTGAATTGGTGCAGTTGTCCATTTCCTTCAGGCTTCAGAACATAGAATCAACTATTTCCTCTTGGATTTCGAGTCTCCTGATATCAGCCACAACACCAACAGGCTATATTTCCTCTTCCCACCCCAACAGTTCCTGTTTGCTTTTTCCAAAGTACGGAGTATCTGTATTTCTCATTCTGAGGAGAGACAGTCCCCACCATGTGTTGCCTTTTGTAGAACTTAAAAAAAACCTCCTTGGGTCCTGTTTTATTTACTGTAACCAGGTTCTCCTCTGGAGCTTTTGGCTTCTTGCTAGCTGTAGTGGTGGCACAGAAGCAAACATCTGCCACCCCCTGCCCTTTACAGAGAACCCAGCTGCTCTTGCACCCTGCTGTTCCCACCAGGAGTGAAGGTTTGGTTTGGTTCCTCCATGGCATATGCAACAGCCAGCTCAACTTGTGGGGGTGGCCGAAGTGGAGGCAAGGAATTTTCAGTGTCTTTTGATCCAAGAACACCTACTTGCCATGCAAATGGGTTCCAAGGGAGATCCAACTCCTTTTGCTCCCTTTCACCACTCCAGCTTTCCTAGGGAATGCTCCTGCCCTATCTCCAGTCAGAGTTCCTAATCCCAGCCCAGGTCACTTAGAGTCACTGCATGTTTATCAAAGATGAATGGTGACAATTTAAGTTTAGCAAAATTGAGACAAGAAGGGCTTAGACTCCCAGTTGCTAATTGTATCACCAGGCCAACAAAAGCCCCTGGCTACTTCTTTGACTGGAAATTGGAAATGCTTACCTAATCATTTGCCCCGCTCAGGGGTCGGAAAATTGCCAACCCTAAATAAAAATACTATGTTATGTCTCAGAAGCATGTGTTGCCTCATCCCCTGCCTCTGTTACAGGCTGTGCACACTATTGGAAAAGAAAAAAATGAATGCATTTTACTATCAGGGCAGGAAAATCCCCATTTTAACCAAGCTTTCCAATAACCCACATACTTCACTCTCCCTGTAAGAAAAATGAAGATTCCCATTTGCAAAAGTTCTAAAACCTAGAAATCCAAATGTATGTTGTAGAGGAAAATAAGGGGAGAGAGGCAATCAACAAAGTTCTTAAAATCTTTAAAATGTGAAGAAAAAAGCTGTTCTCAGCATCTACCACAGAGTTGCCTTATTATCTTTGGGGTTGAGCACTTCTAGGTGGGGAAGAAGCTTATCTGCCCTGCTCAGCGTTAGCAGTATTACTAATATTCCTGCGCTGATCAACGCATCAGCTCTCGGTCACATGATGGAGTTATCAGCCAGCCCAACACTGCCCAGAGCAGAAGGCAACTAGAGACCAGGCCAGGCTGTAACACTGTTATGCACGATAAGTTTTCCTAGGTTTTGAATCTTCTTTTTCCATGGCAAAGCAGAGGTGAGCCCAGTATTTCAGGGAACAGTGCACAGGAACATGTCAGAGGCAGGCAGTGACACCTCACCTGCTGACGAGCACATCTCCCAGCAAAGATCTGTCAGGGAAAATAGGCTCAATGTACATAATGCAACCTAAATTTTTTTACTTGTCTGTGTATGGAAGGAAGAGTCCAAGAATATAAATCCACTCATAATGCAATCTCTTGGGATCCCTGTTTCATAATTTTTCAGATCACATTTTGACATGTAAGAAGTGTCCATGTGGGTGAGACTGGGCGAGCTGCAGCTGTGGCTGCAATGGCATGCAGCGCTTGCAATTTCACTCCATCAGCTATCACTCAGTAGCCGCTCAGCAAAGTGAATAAGAAAAGGTCTAGTGTAATTGACAGTAAAAAGTGTCTGAATTGAGTTTCTCCTGCTTTTCCCTTTAAAGTTTCTGATTAGAGTGTAATTGCTACTTAGTAGCAGTCTTCAACAAACCTGCCATTTTTTCCTCATCCATGTATTTTTGGTTTTCTGATACCAGCGTTAGGCAGGAGCAGCTCAGTAATTCCGTGCTTTTGGACTCAGCACTGCATAGGCCCCTCCTGTCTGCAATGAAGCCATTATTGCACAATTCCTGGTGCTCATCTGGTTTGACTTATCTGAAAATTTGGCTGTAAGAATTCATTGATAGCAACAAATAGGATGAGGTTACCCTTTATCAACTGTGCTCACTGGGCACAGGATTTGTTTCCACTGCCTGATAGGTTTCACACAAAGTTCAGGAGCCAAGTGACGGAAGGAAAGCACCTCAGGCAGGCAGCACATCACTGCAAGTGCCCCCGCACAAAGGCTGGACGCAGTGGGGAGGCTGCAGCGCAGCGGGGTGGCAGGGAAGGACTGAGACACAGCAGGCGGAGAAACACTGAAGCTGTGGCAGTTACAGCTCACGCACTTATAGTAAAAGTTTCTTTCTCTACAGAGGCATCCAAGTAGAATGAATAAAGAAGATAAATTTTCTTTTAGAAGGGTGGGAGGGTTTCCAATATGCCTAACAACCATTATGATTTTATGTCAAGCAGTGGGGGGCCAGGGGGGAAAAGTTCTCTTCTACGAGACCTTTTCTTAAAGGATATGATAGATGATTAAGGTGCACAGAAAGCTTCCATAGTATATATATGAAAGTTCTCCCTGCAAGACTTCATTGTAAAACAAATGTGCTGCTTTAAGGATAATGGCATGGTATTATTTATGTAGACAGTTCCAGCAGTTCCCAAAGAGGAGTAAATGCTGTAATCATACCCATAAAGGCCTGCCTGCTTGCTTGCACATTATTTGGCATTAATTTTAGTACAGAATAATTATCAAAGGAACATTTGGATTTATTATCTGTAAAGACAATTTTAAATGAGGTATGAATTCAATACAGTAAGTGTTCTTTCAGCAATGTGAATCCAAAATAGAGTCGTCGTCTTTCACCCAGTAAGTCAAGCTGTGCCTGGGCATATGGAGATTTTCATAACATATTCTATTCGAGAATTAGAAAGCAGTAAATATTTGTGAAAGCAATAATCAGCAACTGCTGCTGAAGGCAGCATCGATGTAGTGTAAGATTTGGAAAGAGTCCTTAAAGTTAGAGATCCTGCATTGGCTGCAGAAACGCTGGCTTGGTTTTGAGGTCTTTTGGGGAGAGAATGAGGCAGGAGAGTGAGGTGTTAAATGCTGAGAGTACAATTTTAAGATAAGAGCCTGAGTTAACGCTGCTCAGTACAATGATCACCTGCAGTGAAATGTTCACCTAAAATTCCAGCACTGCCATTTTTCAGCTTCTAAAAGTAAATGGCTTAGGAGATGGTGCAACCCATCTGTACTGCTGCAGATCGTAGGTTTTATTGGGCTATTTTTGATCACACTGGACTAAACTCTGTTCCTGGTTTGCTAGATAGTGGTGAAAAGAACTCTCCTTTTCCATCTGCCCATCCAAGTAATTTATTTTGCTCTTCAGGATTGAAATGTGCTTTATACCCTCATCACCTCAAGGCTTGACAGTGCTGTAATGGGCATTATACCGTGCTAACCAGAAAAGCCACATTCAAGAATCAATTCAGATCACTCTTCTATTAAAGTAAGCCAGCAGAAGCGTTAACAGACCCTTGCTTCATATACCAGGGTTTGCTGGCACTTGCACTGGAACCCACATCACTAAGAAAATACTGCAAGTACTTCCAAGCGCCTTTCAGCTGAGTTTTCAGCGATTGCTTCTCCTTCAGTGATCCCCTGGGGGCTGGTATTGGAGAGAGCCAGAGGAGCCCACTCTGGTCTTTCTCCTGCCACTGTCTGTCAGTCCATGAATCTCGGTGGTTTTCAACAAGGTCGATATTCTTCTGTCTGTACAACTGCTTTATTTATTTACTTATCTATATATTTACTTAATAGCAGTGGTTGAGAATCTGGGTTGGCAAACATTGCCCCATCAGCATGAAAAGGGCCTGCACACACATAAAGAATGGTGTTGAGCAAATCAAAACTGGCAAGTGGTCAAGACTCAAGCTCCATTTGGGACTTTTTCTAGTAATAAAATTAACTTTTAAACCCCGTGGGGCATTATAACTTTTTAGGTAGTAGGAGAATGGTGTAGCAGTTCTGAGCAGTAATGAGCAGCACTGCCAGCCATGAAATGTACTTTGTGGAGTTTCTCCTGAATGTGGAAATGTAGGCAGGAAAACATAGTGACCTACCTGAACAAAATTTTTTGTTTCATATTTTGAACTGATTAGAGAACAAACCTTGAAAACAGAGAGTTATAGTACTCACAGGTCTAAAAGTTGATAAAGCAGTAGGTAACCAGTTAACTCATTTATGCCTTTTCTCTGTTCATGATTTGCTTATAAGCAGTGAAGCGTTGCCCAAGTGGGTGGTCCTCACCTGCTTGTGGAGTGACAGGTCTGCTCACCTGGGGCTTATTTTTTGTCACTGGTGACCTCCAGGAGGAAAGAGACTACAGAAGTAGCTAAACCAAAGAAAAGTCAGCAGAGATCCTTCTGTAGATCATGCTGTCATGAGCAAGATCTGGCCCTAAAAAACAGAGCCAACAGGTGGACTTGGTAAAGCCAGGGCAGAAGATAACGTGACCACAAAAATGGAAGAGCCTGAGGGAAGTTTGCAGAGAGGATGGGGGAAACTGATAGCTAGACAGCTTGCTAGGATGGAAAGATAATAGCAACAGGAAAGCTTAGGAGAGATGGATCAGGCAGAGAGAGAATGAGAGTATCTCTGCTTCAGTAAAGAGAAGATTCATGGCACCATAAAAAAAAGACCAGACAGTATGGTGTTGTGACCACTCTGATTCTCACCAGGTGAGGATCTATCTCACTCCTTTTAAAGTTGCTGGTGGGGTTGTCTAGCTGAAAAATGTCCTGCCACCCAGTGAGAAGTGGTGGCCCTAACACAGGAGTTACTGGGGGGAGGTCCAGTCACCAGCACTGTGCTGGATGTCAGAATTAGATGATCATAATTTTCCCCTCTGGCTTTAAAATCTATTAACAGCTACTTTATGATGCTGATCATTTATCATTGCACCACAGACTGCAAGACCAGGACCACCATGATATACTTCATAGTTAATTTATTTCCGTTAGTTCACAGCTAAACTTAATTTAAAAGAACTTCTAAAAATTGGATTAGAAAAGGGAAAACCTAGAGACTTTCCAATTTAGAACTTTTTTGGGGAAAAAAAAGGAATTTCTAGAGCTGTGAGTTGGTATGGGGTCTCACATGCAGATGTTTGACACTTGGTTGTGGCACTGATACCAGCCTGTTTCAGGAATTCACCACCTTTCACAGCAAATGATAAGGAAGATTGACATGTGTGCGCAGACAGAGCTATGCTCAAGGCTCCTGCAGCATGGCTTTTCAAGGCTGAAGCTTTGCTAATGAAACACCTTTTGCAGTAAGCACTGATACACAGTTTAATTACTTTCTCTTTGTCCTTCTGGTGGGTAATATTAAACTGTTCCTGAAAACAAAGCATGTCCTGCCTCTTCTGCAAACTTGTCAGAGCTGAGAGACACTCTGTCCCTTGGTCCACATCATCCCTGGTGTATGGAGACAGTAAAACAGGTTCTGCTGAGGAAAATGAGAAACATGACTTGGTGTGTAACTGGTGCAGAGGGGGAATGGAGACAGGCTTGGCAGCGGACAAAAGGAGTAACTGGTTGCACCATTTTTCCTCTCTGTTTTACAGAATTGCTCTCTTTCGTCTCTTACTACCTTTTTTCCTGTCATGACCTTGCTACAACATAGGGAAAAAAGGATCCTTGAGAAGTGGCCTAGTCACTTCCCCAGCATAGCAGTTCTTGTCCAAGTGCTACTTCAAGCACACATGCTTCCAGGAGCCAGGTGGTTTTAGCTCCAGTTACATCTCACTGCATGCTCCAGGGCAGGATTGTCTCACAGAAGGACAGGGAAGTTCTTCTGTTGATATAGGAAAAAGTTAACTTTTATTTTTCCACTTGCACGGGTTACAATGTTTTTTTTTTTCCTGAGCATTTAATCTTATATATTAAATTAAGTCAAATAATTCTCTTGCCATTATAAAAATAAATACCATAGCTTTTTGAAAAGAACATAGGAAATAAAAGATTTTTTTTTAACCTCCAAAACCCACAGCCTTTCTTTCCAGCATTATTTTAATGAGCAAAACAGTGTTAGATTTAAAACTGCAATTAAGATGAAAGTACAGAAATGACCAGCTTTATTTTTTGGCCACATCTGCTGTTGTTGATGCTGCTAATGGGTTCCGCAGGTACTACTACTAACTGGCCTAACACCAGAGAAAACTACTTTTTCTTTTAGGCAGATTTTTTTTTTAAAAAAAAAAAAAGGAGGAAAAAAGGAATTATAGGGAGAGTAAAATATCCTTCTTTTTCAAGCATAAGAACTGCAGGGACAAGGAATCAACTCCTCCAGGTCTCATTTCAGTATAGAATGTTCTCCCCTAATTTCTGTTATCAGTCCAAGCTCTGTCTCCTCCAGCCCAGGCTGTCCTGCTGATGCACCAAGCACAGAAATAGTCCCAGTGGGAGAAGAAGCGATGACCCTTAATCAGTGATATCCCTTTGTATCTCTTGGAAGGAGTAGCACTATTTTTAGTAGTTTTCCTTTCAATAATTACTTGTATTCCTGTGCTCCTTGGCACAGACCCGTTAACCAAATGTACTTAAATGTCAGATGTATGACCATTACAAAATGCAAACTGAACTAACATGACAAGGTTATTGATTGCTAAGACACGCAGGGCCAGGTTTTAATCCCTGCTGGATGAAACTCTCTACTCCTGTGCTTAAGCATTTTTTGTATTGAGAACATAAGGCCTTAACAGAGCTTCCCAGTGCAACCCCCAAAGTGGAACAGATAAATGAAATAACTGTGACTGGAACCCGTCCTGGCTATAGACTGGACTACTCTCCAGATTAGCTAAGGCCCAAGTGTTTGTGTAAATCGGGACAGCAGGAATTGACCCAATATTTGTGGAGTGCATTTTGAATTGTAAGGTTTATTTCCTCCTATAAACTCTCTTGTTTTCCACTGTTAAACTGCAAGGATTTTATTGCACTGTTACTAATCATACCAGCAATGTCATGACAGTCCTGAAAAGTGTACTGGGATAGTTCATTTTGCTTATACAGTCCTTGTGCCACCTTGCCTTTCAAAATGGCTGAAGTGAACAGTTTTAAATAATGACTCAGCATACGTGTTGCTTTCCAGTGTCAGGACATTTTGGTTTATTCCCCAGCCATAGCTAATGATGTCTCCAACGTTGTCTGCACAGCTCTGGGATTTGTTTGTTTGCTTGTTTGTTTATAATAGCAGCTTCAGCAAAAGGTGGGAGTGTAAAGCATCACGGAGCTGATGTAAAGAGAGCAAGAGTCTTTTGTAATTCCTTGTAGCTCTTTCAAGTACATCCATTTGTTTGACACTGATGCTGTTGTATATTTTAACCAAACACATGTGAACAAACCACTCAGTCCTGAAGCCTTTGCTTATTCACTGTCTGAGAAAGGACTTCCAGGTGTTCCTTATAGAAATTGAAACTCTTTTAATGTAAATTTGAATTTGGGATCTAAAATCAGTGAGTGTAGCTCCCTACCAGAATCTGAAGCCTGATCTGGAGGATAAAAATTTAATGATCATGTTGATGCCCACTAGCAGAAGTTCTCCTGAGATATTTTCACATCCAGGAGAAGATGCCAGCTTTGTACTCCAATTACTTTTAAGATATTCCTAAGACTTGTCCTGCGGATTTATCAAAGTGAAGGATGAATGACAATATTCACATTGCTTTGGTGGAGAAAAGTCTCTAAACGTAGAGGCAAATCTCCCTGCTTCTCATGCCATCATCTAGCATCTCCCATGTTTTTCTGTTTGTGTGGTATCACTAATTTACTGATCTGACAGCCTTTTATATTGTTCCAATCCATCACAAACCCTAAACATTCTGCTTGTCTGTGTGTTTTACTCCTTTATTTTTTAACTAGAGGTACACAAATTAATACTGACTTCAGGTCTAATACCTGATTTACACAGATGCAAATGGACCTTTAATTTTCAAGCATGGTTGATATAATTAAAGGCATTTGTGCTTTTTAGCCAAACAGTTGCATATGGCTTTTTAAAAAGAATAATCCTCCTCAAGGATTTTTCCCTGCTAATGAACATAATGATTGAACGTCAGGTACAGAGCCACACTCTGCAGGCAAGAGAGTAATATTCTTGTAAAATGAGGTATCTCATATGGGTTGGTAGTTGCATGGTCTGAATATAGCCCTATTGCCAAACATCCCTGATTTCTGCTGACCATTCTGACGTACAGTCCTTTCTTTTGGGTGATAGAGGGGAATGTACAGGAGGACAACCATATAATAGTCCATAAATATAACATTCATAAATATAACATTCCTCATTTAAGTGATCTTTCCAAAAAGTAAAAACTTTCCTAAAAAATGCTTTAATACCATATAATCTATTCCAGTTCCTATGTAAAAGCAGAAGCAGCTTAAAAATTTCAATAATTTTGTGTAAAATATTCTTGAACTAGTCATTTGTATGCTGGATTTCCACTTGATGCAATATGAAACCACACAGATACCTTATCATACTCTGAAAGCTGACATTATAAGGCACTGCTGAAAATATTGCAGAGCTTTGCATAGCAGAGAACTTTCAGCCAAGTAGCTAGCAAGTGTCCTGTGTTTTTAAATACAGACACTTTTGCTGCATCATTATTAGAAGTTCAGAAGACAAGAATCTAGCCCATAATATTTATACCATTTTTAAGTGTCATGGGGGAAAAAATTCAAAATTGAAAGAAAAAAAAAGGGGGGACGGGGCAGGGGGAGAAAAGCAATCTAGCTGGGAAAGCTTCAGGGCCTCAATTCTTGCGTATTGACGTTTTTATCGCAGTGAAAGTTTCTTTTAGTGAAGGGCTGAACAAACAGACTGAAAGATGTCTCTGCTTTGGAGAAATTACAGGCTAATCAGATCTGTGAAGTCTTGTCTCTCTCAATACAGGAGAGCTCTTGCACAGTGTGACAGCAAAGGCGATGTCACCAGCACGTCAGGGCCCACAGAGCTGGGGGTGCCACTATGGCTGTGCCACATGGGCTGCTCCTGAGCTCAGCACCCCGCGGAGTGTTCCCAACGGAGCAGCTCAGCCGCACAGGGCACTCTGGGTTCCCACCGTGAGGGGGGTACAGCGCGCACATGTTAAATACCAGCCTGGATGCTAGGTGTGAAGCAAGCTAGGAGGCAAGCTGAGCAGCGCTGCTTCACTGGCTCGTGTGGTCTCTCTTCGTGGTAAGTGACTCGGTACCTCGCTCATAAATGCACTTACAACACTGCTAAATACCAGAGCGCAGCCTGCCAGTATCTTGGTTAACATAGAGAGCTAACTTGTCACCACATCCACTGCGGGCACAAGATCTGTCAAAACAGACTAATAAAAAATGAGGGATAATCTTTAAAAACAGCTGGGTTTTATACAAGAGGTGGGTTGGTTTTTACTTCTTATCTTTCTGCTTTGTGTAAAACTTGATATTTAAATTGTGGTTTCATTAGGGAAGGCTGCACTTTCAGATACCTCTTGTTTTCAAACGAGATCTCAAGCTTTCCTGCCTGGTTTTCCTCAAGCCTTTGGAATTGGATCTGAATTTCACGTGGAATCAGAAATACTGTTTATGTAGATTTTAAAAAATTGGTTTTAAAACATCTCCCAGTGGCTAAATCCTTTGCTTGCTGATGATAAGGAAACACTTTCTCTGCTAGCAGTTTACTGCTGTTTTCAGCGCTTTGTAAATCTAAGCTTCAGTTTTTCTTCACATTTCTGCTTACGTCCAAAGGTGTTAAAGTTGAATTATTGTAAAATTAATTGCATCAGGAAACACAGCATTATTTTACTCCCATTTCTGATGTTCATATTGCCACTGAGGAAGGAAATGAGATGGAAGGGGAGGTTTCTGAATGTTGTAGTAGACAAGCTGCTTGTTTCCTTCACTGATAAAGAGAGTGATTCCTTCAAAGTGGAGTAGAAAGATCTTTGAATCTTTGGAGTAGAAAGAACTTTGGCTGTGAATAACATCACATGCAGCTGCACAAGGAGTGGAGTCGATATCATGTTTTGTGGGCCATTGAGTGTCTGGGAATGAATGCTTTATGCTCATGTTTAGAGGAGGCTGAACCAAATCTAAACAAGCAAGAGAGTTTTACATTCTGAAAACTCAAACCCTTGGAGAATGTCTTATATATTTTGTGCTAATAAGAAGTGTAGTAAAAAATGACTCTGAAGATTTACACAGATACATAAACACATATAGATGCAGATTCGTATAAAGCACAATGGAAAAGGGAAAGTAGATTTAGATGTGAATGCAAGAAGGAAAAACTAAACACAGTTGGACTGTTGTAGCCAGAAAATGAGTTAGTACTGCATTTTTCTGCCAAACACAGAACATGCATCTCTGTTTTAATTGTTTCCTGAGCCATGGATATACAGCTAAATAGTTGTGATAAAAGGTATGGGGTTTTAAGCTCCACACTGAAACAATGAAAAAGACAGAACTAATTGCCCTGAGACTTTTGCCTCTCATAAGGACAAGGCAACTTCAGTCTGGCAACTTAGACTTGATCCAGTCTCATGGAGTTCAGGGACTTATTGCCCTTCCCCTGTCCTATACAGGGGATTTTTTCCTCACCTAAACATTTACAAACTCTTCTCTCAAACACTTCCCATGCAGGACAGGAGGTTAGAGCGCACCAGAGCTGACAATAATACTGGTAAACTTCAGGTGATTTACAAATCTATCCATCTTAATTATCAGAGTCTCCAAACTTTCATTTCTCTTGAGGCCTGCTGTTTTCTCAAAATCAGAATCTAATAAATCCCATTCCTTTGCAAGTAATGACAAAACTACATGGGGAAAAAAGCAGTGCTGTGAAAAAAGTAAAGGACCAAAATCCGCATAAGCATCTGAGACCATAAGAATTTACCCTCTGTGACAGATTTGTCCCCATCTGCAGAGGCTCCAGAGGCAGATCTGTGAAAATCATCATTTGATTCTTCCAATTCTTTGTTGAGGGCCCCAATTCTCTTTTCCTCGATGACCATCTCAGAGGGCAAGTCTCACTGCTGCCTTGTGCTAGCCTGTGCAGTGGCTGTCTAACTTCTCCATGACTTTCCTCGCTGACACTAAGCTTTCCCCTTTCTACTGCCTCCCCAAGAGGGTTTCTACCTGCTCCCTTCCTCCTCCAACTTGTGCCCATTCTTCCCTAACCACAAGTGATTGGTGGTGTCATCTTTGGCTGTAGTGGTGACGGCAAATACCTTGCTGTGTTCCACCTTCCTGGCACTGGAGGTGGCTCGTTGCTGTCCTGCTGGGCTATAACTCATCCTGGTGTGCTGCCAAGGAAGAGTAAGTTTTGGTAGACTCTGTGTCAGTTACCTGGCAGCACTCCGGGCTTGTTCCACTTCAGACTACTCTTAATAACAGTGATTTATGAGGGTCATCTTTTCCCAAGATGCTTTGGAAGAAATGACCCTGATATCTATATCTGCGTGTTTATGGACGCATACACATGAAAAAAAAATAGTGCTGCTTTTTATTATTATTATTATTAGACATCTGTGTAACTAATACACAAATTTTCTTTTCTTTTTTTCTTTTTTTTCTTTCTTTTTTTTTTTGTGTGGTTGCATTCCCTGGATTAAATGTCAACGTTACTGTTGAGCATTTCAATTATCCTGTTTAGTGTGGAGTGGTGTAATACTGAGATGAAGTTATAGAAATCTGAAATCAAGAAGTTTTTTACCCATTTTAAGAGCTACCCAGAGTCATCCTAAAGTTAGGAATCAAGCAGAAGGTATAGCTTCTGGCAAAGGAGCAGACGTTTCACCGCAGTCAGTTTATTCTTTGTTTGCAAAATAGTCCTCCTTTCACCTTAATAAATAGAAGAATTAATGAAAACTTTTTTTGGCACTCTGGCTATTACTTTTATATAGCCATCAAAAGGAAATGTGAACAGGATTGACAATTTCATTTATCTTTGTGATAGAAATGCAAAGTAAAGAATTTGTAGCAAGTTGTGTGCACATCATAATAAAAGGGCAGCAAGAAGCCCTTTTCCAGCCAGTGTAATTTATTTACTTCTTTTCAAAATGAACTTCTCATTGTGAGCCTACAGATCTGCCTGCTCTGAATATGCATTCAAAGCAAAAGAAAACAGGACAACTTTGAAAGGATATTACATAGGAAATTGCAAAAAGTACTTTATAATTACTTGGAAGTTTTGTCAAATTGGACAGTGTATTTCTGTGCATTTTCAATAGGGTGTAAAAGCACACTCGGCTGATGACCATGAAAAGGAACGCCTAGCGAGGTCCACTCCTGCTTGTAGCACACCCAGTGAGTGGGTATCCGCTCCCGGTGAAGGTGTGACTCTCATCTACAGGGGGTCAAAGAACAGAAAATTATGACCCTGAGACAGAACCAATTCATATGTGCTGTAATTAGATGCAGTTACATGGAAAGGAGCATAAGATGAAGGGGCTGAAATTAAGACTTGGAAGAGCTAATTCTTCTCCTTCACAGGGGCTTCTCCATCATGCCCGTAGAACGGAGATTATTAGCTGTCTAATGTGGCTGACTCCATAAATTCTAAACCACTGTATAAAAATATCCAAATCTTTATAACAATTTGGAAGAAATTACCCAAATCTTTCTGCCCCAACATGCTCCATCCTGCCCACTCAGCTAGACTAGTACGTTGGCCCTTACTGCCGTAACCAGGGGCTACCAGTTTGACATATGCATCTGTGTGACACTCCCAGCTCACTCCGAGTTGGAAGAAGGCCCCAGTGGAGCCAGCCAATATCAGGTGCCCTGAAAGACTTTTCCTGCTAAGATGGTTGGGTAAAGGAGCCACGCAATTCCATTAGCAGGCCTCACACCCTTTGCGCTTACTAACCATAGCAAATGTAAATAATAACATTTCTATAAAAAGTAGCCAGGGTCTGTTATGGGAAAGGAAGAGAAATTTACCCCTTGGGTTGAGGGGAGAAGCATCACCAAAGGTCTAGAAAGAATTAGTTATGGGCATGAGTAAGGCAGGTTTTTTAAACACAAATGCTACAGTGCCCATCAGGCACCCGTTAGCAAATTTCAGATAATCAGCTATGAGAGGTGAATCATGACAACAAGCATCTGGGTGAAACAAACAGGCTCTCCGTGCCACTCCAAGCTGCTATTTCCATGATGTCCTACTCAAGAGCCAGAGCCCCACCATTACTGTTTGCCTAAACCAAAGCTTTATGTGGTTCTTCATCCTGCAGATAAGATACAGTCTCTGCACAGAAGTTTGTTAAATGAAAGACTCACAAAACTGCCAGCCAGGGATAAAACCAAAAAGATTCCTGAGCCCAAGATACAAAAGATTTTTGGCATTCTGTTTGGCAGCATTAGCATGCAGTATCAGCCACACCTTCTTCCTTCCCTCTGTCTCTCAACACCAGCACAAGTCAAATGGGGAAATAACAATTCTTCAGCAGAAACAGCACTGCATTTCATGTGTTCTCCCTGTCTGACATTTCACTGAATATGCAAAAATCTAACAAATCTAACCAACCATTAAAATCTGCAATAACAACAACAAAAGCATGCTTTGAGGGAACTCACACATGTAAATGCAGATGATGAAGAAACAAGTAAAATTTCTTACTTATGATGAAGAGATCAAGTAATCTGGTCAGACAGTTTTAGTAATTCGTAGTTTATTCATTAACTTGTACTGTAGCATACTGCTAGCTATTTTGAGTTCAATGGTAAAGTCCAGCTGCACAGAATGCAGGCAGAGAGATAGTTAAAGGATAGTTTTAAGACAAGTGGCGTCCGACATCTGTAAGAAGGCTTTTGGATTCACCACATCCAAAACATTTGCTCGTGTAACGTGCCTTCATGTATGATCAGGGTTACACTAAAGCCTATCAATTACTTTGCAGAATTCATAAAAATATAGACATCTAATATATTCGGACATTAAAAGGTGATTCATTAGCTGCATTTTTAATTTAACAAATTTAACTTCATAAATAAGATTTTTTCCCCAGGCTATAATTTCTAATTATGCACCTATATAAATTCATGCTATGGTATTAACATTTCATAAACTAAAAAGGCAGTTTTCAGTCTGTGTGGAATATTATAGAAAAATTTCTGTGCAATACAACTATAAAGTTATAGCCCAAAGACTTTTTCAATGTTTTTGTAAGAAGCTCTGTGTCAAAAGTGCAGCTTTTTTTCTACCCAGGTAAGCCACAAGTTCAAGTGCAATTGGGTGAACATTTCAGTTTTGTTTTAACCTCTATCATTAGACAAAATGTCTGGAAAACTATCAGCTATTGCTCAAGAAAAGGTCAAAAATAACTGCCAAAAAGGTTGAATTCTTTGTTGCTGGGTGTATAGGTTGATCCAAGTACAGCCAAAACAACAAAAAATATCTTGCAACATAAGCTAAATAAAGATGATAGAATCTTAATAACATAAATTATTGCAGGAGTTACATTGGAGGGAGAAATCTACCTGCTTTTTTAATCATCTCTTTACCTCTGAAGAGGTGGGACCTTTTGGAGGCTCCACGAGATTAGTGCCCAAGGGCTGCAGCTACCCAGCGGGCAGGAGGCTACCACAGCCTCACTGCCTGCACCCTCATATGCCTGTGTCCTGTCACTCCCCCCAGCTGCTTCCCTGGGTGTCTGGGCACAACACAGAATTTCCCAGAGTTAATATCTTCTGCTCTCCGGGGCCTCACTCTTCCCCTGTAAGCCCCAGGGATTCTCTGCGGTAACAAAAAGCTTTATTTTTTTAGCTTCTGAACAAGTTCTCCTGCCCATCCCTGCCCTGGGGTGCACCCCTTTAGGTGCTCATAACTGTCTAGACATGCAGAAAGCCGTTCCAGTAGATCCTCTTCCTTCCCCCAGCACCTCTCCCCTTTCTGTAGGGCCACGCTGTAACATGGGAATTACTTAAGAAATGAATCAATATCATTTCTTTTAGCCATGACTACCGTCACCAACTTCAGGCCTCTCGTTTCCAGAGATCTGCTTTTGACTTGATGGTATCGTATTGACAGAGAAACTACAGGGAACAGAAAAACCTCCTAATGCCAAAAATGTTGCTTGTTATTACCAGGATTTTCAATAATCTTTGATTCACTGTGATGCACGTCACCAGAATCTCATTAGCCTACCAATCCTGCCTATTTGACATTGGCATTTCTCATCTACAGAACAGGGCCATGAAGTTGGACATGAAGTCTTTGTTTAAAAGACACGTTCCCTGACAGCAGAAAGTATTTTGTACAAACTCATAAGCAGCAGTGAGGAACCCATAAGACAAGATGATACTCTATTGAGCAGACAATGTACTGCAGATAATCAGTATAAGATGAAACATGGTAAGGTTATGATTTTGAAAGCCAACTAGGAGTTTCCCATTCAAAGCTATCTTTGAAATTGTAGGGGTAGTCTTTATAGCAAAAGCCATCCAGGAAGAAAACACAGAAAATATTTAGGTGAGGTTTGGGCTTTCATGAGCAGGTCTCAAAAGACACAGCCAGATAGCTCAGGTGGTGCAAAGCAGCCTCTCCCCAGTGCACTGATCGTCCCCAGAGGGGTGGTCTTTGTCCCTGTGCCTGTTGTCCTTGTGCCAACAAAGCCAGGTATGCTCAGCCCTGGCGTGCCATGCGGTGGCCAGCGCTAGCAGTGAGGAGCAGGACTGGTGCGCCTCACTGCCCAGGTATGCAAAAACACTTCTGACATTTCTCCCCATTTGTTAGAGCAACCATCTGGCCGACGGACTCGTTCTGAGATGTAAAGCACAGCTCAGAGAGGCTTTATTGCTAAGAAAGATGCAATAAAAATAGATAGGTAGAAAACATCATGTGTAGAGCTTTCATACACAGAATAATAATACTGGGAAAACAGACTGAACTTCCACGTGTGGTGGCTTAAGTTGAGAGCACTGGAACAGACCTTGAGTGCACATGCAACTGCAAGAGAAATACTGATTTTGCTGGGAGAGAAAAATGTCATCAGCACTTAGAGTTTTACTCACAGTGTTCATCTGCTAACAGTATTGTGGCTGAATTTATTCTGGTTATCACGATAGTTAATGTCTTCATAACTGCTTCATGGTTTCCTCCTGCAAATGTAAACTGCACAGTGGCAGAAACTAGTGAGCGGTAGCAGGGTCACTGCTGTATGCAAAGAGCTCTAAGGGAGAGCACAGTGTAGTCAACTTTCTGCACAGTTCTGAGGATTATCTCCTGAACAAATCAAAATAAAGCAGACCTTCTGAACAATGAAAATTGCTATCTCTAACTACCAGTGTAGTTAGTTTATTTAAACAAATACCTTTTCTGCATAGTGCAAAGTAATCTTAGATTACTGAAGTAAAAGTACAAGCCTTAATATTGAAGTAGCCGTAAATACTTGAATTCTAGCATTTGGATAGAGTTGTTACTGTTTATTTCAAATGCCTTTCTGCTTAGTGATATGATTTATTCTGTAGCTAATCAGATACATACCTTTACCTTCTTCCTGTCAGTTGCAATATGCTCAAGGTGGGTGCTGATCTGAGCAGGCTGTGGGTCCCTGGGGTTGGGACAGAACGTGCCTTGGCACAGCTAGGCTGGAGCTGCAGCCCCCCAGGACCGTGGCCGCTGCCTTCTGGGTGGTTACGCTGCCCGCCAGATTAAATACCTCACAAATGTCATCCATACAGCCTGAGTCCCAGAAACACAAATTAATTCCTAGCATGCTATGGAGCCTGTCCTTTCCAATTTACCAGGATACCTGCCTCTGCGTTTGAATGACTGCCTGCAGTGAACTGGACATGACTGAATTACAGCTTAAGAAATAATCATTCTGCTCAAAATTTTTCACCGTGTAGAAGGGCTAAATCAGAGCAAAGTCACAGCTGAGCATCAGGACTCTTACCCACATAAGAGATAAGGAAAGGAGAAACTTATTTGTGTGTCCATGTTCTGTTACCTACATCTTACTGACTAGATTACCCTCCTGACAGTCAGCAGAGCTTTCAGAGGGAAGTATCTGAAGTCAGATACATGCTTATCCCTAACAGGAGCCACTTTGAACAAATGTGTGTTCTAATTTTTTTCTAAAGCT